>CM042051.1:55182500-55782500 GCA_023525745.1 Arctium lappa
TCTATGCGCTAACAATCTCCCCCTTTGGATCAAGATCATTACTAAAAAGATTTTAGCAATTCAGTCTTCTCTTTCAGCTCAGAACTTGGAATCTCCTTCTTTGTCTTCAATATGTCTTCAGAATACTTTGATCTCTCGCATTTCTTGGTTAGCTCTTCTCTTTTCCAAACTTGTAATGTAATGGACATTTCTTCAAGCTTTAGGTTCTCCCCCTTTTTGATGAAAGGAGAAACGATTTCATCAAAGCCTCTGATTCGTCAATTCAAAAGATATTCATCCAGATCTTTGCAAATCCAGACAAAATAATCGTGTAACACCTGAATCAACAAATGAATCAGTTAACATGTCTGCCAGTAACACTAAGTCACTGTGTGTAACGAATACACAATGAAAATGAGCTTTTATGTTGTTCACTCTCGCAGGGCTTCCATTCAATCATCGAAACACCACAAAGGTAAATTCTATGAACATTATGACAAAGAAAGAAATTCCTTGTGTATTCGTGCATGTGATAGAAAGAATTAAGCACTTGATGATTGCTTATAAGGCTCAAAATTGTGTAAACCACTGAGACAACACTAAGTTAAACACAGACGTAATGTGCATGAGTGAAGTGCGAAGGTGAGGCAGACTTCCTTCTTTTCAATATCCAGATTTTCCAAATGAAAATCAGATAGTAAATGTGTTGCTTCCCCTTTGAAAATGTGAAACACTTTCTATTTGAGTAGAAAATGAGTAGTTGGTGGGTTTAATCAAGAGTTGGCATGGGCTAGTTGCCTGTTTGAATAATGTTCACCATAGAAATGCGAAACACTAGAAATGTGGCTGCCCGGCTCAGAAAGTAGTTAGTGCAGAGTTCTGATATTTTTTTAACTCTGTTCTCACACCCTCTTTCTTTTAAACATTCAGTTTACTTCTAAACGAACTCTCTTTTTCTGTATATCTCATCACACATCCACACTCATTTCTTTTCGACTACTCACACTCAATCACTATGGATTAACCTCTTGGGTAGGAAACACTGGTTAACGTGTATCCGTAGAAGTTGTGTTAAGTCCTAGCACAATGAAACCATGTTTTCCTATAAAGCATATGATGCTCAAAATGGTTTAATTATATTAGTTAAAGCTCAAAGTAGATCTAGAAAACATTTAAAACTTTCACTTCCAAGTTATAAAATCGATTATGAGAATCGGTAAGTGATTTGAACTTTTGAGAACATGTTTTCAATCATTGAAAGTTGTCCTTCTTTCAACCATATATGAGATTAAGATAAAGAATAATACTTTGACGTCCAATCTTACATATCATGAAGTTAAGCTTAAAGTCATAATAGATATGAACGTGTAAACATCTCTCAAACTGGAAAAGTCTTAAGTCAAAGTCAAAGCAAATTTATTCACATAAATTAAAAAGACAAAAAGTAGTAAAACAATGAAAGTACGAGTTCTTATCAGAAATAATCAGAAGTCATTTCCACACTCATTTGACTTTTAGAGCTCCACCTAAAATCATGCAATACAAAAATTTGACATAAAAGGTAAATGCATAAATTATATAAGATCCCCCTTAAAATAACGTTGATCATCTGTCAATTTCTTTTCATACTCCCCCTTGGATCAAGAACAGAATATTTGAAGTGCAGATATCATTCAGAAATAAGAATGAAGAAATGATGAAAAAAGTATACAATTAGAAAACTTTGATAGGTAACTACTGATTATGTCTTAAGATTTAGCATACCAAGCTTAGAGACAAGAAAGGTGAACCTCTTTTCGTCTAAAGGTTTGGTAAACAAATCTGCAAGTTGATAATCATTTTTTACAAAGAAAAGTTCAATTGTTCCTTTTTCGACATTATCTTTGATAAAATGATACCTGACATCTATGTGTTTGGTCTTGGTGTGCTGAACAGGATTCGCTGTTATCGCGATGTCGCTCTTTGAGTCACAGTAGATAGGGATTTTCTTAAAGTGAAAACCGTAGTCGCGCAGTTGTGTTCTCATCCACAAGACCTGAGAACAACATCTAGCAGTAGCTACATATTCTGCTTCGGTTGTTGAAGTTGATACACAAAGTTGTTTCTTCGATGCCCAACTTACGAGTTTATCACCGAGGAACTGTATATGACCTGACGTGCTCTTCCTGTCTAACATACAACCAACATGATCTGCATCTGTATATGCTATTAGTTCAAAGCTAGTATCTTTAGGATACCACAGACCAAGATCTGCAGTCCTCTTTAGATACCTAAAAATGCGCTTAACTGCAGACAGATGGGATTCTTTGGGATTAGCCTGATATCTAGCACATAAGCATATAGAGAACATTATATTTGGCCTACTGGAAGTAAGATACATCAAAGAACCTATCATCCCTCTGTAAGTCCTAACATCAACAGCCTTTCTAGAAGGATCGGTGCCAATCTTAGTACCTGGTGCCATTGGGGTACCAATCGGTTTAGAATTTTCCATTTTGAACTTCCGAAGAATATCAAGAATGTATTTTGATTGATTGATAAAAATCCCCGATGAAAATTGTTTGACTTGTAATCCGAGAAAGAAATTAATCTCTCCTATCATATTCATCTGAAATCTTGACACCATAAGGTTTGAAAAATTCTTACAGTACATAGGATTTGTAGAACCAAAATTAATATCATCCACATAGATTTGAATAAGAATGATATCGGCTTTCTCCTTTTTAATAAACAAAGTGGTATCTACCGTACCTTTTGAAAAACCATACTTGACTAAAAATTGAGATAGGACATTATACCAGGCGCGAGGAGCTTGTTTCAGTCCATAGAGTGCTTTGTCGAGAATGTAGGCATGATACGGTTTCTCTTGAATGACAAAGCCTTTTGGCTGCGAGACGTAGACTTCTTCCTTTAGAATGCCATTCAGAAAGGTGGTCTTCACGTCCATTTGAAAGACAGTGAAGTTCTTGTGAGTTGCGTAGGCCAAAAACATTGGAATTGCCTCTAAACGCGCCACAGAAGAATAAGTCTCGTCGTATTCTATTCTTTCCTCTTGCCTGTATCCTTTGGCAATAAGTCTTGCTTTGTTTCTGATAACGGTACCATCTTCATCTTTCTTGATTTTGAAAACCCATTTCGTACCTATAATGGTTTTACCTTGAGGTTTGGGTACGAGTCTCCAGACATTAAGTGCGTCGAACTGATTCAACTATTCTTGCATTGCAGTCACCCAGTCTGAATCGGTAAGAGCCTAAGATACGCGAGATGGCTCGATCTTGCTTAGAAAGGATTCATGCATACACATATTCATTAAAGCTGACCTAGTTTGCACCGGTTTTGAAGGATCACCAATGATCTGGATTATCGGGTGCTCTTTGGTCCATTTAGGTTCATGAGGGAGTGGATTATATGAATATATATCAATATTATCATCTAAGAATCCACTGGTACCTTCTTCAGGTTGTTCAGGAGGAATGATGGTTGCAGTTGAAGTAGTAGGTGCAGAAGGCTCAACAGGTTCAACTTGGTCCGTGTGTAGATCAGTCTGTACAGAACATCCTACTGATACAGGAACTTCTGTCTCTTCATTATTTGTCACAGCTTCAACTGTTGGAGTCGGCATTTGAAGTGGAATTTCTTGTTGAATCGAGGAGTTGGATTCAGTAGAGATATCTGAAATGGTTGGATGAGTAGTCGTTGAGTCTTCCATCCTATCAACCACAACAGATTTCTTCACATTAGATCCAAGAAATTCATCATAAAACAGTTCAAATAATAAATCTAAATCAGATAATGATTAGTAGACGTTGATGCTTCATCTGATTTGATTGCTTGAGACGCATGTTCTAGACTAATTTGCCTAGAAGCTAGTACTCCGGTTATCACGGGTTCTGAACTGTGTTGTTCAGAAGCCATTTCTTCATTAAATGTAACGTTGACGCTTTCAACAACATTCTTTGACTTCTTCAAGTATACACGGTATGCAGTTGATGTAGAAGAATAGCCAAAAAAGATGCATTCGTCCGCCTTGGCACTGAACTTGTTCAGACTCTCTCTATCGTTTAGAACATAACACTTACACCCAAAGATATGGAAATATTTGATTGTCGGTGTTCGGTTGTTGATTAACGCATAAGGAGTCTTCTTGAATCTGCGGTGTATCATGGATCGATTCTGAGTGTTACACGTAGTCGATACAACTTTAGCCCATAGAAATAGAGGTAAGTCAGATTGACTTAGCAGAGTTCGAGCAGCCTCGACTAGCATATGATTTCTTCTTTCGACCACTTCATTCTTAGAAGCTTGACCGGTTTCTGCAGATTTACCTGGGTCATCTTCAGGAATGTAATGAGAACATCAGGTGTCTCATCTTTTGAACGTAGAAATTTGACCCAAGTGTATCGCGAGTAATCATCCATGATAACTAGTATGTACTTCTTTCCTCCTAGACTTTGCGTTCTCATCGGACCACAAAGATCCATATGCAACAACTCTAAATGAGCGCTTGTACTCGGTTCAGGCTTTGGTTTATGTGGAGCTCTCTTCATCTTTCCCTTTTCACATGTTGCACACAAGTGTTCTTTTTCATACTTCAGTTCTGGAAGTCCTTTAACTAGCTTTTCACTGACCAACTTGTTTATGTACCTAAAGTTGAGGTGAGAGAGTCGTCGATGCCATAGCCAACTTTGTTGCATCGAGACTTTTAAGAGTAGAAAAACTTGCTTGTCAGTGTGGACGTTTAACAAATTAATTGTGTAGAGGTCGGACTTTCTCGTGCCTACCAAGAGTTCTTTGCCTTCTTCAGTGCGAACAGAACACCTCTTGGCCTTGAAATTTACCTCTAAGCCTTTGTCACAGAACTGGCCTATACTGAACAGGTTGTGTCTTAAGGCTTCAACGTAGATCACCTTCTTTATCATGATGTTTTCGTGTACCATATCACCATATCCCAGTATTGGTGAAAACTGGTCGTTCCTAAATCTAACTGTCCCGCAATATTTATCTGTATAATTGGACAACATCCCATTCTGCCCTGTCATATGCTTGGAACACCCGCTATTCAAGTAGCACATATGACGGGTCTCCACAAGAGAAATTACGAAACAAGAGATTTAGGTACCCACTTATAAATGGGTCCTACAGTGTTAGTACATGATTTTGGTACCCATTGAAGTTTGGGTCCTCTTTGCTTTTGAGAATCAAATGAATCATATGAATGATAAGAATGAACATGATAATTTCCAAACCAAACATCAGAATCTTGACAAGAAGCATAAGCATGTTTATCATAATATGAGGACTTTCTAGCAGACAGACGTAACTGGAATAATTGCTTCAGAGAATATTTCTTGCGCTAAACTACAAGTTTTGGTTTCAAAATAGTAGCAACATCCACATTCAAAACATCTTTACTAGTTGGAGTCTTATTACAATCAACACTACAAAAAGATTTAGCAGTCTCGTCAATCTTCCGTTTTGGTTGCCATTGAGATTTAACTCCTAGCTTGCTCAGATTTGAAATATTTGAGCCTTTTAAGTTAGATCTTTGAGAAACAACTGAATGCATCTCATTTGGGTTACCAGTAGTGATCGGTTTCTGTGAATGCTGATATTTCTTCTTACCTTTAGCTTTCTTAGATTTTACAGAAACTGATTTATCAACTTTCGTTGATTTACCTTTCTCAAGCATACTGGATTTTCCCAAGGATTTCACAACAAAAGATGAATGATTAGGAAGTTTGGCATTAAAATCAAATTTATCAAAACAATCATCCAAACCACCATCAGAGTTTAGAAAATCATACCCTCCATCAGTTGAACCAAACATGTCATCAGATTTTGAAGCCTTTGATGATTTAGAAAGAACCATACTCTTAAGCACAGTCGAAAAAACTTTTTGTTCAATACCAATCAAAAGTATTTCATTTGTTAAAGATGTCTCAAGTTCAAAAATTTTACTTTCCAAAACGAGAGGTGGGACGTAAATTTTACCTTTAATAGGTTTCACCTCCATTTCTTTTACATAATAACTCTGAAAAAAGTCATTTGAAAGAGATTTTGATTGATATTTATGATCATCATCATAACTATTATTCAGATTCGCATAATAAAATGGAAGGTGAACTTTAGATTATTTCTTTCGGTTTTCAGTTTCTTTGGCTTCATCCTCTTTAGACAGTCCAGTACAAAAAACTTTAAGTTCAGGGAATCAGTGAGAAAGCCTTAAGAATGTAAAATCATAAAGTGCAGGCACTTCAGATATACCCTTTTTAAGGTAGTGAGGGTTCTCATAACCAAGTCCCCAACTTTCTTTATTCTCTTTGGGTTTGTTTAGATGAATGGTTTGTTCAGTTTGACCCAATGAGTATGGTCTTTTCTCTTTGGGTTTGTTTTCATCGGAAGTTGAAGAATGCAATTTCGTAAGCTCTTTGAAATCAAACTCACTCTTCCTCAATTTAGAATTAGTTTCTACAATTTGTTTAAGAACTATGGTCTTTTCTTTTGCGCTGGTGTCAATGTCTTTATGTAAAGTCTCAACCAATACTTTCTTCTCAGCAAGGTCATTGCTAAGTTTCTGGTGATAAGTTTCATGATTAACACCTTTTTCACGCTTAAGTTTCGACTCTAATTCTTGGAGTTTTAACATCATGGCATGCATTTGATTTAAGAAATCTGACTTATCTAAATCACATACCTCTTCGTTATCATCTTCATCGGAATCTGCTTCACCTTCTATCTCCAGCTTTCCCATGAAGCATAGGTGTGCTTTCTCATCCTTCTCTTCATTCTCATCTTCTTCGTCTGATTGATCAAGCCAGAACTCATCTTCTGCTATCATTGCTTTTCCAGCTTCCTATTGTTTGGATAGAAGCATTTTGTTCTTGTAGTAGTCAGAGTACCGGACTTTTGGTCTTCGGCAGTCTTTTGCAAAATGTCCAGGTCTACCACAGTTGTAGCACGTTGGAGGTTCTGGATGTTTGATCTCTTCTACTTTATACCTTCTCTCTTCTGGCTTCCTCTCCTCTAACCTCTTCCCTTCAAATATCTCCTCGTGAATATAGTTGCTCGGACCAGATGTATACCTCTGACTGTTTGAGCTCGACATTGAATAGAACTTCTTTTGAAAAGCCTTAGTCAACATAAGCATAGCCTGCTTCACAGTCGTAAGAGTCAGAGTTTGCTTCAACATCATCTGATTCAGACATAATCATATTCTTCTTCTTCTTCTTCTGCTTCACAACAAGAGCAACTGAATCATCAACTGTCTTCTCAGACCATTTCTTATCATCCATGATCTCATCTACCTCTTCCTCATTCTGCTTGAGGGTTTCATACACCTCGTGAAGTGGAATATCGTTCAGATCTTTGATTTGCTTCATCTGCCTTGTAAATCTTTTCCATTCAGGCTGGAGGATGCTGAGAAATTTGACATTCAGCTATTTGTGATTTGTTGACCTTGTTCTTGCTTAGTTCATTCAGCAAGGTCATGAATCTGTCGTATGTTTCTACTAGTGATTCTCCAACTCTGCCTTTGAATTCTTCATAATTGTTGAGGCAGTTGGACATCTTGAGCTGGTTTCCAACTTTTGAACCAAGCATCATTTTCTCTAGCTGATCCCACATTTCTTTTTTCCAGAGACCTTGTAGCCGTCTATCTTCACATATATTTCACTTGGAATGCCTTGAAGAATGTAAGACTTTGCTAATCTATCAGCTTTTGCTCTTTTTAGGTTTTCACCATCTAGATCTTCAAACTTAAGTTGATATGGTTGCTAATCAGTTCCCTCTGGAGGAGTCCTCCAAACAGGTGCCATAACTCCTTCCTCTAAGGATTTCCTGATTAAAACATCCAAATCATGTCCTTCAATGAAGTCCATGAACCGATCTTTCCACTGCTCATACTCTCCCCTGAAGAGTACTGGTGGCTTTGAGTGAGTTTCGATAGCTAGAGCTTCTCTTCAAGTCATTTTGATTGAAAAAGACTGTCTAGTTCTGGAGCAAAAGACCCACTTTGCGCTAAAGGAGGCTAGCGCAAAAAGAGTTTTGCGCGAGGTGTAGGTGGCGTGAAGTAACACTTTGCGCTAGAAGAAGTTGGCGCAAAAGTCAAGTTGCAGTATAAGGAGTTGGCGCAAAAGGAAACTGTGCGCGAAGTGAAGGTAGCGCAAACTTTGAAGATAGAGATTTGCGCGAGATGTTGATGGCGCAAACCTGAACTTTGCGTTAATAGAAGCTGGCACGAAGGACACTTTATGCGAGTAACATATAGCGCAAAAGTAACTTTGCGCGATTAACTGATAGCGCAAAAGTAACTTTGCGCTAATTACTTTGAAGTACTTCTTTTGACTTTGGCGCAAACCTTGTTATGAACTGGCGCAAAACAATACTCTCGCGAGTTCGTCCCTATTTCTTCGAAAATCGGCTGTAAATCCCAAATATACCTATCTGGACTTCGATTTAGCAGACCAAACTTTGACAAATCGACCACTAACACTTCAAGAATCGATTACAAGCCTTTGATCTCAAAAATAGTCATTTTTGAGAATTTGATCGATGGAACAGTGTCGTTCTTAAAGTCGACTTTCAGACACAAAAAATGGAATCGAATGAAGTGTAATACTGAAATTAAACACTACCCAAACGATCTAGCATACTAATCGATCCTTGCCTGATCGATTTCAACACCAAAAACACTCTAAAACTCGAAAATGATTTTGAAAAAGAAGAACACAGTCGAGTTCTTAAAAATTTGATTTTGATCTGGTTTCAGCTCTGATACCAATTGTGGGTCCTTATGTTGAACACGATCGTTTACTAGATAAATCAAACAACAAACAAGATGATTACCAACCTGTTTTAGATTATGAATCACAAATTACAGATTGATGTTTTCGGTTTGAAGCTCTCGATGTTTTTCTCTCAGATATGTATGTGTTGTACGCGATCTGATCTTTAACTTCTCTAACACACTAACATACATAATATCTACACTAGATATTATGTAGATATTATGTAAAACAAAATATCCTAATCTAAATATCTATTGTTAGATATTTAGGACTAATATTAAATACTATAATTAACACAATAATTAACTTTGCCAATTATAACAAACTTAACATTAGACTAATCTTGAGAGCGACTTTTCAGCTTTAGCTTCAGATTCCAAACTTCAGATTCGATGATCTTGAATTCAATAGATCTGTACGCTAACAAGTACCATAAACCTAAAAGAAGAGTCGAAAGATTCTTACCATGAAACAAAGCCCCGAGACATGGGTAGCTAAGTCATCGATCGATACATCCTTGTATCGATCGGAGAAGGTCGACAGAAGGAATTTGCCCAGATGAGGAAATACAGTCTTCCTCCCCAAATTGCCCGACGACATGAAATCAACTGGGAGGGTAAAACTAATGTCGATCGGGTCCGGTGCCTCCTTGACCGACGGACCTTTCTCTTTATCTTAAGACAAGGAGGATTGTCTCGTCATCCCGACAGGAGGAGCCTGCGAAATCGGATCTGCGTCGATTGCCAAAGACGCCTTCGTCTTCTCCGCAACAGTGGCCTCAGAACCACTATCCTTTGATGATGGTTCCTTCAGGACTAGCTTCGTCTATTTAACCCCCAACCCAGATGACGGAGGATCCTTTCTCTTTATCTCTTGTCCTTTACGGGCAAGCTGTGCGAGGGCCTCTCTATTCGAGAGTCTAGTCGATGGTTTGGTGGGGGTCGATCCTCCTGAAACATCAACAAACAACAAAAAATTACTAATTAAGTGACATCTTAAGCAAACACTAGACCTTGTATGATCTACAAAATAACGTAATACGACTAGCCCTAAAAAAGGTCTTACGACTAGTGGTGACGTCCAGACAACTAGACCCACTGACTGTATATATTCATGGGTGACGTTTACTCGACTAGACCCCATAAAAATCCTACAATCTACGAATGACTGACACATTGAAGTATCGTATGATTACTGAGTAACGTCCATTCGACTAAACTCATCCGTAGAGACATCCTACGACTAGACTCTACACGAGGAATAGACATACCTGCCATCTCCACCTTCAGGGATTCCTCGGTGGGTTCTTCCTCCTCTTCCTCTTTCTTCTCCTCTACCGAAGAGGCAATCGACGTCCCAAGACACTAAACATCGTCGTCACCCTCGTCCCAGTTGGCAATAGGGCGGATAGTGAAGAAAGAGCGTTCCTTGACGTTGAACTCGAGAAACATTTCGACCTTGGTAGTCAAATCCTCGGAAGGTGCAGCTACCGTAAAATCGATCTCTGGAAAAACAAACAAATGTTAGAAAAATCTTTCGACAAAAAGAAAATTTAACGACAGAAAGAAGGGTTCTATATCTTACCTTCAGTATTCCACCCTGTAGTGAGCCATTGAATATCACCAACGACCGACTGCAAGCGACCGAAGACATATCTCATCTTCCAATTGCTGTCGTTAACCGCGGTCGCTTGAACCAAGGTACGAGACCCTCTAAAGTTAGAAAAGAGGTTGTACCGATGGTTTGGTTCCGCCTTGACCGTATAGGTAGAGAGAAGGTCATAAACGGTAAATGGTGATTCCCATTTATCAGTCAATCGTTCAATCACATGAACGATTCTCCAAAACTAGGGCATCATCTGCCCCAGAGACAAGTCAAAGATCGTGAGGAACAATCTCGACAATGGTGAATAGGGCCATGTGAAACCTATCTTGAAGGGATACTCATATATTACGAAATATCCATCCGGACATTGCTCTGGACAAAGCAATGCTGGTGGACAAAGATTCACGTCCGCCGAAATCCTATCTAGAAGCCTAAAAGACTCGATGTCTTCATCATTGCTAAAGGCACTAATGGGATCTAACGACATCATAAAATCGGGATCACGTATGGTCACTACGTAAAAGCCGAAAGCGTCCCAGTTCTTCCTAGGCTTGCAAGCTTGGGTCTTAAAACGCATAAAACCGAAAAAGAAATTGTACCTTATATAAAGCTCTAAAAACGTCGAGACAATTTCGGCAACGATTTGCTATGCTATGTATGGTTTTGGCAAAGATACTCTTTGAGAATTCTTGATTGTGTAAAAGGAAAGGATTCAAGTATGGTTAATATTTATATGCAATCCGATATCAGGATGAACCATGTCCCTACGCCTAACACCACGCGCAACACGTCGTCATGACGTCATAGCAGTTAAAACGACTGCATGCTTCCCCCCAAAATCTCTTCGGTTCTCGAGAAAACGATTGAGTTACAAGAAATAGACATGTGTCACGCCTGGTTATAAAATTCGAAAAAACGGCTTGCTACCTAATTTACGAATTTTGGGGACAAACTGTTTGGGTAAAATTTCACAAGTCCCGACCGACGGAAGATAACCAAACTTCTCCAGTCAATAGACCATTCTTGTATTAAGATAAGGTCCAGCCGACATAGTCTGACAGTAGACACCGTCGTCCTCGACGACGATCGTCTTGAGTTTCCGAGGACCTCGACTAACAGGAATCACTCGACAGGCTTATATCTTACGATCTAAGTAACGTTACTAACGATCATCGATCATTTATTGTATACAACCATTTTTCCTTTGCGAATCTCTAATTATTGGTTTAATGCACATAATGACCAACAGATATAACGGACGATCATCATTAATATTAATCAATATCAAGACCGTTGGACAATCAATGCTCGTTTATCATGACTAAAGCAATATATACAACCCTGAAGAGCTACACAAATGACTCATTATCTGATTAAGAAGCACTGACAAAGACACAACTCTCAAGAATTCTCTCAAGAAAAATCTTTCGACAGAAGTGTTTTGTTACATCGTATCTAGCTCGATCACACGATCACATTCTTTTTCCACTATAATATTGTCAATTGTACTTGTAATCACTCCTTCCTTAAGGACGACGTCCCTGATTGACATCCATAGTGCACTTGACGATCCTTGTAACACCTGGAAATTCTCAAGGTAAGTAATTATGCCATTTGAATGCATTAAATGTACCTATGTGAGTATATGAGCCTTTGTATGCATTTCATGATAGTTGATATGTTGAAATGTCGTATAATCTGGCTTACCATCCTTAATTGTTCAAATCTCGCGTTAATTGTCGAATAAGGTCAAAGTTCGGGACGTTTGGGGTGTGGCGCGACAATGACAGGCGACTATCACATGGTCACTGTCGCCGTGTCAAGGTCGCGGGGAGTGTACCGTAGGGTGTGTGTGTGTGGCGACTATGACATGCGACTATGACACTGTCAATGTCGCGGTGTCAATGTCGCGAGGGACGTACCGAGACCTCGGGGATGTTCGCGATTATGATACGCGACAATGCCATGGGCATTGTCGCCCGCGGGGGGGGGGGGGGGGGCAGTCCTCTTTGACTTAAAACCCTTTTTAGCCCTCAGTTATCACATTTTATCATCAAAAACGGGAGAGCATATTCTTTGGGCAATTTTTAGGTCTTCTTCACCTACATCCATAAATTGCTAGGGTTTTGTGTTGTTGGGGTGATTTATTGCTCTTCAAGCCTCAACCAAGTGTATTTATTGAAGATCATCATCAAGCTACTCCTCTCCTTCATCAAGTCTCCTTTGGGCATTATCTAGGGTTTTCATCTTTTCTAGGTTTTGGTCCAAAACCTTGATAGTGAGTTTACTAAACCTTTGTTAAAACTAGATACACATCATAATCTTCTATTTGATACTTTATCTCTATATGTGCAAATGTTTGGAGGTTTCTTCATGAAAATAGTTGGAAGATGTATGTTTACGGGTGATTTGCATGGATTATGGTTATGTGTATTATTGTTTGGGATCGTCTCATAAATACATAATGTGGGTACCTTGATATGTTAAATATATGCATATATGGGTATTATGATGATTCTAGTTGGAACACCATTTTGGTGATTTACATTGGGTCTTTTGTTAGACATCATGAGGATAAGGTGGTAATATTATACCCGTAGTTGGTATTGATATTGTGGATTGAAATATATCTAAAGGACCCCCTTATAGATGTTATGTGGACGAACCAAGTCAGTACACTAGGAGGATATAGTCTTGGGCGCCACTGTGATGGTATGTGCCTAGACCTCCGCCACTCGGGGAATTTTCTTAGCGATAGTCTTCGGATGGGCCGGGCCTTTGGGGTGTTCCTTGTTAAGGGCATCAAGGTATATCGACTCTTGGGTGGGACTTGATTGGTGCTTTGGGTCTCCCCTAATGACTCCACATATGTTGAACACTGGTTAACTGCTGATAAGAATTGTATTTGTTCATGCATGCTTATTATGGTTCAACTCACTAGGCTTTTTGGCCTAACACTTCTTTGGTGTCGATGTGTATATCAGGTTCTAGCGGCGACAATCTTAAGCAGGTTTAGTTGCTTGGGGGTGAGAGCTTTGGGAATTGCACATGGACGCGTTATACTTTTGGATATAGACCGTTTGGGTCTATAGATGACAACCCTTTTTATAATCTCTTTTCTAGATGTAGAAATTAGATTAGTTGGTTGTTGTTTACTGTCCGTTAAATTGCAATTGTGATTAAACAGGTTATTAATTTTATATTCCCCATTTTTGGGAGGCTCTTGCTATGGCAATTTTAGCATACCTCATGTCCGTTTTCCGGATTTTTGTTATCCCTATTTTTAGGGTGTTACAATCCTCACTGTCGTCCGCGGTTTTTACCGTTGACGGGGTTTTCCGCGTCTCTAAATCTCTGTGTTTGCTTTATTTTTTATTCTTGTCGCATAATTTGTCGGGTGATTGCCTACTTTAGTTGTTAAAGCTCCACACCGACATTAGATCTTCCTTTGGACGATTTTTGGCATTAACAATACCAACCATATCTTTGTGGGTCAAAGAAAAACAATCGGAATTAGATCGTAGGAAATCCACAAACTGTTTTTTATATCAGGATCCAAGGATGCCCCCTTGAATCTATTGAATTCAAATTTGTGAAAAGAAATCAAAATATTAAATGTTCTTTCTTTTTTTAAATCAAAAAAATAAAAAGTTATGAAGCGTGCCGCGGATTTCCGCTGATGTTGGTTGACTTTTCTGACAAAAAGTATTTCTCATTGGCTATATTTCTGAGTGTCAGAAAACATAGTTTGTGGACGTCCGCGGAAGGCTTTTGCCGACGTCCGTGATCTTCATTCGCGGAGATTACGAGTAACTTTTTAAAAATTCTTTCTCTTTTATGTTTGTTAGAACCTCTTAAAATTTGAAAACCGTTAAATTTTTTATCTTTGCAACCTCCCCCCCTCCAAAGACTGCACTTACAACTAGTATCAATCTATCTGAGCATGTGAACGATTTATTTTTTCAAAACGTGGTAATTTTAATTTATAGTCCCTATGTCTTTTTAATGCAGAAATTTTATTTTTATAAAAATGGCACAAGAAAGTATTTTCAAATCCACAATCCATGGTAAAAGTAAAAAGTTTGATGTATGGAAATTGCATTTTGAAGGTTTTGTCAAAACCAAAAATCAATTGATTTGGGAGGTTATAATAAATAATGAATTTTTTATAATGGAATGAAGATGACTATACTTTAGTTTGTTTAAATTATGAAGCAAAAAATACCATCTTCCTCAGTTTTGTACATGCACGATATTAATATTATTTTTTTTTCACAAAACTGCTAACGGTATATTGAAGGTCTTGTGTTCTAAGTATGGAGATATACTTAATGAGAAAATTGAAGAGGAGAACATAGTCTCTACGTTGAAAGATGTCAACCAAGTGGTTGAAGAAAAGTGTGCTTCAAATCCTTGAGTCATGGTGCAAAACAAATTTTTTTGCCCTATGATAAAATATGACAAAAATAAGGTACTTTCATGTTATTATTTAAGCAATGAAATTTCAAATATATGCATTGATGATGGTGATAACTTTAATGTCTGTGAAAAAGTTTCTTGTTTGGAAAAGAAACTTATTGATCTCAAATATGCAAGTTGTGATTTACTGTATCAAAAATTTCTAGCATGAAAGACAAACTTGTTGGTTATGATGCATACTCTAGTTGTGTTACTGTACATGATCAAACTGAATGCGTAAATGTTAAATGTGCTAAGTTTGATGAATGCAACCTAACATTCAAGGAGTTTCAATTGACAAAGGATCCTTGAATACAATTGAAATTCTTAGGAAAGCTTGCACAACAAATTCCCTTGAGAAAACAAAGTTTTTGAAAACTTTTGAGGTGGTCAAACCACCGAGTGTGGAAAATGTTGAAATCTCTTTGATAGATGTTTTAAACAAAAGTGGAATAGGATTTATAAAACCTATTCTGCGAAATGTAGAAAACCAAGATTTCATCATCAAAAACAAGGAATTCATATGCCGCCTAATGTGTTTACGAAAAATGCCATGAAAGGGGTTACATATGTGCATAACATCTCTTTTATGAAGAATGGTTAATATGTTAATGAAAAATGGTTTGTCAAACCAAAACCCAAATGCAAAAATATTAATTTATCAAATTACTATTTGTTTGATAAAAACCATTGTATAATTAAGATGGTGCCAAAGTGCATCCCTAAGGAGATATTTTATATCGAAAATCCTGGGTCAATTAGAAATAGGTCATCAAGTTTGTGATATGTTAACATGCATGTTTTCATTGGATATTCTTTAACTTCAAAGCTTACAAAGTATATTACAAAAGACCCAAGATAAATATGTTTCTCAAGGGTTTATGAATGATAAATCTTATGCATGACATAACATAGTATTTAATGTGAGCATAAAAATGAAAATTTTTTTTTGTTTTTCACGGATTTTTTTGGACAAGATTTGCAAATAGAAAAGGGAAACATTCACGGATGGTCTCCCAGACATCATGGATCTCAAATATTTCCGCGGGCAAAATCTGAGGATCCAACAATTTTTTTTTAAATTTTCTTTATTTTGATTATTTTATCGCTATGTGCTAAAGCTTCTAAGGCCCATGAAAAAATGGGTACTATAATATTTATTACATATGCACTTGTGTGGTTGAAGATGAGATGGAAAATTGAAGATCTCAATTAGATGCTCGTTTGCGGATGTGTAAGTCCCATGATCGCCAATATTTTTTTCATGAAGTATTATTTTTAAATGTATTGTTCTCTTTAACATGCTACTTTGATTATGTGAACTTTGTTTAAAATGTTGCAAACATATATTTTTTAGCATAAATATATCTTCATGATTAGCATATGTTTGTTTTTAACATTTCTATACATGTAACAAATTTGGTCATGACTTGTACTTTATTGACACCTTTGACGTCATCCACATTCTTTCATGTCTAATATCATTGTCTCTATGTGCGAGTTGTCTTTTGCATCATTTATATTGTTATATATTGATTGCATGTTATATGTGTGTGCATAAATCTAGTTATGTTATAATATTCACATATAAATACTTGATTATAAATGTGGAGTGACTTGTGATTCTTTGATATATTATTGTCATCCACTCATGTCCTGATATATAATTTGCGTGTTTCATTGCTTCCATTATATGTGAGAATTATTGTGACATATATGTTGTCTCTCTTGAGCTTATTTGGAGTACATGATGATGTTGTTTTCATGACATATTATATAATTATGTGTAATGCCCTAAAAATTGGGTACATTCTAAAAAAATAAAAATTTTGCAATAGGATGTTTATAAATGGAGGAATTTAAACCTGGAACCTTTGACAAAAAATAAACCTTAACAAAATGCATCATCCAAACGGGGAAATTAAGAGTATAAATGTTTACAAATTTAGGAATGTAATGGAAACAAGGACCAACAACCTACTAATCTAAATATTCTAATTTAGATTACAAATTGGGTGTCGTAATCATCTCCCAAAATATTGTCAAGTAATGTGTACGCTCTATGTCTCATCAAATGCTATATCCTCAAAAGATTGTTCCTGATTGGGCCCAACACTCCACTCAAGACTTTGCCACCCCACCGCTAAGAGAACCTGGAATACATATCAAAGTAAACAAGTGTTTGGTTTGGAGCCTAGTGAGATCATTCCACAATTATAAATAAGAGTAATTGATGCATAACAATATTTAAAGAGTCAACTCAAAATAAGGTAATCGGTTAACTTTCCAACACTTGAGTTCCTTATGCAAAAACGGGGGAGACCCGTTCCACCATAGGTTGTGACGGAACACATAAATAGGCAACAATACATACGGTGCACATAATTGAGAATGGATATTTACTGGCGTCAACTCTATCCCCACCCTTAGCCGTTAGAATGTCAACTCTATCCAAGTCTTTAGTTCAATGTAAACATGGGTTCAACTCTATGCAATTCTTTACCCCAAAGATATCAAAGTTCAACCCTATCCAGGTCTTTACTTTGAACTCTCACCATTCTCCATGATTTAAAGGTATGTCATTTTATCATTGTACCCTTGGCAACCAAACCCAAACATAACATAGCTTGAATCATTATACCATCACTTAGACGCTTTCAATCATCTTAATATCATCATATTCACATAAGTCACATTTTTTCAAAGGGTATGACATATTTCCATAGCATCCCATGTACACAAATATTTATAATATATAATATGTATAACCATTCAACCTCCATCGCACTCATGAATCAAAGTAAATCATAATACCCATTTAGGTTTCCATATTTCATAATACTTCTAGAAAATCATATGTAGGTAACCATTCACACATTTTATAACAACACAACTCAACACATTCCCACAAGTGTCAAAACCCTAGGTTTTGACCTAATAGTTCAAAAGATACAAAATGGAGAATAATGTTAGTATTTAAGGTAATATAAAGGGAAAAGGTTTTCATGTCATTATAGAACATATATTATGAAGTAAGGACTCACAAAATGGATTTTGTTGAAAACCCCAAAACCCTAGCTTCTCTTCTCGGAGAGGATGACAAGAAAGATGGTAGAAAGTTCTTGGCATGGTTCCTTGGTTGATAAATCCTAGTTTCTTGCAATAAATGATGGATGAGAGCTTTGGGTAACCCTAAATTCGAATTAAATGAAGGGAGGGTTTTGTTGGGAGAGAATTTAGTAAGTTGGTGAGAGTAGTAAATGAGAAATAGGTCATATTCGACTCTTTAACCCAACAGACCCCGACGGCGATAGTGACTAGCAATTATGCCCAGGGCATAATCGCTGGAGCATAATCACTCGCTAGCTGGGGCTTGTGTTACGAAATTCGCGAGAGTGCCACCGCGAAAGTGACCCGGGCACAATCGTCGGGCACTATCGCCCCATTTGTACCATAAGTCAAGATGGGACGCGATTGTGACACCGCGAGAATGCCAAGGGCATTCTCACCCAGGGGCCTAGTCAGCCAAAATTCTTCCGATTTCGACCTAGTTCAACTCTAACGGTTACCCAAAATAAAAAGTACTACCATGCAAAAATGGGTAAGCAAAAACGGAACCTGATAGTTAAACCAACCTTTACCACGTAAGAAAAGTTAAGCTAACAAAGGGTCGAAATAATATACTTACATAAAATTTGTGGTGTTACAATGCTCCCAACTTGGGAATGATTTCGTCCTCAAAATCAAGTCTAAGCGAATAGGTGGGGATACCTTCTCTTCATGTCCCCTCCGCCTCCCAAGTCACATTGGCACCCCGATGGTGCTTCCACTGGACTTTAACCATCGTGACTTCTTTGTGACTGCGTTTCTTGAACTTTCTTTCCAAAATAGCATCGGGTTCCTCAATGTAACGATTACTCTCATCTACTCTTATCTACGAAAGGGGAATCGTTGGTCCCTAAGGTGCTTAACAAGTTTGTAGAAGGGGGGGTTGAATACAAACACATAATTTAAAATTTAATAAATTGTTTATTGATAAATCAAACACAATTTACAAGTCTGTTGCGGAATAAGATTAAGTAAGACTCAATCTAAACAAACTTAAGAAAACACTAAGATGGTTGCACAAGAATTTCAGAGAATGGGGGATTTAGAATATAGAAAACAAAGGTTTCTATTTGGGGTTCAAGGATTGAGCATACTTCAGATGAAGAGGTGATCTTCCTATTTATACCCTATGCATTAAATGCATGGCAGGGCACTTTACACGTGGCATTCACTGATTGGCTTTGGGAGTCTGACTTTTGGAGACATGCTTTCGGCCGGATCATGAACAGTGTAGTAGACAGAGTTCTGTACGAATTGTGGCAGAGACATGTCCGTTCTGACATATAGTACAAGGTTGTGCAAAGTTAGACAAAAGGAAACTTGAGGTATAAGCTAAGTGATCATTCGATCGCTGAATATCTCTTTCTTCAGAGACATCAAGAATTTAGCGATCGCTGAAGCCTTCCTCATGTTCCTTCGCGTATAAGTAGAGATGTCTTTGCTTCACTGATATCCGCATCAGGTCACTAGTAGACTTCTCTTTGTTCAACAGCTTCGTCTTCGATTCAGCTATGAACATCTGTTGACGCGAGACTTGTCTTCAAGGATTACGTTACTGTTTACATCAGAACTATCAGCGATAAATGAACAAGCTCAGTTTTATTGCTGATAGTGAAATAGTAATACATAAAATGTTTACAAGAAGGACTATCAACGATAACTGAACAGACTCAGTCTGATCGCTGATAGTGAAACACTAATACATATTAAACGTAATTTTCACTAAGTATAGAAAAGGGTCGTTATCAAATCACTGAGAGAGTTTGGATCAACAATCTCCCCCTATTTGATAATGACAAAGTAACTGAAGAAAATTACTTTATAATTTAAAAAGATGGAATAATCAGGACTCATAACATACATGTCCCAATTACTATTTTGAGGGATCTTTTACAGTACTGATATAGTTAAGTACTTCACTGAAATTCTCATTAATCCAAGAAAGGAATTACAAGGTATGAAAATTACAAGTACAAGTGATGTACTAACTACTGTAAGTTAAACTAATAGATTACAAGAAAGAAAACTAATCTATCAGCTATCTAAAGAGGGTTTAGGAGGATTTATCAAATACTCATGTATTTCTTATCCTTTTTGCCTTCGCTCTAAAGATTCTTTGCAGATGATCGCTATGATTCGCTCAGCAGCAGGAGAGAGACTACACCATAGGCACATGAGATCCTTGAGAAGAGCGAGGGGACAGATAGGGATTTCAGAGACTCTTTGAAATCTGAGTTGTTCCTCGTCATCTCTGAAGAAGATTCCAAAAGGTTCTTCAAGAACTTGTCCCGCAACGTATGGTCCGCAAGGAGGCAGAGATAGATCCAGAACTGAAAGATCAGGAGGAGGACCGAATAGAGCTTCTCTTGAGAATTTGATGGAGGTTTCATTTCTGATCACTGCGACATTATCAGATGAGGAGGAGACAGGCTTTCTCTTGATTTGCTTGGACTTTGGAGGAAGAGTAGATGGCACCTTTAGTATAGCAGCGACTCTGTTGATGAGGGCATCATTTACCCTTTCAACATAGCCTCTGTATGTTGACTTTGATTTCTTCAGCGCATCTTTGAACTCAAGCCATTCCATGTAGCCGAAGTCTTCCAGCTTTGAAATGAACATATCCTTGCAGCTTGCATCCTCTCTGGTAATCTTCATGGTGACAGAGAGTTTATCCTTCTTCTTTCTCCCAGAGATAGCAACAGCTACGATCTTCATTGGGTCAGAGCGATAGTCAATTTTGTGCTTGCACCAATCGACTGTATTATCGCTGACCGCTTTTTCTTTGGCGCATTCCTCTTCAATCTCTTTTAAAAGAGCTGCCTGGACTTCCACTAGTTTGCTTTTCAGCTTCTTGTCTTTGACTTGAGAAGACTGAATTTTGAGAGCCAGAGAGGCATCTCTTTGACAATCAGCAATCAGCTTCTCAGCCCTGACGTATTCTTCAATTTCAGCTTCAGTCAGGAACTCCAGATCTGATGATTGAGAGGGGATCTTTCGTCGTTGACTCTCCAGATGAGAGATAATCTCCGTTCTTTTCTTTCTCTCTTCCTCTGACCAATTAGATGGTCTGGAGGGCCTTCCATGATGTTGCAGGGACTCTTCTTCTTCTTCATCTTCTTCATCAATCTCTCTTACAGAGATTGGGATTATTTGATCATCAGCTTCAGCAGCTGGGATTATTTGGAGTTCTTTACCCTTAAGCAGGGGAGAGAACTATCTGGTCAGAAAAAGAAAAAAGTTAGATGTATTTTTAGGGAAGGAGAAAGATAAAGGCTAGAAAGAAACAGGGGTTGGATTTTTATAGAATGATAAGGGAACAAGAGTAAGGAATACCTGAGAAGGATTCTCCTCAGGTAGTGAAATCATCTTCAGGGTTCCCTCAGCAGTTTCACCTTTGCTTTGGGAAGGGGTTCCTGAAGAAGTTCCATGGCCCCCCCTGCTATGATAACTTCTTTCGAAGCTATCGCTGATGAAGTGACGGCTGAAGAACACCATAGCGATGGATCTTCTTCATCGTCATCATCATCATCTTGATGAGGTTCTTCCTCTTGATCTTCAAGATCAAGGGCTTCATCTTCATCCTCCTCTTCTTCTTCATCATCGATTAAATCTTCGAGAGAAGGAGGGTCTTTTTCAGCAGCTATCACCGCCTCAACCTGAGAGGGAGTTTCCTTCTGTTGGACCTCAGCAGCGACTTCAAACTCCGTATTTTCTTCAGTAGCTTTCTCCCCCTCTTTGTCATTATCACCGAGGGAGAGATCTTTGGAAGAAGAGGAAGTTTTTGCAGCGGCCAACACCTGAACTTCAGCCTCCAATCCTTTGAGTCGGTCTTCAATTTCAGGGATTTATGACGTAGCTTGATGAATAAACTCCACAGCTACTCCTAGAGCTGTGCGATCGTCTTCTGTAATGAAGGAACAGAAACTGGAGTTGGTGCCTTCAGGTGAGTCAGGATCTGCTGAAGAAGAACTTCACGGGAATCAACCTTTGTAGCCAGGCTGCAAACTGTTGCTGTGAGTCTTCCCTGACTTTGACAATCGCTTCTTGGAGAGTAGCGATTTGAGAAACGTCAGCTTTGGAGGCGTCGGTGGCTGTTAGCATTTTCAGTGCTTCACCAGCTGATTGAACAACGTTGGTGGTGGTGTTGAGAGAGGCAGTCAGAGATTCCACCTTTGCACTCAGATTGTTGACATTGGTGTCAACAGTCGCCAAACTAGGACTTGAAATATAAGTTAGTTTTTGAGAAACATGCTTATATGGTGAGTTGGGAGAAGTGTTTAAGGTTATAGGGATACCTGAATTATCAAACATTTTGTAGAATTGTAACGATTCCTCAAAAGATTGATGTTCAGGTCCTATGGGTCCAAACTGTGGTTTTGTAGAAATAGATGGAAGGTTAGAGATCAAAAAAATAGAAGGACTAGAGATGGGGATAGAAGATGTAGGGATAGGGGTAGTTACCTCAGGTTGTTGTTGAACTGAGATTGTAGGTTGCGTCACTGTTGTTGTGACAGCGACCGAGATCGCTGGCACGGTTGAAGTGGTTATCGCTGAGGATGTAGAGGAGAGACCCACAAAAGCATCTAAGGAGGTTTGTTGAGAAACATCCTTAGGTCTTGAGCTAGACGTAGCTTTCTCCTTGGTCACCTTGGCCTTCTTCGAAGGACCAAGGGAGCCAGTTGATGGTCATTTGGAAGGGGTAGCGGCAGGGATAGCAGAAGAAGGAACCTCCTGCGTGGCCGCTAAAGAAGAAGAAGTGAGGAGAAAGAGTCGGGAGCGAAGCTCAGATATACTTACCTCGTTGGGGAGCGTCTTGACCTCCAGGGAGCGCTGACCCACTTTTGGAAAAGATGCATCCGAGTTAGTGGGGTAAGTAGCAAGGTAGAGGAACTTTAGGTACGCATAGATGAAGCGTACGTAGGGGACCTTGGGATCCCTCTCGGTCTTCTCTATCTTTGACTTGAGATCGTCAAAGATAGCTGTTGCGTAGTCTAAGTTTCTTCCAGTGACCCACTTTTCCCACTCATACACTGAATGAAGTGTGAGAAGATGTAGTTAAGCCGAGAAGGCATCAGTGCCTTCTTTACAAAAGTCAGCTTCTTGTTTGGAATCGTCATCCTTGGCTTGGGTTCCCAAGAGTATTCCATTCCATCCAGGAATTGGATGATTTCAGCATCAGTTGGCAAGGCGTCGAATCCATTCCTGGGTTTGTCAGGAAAACGCAGAGCTTTCCTCAGCCCTAAGGCAGTCATCATTCCTGAGCCTAGTTCAGTCCTGAAAGAGATAGTAGGAACCTGTTCACCCCTTTTGTTGGTGATAGAGGCTTCTTCAGCGGTAAACCAGAATTGCTGGAGAAGAGCTTTGGAGGGTGTGGGATCCACGGTGATAGCGTAAGCAATGCAGGATTGCTTTTGAAACATTGCGGCTTCCTTAAGATGTGGGTACTTAACACCGTCAAAATTGAGGCGAGCGAGATGATTGTTCTTCGGAAGCTCCGAGTCAGTGATGGCGAACTTGACGTTCTTAGAGGCGACAAGTGCAGATTGAGACATTCTGAGAGTAAACAGATAGACGAATAGAAGAAAGGTTTTAGTCTAAAAAATAAAGAAGATTTGTCTAATTTCTATTTTGGGAAAGAAACATAGAGAAATCAACAATTTTGAAGATTAAAATGGTGTTCTTAATATAACATATAAGAACAAGAAGAAAAACCAAAGATTTTGAATGAAGAACAATCAAAATAAAATGGTTTTTAAAGAATAAAATCACAAATGAAAATGATTTTATGTGATAAGAATCTTATAAACTCATAATGGTAGTCCATAAATGAAGTTTTATGTAAAAAGATTTAAGATAAGAATAAGAAAAAGATCAAGAATAACCTGTTAATCTTTGAAGAGGATGATGCAAATGCTTGAGAATGCTAGAATGCTTGAGAGAGAATTCTTGCTTTGAAAGTATTTCCAGAAAGCGTAAAGTGATAAGAATGGAAAAACATTCCTTTTATACGTGTGAGAAAGGAGAGAGAATTGGAGAGGCGGGAAAACAAATGCTCATCATGACATGGACACATCCCACGAAGTTGATTGGATGGAAGGGCAACGGACGAACATGTCAGAAAAAGGCATGTCGTGGATTGTCGGTTCAGATGACGTCATAGAAGAGAGACTATTCATTTGTCCGTTTTGAAATTATCGCTGAAGAAAAGTCAGCGATAGATTTTTCTTTTTGAAAGTATCCCTGATGGTAAAGATAGGGATAGATTTTCTTTTAAAGGATCACTGACTAGAAATATCAGTGATAAATTTCTTTTTCAAAAAAGATTTTAATCATTTGAAGAAAGTTCAGTGATTAAGGTTTATATTTTGAAAAACATCTTAACTGAATGAAGATTCAGTTGTAGGGATGGTGAGAACATACATGAGAGTCAGAATGATTATCAGAGTGATGAAAGGGGAACTTCTGATTACTGACACAATGCATGAACGCTGAAGAATTATTCTTCGAGATTCAGCATTCCAAGCTCACTGATGAGAGAGTTGAACCTTGTCTCATCAAGAGGTTTGGTGAATAAATCAGCAAGCTGATAGTCAGTAGGGATGAAATGAAGTTTAATATCATCGTTCATCACATGATCTCTGATAAAGTGATATCTGATCTCTATGTGTTTCGTCTTTGAATGTGGCACTGGATTATTTGCTATAGTGATAGCACTAGTGCTATCGCAATAGATTGGAATCTTTGATAGCTGAAGGTCATAGTCTAATAGTTCATTTATCATCCGTAAGATCTGAGAACAACAGCTTCCAGTGGCTACATATTCAGCTTCAGCTGTGGAAGTGGACACTGAATTTTGCTTTTTACTTGTCCAACTTACCAGCTTTCCTCCTAGGAGTTGACATCCACCAGTTGTACTCTTTCTGTCAAGTTTACAACCTGCAAAATCACTATCAGAATAACCAGTTAGATTGAACCCTGAGTCTTTGGGATACTAAAGACCGAGGTTAGGAGTTCCCTTCAAATATCTGAATATGCGTTTAACAGCGATCAGATGGGATTCCTTGGGTTCAGATTGATAGCGTCCACATAAACAAGTGGAGTACATGATGTCAGGTCGGCTCGCTGTAAGATACAGCAGGGAGCCTATCATTCCACTATAGGTAGTGACATTAACAGGTTTTCAGAAGGATCTTTGTTAAGTGTCAGGGGTGGTGCTATAGGAGTTTTCATCGCTGAAGTTTGTGTAAGATCAAACTTCTTCAACATATCTTTAACATACTTACCTTGGCTGATGAAAGTACCTTTGTCAGATTGTTTAATCTGAAGACCAAGAAAATATGTCAGCTCACCCATCATACTCATTTTATATTCTTTCTTCATTCTTTCAGCGAAGCGAGTACATAGAGATGGGTTAGTAGAACCAAATATTATGTCATCAACATATATTTGTACAAGATTTATATGACCTTTTATCTTTCTAAAAAATAACGTATTATCAATCTTGCCACGTTCAAATTTTTCAGAGATAAGAAATGATGAGAGAGTGTCATACCAAGCACGAGGGGCTTGTTTTAGACCATAGAGAGCCTTATCCAATTTATAAACATAATTTGGATACTTAGGGTCATAGAACCCTGGAGGTTGTTCTACATAGACTTTTTCATTCAACTTTCCATTGAGGAATGTTGATTTTACATCCATTTGATACACAATGAAGTCTTTGTAAACTGCATAAGCTAAGAATAGTCGAATTGCTTCGAGCCTAGCCACAGGGGCAATGGTTTCATCATAGTCTATGCCTTCCTTTTGTTTGTATCCCTGAGCAACAAGTCGAGCCTTGTTGCGGGTTACAGTTCCATGTTCATCTAACTTGTTTCTAAACACCCATTTGGTGCCTATAATAGTTTTATCAGATGGTCTAGGAACGAGATTCCAAACTTTGTTGCGAGAGAACTTAGTCAGCTCTTCTTGCATAGCGCTGACCCAATTTGGATCTCTTAGGGCATCATCAGTCTTCTTTGGTTCTATTAAAGAGAGAAAGTTGACAAAAAGACAGATATTACCTGAGCTTCGTCGTGTCTGAATACTGCATCGAGATCACCAAGAATTTGATCTATTGGGTGATCTTTAGTCCATCGCTGAGCAGGAGCATGATTGCTTAACTCAAAGGTTGGATCAACAATTGGAATGGTTACTGATGAGGATGTTTGAGCTTCATCAGCAATTAACTGTTGAGTAGTGGACATGCTGTTGTTATCAGAGAGGTTTTCAGACGAAGGTAGATCTGATGGTAGTAGTGTGTTAAGAGGTTTAGCTGAAACCCATGAGGTGGATTCAGCGTTAGGATGCATAATGTTTGGATCATCATCAACGGCTGGAGGATCTGAATGCTGATGGTTTGAGAAGAAAGGTTCTGTTTCTCTGTAGTGACAAAGCATCCAAGCATTTAACTCTTCATTGTCAGTGATTGGTTTAGAGTTCGCTGATCGAGTTTCATCGAATGTGACATGAATTGTTTCTTCCACAGATTGTCTTCTTTTGTTGAAAACTCTGTAGGCTTTGGAGATGGAGGAATATCCTAGAAATATTCCATCATATCTTTTGTGTTGAACTTTCCAAGCTGATCTTTGT
Organism: Arctium lappa; assembly: GCA_023525745.1. Taxonomy (NCBI): domain Eukaryota; kingdom Viridiplantae; phylum Streptophyta; class Magnoliopsida; order Asterales; family Asteraceae; genus Arctium; species Arctium lappa. The sequence goes on from CM042051.1 coordinate 55,209,068, forward strand.
TGTTTAAGATGAAGCACTGACAACCAAAGATATGAAGAAAGCTGATAGAAGTCTTCCTTCTATGAAAAAGTTCATAAGTTGTCTTTCCAAATCGCTTTACTATCAGCGATCTGTTTTGAGTAAAACATGCAGTGTTTACAGCTTCTGCCCAAAATTGAGTATGGAGATGAGAATCGCTAAGCATTGATCTAGCAGCTTCAATGATCGTTCTGTTTCTTCTTTCATCGACTCCGTTTTGCTGAGGTTTTCTTACTGAGGAAAAGTTATGAGAAATTCCTTTATTCTCAAAGAAATTATTCAGGGAACTGTTTTTGAATTCAGTTCCATGATCACTTCTTATTGTACGAACAGTAAGATTATTCAACACTTCCATCTTTTTAACAAAGGATATTAGTTCTTCTGGAGTATCACTCTTACAGCGAAGAAAGATAACCCAGGTATAGCAAGAGAATTCATCTACAATGACAAGCGTATATTTCTTTCCAACTATTGATTGGATATTGACAGGGCCAAACAGATCCATATGTAAGAGCTGAAGAGGACTTGTCACTGAAGAGACTTGTTTAGACTTGAAACTAGCTTTTGTTTGTTTTACTTCTTCACATGCTAAACAGAGAGATTCTTTAGCATATGAGTGTTGAGGAAGACCAGAAACCAGTTCCTTAGATGAGAGAGAATTCAGGGTTTTGAAGTTTAGATGAGAGAGACTTTTGTGCCATAGCCAGTTGACATCAGCAGAGGCCTTAGAGAGAAAACATAAGTTTTCAGTGGTAGTAGAGTCCATATCTATTACATAGACATTTTCTCTGCGATAACCACTGAGAGAAAGTTTTCCTTTCTCATCCACCACTGAACATGCTTTCTTAGAAAAGCGAACTTTGTAGTCTTTGTCACATAGTTGACTGATGCTCAGAAGGTTGTGCTTCAGTCCATCTACATAAGCAACTCTTCGAAAGGTTGTTGTCCCATTGTTGAGGACACCAAACCCTTGGGTATATCATTTTCCATTTCCACCGAAGATCACAGAGGGACCTTTCTCTTCCTTGTATTCAGTGAGCAGGTCTTTTTGTCCAGTCATATGACGAGAATATCCACTATCGAGATACCAGATGCCCTTGGATCCCTGCACACATAAGGAAGATTATGCATTGTTTGGTACCCACTTTTCAATGGGTCCTTTAGAGTCAGTGGATGTGGAAGATTCAGCAGTCTTCACAGTAGATGAAGATTCAGCTTCAATGGTGATCTTCACTTTGGTTAATTTCTTAACCTTAGTGGTATTCTTCACCTTGGTCGATTTTTCAGCTTTAGTGACCTTTTCAGCCTTGGAGGCATTGATCTTCACTTTAGCTAATTTATCAGCTTTAGTGGCAGTTGGACATTTGCTTGAAATATGGTCAGTAAAACCACAGTGATAGCATTTTCTATATTTGAAAATGGTTTTAGGACCAGAAGTAGAAGGTTTTGCAAGTTTAAGATGAGCAGGGCCAGGTCCAAGAATGCTTTTCTCATGAGATCTGGGAGGAATTTTCATTTCTTCAGATTTCTTGGGTCTAAGATCAATCTTTAGCTTTGGAGGACAGAGATCAAAGATTTCTATCATAGAGCTAGAGGATTGATTTACTGAAGGTTTAGAAGGAACTTTCAGTTTTGCTTTCTTGGTAGCCTTCTGAGGACGAAGAATGGATTTTCTTTTATCCGCAGACTTAGTGTCTTTGGATTTTTCCTCAGGGATAGAGTTTGAGGAAGAACAGGGATAGAATTGATTATAAAAAGTGTCAAAGAAAGAAGTGACAAACGTTCCAAACCTAAGCGTGGAACTTTCTTCTTTAGTTTCATCCTGTGGTTTCCAAAAACCAACACCAGTTCTATCACTTTCAGGAATTTGAGCATTTATTATCTCAGAGATCTTTGTTGATGATTTGCACCATTTTTCAACATGAGCCATTTATGCTTTTAGAGCAGCGATGGCTTGTTCGCGTTCAATGCTGATGATTTCATTTATAATGACTTGATCTTTCAACTTTTCTTCTAAAAGATTTAGTTCTCTGATCTTTTCATGACATTTCTCTAGCTCTTGAGTTAAATGAACATTTTTATTCTCAGCTTGAGTTTTGTCGTTTAGAGCATTATAAAGGTCAATCGTCAGCACATCAACAGCGCGACTTCTCTCAGCTTCAGGTAGAGAGGGATTTGTAGAGATAGATACCTGAGATGATATGTAGCTCATAGAAGGTTCAGATGGTTCTTCCACTTCTTCTTTAATCTCAGCCATAAGGCAGAGATTAGCGACTTCTTCTTCATCAGATCTTGATTCTTCTGATTCATCCCAGTCATGTTCTTCAGCGATGAGACCTTTACCTTTTCGCTTGTAGCTTTTCATCTTTAGATATTTATCCTTCAGCTTTAGGTATTTGTCATCACTGGATCTTCTAGAGGTAGAAGGCTTGAAGACCTTTTTAGACCTGCACTCACTAGCAAAGTGTCCAATCTTTTCACAGTTATAGCAAGTGGCAGTATCCTTATCAACAGGAGTTGATTTTGGCTTTTCAGTAAGAGAGAGAGGCTTATTTTTTCGGAAATTGCTCTTTCTTGCAAATCTCTTAAAAGAGTTTTTCAAGAGTTCTAAGGACTCATCGAACTCTGAAAGATCAGGGTCTGATAGATCCTCAGATTCAGAATCTAACTCGGTGATGGTGAGAGTAGATCGCTGAGATGGAATTATCTCTGAAGAGACTAAAGCAACAGGAGTGCTTTTAGAGTCTTTAGAATCTTTTACAAGATTCTTTTTCAGGAGATTCGATTGCTCATAGTTGAGCAATATTCCATACAGAGTGCTTAGAGAGAGAGAATTTAAGTCTTTTTTCAGCTTAAGACATATTGAATAACTATCCCAGCTTTCAGGAAGACATTCTAAGAATTTTGTTAAGACCTCAGAATTAGAATAGGTCCTACCAACAGTTCTTAGATCAATGATTAAGCAGTTAAACCGCTGATGAACGTCAGAAAGATATTCATTCTTACCAGCGATGAAACTTTCATTCTGTCTTACCAAGTTAATCTTTCGAGTCTCTTGGATTTCAGTGGTGCCCTCATATTGAACACATATGGTTTCCCACATTTCTTTAGAAGTTTTCAGATGCATGATGGAATGGAAAACTTCATCAGGCAGAGCCATTGAGATAATGGTCTTTTCTCTTGCATCTATACCTACTTTCTTTTTGTCTTCATCACTCCACTGTCTTATTTCCTTAACGACATAGCGTTCAGGGACAGCTTCAGTGGTGGCAGTAGCGGGAACTGCAGCTATAATTCTAACAGGTTCATAGGGTCCATTTTCTATATATTCAGGTATAGTAGGATCAGCACCTTCAAGAAATAGCATCATTCGATTTTTCCATAGAGAAAAGTTATCTCTGCTAAATTGAGGAGGTTTAGAAAGAGAACCATTATCATAGTAGTTTGTGTTTGTGTTAAGTGCCATTTAGAATAGCAAAGAAGAGAGTAAAGAAAACTGCTCTGATACCACTTGTTGGTCCCTAAGGTGCTTAACAAGTTTGTAGAAAACAAACTTAAGAAAAAACTAAGATGGTTGCACAAGAATTTCAGAGAATGGGGGATTTAAAATATAGAAAACAAAGGTTTCTATTTGGGGTTCAAGGATTGAGCACACTTCAGATGAAGAGGTGATCTTCCTATTTATACCCTATGCATTAAATGCATGGCAGGGAACTTTACACATGACATTCACTAATTGGCTTTGGGAGTCTGACTTTTGGAGACATGCTTTCGGTCGGATCATGAACAGTGTAGTAGACACAGTTCTGTACGAATTGTGGCAAAGACATGTCCGTTCTGACACATATTACAAGGTTGTGCAAGGTTAGACAAAAGGAAACTTGAGGTATAATCTAAGTGATCATTCGGTCGCTGAATATCCCTTTCTTCAGAGACATCAAGAATTTAGCGATCGCTGAAGCCTTCCTCATGTTCCTTCGCGTATAAGTAGAGGTATCTTTGCTTCACTGATATCCGCATCAGGTCACTAGTAGACTTCTCTTTGTTCAGCAACTTCGTATTCGATTCAGTTATGAACATCTATTGACTCGAGACTTGTCTTCGAGGATTACTTTACTGTTTACATCAGAACTATCAGCGATAACTGAACATACTCAGTTTTATTGCTGATAGTGAAACACTAATACATAAAATGTTTACAAGAAGGACTATCAGCGATAACTGAACAAACTCAGTCTGATTGCTGATAGTGAAACACTAATACATATTAAACGTAATTTTCACTAAGTATGGAAAAGGGTCGTTATCAAATCACTGAGAGAGTTTGGATCAACAGGAATGACACTTTCCTCCTCCGCCAAAAATTTCCGGAGGTAACACACGTGGAAAGTGTTGTGGATCCCATTCATCTCGCGTAGAAGTTCCAGTTGATAAGCTTGAAGTCCAACCCACTTGGTTATGGTGAATGGACCAAGGAATCGAGGACTCAACATTTCCCGCTTGCCGAACTGTATGATTCCCTTCCAAAGAGATACCTTGGGCATAACTCGATCACCCACTTGGAATTTCACCGGTCATCTCTTCTTATCCGCATAACTATTTTGTTGGTCTTGGGACACTTTTAAGCATTCTCGGATACTCTTGACCTTATCCGCGGTTTCTTGGACAATCTCTGGTCCGACAAATTACTTCTCACCGGCCTCCAACCAACAAACTGGAGTTCGACACATCCGGCCATACAAGGCCTCGAAAGGGGCCATGCCAATGCTAGAATGGTAACTATTGTCACTAGAGGTAGATGGGAATCCCAATTATCGCCAAAGTCTATGACACATGACCTTAGCATGTCCTCAAGCGTTTGGATGGTCCTCTCGCTTTGATCGTCGGTTTAGGGGTGATAAGTCGTGCTCAACTTTACCCTTGTCCCTAACTCCTTCTGAAGGTCGTCCCAAAAATTGGAAGTGAATCGGATATCACGATCTGCCACGATGGACAAAGGTACACCATGTCTCGAGACTACTTCATCGATGTAAATTTTGGCCAACTTGTCCATCGAAAGCGTTTCTCTCATAGCTAGAAAGTGAGCACTCTTGGTTAAGCGATCCACCACTACCCAAATGGTATCATGCCCTTTGAAAGTTTTTTGGTAGCTTAGTCACAAAATCCATGGTGATGTATTCCCATTTCCATTCTGGTATTTCCAAGGATTGGAGACTTTCATACGGTCGTTGGTGTTTGGCTTTGACCTGAAGGCAAGTCACACATCGTTCCATGTAATTTTCCACGTCTAACTTCATGACGGTCCACCAATAATTGAGTTTCAAGTCCCGATACATCTTCGTACTTCTAGGATGAATGGAATACTTGGACTTATGGGCGTCCTCAAGGAGTAGCTCATGATTACCCCCGACTTTGGGTATCCATACTCGCCTTTTCAAAGAGTTTCACCCCACGGCCATCCTCGTTCAAGAGTAGGTGTTGTTTTACCATCACCTCACTCTTAATATTCTCTTCACGGAGAGCTTCAAATTGAGATGCCTTGATCTTCTCGATCAAACTTGACACTAGTTCAATTCGAGAGAGAGAAGCTTACTGACTACCGCTATACTCCTTTCGACTTAGAGCATCCGCTACCATGTTTGCTTTACCGGGGTGATAGAGGAGTTCACAGTCATAGTCTTTTGGGAGTTCTAGACATCTCCTTTGCGTCATATTCAACTCTTTCTGGTCAAAGATGTACTTTAGAATCTTGTGATCATTATAGAAGGTGCACTTAGTACCATAGAGGTAGTGCCACCAAAGATTTAGTACGAACACCACTGCTGCCAACTCTAAATTGTGGGTAAGGTAGTTTTTGTCGTGCACTTTGAGTTGTCTCGATGCATAAGCAATCACCTTCCCTCGCTGCATCAAGACACAACCCAAGCCCATCTTCGAGGCATCGCTAAAGACCATGAAGTCCTCGGTTTCTTCAGGTAAGGATAAGATTGGTGCCTCACAAAGCTTTCTTTGAAGAGTCCAGAAATCTTTCTCTTGGGCATCCGTCCACACAAACTTCACATTCTTTTTGGTGAGTGTGGTCAAAGACGAGGGGATCTTTGAGAAATCATGGATGAAACGCCGGTAATAACCCGCTAGACCCAAAAAGATTCAAATTTCGGACGGACTCTTTGGAGGTTCCCAATTCATCATGGCCTTAATCTTCGAAGGATCCACCTTCACTCCATCTCGGGTGACAACGTGTCCCAAAAATTGGACTTCTTTCAGCCAGAAGTCACATTTTGAGAACTTGGTGTAGAGTTGCTCTTTTCTCAAGACCTCTAGAACTTCGCGAAGATGTTGATGGTGCTCGACTTCTTCCTTGGAATAGACCAGAATATCGTCAATAAAAACAATCACTAATTTGTCGAGGAATGGTTAGCACACGCGGTTCATTAAGTCCATGATTATCGCCGGCCTGTTGGTCAATCTCAAGGGCATGACCAAGAATTCATAGTCCCCGTACCGGGTTCTAAACACCGTCTTCGAAACATCTTCGTTCCTCACCCGGTGATACCCTGAGCAAAGGTCGATTTTTAAAAAACACCATACCCCTTGGAGTTAATCAAACAAGTCATCGATCCTCTGGAGAGGGTACTTGTTCTTCATGATTGACTTGTTCAACACCCAGTAGTTGATGCACATTCTCATTGTACCGTCTTTTTTCTTGGCGAATAAGACCGGGGCTCCCCACGGTGAGTAACTTGGTCTTAAGAAGCCTTTCTTAAGGAGATCTTGAAGTTAAGACAACATTTCTTGCATCTCGGAAGGAGCCAATTGGTAGGGATCTCTGGCGATTAAAGCCGCTCCCGGGACAAGATCGATCCAAAAGTCAACTTGCCTTTCCGGTGGTAAACTGGGAAAATCATCCGGAAAGACGTCGGAAAACTCCCACACCACTTCCGCATCTTCGAGTCTCTTCTTTTCAAGTTTGGCGTCCAACACATAGGCTAGAAGAGAAGGGGAACCTCTTCCCTAAACACCTACGTGCTTTGGCCATGGTGATGATCGGTACGTCGCCCTTCTTCCTCTCGCCATAAACGATCACATCAACCCCATCGGTATTAGGAATTTGAATCAACTTCTTGGCACACAGAATCTCCACTTGGTTTTCCGCCAACCAATCCATCCCAACCACCACGTCGAATCCCCTAATGGTCATCGGCATGAGATCAATCCAGAAACTCCTCCCTCCGATTTCCAAGGTGCAACCCTTTAACGACTCGCGGACCACAACTTGACAACCATCAGCTATCTCGACAATTAGAGCATCATCTAGTGTGCTAGTGGCCATCAAAATATTTTGACAAAACAAAGTTGACACAAAAGAAAAACTAGCACCGGATTCAAACAATACGAGAGTGGGTACTGAGTTGACAAGGAACGTACCCGACACAACATCTGGTGAAGCTTTCGCCTCGTCAGCAGTCATCTGGAATGCTCTTCCCTCGGGGTTCTCCTTCTTTGTTGTGCGGTCCTCCCGCCTTCAACTTCGGGCACTCACTACGGAAGTGACCCAGTTCCTTGCATTCATAGCAAGTGACTTCTCGGATCTAGCAATTTTCACGAACATGCCCCGCCTTGTCACATTTAAAACAATTCCTCCCGCTAGAGTTTCACGGGCCAAAATGTTTGCTTCTGTACTTGGGGCACCACCTAGCTTCTCGCCTAGGCTCGGTTCCCCTGTTGATGTAGTTGTTAAAGGCTCCCGATTTCTTGGAGGGTAAACAGTTGCCTTCCCACTTTCTCTTCTCGGTTTCCCCGGCCCTCTCCTCACGGCTCTGGGAATAGACATCCTCTATGACCTTGGCCTCTTCAATGGCCTCACCGAGAGTAGAGGGCTTGGCGTTGCGAACCATGGACATCTTGTCCGCCGGCAACCCCTTTAGAAAATCCTTCACCTTTTCATTCTCAGTTGGGGCTACATGCCCCACCAAATCAAGATTTTTGATATACTTCCATGAATAATCTCTCACGGTCATATTGCCCTACTTGATATCTTGGAATTTGTCCCCAATTCGATCCATCGCCCTCTTATTGCAATATTCTTCAATGATCTTCTTCTTGAAAGCATCTCATGATAACTGGGCCAGGATGGCAGCATCAAGGGTGGACCTAGTGACATTGCACCATCGATGTGTCGGGCCTCTAAGCATTTGTGAGGCGAATCTTACTTTCTGATCCTCCCCGCACTCACTGGAATCGAAATCCTGCTCGGTTTCTTGAATCAAGTTCATACACGCGACTGGTTCATCGGATCCTGAAAACTTGGGCGGTTTTGTACAAAAGAAAGTCTTGTAAGAGCAAGTCTTCCGCCCCTATGAGCACCGATAATCATATGCTCTTCCGTCCTGACCTCATTTCCAGTACCCCTCGAACTGACCACAATATTATCAGCGATTATCTCAGGCCTCCTGAGACTAGCATCCCTGTCCTCCAACATCAGGAATGCTTCTTGTTGCTTCTCCATAGCCGACATCATCAACTACATGACGTTGGCTATCATGTCGGTTTGAGGGTTTGCTTCATGCATGACCGGGTTCGAGGATGCCAACTCTACCCTAGGTATATGCTCTATCGCTTCAGTAAAAATCAGCGGCATATTGGGAGGGACAACGTTCACCGCCTTGACCGTTGGATTTGGATTGGATGTGCTATCTTCATGAATTTATCCTTCGACCAACGATCGACTTCGAGTATTCACCATGATAGAACAAAGTCTTCCACACAACCATGAAAGAGGATAAGAGATTCGATCGAAACACAAAAGGAAACGTACTAATACATTCATCAATCGTCATGGCATTAGTAAATCAAGCATGCTTACGTAACGATATATCCATAATGGCATTAACTAAGCGCAATTATGACCCCACAATACAAAAGAATTCTCATTACCATCGTCATAATTCTAAAATCGTGCAATTCCGTCAACTTTAAGAACATCCTATCTTAGAAGCTCTACCCCATCCTCACCGATCATATCTTAATGACTCAAGCTTAAGTCTAGACATCTCACGTTCTACACGTTCATCCAATTTTTTTTTTAATTTTCCTTATTTTGATTATTTTATCGCTATGTGCTAATGCTTCAAAGACCCATGAAAGAATGGGTGCTATAATATTTATTACATATGCTTCAAAGACCCATGATCGTGAATATTTTTTTCATGAAGTATTATGTTTAAATGTATTGTTCTCTTAAACATGCTACTTTCATTATGTGAATTTTGTTTAAAATGTTGAAAACATATATTTTTTAGCATTAATATATCTTCATGATTAGCAGATGTTTGTTTTTAGTATATCTATACATGTAACAAATTTGGTGATGACTTGTACTTTATTGACACCTTTGACGTCATCCACATTCTTTCATGTCTAATATCATTGTCTTTATGTGCGAGTTGTCTTTTGCATCATTTGTATTGTTATATATTGATTGCATGTTATATGTGTATGCATAAATCTTGTTATGTTCTAATATTCACATATAGATACTTGATTATAAATGTGGAGTGACTTGTGATTCTTTGATATATTATTGTCATCCGCTCATGTCCTGATATATAATTCTCGTGTTTCATTGCTTCCATTATATGTGAGAATTATTGTGACATATATGTTGTCTCTCTTGAGCTTATTTGGAGTACATGATGATGTTGTTTTCATGACGTATTATATACTTATGTGTAACGCCCTAAAAATTAGGTACATTCTTAAAAATTAAAATTTTTGCGATAAGACGTTTATAAATGGAGGAATTTAAACATGGAACCTTTGACTGAAAATAAACCTTCACAAAAGGCATCATCCAAATGAGGAAAGAGTATAAGCGTTTGAAAATTTAGGAATGTAAAGGAAACAAGGACCGACAACCTACTAATCTAGATATTCTAATTTAGATTACAAAACGGGTGTCGTCATCATCTCCCAAAATATTGTCAAGTAATGTGTATGCTCTATGTCTTATCAAATGCTATATCCTAAAAAGATTGTCCCTGACGTGGCCCAACACTCCGCTCAAGACTTTGCCACCCCACCGCTAAGATAACCTGGAATACACATCAAAGTAAACAACTGTTAGTCTTGGAGCCTAGTGACATCATTCCACAATTATAAATAAGAGTAATTGATACATAACAATATTTAAAGAGTCCACTCAGAATAAGGTAATCGGTTAACTTTCAAACACTTGATTCCTTATGTAAAAACAGGGGAGACCCGTTCCACCATAGGTTGTGACGGAACACATAAGTAGGCCACAACACATACGGTGCACATAATTAAGAATGGATATTTACCGGCTTCAACTCTATCCAAGTCATTAGCCATTAGAACGTCAACTCTATCCAAGTCTTTAGTTAAATGTAAACATGGGTTCAACTCTATCCAAGTCTTTACCCTAAATATATGCAAGTTCAACCCTATCCAGGTCTTTACCTTGAACACTCACCATTCTCCATGATTTAATGGTATGTCATTTTATCATTGTACCCTTGGCAACTAAACCCAAACATAATATAGCTTGAATCATTATACCATCAGTTAGACACTTTCAACCATCATAATATCATCATATTCACATAAATCACATTTTTCCAAAAGGTGGGACATATTTCCATAGGATCCCATGTACACAAATATTTATAACATATAATAAGTATAACCATTCAACCTCCATCTCACTCATGAATCCTAGTAAACCATAATACTCATTTAGGTTTCCATATTTCATTATACTTCTAGAAAATCATATATAGGTAATCATTCACACATTTTATAACAACACAACTAAACACATTCCCATAAGTGTCAAAACCCTAGGTTTTGACCGAATAGTTCAAAAGATACAAAATGGAGAATAATGTTAGTATTGAAGGTAATATAAAGAAAAAAGGTTTTCATGGCATTATAGAACATATATTATGAAGGAAGGACTCACAAAGTGGGTTTTGATGAAAACCCTAGCTTCTCTTCTCGGAGAATATGAAAAGAAAGATGGTAGAAAGTTCTTGGCTTGATTCCGTGGTTGATAAATCCTAGCTTCTTGCAATAAACGATGGATGAGAGCTTTGGGTAACCCTAAATTCGAATTAAATGAAGGTAGAGTTTTCTTGGGAGGGAATTTAGTGAGTTGGTGAGAGTAGTAAATGAGAAATATGTCAAATTCGGCTCTTTAACCCAACTGACCCCGATGGCGATAATGACTAGCGATTATGCGTAGCGATTATGCCCAGGGCATAATCGCCTGCTAGCTGGGGCTTGCGGTACCAAATTCTCGAGAGTACCACCGCGACAATGACCCGGGCACAATCATCGGCAATGTCGCCCCGTTTTTACCGTATGTCAAGATAGGGTCGCGATTGTGACACCGTGAGACTTCCAAAGGCATTCTCACCCAGGGGTCTGCTCATCCAAAATTCTTCCAATTTCGAACCAGTTCAACTCTAACGGTTCAAACCCAAAATAAAAAGTACCAACATGCAAAAATGAGTAAGCGAAAACGGAACAAGATAGTTAAACCAACCTTTACCACGTACGTAAAGTTAAGCAAACAAAAGGTCGAAATAATATACTTACATAAAATTTGGGGTGTTACATTATGCTTGAACTAATTGCTCAAACCTAGAGGTTACCGTTTTGGTGTTTTTGAGACGCTTGTTGAAGCTTATCACTGTAGGTGAATTCCTTCCATTGCATTTGGATTCATATTAGGTGAATGTGAGCTCTGTCCTGTTGCATTGTCGATGCAAGATAAGAGAACGTATAAAAATAACTCTGAATGTGAGATCTGTCCCGTTGCATTATACTTTTTGGAAACTATAAATTGTCATAAGTTATCCTTTTCCTCCCATTAGAAATAATCTTTTTTATTAGTAAATGGGAAAGAGAACTAATGTTTTTTATTCGTTGAAGACTTCCAAGGCATCAAGAAAGGTTCTAAGAAGTTCTTAGACCACGTCGCAAAAAGAAGAATCTAAGAAGCTCTTAGATTTCTATAATGATGAGCTACGCTATGACCATGTTCAACCCTACATGCTCATTTATAACGCTTTTTTTCAAAGTCATGCGTTGTTATAAGAAGTTGAGCTAACTTTTAAAATTTACCAAATATTTTGATGCATGTTTGATCTCAAAAGAATAATTCTTGTGCATGCTTATGTGATAATTTTTTTACTTCTCGAATGCTTTAATTAAAATATGATTCCCTTTCTCTTATGTAACACGATGATCTTTTGCGAGAAAGTTGATAAGTTACTATATCATCCTTTAATGTTCTTATTTGTTTATTGATGATGTCTCAAGCCTATAGGGACCTTTATTTTTCTATGCTAGGAAGAGATATTTTTCATGATTACATCTCTCAAGTTGATTGATTTATGCATGCCTTCACTATTGAATAAATTAGTTGCATGCCTAAGTTTCAAGAAAGGGAAATTGGCTTAAATAACCTAATTACACAACAAATTGCACCTCCTAGCCATTTCTCCCTTTTTTTTTGCAGTTGCGTAGGTAGTAGGTCCGCAATCCTCCACAAAAAGACAAAAAAAAACACGAATTGCGGCAGGTCCGCAATGGGTCGGGTGTGGACCTAGGTCCAATTGCGGATGGGACCTAGGTCCGCAATTGCGGTGGTGTACCTCCCAACATGCAGTATGTCGTGTATCAGTGCATCAAATCAGGAAATGCCTTGTGTCCCCTAGGTCCGCAATTATTGAGGTGGACCTAGGTCCGCAATTGCGGATGTGGACCTAGGGCTATTTTTGCAAAAAAAAATAAGAAGAGATGGCTAGGAGGTGCAATTGGTTGTGTAAACATCCTATTTGAGCTAATTTCCCTTTAAGAAATTGTAATTTCATAAAATCCTTCAGACATGGAAAACTTGAATGGGCAACTTTCAAGCTGGTGTGTTTCAAAATTGTCTATGCTCATGAAAAAGTTTTTTTAAATGATTTGTATTTACGAGTTGATGAGTTTGAAAGAAATAGTTTTTTAAGGAATCATATTTGTATTGGGATCTTAACAAAAATGTCTTTTACTATTTCTAATTTGATCCACAATGTTTGTTATACCCATTATGACTTGATACATCTTAATGTTTATTTAAAGAAGCTTGGTATACAAACTTGTATGAGATCGTTTTTAGAATTCATATTTATTAAAAAAACTCATCATCTCGTCAAAGAGGATTGTTGAATACAATGTTTTGTTTTCAAAAATCAAAATTTGCAAATTTTTTTGGCTTATGTGATTGAATCTTATATAAGCTTGCCACAATGTTCTATGTATGGTCATTTTGTGATTAATTTGTTTCTATTTATCTAATATGCTACATATGTGAGTTTATATATTTTTCATCCATTCTTATAATTGGTACATTGTATGAAAAAGAATGATGAAACAAATCCTTAGTTAATTTGCAAAGCTTAAAATTAAGTGGATATTTTTTTGGTGTCATAATGTTGCAATTTTTGGTATCAATTTTTTTCAAAAATAGAAATATGATATTTTGTCACTTAAAGAAATTTTCAATTATGTGCTTATACATATGAGAATGGAAACTTCTTTACTAACTATTGATTGTGTTTTTGATGTATATGCAGAAACATCAGTTTCGATTAGCTTCACTACCATGTGTAGGATTCTCCAATGTAAGTGGATTGCAATCAATAAGGATTGAGACAAATTATGTCTCTCACTTGTGAATTATATGTTTCATAACATAAGCTACATCTTCGATAATTGAATGATTTCAAGTTTATTTTATGTTAAATGATTATGGATACTTTGTATAATGTAAATTTTTGTAAAAAGTGTTAATCATGCTTACTTTCAAATGTTTGTACTTGCATATAAGCATGAAAACAAAGTATCTCCACATATCATGTTGATTTAAAAGTTTTTACAATTATATGGAATTACTTAATGATATATGTTGTAAATGTTTTATCTCCTTGGTTGTCTCCATTTTATACTTGTTTTTTGTTTAAAGTAGAGGTTCTCATTTGGAAGGGAAGCGTATCATTAAATGCTCGATCAAACTTTCTAAATGTTTCGTCAATTGGTGTGAGCAATTAATACGTTACAGGTTTGATTTATATAACTTTTTGCGCTTTGTTTAATGAACCATTTTGTAGCAAAATGTGGCATATAATGAAAATAGTTAATGAGAACACATTTTTGGTGCTTTCACTTGTTAAGATGGCTCGTAGTTAGCCATATACCTTTGAATCTTGAGTGCGTAATTTGGTATCCCTTGTGATCAAATAAACAATTGTTTTGACAATTGAGTTTTCAAAAATCAAGTAACGGGTGTTCTCATCCTAAAAGGTTTTTGGATACTCTGGTTTTCTAAAATATTTGTAGATGATGTCCAAGTGTGAGTTGGATATCACCTTGTTAAATTATGCAATGTATTTGACTATCCTTGTGTTTGATTTTTTTTAAAGTGAACAATCAATTGGATAAATATACTTTAAAGCCTTGTAGATTGGTTATGTGATTTGATCCATCAATTCAATGTGATGTATAACTATATGTTTTATAATCTTGTCAATGTATGCCTATATGCCAAAGGGAATATAGTTTCCATGCTTGATCAAAAATGGTATGTATTTAGTATATGCTTGATCTTGTGTATTACTTATACATATGTATACTTTTTTGGGAAGGGAAAATTGTGCTTATATGAATATGTGGTGAGCAATGAGAATATTAGGTATGTGTTTACCTGTATGTGCTCCTATATATGTTAAGTATGTTTATGTGTTAATATTCTTGTCGGTTTTAATGTTGGGTAGTCTACTTGTATTGTCTTATGAATGATAATATGTGATTACATATTTGTTAAAATCCTTTATTGATGCTTTGCTTGAGGGGGTATCTCGAAAATATTATTTTTCCTCTCCTTTTTTATTCGACAAAAGGGGGAGAGAAATGTGGTATGCTCTCAAGTTATTCTTATTGTTTGTCATCATAAAAAAAGGGGGAGATTGTTCGTACATGTGTACCACATCTCTATAAATTTTTATATATTTGTTTTGATGATTACAAACAAACGAAATATTTAATGGATTAATAATTCTACTTGATGTGCATATTGATGATATAATAAAAATAAAGTAAAGAAGCGGGTCAAGTAATCCATAAAAGTCGACAACCACTTTGCCTCGAGAGCCATGCCAAAAGACGAAAGTTGAAGATTGCATTGGAACACGTGTCATCAAAAGTTTGAAGATAAAATTTGAGTCAAATGTTTGAAGATTAATGCGATGTTTTCATCCGCAAGTACATTTTTCAAAATTATTCCTCTTTTATGTTTGTTAAAACCGGTTAAAATTTGAATAACATCAAATTTTTTATCCTTGCAACCTTCCTAGTCCCAAGGTTGCACTTACAGTTCTCTTTAAAGATTTGAATGCTTCGACCAACTCTTTATGAGTCCTTTTGAACCCATATTTAGAGATTTATGGGTGTGAATGAAAATTCTTCTTTTTATCAAGCCTAACATTTGCTATCTGACGCGGTTGATCTTGTCAAGGATGACGCCTGGTTTTAAAATCTTGACACTTGACATTTAGAGGTCCTTTGTCGTGGTTACAGAAGACCATGTCCTCTTCTCAGGATATTTAGTTTGATCCATATATAATTAAAATTCTTCTGGTAGGCCCCTTTTATAGGCTTCAATTGTAGTTCTAATGTCGTAGTAACAAATGTTGATCATTTGAAAGTTGAAACGATTGAAGTAACTGCAAAAATATTCCCCACACATTTGAGTGATATAATATAGATCATTGGTTTATTTTTTCCATTTTGCGACTACTCACAAATTGTTGGAAAATTTGATTAACCAAGTTTGGAATTGATTGATCGAGGCTTTAAATTAATAACACGCTAGAGTGCAACACCTATTAAGGAGACCCCAAAGCTTTTGCACATGCAAACATCCTAGTAATTAGATGGAATGGAAGCAGTCCATATTAATTTCTTATATTGAGTGACATGCTCATTAAAATCGAAGATCCTATAATACTTGGGATTTTATATTTTTTAGGGATTTCGACCAAAGCTATATGGTCGGCGAAAGGCGAAGCTTGAAACCCTGTGAAAGGTTCCACAACAACAGGTACAACTGCTCCAAGAAGTTTGGATAACATAGCCAAAACATTAGCATTCTTATCTTCCAAAATCTTGAAACGTCGAGTAATTGCATCTTCTTCTGATTGAACATATGTTGGCATAGGGATTAACATTATTGGAGGGTGAATCCTGAACTTCAGATTCTTCAACTTCATGAACACTTGGAGAAACATCTGGATCCATGTAAACAACAATTTTCAAATTATCATTAATATTGCTCTCAGAAATGTTCAGTTCATTACGCAAAGAAGACATATCAACATTCTCAATCATAATATTCACTAAGTCCTGAATATTGCAGTCTTCAACAGATTCTCCAATATTTCCTCTATCACCAGTCTCTTCTTCTTGAATATCTTCTCTTGCTTTAGAGGATCCTTAAACTCTTGGTCTCTTTGCCATCTCCCCCTCATGGCTTTGATGATCAGGATCATCTTGGTCATGTCTGCGTTTAAGAGACGGTCCAGCCTCAGATCTGCAGCTTTGGTCATAAGAATCAAGCCTTGAAGATAACTCAGAGAAGGCTTGAGACATAAACGTTTTGAGATCAGCAAAACTTGATCGGACTTCTGATCTGAATGATTGAAACTCATCAGATAAAGCATTGATCCTGTCAGATTCAGACGAAGGAACTGGAGGCGGCGTAGGTTGGAAGTTCCGAAGCAGAGAAAGAAGATCTTGATCCTGATGTTCTGGTGGCGACATAGAAAGAAGTCGATCATAGAGTAGATCTGTTAACTCTGAAATAGGAAGATCTGATACTGGAGTGTTAGAAGAAGAAACAGGAATACGGGTAGATGAAGAAACACCAGTTGACAGTGTAAACAACGGAGGTAGAGGAATAGACATGATCGCTGGAGCAGAAGATTGAACAGCAGAAGACGGCTCTCTAAGAACAACCCCTGATGGGCGTCTGAACGGAATCTCTGTAGGAATCACTGAAGTATCAATCTCAGGCATCTTTCCTTTGAATAAATATTTTAACTTCAGAATCTGTGCTTCCTTTTTAGCATCCATTTTATCTGATAACTACCGAATAACATCATTCAAAGTAGTAAATTTGTCTGTGGAAACCCGAGCTTGATCAGAAGTAAGCTCTACAGCTGATGGAGTAGACTGAATAACTGCAAGTGTAGTTGCTGGAGCTTGAATTTGAACCGATGTTGTGGCTTGATCAAAAGCTTTATCCAATTCATCTACTTGAAGATGTGCAACTGAAGGATTAACTGGAACCGAATCATCATCAGAGATAACTTCTGTTGAGACAACCACTTCCGGTGTCTTGGACTTCCTTTCATATACCTGAATACGCGATCGATCAGCATGATCACTATCATCATCATCAGAATCACTTTCATCCTCATCTTTATCACTAGAAAGAATATCATCATCAGCGGTATCATCTACATCTTCAAAATCAAAAACAATAGCATCAGAAGCTACAATACCAATATCAGCAATAGCATTCTCAATCTGTTGAGAAGCAGCATCCTCCTGAACTACTTCTGTTTCAACAATAACCGCAACTTCTTGATCATCTTCAGCCTCTTGTTCAACTTCATGCTCTTGTTCAGGAATAGTTGCTTCAATTTCAACATCTTGTTCAGCAGCTTGATTATCATGAGAGGGCTCTTCTTGTACAACTTCCATGAACTCATTATCCATACAGTATTCTATGACATCCTCATTTGCAACATCAGCGTAGTTGGCAATAAGAGCATATGGAATAGTCATAGAATAGTTGAAAGTTTTCTTCTGCTTCTGAATGTAAGACATTTCCGAGTCTGGAACCTGAGGCCATGACAACCTGCGAGGAATAGAGGGATTGCTACGGAGCATGCTTCGAACAATAAGCTTCATAAATCTGACAAACGGAATAAACTTTCGTTTCCTGTTGGTGGACTTGTCATGTACCACCTCCGAGAGTTCTGTCCAAAAGATAAACGTATAGTCGACATGCAAGTCATAGACGATTGCATGGAACAATCGGAGATACAGTAGACTTGCACTGTCAGTGCCAGAATGCTTCGATGTCAGGCACCTGATGAGAACAGAGAACAGTGCGTACCAAACTGGAGGTAGATTGGACTTGTCAAAATCTGTAGGTTTGTTCAAAGTACCCACATATCCAAGATTCTGAATCCCTTCATAGACTTCCTCTTCAGATGGACAAGTGTCATATGTATTTCTGCCTGGTCTAGAGTTCGACTCAGGAAGCTCCAGTATCAATCTCAGTCGTTTGTAGGAAAGGAAAGATTCAAACTGATCTACTTGAAGCTCAAAGCGATGCGGACGAGCCAGTTCATTCTTTGTTATAGTATTCCAAGCTTGCTGTAGATACACTTCAGGAACATCTGTACAGTATGAAAGAGCAGGGGCAAGTGGATGTCCTTTAAGAATTGCTCGTATCACGGGATGAATCTTGATTCTGTCAAAGTCCACGTGATAGTTGTTTGGCTTGTATGCCATGTACATGATGGTTGGGAACACATCATTTGGTGTACGTCTAGAAGCAGAAAGATCGGCCCCTACAGAAGGATGTGACGGCATTGGAGTATCATGAGAGGCTCGATCAGATGGATCGTCGAGAATGGCATTCTCATCTTGAATTATGGGATCAATATTAGTTTTGGATGCCATAAGAAACCTGATGAACAAAATGAAAAAGAATTAGAAAAAGAGAAAAAAAAATAAAAAAATAAAAAAATTTCTAAGTATGGTTTGCGGGTCAAGTTAGAAGCGCAAAGTAGACTTTGTGTTTCTTGTTAGACGCGCAAAGTGCACTTTGCGATTCTAACTAGACTCGCAAAGTTCACTTTGCGTTTCTAGTTAGACACGCAAAGTAGACTTTGCGGGTCTAACATGGTCCGAAAACTATATTTAGAAAATCAAAAGAAGACATACAAAAATACTAAAAAAAAGGTTTGCGTATCAAGTTAGAATCGCAAAGTAGACTTTGCGTTTCTAGTTAGACGCGTAAAGTACACTTTGCGTTTCTAACTAGACTCACAAAGTTCACTTTGCGTTTCTAGTTAGACGCGCAAAGTACACTCTGCGTTTCTAACAAGACTCGCAAAGGTCACTTTGCGTTTCTAACATGATACCCAAATATAAAACAAGAAACAAACACACAAAATAAAGTTTGCGTGTCAAAGAGGAGACGCAAAGTACACTTTGCGTGTCCTAGTTGATACGTAAACTATACATGGAAAGAACAAAAAGATTCACATGATAGAAACGCAAAGTAGACTTTGCGTTTCTAGTTAGACACGCAAAGTTCACTTGGCGGTTCTAACTAGACACGCAAAGTTCACTTTGCGGTTCTAGTTAGACACGCGAGGTTCACTTTGCGGTTCTAACTAGACACGCAAAGTTCACTTTGCGGTTCTAGTTAGACATGCGAAGTTCACTTTGCGGTTCTAACTAGACACGCAAAGTTCACTTTGCGGTGCTAGTTAGACACGCAAAGTTCACTTTGCGGTTCTAACTAGACGCGCAAAGTAGACTTTGCGGGTCTATCATCCTTTCAAAAACCAAGGGTTCGCGATTTAACAACCCGAAAACCACAAAAAAACTGAAATTAAAGCTAGAATAAACGAAATTAAAGAAAACGAAAACATACCTGATGATCGATATATTGATCTAAGTATAACCCAATACCCAATTTAAGAATGAAAGCACGAATTCACAATCTTTATTTCTCGAAAACAAAATCTGAAAGAGAACAGATTGGAATCGAGAACACATAAAACGAAAGAGAGAATGAGGAGCCGAAAAGTAGATAGAATGAACAGTAGGCGGGAAAAAGATGAAAATGAAAAGAAAACACTATTTATACTTAGAAAACTAAAACAAATCTATATCTAAAACATAAAAAAATAGAAATAATAATAAATGAAATAAAAAAAAATTGTAAAAATATACCTGAAATCCTTTTGCACCCCCTACACACATGCACAAAAATTAAACTGTTAATATAGCAAATGTGTAGAAAAAATCTGAAAAACATACCTGTTTAACTTCTGATCAGCACAGATAGAAATTCTTACTTACTCCTCCTCAAATACAGAAAAAATCTTTTTTAGATGAGCTCTCCCCCTTGAAAATTGCACATACCATATCCAAAATACAGATACTCAAACATAAAGACATCAAGTATGAAAGATGATCATATTGAATATAAATTTTGTAACAACTGAATATATAATTTTTTTTAAACACTAACCAAATTAAAGTCTACTCAGTAGAATATCCCAGATTTATCAATCAGTTGAAATCAAACGGGAGTTGTTGTATACAGAAACATGTTTCATTGTATATCAAGTTAAGACATGTTCAGAGTCAAACACTTGTAGGTATCTATTCAGTGTGCTCGCATGCGATCTGTGATTATCTTCAAGAAAAATGCAATTCTAAACATAAAATGAAGAACTTTGCATGTACAGACACTAAGTCATCAAGAATTAAGATTTTCACAAATTTACAGGTTTATCGCAACTCAAAAAATATCACCAAGTATCAAGAGATGTGTGTTCATTGGCATCTTTTAGTTGTGTTCTCATTGGCATCTTCACATGAGTGTGCTCTTTGGCATCTTTTAAGCAGTGTGTACTTTGGCATATTTTAATCAGAGAGTTCATTAAGTAAAGAACATGCCGTAAACGTAACTTTCTATCTGACCCTATTGCAGGATTTGGGTTAGCCGCTCCCAGACCAGTTGGCCTTAGGGGACTAGGTGTCAAGCACCCCTTGGAACTTACTTTCCCGGATCAGAAAGGCTACATCGACATATCCTCAACCCATTCATACCAGTAGAACATGACTTTCGATCTGATTCTATAGAAGGATTTCTGTTCGATCACTCCCAGACCAAATGACCTTAGGGGACCTGATGTCGAGCATCTCACAGAACTTACTTTCCCAAACCAGAAAGGTTACAGGTACAAACTGTTAAACCCATAGATTTATGTATTTTATAGGCTTAAAAATTAATCATCTCAATAACTCAGATCTATATAGAATCGTTTAGCCCATATTTTCATTACAATCTACAATTTTGATCACTTAGGTTGTTCAAGCAAAGTAAACCATAAATATGCCAACTCACATATCTTTAAAGCAGTATCTAAAGCGTCAAACATGTTGCTGACTTTTCGATGTTTGAAAGATTTGAACGTTGAACATATGAAATTTAAATAAAAACAAGGCGACTTGTAAAAGATCCTAGACACACATTTTATTCAACAGAAAGAAAATCTGAAATATTAAACTTTATAGAATAAAATTTGTAAAGATTTAAACTTTTAAATTCAACATGCCAAGTTTTGAAAGTAGAAAGTTAAATCGTTTTTCATCTAAAGCTTTTGTAAATATATCAGCAAGTTGATATTCAGTTGGGACAAAATATAATTCAATAGTACCTTCTTCCACGTGATGCTTTATAAAATGGTATCTCATGTCTATGTGCTTGGTCTTGGTGTGATGGACAGGATTGACTGAAATGGCGATTGCGGACTTGCTGTCACAATATATTGGCACTGTCTTGTACAGCATCCCGTAATCCCGAAGTTGCGTTTTCATCCAAAGCACTTGAGCACAGCAACTAGCTACAGCGACGTATTCAGCTTCGGCTGTTGAAATTGAAACGCAGTTTTGCTTTTTCGACGTCCAACTTATCAATCTGTCACCTAAGAACTGAAGATGACCAGAAGTACTCTTCCTGTCCAATTGATTACCACCAAATTCTTCATTTGAATAAGCAATCAAATTATAGTCAGAACTTTTAGGATACTATAATCCTAAATAAGGAGTTCCTTTAATATATCTAAAAATGCGTTTGACTGCTAAAAGATGAGATTCTTTTGGTTTAGCTTGAAATCGGGCACACAGGCACGTTGAAAACATTATGTCTAGGCGACTGGCAGTTAGATACATCAGTGATCTGATCATTCATCTGTATGTCTTTTGATCCACAGCTTTTCCATCTGGATCGAGTCCGAGTTTGGCACCGTGAGCCATCGGCGTTCCGATTGAAGTAGATTTGTCCATCTTGAACTTCTTCAAAATGTCAAATATGTACTTTGACTGATTGATGAAGATACCATCAGGAAGATGTTTCACTTGTAAGCCAAGGAAGAAGTTGATTTCTCCCATCATGCTCATCTGAAATCTAGAGGTCATAAGATCAGAAAACCAAGTACACAAAGATTTATTAGTCGCACCAAAAATAATATCATCTACGTATATTTGTACTAAGCAGATATCAAGATTAGTTCTATAAATGAAAAGAGTAGTATCGATAGACCCTTTGGTGAAGCCAAATTTGACCAAGAAAGCTGACAACTCGTCATACCATGCCCGCGGAGCTTGTTTCAAACCATACAATGCTTTATCGAGAAAATATACATAATCTGGACGATCTTTGTCAACAAATCCCTCTGGCTGAGATACATATACTTCTTCTTTCAGCTTGCCATTGAGAAATGTCGTCTTGACGTCCATTTGATATACTGTGAAGTTGCAATAAGCAGCGAAGGCAAGAAACATTCTGATAGCTTCCAATCTGGCAACGGGTGCAAACGTTTCATCATAGTCAATACCTTCTTCTTGTCGATATCCTTTGGCTACCAACCTTGCTTTGTTTCGAACGACGATACCATCTTTGTTTTTCTTATTCTTGAATATCCACTTTGTACCAATTATTCTCTTTCCTTTTGGCCATGGTACAAGTCTCCAAACTTTGAGTGCGTCAAATTGATTTATCTCTTCTTGAATTGATATAATACAGTTTGGGTCTTCCAATGCTTCAGAAACTTTTGTTGGTTCAATCTTGCTTAGGAAGCAAGTGAAGAGACATTCATTGGAAGTAGCCGTCCTGGAACTTGTAGACACACTAGCTTAAGGATCTCCAATAATTTGATGAATTGGATGAGATCTTGTCCACTTTGTTGTATGAGGGAGAGGATCAATTACTTCTTGAACCAATTGTAATTGATGAGAGGGAGGTTCTGAAACTTCTACATCAGAAGATGAAATAGAAATAGTTTCAACTTGAGGAGGAGATATCTCAACAATCTCTGAATCATATTCGAGAACAGTTTGTTGAATAACATCATTCGGTGCTTCCTCCTAAACTGATTCCTCTTGAGCAGATTGATCTTGAATGGATTCTTCTTGAATAGGTTCTTCAAGAATAGGCTCAGTTTCTGATTGAACATTGTCTGATTGAACCAATTCTTGTTGTGCCGGTTCTTGTTGAACAGGAGAGACTGGAGCAGCATCATTGTAAGAGATGGATGCAGCGGAATTTGGAATAGATGAGCTCTCAGTTTCCTGATTCAAAACATTAGAAACATTTTCAGAATTAGTTCTAGGCACATCATCATAAAAATTTTCAAATAGAAAATCAAGATCAGAAAGATTAGGAGAGGGAGTAGAAGAATCCTGGTTATTTGGTGAAAGAGCAGGTTCTGAACTGATTTGTTCAGAAACTGAATTTCCAGTAAGTGCGGGTTCTGAGTCTGAGTGACTAGAAACCAAATCAGCATCTTCGTCAAATTTTACATTGACACTCTCTATGACCTTTCTTGCAGAGATCATAAAAACTCTATAAGCAACAGAGTTTGAAGAATAACCCACGAATACACCTTCATCTGCCTTTGGACTAAACTTATTGAGATTCTCCCTGTCATTCAGAACGTAGCATTTACACCCGAATGACTTGAAATACTTGATGTTTGGTTTGATCCCGTTCATAAGTTCATACGGTGTTTTGTTGAATCGACGATGCAGAATTGATCCGTTCTGTGTATGACAGGCAGTTGACACTGCTTCAGCCCAGTAAGACAAAGTAGACCTGAATAAGTGAGCATTGACCTGGCGGACTCAACAAGCGTTCTGTTTCTTCTTTCAACAATGCCGTTCTGTTGCGGAGTACGTGCAGCCGAAAATTGTTGTTGTATTCCTTGAGATTCATAGAATGCCTGAAGAGTACTGTTTTTGAATTCAGTGCCATTGTCAGATCTTACCACTTTCACTTGCTTCTGCTTATTTGCCTGAGTTATCTTGATAAGGTTGATGAGTACTTTAGGAGTCTCGTCTTTTCACTTCAGAAATTTTACCCAAGTATATCTGGAGTAGTCATCAACAATCACCAAAACATATTTCTTATGTCCTAAACTCTTTGTCTTCATCGGACCACACAGATCAACATGCAAAAGATCAAGAAAAGTCGATGTGCAGTGTTCAGGTTTAGGCTTTTGAGGAGCTTTCTTCATTTTTCCTTTCTCACAATGCTGGCATAGATGGTCTTTCTGGAAACGGAGAACTGGAAGACCTCTCACTGAATCATTTTTGACCAGACGATCCATATACTTGAAGTTAAGATGAGCCAACCGACGATGCCAAATCCAACTTTCACTGATAGAGGCTTTGGATAGTAAACACAAATCTGATGAGACCTTAACTTTGGAAAGATCAATTGTATACAAATTAGATCTTCTCTTTCCAACTATTAAGTCTTTGCCACTATCATTCTTTACATCAACCCTTTTTTATTTGAAGCTCACTTCAAGATCTTTATCGCAGAATTGACCGATGCTGAATAAGTTGTGACTTAGACCCTCGACATAGCTTACTCTTTTGACAGTTATGTTTCCTTGAATTAGATCACCATAACCAAGAATCGGAGCTGTCTCACAGTTACCAAATTTCACACGACCGCAACATTTATCTTTAAAATTAGATAGAAGAGATTTGTTGCCAGTCATATGTTTTGAACATCCCGAATCCAGATACCATAATTGACTAAGCTGCACACACAGAAACTACATCTTTTTAGGTACCCATATGCTTATGGGTCCCTTGTTAGATTTATGCCTTTTATTTTTCACAAATTTATTTTTCATGCACGAATGAAAGCAATTATCAATAGAAGATAAAACACAATCATCAGAATCAGAACTAGAAGAAGCATATGAGATATTCTTTGATATATCAAACATTTGCTGAAAAGAGTATTTTGGGTTTTTATTACATGTAGCAAATGTATCAATATCACAAAGATTGTGTACATAATTAACTCCTAACAGTTCAAATTCTAAAATTGGTTGTTTCATCTTCCAAATCTGCCTTGATTACTTCCTCATAGGCCGATCTAAAGAAGAAAAATCAGAAACATTAGAATTTTCAGATAATACAGTATCATATTTCTTTGACTTCTTTGATCTTCTTCTTTTACGCTTCTTTTTATAAAATTGAGCATTTAGCATAAAAGAATTATCAATAATTGAATCAGAAGAAGAAACTTTATCAAAGAAATCAGTCTTATCATTTGACATTGAAGAACTAGCCTTGGAGTGAAAATTTTCAAAATTTCGCAAGTTTGGAGGAGGTTTGTGTTTCTTATTTGAAGCGCAAACTGAGCTTTGCGCGTCCAACTTCATGAGCAAACTCTCAGTTTGCATTTCTAATGTAGAACACAAATGGCCATTGTTTTTCAAAACTTTAGTATTTTCCTTTGAATCTTTTGACAATCCAGAAGAAATTTTATTTTCAAAACTTGTTTTCATTATAAAAAGAAATAAATTGTTTTCTAAACAAGCTTCAAGATTTTGTTCTTCCAATCTATTTTCAAGATCAACAATCTTTTCTTCTAACACTAATGGGGGAATGTATTTCTTAGTATCATAAGATACCAAAGATACATTTTCCTTTTCAGTGTTAGTAAAAATATCCACAAAATCTGTTGAAAATGAAGATTTATTGGAAGATTTGTCATTGAAAAGATTTTGAAATTTTCTGGATTAGATTGATTAGGAAAATATTTTGCATTTTCAGAAGTGTAAACAAGTGGCATTTCCATCCTCTTATTTTTCATCATTTTCACATTTTCTTCTTCCAAAATTTGTTTCTCAGTTGTCCAAAAGAATTTAAACTGAGGAGCATATCTTGCAAAA
Source organism: Arctium lappa (assembly GCA_023525745.1). NCBI lineage: Eukaryota > Viridiplantae > Streptophyta > Magnoliopsida > Asterales > Asteraceae > Arctium > Arctium lappa. Next base: position 55,235,224 of record CM042051.1, read on the forward strand.
GTAAAATAATCATATTCGTATAAAGTAGGAACTTCATTTTTAGCATTATTTAAAAAATGCGGATTTTCGAAACCAAGTCCCCAATTTTCCTTTATAGCTTCTTCACTTCTTGGTTTATTCATGTAAATTGTTTGCTCAGACTGTTCTCTTTTATACAATTTCTTTTCTAAAACAATTATCTTTTCAGAAAGGATTTTATTTGAAGAAGTCAGTTCAGTCAATGAATCATGATAAGTCTGATTTGAATTTTCAAGATCAACTAACTGCTTTTGAAATTTCTCTTTTGTATCAATTAAAATTGATTTTTCATCTTTTAAAGAAATTTGCAGTTTATCAATTAAATCAGACTTTTCTTGATTTTTAACTTTTTCAGAAATGAACTTTGAGCGCAAATCATGCAAAGCAGGGATAAAAACATTCATTTGAGATAAGAAGAAATTATAGTTAAACTTAGATATTACGTCAGAACCATCAGATGATGTATCCTCTTTCTCATCATCAGAATTGTCATCACTATAAAGCACATGGCCGCTGTTTCTTCATTCTCAGCCTCATTGTCCGAATGATCCAACCAGTACTCTTCTTCGGCCAACAGAACGGTTCCACTTTCCTTCTTTTCAGCGAGAGCCAACTTCTTTCGGTAAAAAGCAGTATCTTTTACCACTTTGACTCTGCATTCCTTAGCAATATGTCCAGGCTTTCCACAGTTAAAGCAATTCATCACCTTTTAGCTGGTTCATACTTTGGAGTGTATGGCTTTGAAGGAGCACCAGGTTCTATCTTCTTAGAACCAGAAGTAAACCGCAGATTGTTCGAACCAGATTTGTGCTTGAATCTCTTCTGATAGTGCTGAGTCAAAAGTATCATGGCCTTTTCGAGTGCTTCGCCATCATCATCTGTTGATCCATCATAAGCTGATTCAGTCAAAGCTTGCTCAGCAAGTTGACTAGCTAAAAGTGCAATAGGATCTACTGACAGAGGCTTGTTCTTCTTATCCATTTTCGCCTTCTTCTCCATTACTATAGATTCATCTGTCATCAGAATTTCGAATAACTCCTGAATAGGCATGGTTGAGATTCTGACATCATTTCTCATTCTATGGCATGACTTGTTCCACTCAGGTTGTAAAGCGTTCAGAAACTTCAAGTTAGCCTCTAACTCAGTCTTGGTAACTTTGATCTTTTAGAGATCATTTATAACAGCCCAGAATCGATCAAAAACATTCTTCAAGCTTTTTCCATCCTTAGCCTTGAACTTCTCAAAATTGTTCATATATCTAGTCTGACGCAACTGAGTTGACATTCCAGTACCAATCATGATCTTTTCAAGTTGAGTCCACATCAGCATAGGATTCTGTTTGAAGCAATCGATTCTGTTATAAATGGAGTTGGGAAGAGCAAGAATCAGATTTGATTTGGCCTGACTATCAGCTTGATGTCGTAACATCTCATCAGCATCATATTCCCTTACTTCTTTAGCAACAGTGGTAGCAGGTGTAGTAGCAGTAGCTGGGATCACTTTTCTTGGAGTTTCCATAGGACCCTGAGTCAGTGTTTTCATCATGTTCTCCCCATTTGGTTGCCTTTCAATAAAGTTGATGAACCGATCCTGACACTGTTCGAATTCATTTTCATTGATGAGAATTGGTGGTCGAGTATCAGACCCCAAAGACATCATGAGGTCATTCTTGTAGATCTGTGCTTGCAAAGACATCTTGTGAAAAAGTCAGAAAATTTAGAAAAAAATTTCCAAGTAAGAGAGACCCGCAAACTGATTGTTTGCGTTTTAATGAGGAGCGCAAAGTGAGCTTTGCGGTTGCTTCGTGAAACACAAAGTGATCTTTGCGTTTGCTGAAATTTGCGATTGCAGAAGGGAACGCAAACTGATCTTTGCGTTTGCTGAAGAGAACGCAAATTGAATCTTTGTGTGTGAAGACTTTCGGGTAAGAGACTTCGCGGGTGAAAGACTTTTCGGGTGAGAAACTTCGCGGGTGAAAGACTTTTCGGGTGAGAAACTTCGCGGGTGAAAGACTTTTCGGGTGAGAAACTTCGCGGGTGAAAGACTTTGCGTTTGATGCACTGACTATTCACTTGAAGAGAGAAACGCAAACTGATGGTTTGCGTGTTAGACTAGAACCGAGAAACAAGCTTTGCGTTTCCAAAGACAGCCGCAAACCTGAAAAATTTTCCAACACAAGAGTTAGATCACAAAACCTAAGAATGAATGTATGAGGCGCAAAGCATAAGAATCATACGCAAACACATTTGAATGATACGCAAACTCTTAAGAATGAAACGCAAAAATCAAGAACACAACTAATTCATGTGAACTATGAATGACACGCAAAGTCATAAGATGAACACGCAAAGTATATGATTAACCCGCAAAGTTCTTTGAATGACACGCAAAGAACTTTGAATAACACGCAAAGTTCACCAATTCACATATTTTTCGCAAGTACAAATCAAACTATGAAGTTTAAACAAGAAATTCACACAATTAATAACGAAAACACCTTTCAAACAACTTTTGATTAACCAAATCGATTAAAATCAACAGAATCAAAAAAAAATGACAAAGAACAGAACGAGAATGTCGATTTTCTAGAAAATGCAAAATCTGCAAATTGAAGATCTAAACAAGATTTTTATGCTAAACACAAAGAAGCAATTAAGATCGATTAGCAAAAATGAATCAATTAAGTCCAATTTCAACACAGATTGATCAAAAACCAGTCCAAATTTGATGAAGAAGCAAAAAACGAGATTTTCTTGAAAAAAATCAAGAAAATCGATCAAGTTTTCTGCTTCAATTCCCAAATCCAGAAACTAAAACACTAATCTCTCAATCCTCTCAAGATTCAGATTGCTCTGATACCAATTGTGAGTTCCAAGATCACTGATTCTTAGAGAGAGAAAGTAGAGAGAGAAAGTAATGAAGCGCAAACTTTCAGATGTATTGAATTATGCGTGTCCTAAGTTACAACACAAAGGCTATAAGGGGACTTAAATACCCCAAGCCTTTACAAAACATATTACACTACAGAAAGCAGTAAAAGCTATAAAATAAATACAATGATTACTACAAAATTAGACTTAACAAAAAGTTAGGGGTAGATTGTGTTATTTAAACAATTACGATATTTAATCTAGGGGTTTAAGTGTTAGTTTCTGTAGTTGAGGGTAGTGATTGGTATTAGATATGAAAGTTCTCATGAGTCATCAATTAAATATGTAGCCACCTCCTCTTTCATTTCATTCTCACTAGAATTATGCACATAGTGGTGTATGTTTTATGTATTGGTATCGTGAGAGAGAATAGAGCCAAAAAGATAAGGAAATAAGAGAGAAAGAAAACAAGAAGAAAATCAAGAGAAGAATGGTAGGTTGTTGCTCATACTTGTGGTGTAGTTGACCTCTCAAGTTTACAGGTATAGTTTCTTCTTCTTCATCCTTATTTATGTCATCTTGGTCATGTTAGGGTTGATGTTGTGGGTATCTACCGTGAATGATTTTATGGGTTATTTTTTTTGTAGGTTTAAGGTATTGGTTGTATAGTTAATATTATGGGTTCAAAGCTTCCATCCTTTTCAGAGGTTGAGTTTAGTCAAGCTTTTAGTATTACCTCCTCTACCATGGTAGATGGAGTTTCCATTTTTGACTTTAATCTTAAAAAAAGATGAATATTTTGGTCCAAATAATTAATTCAAGATGGGAAAGAGTTTTTGATGATTTCTAGATGTTTAGAATCACGTTTGGAACAAGTTGCAATGTTTGTATTCCATAATAAAATCAGTAGAATTATGATATAGGTTAAAGGAGTGTGCAAGGGTTGTTGCAGGGGGAAGAGGAGTTGTCCAGTGACTTGGACAAGATTTCCCATGACCTAAAGTTGCGTGGGAAGTTTTCTACAGGACTTGAATGCCCCTCTTGGTTGTTTCGTTCGGTTTCTTGCTCGGTTGCGATTCAGGGCCATGTAGTATGTCGTTTAGGGTCTTGAAACGTCATAGTGAGTCTTATATGCATATAATTGTGTGAATAATATCAATGTGTATATATTTTAGAGTTGGTTACTCATTGGTGAAGTGTGGCATTGGTGGTATTCGGTTGCGACGATATTTTCCTGTTTTGCTCTATTGTGTCGTTTGCACGTGTGTTGCTTCAAACATATAATAAGGCGAGTTTTTCTTTAACCATTTTCAAACTGGAATACATATAACATTAATTGGATAAAAGTGTTTCATGATATCAAATGAATGAGATTGAATGTGTAACACCCTAAAAAAAGGGATAACAAAATCTGGAAAAAAAACGGACATGTGGTACATAAAAATTGTCATAGCAAGAGCCTCCCAAGAATGGGGATATATTTAAACCTGTTTAACTAGAGTTGTAATTTAACGGAAATAGACAACAACCAACTAATCTAATTCCTATAATAGAAAATAGATTACAAAAAGGGTGTTGTCTATAAATCCAACCAATGCCTTCACAAAAAGTGTGCCCCATAGCACCTTCCCTAAGCTCTCACCAAGGACCGACTAAGCATACTTAGAAGCGGCGCCACTAGAACCTGAGATATACATCAACACCAAACAAGTGTTAGGCCAAAAGAGCCTACTGAGTTTGTACAAGAAATAGCATATTAATCAAGCACAATTCTTATCAGCAGTTAACCAAAATTCATTAAATGTGGAGTCAACGAGGGAGACCCATAGCACCAATCAAGTTCCACCTAAAGAGTAGATATACCTTGATGCCAACTACCATGAGTGACATCCAAAAGGCCCGACACATCAGAGGACTACAACCATGACATTACCCCAAATGGCGGAGGTCTAGGCACATACCATTACGGTGGCACCCAAGACTATATCCTCCTAGTGTCTACCGAATTGTTTCATCCACATTGATATTAGTAGGTCTCAAGGCTCATAAAGCACAAGAATTAACGCAATACCAACCATGGGTATGAAATTAGACCATACCAATTATATGTTGTATAAAGACCAATACAAGGCTATTATGAATGAGTTGTATTAATGAAATTATGTTTCCACCTCTTGATGGCACAAGTAACATCTCATCTTGTTTTCCATAAAATACACTATGTCATGTAATAAAATAAACATATTATTATGTAAACATCAAATAACCCATCTTCCCAAAATTATGTCAAACCGCCCAAGTTAAACCCTTAACCTACATTATTCCTTACAAGTATCCCTGCCATTTCTTTAATGTCAAGGAGCCCCAAGACCATCTTAGGGAAATTTCACCCATGTATTAATGAGGACTTAGACTTATACATAATGGAATGCACAAAATCCCAAGTAATATGAATGAGTAGTTCAAATAAAGATGCATGACAAGAATAGATAGGGAGATACGATGTGTATCTAGTTTTAAAAAAGTTTACAAACTCACCAACTAGGTTTATAAAGAAAACTTAGGAAGTAGAAACCCTAGAGGTAGATGGAAATGGAGACTTGAAGTCTTGAGATTCTTGGTAGGAACTTGAGTTAAATGATCTTGATCAACCCCTTAAACTCAATAAATGCCCTAGATGAAGGAGGAGGCTTGCATTAATGAGGGAAGAGGTTATAGAGAAGAAAATCACCTTGGATCAGTTCCCAAATTGTCAGAGAAGAAGTGTAAATGAAAGCCCTAGCTAAAATCCTGTTTAAATAAATTTTCGTACTGAGAAGGGCCCTGTGCGACAATGCCAAGCGACTTTGCCCTAGTCATTGTCACTTGGGGCAATGTCGCCGAAGGACGTCAGTGCACTAGACTGTTCCAGTGACTATGACCAGCAACTTTGCCCTTGGGTATTGTCGCTGAGGCAATGTCGCCCCTACACCCGCAGGTTCTGACTTTCGAACGAAACTTGACCAAATTCATGCGTGACCATTAGCTGCGATACGAGGATGGTTCAAGAGGGTCACACAGGGGTAATATACACACAATTAACTATCCACGTGAGATATATTACCTTGTTTAGAGGAGAGTTTTTCGGGTGTTACAATCCTCCCCAAATTATTTGGATTTCGTCCCCGAAATCCCAATCTAGGGGAATAATCGAGGATATCACTTCTTCATATCTTTTTTGGACTCCCAAGTGATGTTAGCACCCAGATGGTGCTTCCATTGAACTTTGACCATGACCACATCCTTATATCTCAACTTCTTCACTTTTCACTCCAAAATTGCCTCCGGTTCTTCCACACAACGATTCCCGTTATCCACATGTATTTCCGTCCAAGGAATCACACTCACTTCTTCAGCTAGACACTTCTGAAGATAACACACGTGGAAGGTGGGGTGTATTCCATCCATTTCCGGTGGTAGATCCAACCTGTAGGCTAGCAATCCAATCTTCTCTAAGATGACGAAGGGTCCTAGGAAACGAGGGCTAAGCTTTCCACGTTTTTCAAACTGGATAATCCCCTTCCATGGAGATACTTTCAGTATAACACGATCGCCCACTTGAAACTCGACCGGCCTCCTCTTCTTGTCCACGTAACTCTTCTGTCGATCTTGAACCGCCTTTAGCCTTTTCTGAATTTCATTCACTTTATCTGTCGTCTCTTTAACTATTTCTGGCCCGACGAATTGCTTCTCGCTCGCTACAAGCCAACACACTGGAGTTCTACACTTCTATTCATACAACGCCTCGAACGGTGCCATTTTGATACTAAAATGGTACTTGTTATTATAAGCAAACCCCACCAAAGGTAGGTGTAAGTCCCAAGTACCTACAAATTCGATAACACACGACCTCATCATGTCCTCGAGCGTCTGTATTATCCTCTCGCTTTGACCATCCGTTTTAGAATGGTAAGTCGTTCTCAAGTTTAGTTTCGTGCCCAACTCCTTTTGTAGACTTTACCAAAAATTTGATGCGAATCAAATGTCCCTATCAGACACGATCGATTGTGGGACTCCACGTCTCGACACCACCTCATCAATATAAAGCTTGGTCAATTTCTTCATTGGCAAGGTCTCCCGCATTGCAAGGAAATTCGTGCTCTTGGTTAGGCGGTCTACGACCACCCATATAGTATCATGACCTCGCAAGGTCTTCGGTAGCTTCGTTACGAAGTCCATGGTGATGTTGTCCCACTTCCACTCGGGAATGGACAACGGTAGCAAACTTCCATACGGTCTTTGGTGTTCCGCCTTGACTTGAAGACACGTGACACACCTCTCCAAATAGTTAGCCACGTCAAGTTTCATCACCGACCACCAATAGTTTAACTTTAAATCTCTATACATCTTGGTGCTAACGGGATGTATAGAATATTTCGACTTATGTGCTTCTTCAAGAAGTAGATCCTAATTTCCACCAACTTTTGGCACCCATATTCGTCTTTGAAAGAGTTTAAGCCTATGGCTATCTTCCGTTAGTAATCTGCTTTTCTTTACCATGACCTCGGATTTGAGATTTTCTTCCTTTAGCGCTTCTGCTTGACACGTCTTGATGCTTTCCAACAAACTGGATACCACATCGATCCTAGTGAGGGATAACTTAACACCACCTTCATAACTCCTCTGACTCAACGCATCCGCCACCATGTTGGCCTTACCAGGATGGTAGAGAAATTCACAATCATAGTCTTTTAGTAACTCAAGCCACCTTCTGTAAGTCCACAATTCAAGCAAAAGAATCAAGAATTGAAAGTTAATCACATTATTCTAGAGAGATAGAGTAGAGAGAGAAAAATCCTTTAGTCGTATATCTGACAAGTACAATGTGTAAAATGCTTACAAGTCTCACACACAAGAAACTCTCATATACCTATTAAAACCAAGTATGCTACCTATACAAACACTCACACTAATACAAGGGTTGACTAAACAATACTTTGACACCAATTGACTTTTCATGACTTTGACTTTTCTACTGAAATCTTGAATACAATTATAAACTAACACCTTCTTTGCCGCATGGTAAGCTCTTTTTGATCGAAAATGTACTTAAGACTTTTGTGATCGGTAAAAAGGGTACATTTCGTCCCGTACAAATAGTGTCGCCATACCTTCAAAGCAAAGACCACCGCCGCCAACTCCAAGTTGTAAGTCGAGTAGTTCTTCTCATGGTCCTTTAGTCGCCGAGACGCATAAGCTATCACCTTTCCCCGCTGCATTAACACACACCCTAGCCCCATCTTGGAAGCATCGTTATACACCACGAAATCTTCTGATCCCTCGGGTAGGGATAGAATAGGAGCTTTACACAACTTCTTCTTGATTGTTTGAAAGGATTGATCTTGCGTATCGGTCCAAAGAAACTTGACATTCTTTCTTGTGAGGGAGGTGAGTGGCGAAGCTATTTTGGAGAAATCTTGAATGAATCGTCTATAGTAACCCACCAATCCCAAGAAACTTCGGATCTCCGTCGGAATCGTTGGTGGTTCCCAACTCATCATCGCCTCGATCTTTGATGGGTCTACCTTCACTCCGTTGTTAGATACCACGTGGACCAAGAATTGCACTTCTTGGAGCCAAAACTCACACTTCGAGAACTTTGCGAACAATCTTTCCTTTCTTAGAACTTCTAACACTTGGCGCAAATGTTTCCTATGCTCGGACTCGTCCTTTGAGTGGATCAAAATGTCGTCGATGAAGAAAATTACGGATTTGTCCAAGAAAGGGCGACACACACTAGTACAAAAATGATTTTTTTGTGACGGTTTTGAAAAGTAGGTTTGTAACGGTTTGATAAAAAACCGTTACAAAAAGTCACCTAAAAAGTTAGAGAATTGTTTTAGTAACAGTTTTTATAAAGAACCATTACTATTACAAAAGAATGTAGAAATATAAAGTAACGTTTTAGATAAAAACGTTACTTAAGGTTCCCTAAGGTAACGGTTTAGGACGATTTTGAAAAACCGTTGCTTTTGTTGTGACGGTTTTTACAAATCGTTGTCATATAAGATCTTTTAGTAACGGTCTTATTCTAAATCGTTGCTTTATGTCATGACGGTTTTAAAAAACCGTTACTGAAAACTAAAATATGTATAGCAATGCTTATTTGAAAACCGTTTCGAAAAGTCACCAAGTTCTATGGCAACGGAATTCCAAAATTTGCGTCACCAAAAGCTAGTGTATGGCAAGGTTTTTGAAAAAATTACCTCACTATATGTCATTCTCTAGTAACGACATTAAAACATTTACATTACAATATCTCAAGCTACATTGATGGTTTTGAATATTTATGCCACCATATGTCATGTTATGGTGACGTTTTTTGAGTATGTTTCCATATGTCATTCTACGGTAATGATTTTGAAAATAAATGTCACCATAGGTTATGTTATGGTGACGGTTTTAAAAAGTTATATGTCACAATGGTGACGATTTTGTATAATAAATGTCATTATATATCATGCTAAGGTGATGGTTTATAACGTCCACGTAAGTCATGTTACGATGACGATTTTGTATAATAAACATAATCATATATAATGTTATGGTGATAACTTTAAATAATAAACATCAACATTTGCCATGCTACAGTGACGGTTTTGAACAATAAATGTCATTGTACATCATGTTACAATGACGGTTATGAAAGATAAACATCAAGGTACCTCATGCTATGGTAAACGTCACCGCATGTGATGCTAAAATAACGATTTTGAAAATTTTACGTCACCTAATATCATGTTACTGTGACGATTTAGAAAAGTAAATGTCACCGCACGTCATGATATGTGACGGTTTTGAAACATAAAATAAAATTGTTAGTAACAAAAAATAATTGTCACTAAAATGAAAGTGGTATTGACCAAAAATAGTGATCACTAATTTCAAAGAGGTAATGACTAAAAATAGTTGTGACTAAATAGTATTTAGTAGTTCATGTTAAGTGAATAGATTAGTGACAAAAAAAATAGTGGTAATTGTTTGGGTAAAAATACACAAGTCTTGACAGGTTCGGAACACTTTGGAGCGAAATAGAACAAAAAGACAATTTTTGACAGATTTGCGCGATTGTGGAGTTTTGAGCATATCTCACTCGTTAGAACTCGGATTTAAGTGATTCAAGATGACCTGGAAACCTAACACACAGATCTACAATGTTCGTGTTTTGAGTTTTTGAAAATTTGGAGTAAATCTGGGCCAAAACTGATATTGAAGTTCGGAGTACAAAGCTGACAGAAAATTAATAAAAGAATTAAAGATGCATTGATGATCAAAAGTGAAGCAGTAGCAGAGTGGTAAGGGTTCTGTGTTTGGGTGCTCAAGGTAGTGGGTTCTAGACCCGCATGTATCAGCTTTATGGTATTTTTTTATTTGAAATAACTCCAATATGGGCCCTACTCACAAGCTAGCCCAACTTCCAATTCTTAAACCCAATTCGGTGAAAAGCAATGTCCCAAGCCTAGATCTTAATTAAGGCATAATTATGGTGTAAATTAGAGAAAAAAAATCATTATGGAGAAGACTAAGAATTTTAAAAATTTTAAATATTTATTTACTTCTTAGAAAAGTTTTTAAAAAAAAATTGATTCCGCCGAAAAACACTAAGTTAGGATTTGACGTACCCTATTGTTATTTAACGGATCCAGTTAGTATTTAAAGGATCCAATTAGTCTTTAATTAATGGATCTAGTCAGGCTTTAATAGATCAAGTTGGGTTTAACGTACCTAGTTGGGCTTTAACGTACATAATTGGGCTTTAACGGATCTACTTGGACTTTAACGTACCTATTTGGGCTTTAACAGATCCAGTTGAGCTTTAATGGATCCAGTTGGTCTTTAATGTACCCACATGGGCTTTAACGTACCTAGTTGGGCTTCAATGTATCCAGTTGAGCTTTAGCGTAACCATTTGGTCTTTAATGGATCTGGTTGGGCTTTAACGTACTCAGTGGGGCTTTAATGGGTATAGTTGAGCTTTAATGGATATGGTTGGGCTTTAATGGATGTAGTTGGGCTTTAACGTACCCAGTGGGGCTTTAATGGGTACAGCTGAGGTTTAACGGATCTAGTTGGGCTTTAACGTACCTAGTTGGGCTTTAACGGATCCAGTGGACATTAATGGATCCGGTTGGGCTTTAACGTACCCAGTGGGGCTTTAATGGGTACAACTGAGCTGTAATGGATATAGTTGGGCTTTAACGTTCCTAATTAGGCTTCAATGGAACTAGTTGAGCTTTAACTTACAAAGTTGGTCTTTACCGTACCCATTTGGTCTTTAATTGATCCGTTTGGGCTTTAACGTACCGAGTGGGGCTTTAACGTTCCCATTTGAGCTTCAATTGATCCAATTGAGCTTTAACGGATATAGTTGGGCTTTAATGGATCCAGTTGGGCTTTAACGTACCCAGTTGGACTTTAACGTACCTATTTGGGATTTAACAGATCCAGTTGAGCTTTAATGGATCCAGTTGGTCTTTAATGTACCCACATGGGCTTTAACGTACCTAGTTGGGCTTCAATGTATCCAGTTGAGCTTTAGCGTAACCATTTGGTCTTTAATGGATCTGGTTGGGCTTTAACGTACTCAGTGGGGCTTTAATGGGTATAGTTGAGCTTTAATGGATATGGTTGGGCTTTAATGGATCTGGTTGGGCTTTAACGTACCCAGTGGGGCTTTAATGGGTACAACTGAGGTTTAACGGATCTAGTTGGGCTTTAACGTACCTAGTTGGGCTTTAACGGATCTAGTGGACATTAATGGATCCGGTTGGGCTTTAACGTACCCAGTGGGGCTTTAATGGGTACAGCTGAGCTGTAATGGATATAGTTGGGCTTTAACGTTCCTAATTAGGCTTCAATGGAACTAGTTGAGCTTTAACTTACAAAGTTGGTCTTTACCGTACCCAGTTGGTCTTTAATTGATCCGTTTGGGCTTTAACGTACCCAGTGGGGCTTTAATGTTCCCATTTGGGCTTCAATTGATCCAATTGAGCTTTAACGGATACAGTTGGGCTTTAATGGATCCAGTTGGGCTTTAACGTACCCAGTTGGACTTTAACGTACCTTGTTGGGCTTTAACGGATCCAGTTGGACTTTAATGGATCCAATTGGGATTTAACGTACCCAGTGGGGCTTTAATGGGTACATTTGAGCTTTAACGGTTACGGTTGGGCTTTAATGGATCAAGTTGGGTTTTAACGTACCCCGTTGGGCTTTAACGTACCCAGTTGGTCTTTAACGGATCCAATTGGGTTATAATGGATCCGGTTGGGCTTTAACATACCCAGTGGGGCTTTAATGGGTGAAGTTGAGCTTTAATGGATACGGTTAGGCTTTAACGTACCCAGTTGAGCTTTAATGGTTCCATTTGGATTTAACGTACCCCGTTGGGCTTTAACGTAACCCAGTTGGTCTTTAACGGATCCAATTGGGTTATAATGGATCAGGTTGGACTTTAACGTACCCAGTGGGGCTTTAATGGGTACAGTTGAGCTTTAATGGATACGGTTGGGCTTTAACGTACGTGGTTGGGTTTAATGAATCCAATGGGTTTTAACGCACACCGTTGGGCTTTAATGGATCTACTGACCTTCATTCAGCTCTATTGGACTTAAACCCAAGAAGACTAATAACTCATGAAGAACACTCCTATGAATTGCGACTTAGAATGGAATTGATCAGGTACATCTCATCCTAATGTGCCTCCATGGTTGATAACCAATTATCACGTTTCTCACTGTTAACTCAATTTCTCATCGGAACCCAACCCTATATATGGAATACTAAATTTATTATCTTTTTTTTTAACAAAACAACATTTATTAACTAAAGTTATTTATTTTAGATAAAAAACAAATTAAATTAAAATTTTTTAATATCTAAAAAACTATTTATTTGAAATTAAAAATACAAATAAAAAGTTTTGACAAAAACTCAAAGTTCACTTGCTTTCCCCCCACCCCCAAAAGCCCCGCCAATTCCCTCCCCCCTTTTTTCTATTTTGTCTGCTTTCCCCCCACCCCCAAAAATTAAAATTAGGTTAAAAATCAAGAAGGAAATCGCAGCCACCACAATCGTTTTTTTCTGTATAATATTTAGAGTTTTAGGCTTAATGCTTAATTCCTTTGATTTTGATTCGTTTTTTTCTTCTCTGTGTGATATTTAGGGTTTTGGTTTGGGGAGATGGACACTACAATGGAGCGATAAAGATGAGGAAGCCGGTGCAGCCGGTGGAAGTTAGTACGGAGGAGGCGGCGTTGAGTAGAAGCAAGCAGCTCAGAGAGCTCTACGATTCGTTGGAGACCGGTGAACATCAGGTGACGGACAACCACCAGCAGCCAGTGATACGCCGGTCGTCGGTCGCATTGTCGCCGGAGGATCTTACGGAATCGGAATGGTTCTACCTCATGTGTGTCTCGTTCTCTTTTGCCTCCTTTTTCTTTTCTTTCTACTATTTTTATAAAACAAATTCTTAATCTAGCATTTGTTTCTTTTACCTTAGATCTAGAGTATGTTCACTGTTATTTGCAATCTTGTTATGAGAAGCCTGGAAGCCTTAACAAGTCACTGGAGATGCCCAAACTCTTATCCAAAACATTTGGAAAAGCAACCACACAAAAAGCCTGCATTGTGCATTTGTGCTGGAAATGTATTTATCATCTTTGAAATGAAACTTTTATTTTGGAGTTATACATTTACATATTGTGTTTGCTTGTTCTTCTATAGCATGAATGACTAAGGGATTTAGGGAGGGGGTAAACTATTCATACACTCTTAGCCAACAATATGGGGGAAAGAAGCTAACGATGAACTAATTTTTGTCATTCAAGCTTATAGGAACCCCAGACCGTTTACCTTGGTGCTCCTGAAGGATCTTAATTGATGGTAGTTCTGGATTTACACTCTTAAGCTCTCTAGACAAAATCTATGCCTTTCTGCCATTGCCATGCTTGTTTTATTCTTCTCTATTCGTTTTTTGCTTAAATTGTTTATAAAACTGATCAGTTTTATTAACTTTATGGAATGCTGGGATGTTACCACAAATGTTGTGAATCAAACAACTGGCTGCCAGAAGAAACGTGAAATTAACGATGATCAACAGTTGTAAGAACTTGATTTTTATTTTAAGTTTCTTTCTGAGACTCAGTCACCAATTCCACCATACGCCATGAAATATTTTACATTTTTTGTATTAATGACTATTATGTTGTAAGTTATGTTCTTTTTGTAGCAATAAACAAACCTTTCTGCTTTGTTCAGTGTTAACCATTTTGTTTTAGTTCCTTCTGTACATGATGTTTATTATAGGTCTAATGTTCAAATAAATTTTATAACATTGTTTTGCAACCTTGACCGTAGAAATAGAATAAAAATTGTTTGGTTAACAAAAAAGATTCACTATCCAAGTTTGGAAAAGTAAATAGGCAATGCTGGAATTTGACGTCCAAAGCTCATCGTATTTAGCTTTCAAGATTTCTTATGTTTTACTAGTTTTTTCTTGTAAAATTGGTGGTCTTATGATACTTAAGAACATGTGCTTGTTATCGGGAACTATTTTTCCAACACGTATCTCTAGAAATGATGATCGATTTCAAGAAAGCTAATCAATAGTCAGTTGTTATTGAAAGTTCTTGCCTATGGTATCCACACACAATGTTGTTCTGGTCGTAGTAGAACTTACTTCCGCCTAATTTATTAGGTGTCTTTTGATCAACAAAGCTTTAGATACCGTCCCTTCATTCTTCACATGAGGATTTCCTTGCAAGTTGCAATATGTTAAAACTCCTCCGGTCTTTAATGTTTTCTTATATTGAATAGTTGTTCTTCTATCTGTTGGGATTTTATTTTTTTGCAGATACTACAAACCACTTTTGGAGCAACCAGGTTCATCAAACTAATAATTTCAAGAAGACTCATTTGGTATGTAAAAATCTTGAATTATGATCTTGGTATAATGACACAATGTGGATTAAATCATGTAAGTTGAACTCTCATCTTTAAGAATATTTACTACCTAGGTAGCATGTCAGAGTCATATATGATAGTAGTTTAATCGACATGAGATATTTGGCGGACCAAAAATCTAATAGTGGAGATACAAATTATATTGCTGCTCTTTTTGCTTGATAACAAGATACCGTTAAATAATCTCAACAAATCATTACAAAGGTTTTGGAGATAAGTAAAGCACTTCTATCGTTAATGGTCTTTGAAGTAATTATTTAATAAGGATTTATAAATATTGCAAGGATGGAAACTATGAAAAGAATGCAAAACAGAGGAGTTGATAAATAAAAACATTGTGGATGATCGTGGAATGGATTGCAATGGCGATTGAGAGGTAAGATTAATTTATGTTGACCTTTTTTTCTCCCATTTGAGATGAGTTAGTTGGTTTGCAAGCTATCTCGTTCTTGTTTGCTAACTAGAAGTATTTTCAACCGGATAGTATGATATTTTTCAATTGGATAATGTCTAGTTGGAAAATAGATTTAAATAGGTGAACTTATATATCTTTTTAAAAATTTGCTCATCTTTACATAGTGCAAAAAACTTGTAAAACGGTAGGTGTAAAAAGTCTACATTTTTACACGGTTCCAAGAAAAAATCGTGTGAAAAGGTTATATTTTTTGAAACGGTAGGCTTTTTGTTACGCACAAGTCATCGTTCTTTTCTAGAGCTTTGGCTTTAGTGTTTATACGTTTGAACTTGTTTTATTATTCAATCGTATGTTAAAACTCTATCACTCTTTCGTGATGTATTCTATTCACTGGTTGTTGGTTACCTATTTATTAAGACTTATCTTTTTGCAGGCATCGATAACTTCTAATCATAATGATGAGAAGCAAAAGCATGCGAAGCAAAACAACTATACAACTATTAACCAGATGATGAAGAGGTCAAAGCAAACAAGGAGTATATCTTAAATAAGAAAAAATGATTCAAATATTAAGTACTTTTGTTATTGTTGTTTTTGTACATAATTCATACAATGTATAATACTACTTTAATGTTATTATATATAATGTTAATCATTTGATTCATATTTTGAGTTTTTTGTATTTATTTTATATTACCAAAAAATGATAAAAAAAAACGTCAACAAAAGGTAGTTTATGACAGTGGTTTTGATAATCTAACGTCATAGTATGTCATGTTATGGTGACGGTTTTTGAAAATAAATGTCACTGCAATATGGTTCTGTAAAATAACCGTCACCATATGTTATGCTATAGTGATGGTTTTGAAAAGTGAGTGTTACTGTATGTCATGCTATAGTGATGATTTTAAAAAATAAACGTCATCGTATAACATATTCGGTTACGGTTTGGGCAAATAAACATCAACGTTGTCATGCTATTGTGACAATCTTGATATAGAAAAATGTCACCTTATGTTATGCTATAGTGACAATTTTGAAAAATAAACGTCACCGTATGTCATGTTACGATGACGGTTGTGGAAGATAAACGTCACTATATCTCATGTTACGGTGACAATTTTTAAAAACAAACATCACCATATGTAATGTTATGGTGACGATTTTGAAAAATAAACATCATCATATGTAATGTTGTGGTGACGGTTTTGACAAGTACACATCACTGTATGTACTGTTACGGTGACGATTTTGAAAAATAAATGTCTCCCTTTGTAATGCTACAGTGACGGTTTTAGGAAAAAATATGGTTTTTTGTTGACACCTAACGTGACGGTTTTACATTATGGTAACGGTTTTTGATGTGATTTGGTAACGTTTTTTAAACGTAACCAAAAGTGTATCAAAAGTGACGGCAGATAAAGTGACGGTTTTTATGCTCACGAAAACCGTTACCATATATCTAAGGTGACGGTTTTTAACCGTCACTTATGACCATTTTTGTACTAGTGACACGCAGTTCATCAAATCCATGAATACGGCCGGAGCGTTGGTCAAACCGAAAGGCATTAACAAAAACTCGTAGTAACCGTATCGCGTTCGGAAAGCCATATTCGGAACGTCCTCCTTCTTCACTCTCACCTGATAGTATCCGAACCGAAGGTCAATCTTTGAAAAGCATCTTGCGCCTTGAAGTTGATTGAAGAGGTCGTCAGTGCGAGGTAAAGGGTACTTGTTCTTAACCATAAACTTATTCAATTCTCGGTAGTCGATGCACATCCGCATAGATCCATCCTTCTTTACAAATAACACCGGGGCTCCACATGGTGACGAGCTCGGTCGGATGAATCCTTTCTCTAATGGCTCTTGAAATTGTGTCATCATCTCTTGCATTTCCATTGGAGCCAAACGGTTAGGAGCACGAGCTATCGGGGACGCTCCCGGAGCAAGGTCGATTTGAAACTCCACCTGGCATTCCGGCGGTAACCCGGGTAAATCCTCCGGAAATACATCTGGGTAATCTCGAACAATTTTCACGTCCCCTACAGATTTCTTCTCTTTCTTCGCGTCCACCACATAAGCCAGATACGATAAGTAACCTTTTCCTTAGAGCTTGCGGGCCTTAATAGAGGAGATGATGGGATTGCATCTCTTCCCCTTCTCACCATAGATGGTGACTACGCCATTTCCCGGCAAAGGTACTTGGATCATCTTCTTGGAACAAAAGATGTCGGCCTTATGTCTCGACAACCAATCCATGCCTATGACTACATCAAATCCACCTATAGCCATAGGTAACAGA
Organism: Arctium lappa; assembly: GCA_023525745.1. Taxonomy (NCBI): domain Eukaryota; kingdom Viridiplantae; phylum Streptophyta; class Magnoliopsida; order Asterales; family Asteraceae; genus Arctium; species Arctium lappa. The sequence continues at coordinate 55,252,832 of CM042051.1, forward strand.
TCTACCGCAAAGGAATTTCTATCAATCTCTAGGGACAATCGTTAAAACATTCTCGAATGATTACTTGATCGCCATTAACCACTTCTACTACGAAGTCATCGGGAAGAACACTTCTAGGAATGATGAATTTATCACAGAAAGCATTCAACATAAAAGAATAAGTAGCACCCGAATCAAACAACACACGAGCGGGCAAGGAGTTTACTAAGAACGTACCCGAAACTACATCCACGACCTCCTTTGCCTCTTCGGTGGTCATTCGGAATGCTCGGCTTGGCGCTCTCGACAGTTTCTCGACCCTTGTCGTCTACCCAAAAGAACCCCCATGGTCTCCACCCACAAGCTTCGGGCAATCCTTCTTCATGTGACCCCGTTCCTGACATTCGAAGCATATATACCGGACCCCGGACAGGGCAATCTCAGATGGTATGCCCTTTCTTCCCACACTTGACACACTCGGAGGGACCCGAGTGAGGTCTTGGATTGCATGGGCTAAGGTGCTTTGTCTTGCACTTGTGGCACCAACGTGCTTCACGACGATTGTCTCCGAATCTTCCACTTATAGACGGTTTAGTTTGGCGAATGGGCCCAGATGGCCCTTCCCACTTCCGCTTTGTTGGGTCTGGTTATACTAAGTATGATTTATGTTGCTGATTAATGTTGCTAAGTGATTACTACTGCCAGACTATCAAGATTACTACTGCTAGTAGAATTAATACTGCTTGAAGAGTTAGTGCTGTTACTTGAATAATTAGTACTGCTTGGAGAGTTAGTACTACTGAAGATTAATGCTGCTGAATATGGTTAATACTTCTGAAGATAATTAGTGCTTCTTCTAAAGATAAAGATGATTTGGAGATAAAGACAAGCTGGAGATAAGACTGAAGATAATTATGGTATTGATGCTGAAGATCAATTGTATTTTGATAATTATCTTGTATTCAGTCTTGTATATATAGTATAGAAGTATTTGATAGTAGAGAGTTTTTTTTTTCATTCATATGTTTTGTTAGAGAGAATTAACCTCAAGACTAGTTTAGATCCTTTCTATAAAGAAGTATAGAACATCTATTGAGTCTGTTCAACATATTGAGGTTTTGTGTGTAATCATCAAGTTGAATCAATATTAACTTGTGATTTGAGTTTGATATATTGTTTCATTGATTGTTAGTGTTAAAGTGTTTTTCCGCAACTGCTTTAGCATTGATTCTGAGTGTGTGTGAATTAAATTCTTGTTTGAATTTCGATCCTGACAAGTGGTATCAGAGCATTGTTAAACTCAGAAAAACAACAATCATCATGGATGGTTCAAGTGATAGTGTTATGGTCTCAAAGGTTTCAATGCTTAGATCTAATGAGTTTGACATGTGGAAGATTAGGATCAGTCAATACATCCTTCTCATAGATTACTCTATGTGGGACATCATTGAGAATGGCCCATCTAATGAAGGAAAGATTGGAGCAGATAGAAAAAGAATCCCACCAAAGACAGATGGAGAGAGGAAGATAAGGCAGACAGAGATGAAAGCCTTGAGCATACTTCTCTTGGCTATTCCTAATGAGTATCAACACCAATTCTGCAACTGCACTGATGCCCAGATGCTTTGGAATGCTCTAGAGAAGAGATTCTCTGGTACCAAAAGTACCAAGAGAAATCAAAAGGCAATATTGAAGCAACTGTATGAAAACTTCATGTCAACTAAGAATTAGTCCATGACTCAAACTTTTGACGGGTTTAACAAGCTGATTGGTGAACTAGCTACTGTTGGAGTGCAGATTGATCAAGATGATGTAAACAGAAAATTCTTAAGGTCCATTGGAGATGAATGGACCATGTAAACTGTCTCCTTCAGACAGGATGACAAGCTAGAGGACAAAGAACTAGATGATCTTTATAATGACTTAAGGGTGTTTGAGGCTGAAGTTGAAGCCAAGAAAAGACCATCTGGATACACTTATAATGCTGCCCTTTTATCATCTTCTTCTTCTTCTATTTTTGATGCTAATACAGAATCAGTTAGTACTGCTTATGTATCTAAGCAGGATGTATCTAATGACTCTCTATTAGAAGCTTTTCTTGCTAGTCATGCTAATTCTAGTTTAATTAATGATGATCTTGAACAAATTAATGTAGATGACCTTGAGGAGAAGTGGCAGATGGCCATGCTAACTATAAGGGTAAAGAGATTCATAAAAAAGACTGGAAGGAACAACTTTTCTCAGAGGAGAGAAGATGGTGCTGGGTTTGACAAGTCAAAGGTGGAGTGCTACAAGTGTCACAAGATGGGACACTTTGCAAAAGAATGCAGAGGTGGAACTTCTCAACAATATGACAACAACCACCAGCAAGCACATTCCTCAAGCTTCCAAAACAACAGAAACTCCACTCAAGCTCTTGTTTCTCAAGAAGGAATGAGATTTGATTGGAGTGATCAAGCAGAAGAAGCTGTTCAGAATCAAGCCCTGATGGCAGGAGTCTCAGAATCTTCAAGCACAGATATTCCAATAGAGGTAAAAACTAAACTGTGCACTGAAGAGTGTCTTCAAACTGTTAAAAAGTACAGGGATCATAACCAAAGCATGTGTGACGACCTTAAAAGGTTAGAAAGAGATATAAGAGAGTATAAAGTGATTGTTGAGAAGTTTGAAGATCAAATCAAGGCTTACAAGGCCAATGAACTTCAGCATTACTATGACACAAATTACTGGAAGTGGGAGAAAGATCAATTAGAGATTCAAATAGAAAAATCTAAAGAGGAGTGTGAGAAGATAAAGAGTGAGTATGAGAAAGCTAAGCTTGACATTGAGAAGTTTTCTTATGCTTCTAAAGAAATGGACTCTTTGCTTAAAGCTCAAGTTCATGAGAAGATCAAGAGTGGTATAGGATACAATGCAACACCTCCACCTTATAACAATAATTATATCCCTCCCTCTTCAGATCTCTTAGAAAACAAAAATAAGGAGGACTTACCTATAGGAGCAACAGAAGTAGATCCTATAGATAGTGTGGTGGTTGAAGAAGAGAATGAGGAAGAGAATTCTGAGAATAAGAATGCAGAAGAGATTCCTGTAGAAAATCATATCCTTACCAATGAAGGGGGAGGTAAACCATTCATCAAGAGTGAAAACGTAGATAGCTCAAAGAGAGAAAAGGGAAAGGTACAGGGAGTCCACTATATGCAGACCACAGTTGTGAATCCCTGTACATGTAAAAAGCATCAGCCCAAAAACATGATAAAACAAGGGGTAATCAAAGAAACTGGAATAATCAGTGGACACAAAAACAAGGGGTTGATCTGAGTAAAATCAATAGACCAAAACCTTGTTTTATTTGTGGAAAGATTAACCATATTGCCAAATACTGTTATTTCAATCCTATGAACCAGAGGATAAATTTTCAAAGACATATACAAAATCCTGTTGGCTATAGGAATCAAAGAAGGAATCATATGGCTGAAAATGCAAAAAGAGCACCTTTAAAAGCTCATGCTCAAAACAAGTTTGCAAAATCAAAGAAAAATACTCCAAATAAGCCAAGGAGTAACTTAAAGAAAAATAAAGCAAACAACTTTGTTCAGGTTTGGGTTCCAATAGTAAAGAAATCTGTTAGTACTACTACTTTAAATAGTACTGCTGACAAAAATAATGCTGCTGCAAGCAATACTACTGCTAACAATGTTAGTACTGCTAATCCAAGTAGTACTGATAACAAAGTTAGTACTGCCAATCAATTTAGTACTGCTTCCAGTAACAATCCCATTATTGTGACAAAGTATTCAAGCCATAAGATTCCCCAGTCTGAAAAGCTCATCAAAACTGATTGTGAATATGTTGATGAGAATGGGAAACCCAAGACCACTTTGGCTTGGGTTCCTACTAAAAATTAACTGTTCCACTTTATGTGCAGGGCAACCAACAGCAAAAAGGGAAGAGCATTTGGCATATTGATAGTGGTTGCTCTAGGCACATGACAGGCAACAAGTCCTGCCTACAAAACTTCAAAAGAATTGATGGAGGACATGTTGCATTTGGTGATAATCCATCTGGAGGAAAGATTAGTGGAAAAGGTATTGTGTCAAAGGGTAAGATGACCTTTGAAGATGTCTACTATGTTGAGCAATTGAGATACAACCTGTTAAGCGTATCACAGGTTTGTGACAAGAAACATAGTATATTGTTTACTGATACTGAATGTATTATCCTTGCTAAAGGGTTCAAGGTAGTTGTTGAAAGTATGATACTACTGACAACACCAAGAAAGGACAATGTTTATTGCTTGGATTTAGAGAATGTATCTAATGATTCATCATTTAATTGTCTATTTTCAAAAGCTTATGTTGATGAATCATCTCTTTGGCACAGAAGTATGTGTCACATGAACTTTAAAATAATGAATAATCTTGTGAAAAACAACCTTGTAAAGGGTTTACCACAAAAGGTATTTTCATGTGATGATCATTGTGTTGCATGTCTTAAAGGCAAACAGCACAAAACTTCTCATAAGTCCAAAGAGATAAATACAATTTCTTCACCTCTTATTTTATTGCATATGGATCTGTTTGGTCCTACAAATGTGATGAGTATTGGCAAGAAATCTTACTGCTTAGTTATTGTTGATGATTTCTCCAGATTCACTTGGGTCTATTTTCTGAGGACAAAGGATTAGACAATTGGACTGATCAAATCCTTTATTCTCAGAGTTGAAAACCAAACAAATCAAAGAGTTAAAATCATCAGGTCTGATAATGGAACTGAATTTAAAAACCATGATCTAAACAACTTCTGTGAGGAAAAAGGTATTGAGAGACAATACAGTGCTCCTAGGACCCCTCAACAGAATGGAGTTGCTAAGAGGAGAAATAGGACACTGATTGAAGCTGCAATATCCCTGTTGGCAGATTCAAAACTGCCAGTTACATTTTGGGCAGAAGCAGTTAATACTGCTTGTTATGTTCAAAACAGGGTTCTAATAGTTAAATCTCAAGGCAAGACACCATATGAACTTTTTAACAAGAAGAAACCTTTTTTTGGATTTTTCAAACCATTTGGGTGTCCTTGCACAATTCTTAATACCAAAACTCACTTAGGCAAGTTTGATAGCAAAGCAGATGATGGATTTCTGGTTGGTTACTCATCCCAAAGTAAGGCTTACAGAGTATTTAATACCTCTTCTAGAATAATTGAGGAAAGTGACAATGTCAAATGCAATGAGAGCACACCAAATAAACTTGGTACAAGCCCTGATTGGCTTTTTGACATTGATTGACTAACTAATTCTTTGGGTTTCAGTTATGAGAATAATGCAGGAACAGGGATAGAATCAATACAAGACAAAAGACAAGAGTTTGTGCTATTCCCAATCCCTACAGCATATTCTACTGAACTCTGTTTTCAAGAGAAGAAAGATGCTTCAGATTTAAAGGATACTGAAACTGCTCAGAATGAAGAGGAGAGAGATGAAAAGGAGGATCAACTTTTGACTTCAGAACAGCTAGAACCTGAGATGCCTGCATTGGTAGAAGATGATACTGATGATGAGAACTCTTCAGTGTTTGGTGGCAGCTCTCCTGAAAAAGAATGACTCTAATCTGGATGCAGAGATTAATGAAGAGGCTATTCATCAAACAAAAGTGCATAAAGATCATCCTCCTCAGTTGGTGATTGGTGACATCAATTCTCCAATCATCACAAGGAATCAGAGTAAGTTGGGAGGATTAAAAGACATACAATCAGGCTTCCTATCTTGCTTTCTATCTCAGGTTGAGACCAAAAAGGCACATGGTGCAATGAAAGATCCCAGTTGGATAGAACCAATGCAAGAGGAGCTGCTGCAGTTTGTACAGCAAAATGTATGGGATTTGGTAGAACTGCCTAAAGGACACAGGGCTATAGGGACAAAATGGATTTTCAGAAACAAGAAGGATGAGAGAGGGATAATGATCAAGAACAAGGCTAGATTGGTAGCACAGGGGTACACTCAAGAAGAAGGAATTGATTATGAAGAGGTTTTTGCACCAGTGGCTATGATTGAGGCAATTAGGCTGTTTTTAGCCTATGCTTCTTTCATGAAGTTCAAAGTCTACCAAATGGATGTGAAAAGTGCTTTTCTATAGGGAAAAATTGAAGATGAAGTATATGTCTGTCAGCCTCTAGGGTTTGAAAATCCCAAGTATCCTGACAGGGTATACAAATTGAAGAAAGCACTGTATGGACTACATCAAGCACCAAGAACTTGGTATGACACCTTGTCTACCTATCTCTTGGAAAATGGTTTTGAGTGAGGAACCATTGACAAGACTCTGTTCATTCAAAGGAAGAAGAAGGACATCCTGTTAGTGCAAATCTATGTGGATGACATAATCTTTGGATCCACAAAAGATCATTTGTGCAGAGATTTTGAAGAATTAATGTATAAGAGATTCAAGATGAGTTATATGGGTGAACTTACTTTCTTCCTTGGGCTACAATTTAAGCAACAACAAGATGGAATCTTCATAAGCCAAACCACGTATGTGCAGGACATTTTAACCAAGTTTGGGTTCTCAGATTCCAAGCCTGCAAGCACACCCATGGAGACACACAAACAGAGTACTGCAGATCTTGAGGGAGAGGATGCGGATGTTCATTATTACAGATCCATGATTGGCTCTCTCATGTATCTCACAGCTTCTATACCAGATATCATGTTCCCTGTTTGTATGTGTGCAGGATTTCAAGTTAGGCCAAAACAATTACATTTTCAAGCAGTCAAGAGGATATTCAGATATCTCAAAGGTCAACCCCGATTAGGACTTTGGTATCCTCATGACTCACCATTTGACCTACTTTCATATTCAGATAGTGATTTGGGAGGAGCTAACTTGGACAGAAAGTCTACAACTGGAGGATGTCAGTTTTTGAGTGCAAGACTAGTATCATGGCACTGTAAGAAGCAAACCACAGTGTCCACTTCAACAACAGAAGAAGAATACGTAGCTGCTGCAAGCTGCTGCTCAGAAGTGCTATGGATTCAGAATCAAATGATGGACTATGGTATGACATTTCTTCACACTCCTATTTTCATAGACAACAACAGTGTTATTAACATTGTTAATAATCCTGTCAAGCATTCAAAAACAAAGCATATAGAAATAAGGTAGCATTTTATAAGAGACTGTAATGAGAAGAAGCTAATTCAGGTCCAGAAAGTACACACAAGTAACCAGTTTGCTGATCTATTTACAAAAGCTTTTGATGTGGGTAGATTTACATTCCTGGTCACAAGTGTGGGCATGATGAACAATGAATAAGTATATTCTCATTCTCTTTATGTACCTATATAGATTCCTCCTTACTTACTTTCATTAAATTGGTGCTATTAACCCCTGTATGTTTAAGTGTTTCAGATTGTTTGGATTGGATACTTAGTACTTCTCGTTTAGTTAATACTGCTCACTGCATTACTCATAATAATAGTTCAAAAATGGTTAAGTATGGTTACTAATGCTAGGTGGTTTATACTGCCAGTGCAAAGTTACTACTGCTTGCCTTATTTATACTGCTAATCATTGTTACTACTGCTGATACATGTTAATACTGCTAGTCTGTGTTAATACTGCTAGTCTGTGTTAATACTGCTAGTCTGTGTTAATACTGCTAGTCTGTGTTAGTACTGCCAGTATGTGTTACTACTGCTGTTATGAGTTAATACTGCGAGTTCGTTAATACTGCTAGGTAATTAGTACTGCTTCTAACTTACTCCCTCCACCTATAAATACCCTGTGTTACCGCCAAATTACAAACGACTCTTTGAAATTCCTACTAGTGTACTCTTTCTCTCTTGTTCTCTTGAATTCTCTCTTACCAGTGCGTAACCCTAGCTTCGACCAATCGCTCAAGAAGATGGATGAACTGATGTTTGTCGATGAACACAATGAATTGGCAATGCTACTCAAACCAAAGCAAGCAGAGGGATTTCATCATATTGTGGATTTCCTAAGATCCTCACACATAGCCCACGCATTAACTGTCAATCCCACAATCTGTGTGGAACACCAAAGGCAGTTTTGGGCCAATGTTGATATTCATACTGAAGATGGCAATCAGGTCATCAAAACAAGGGTGTGTGATAAACCCCTAACAATCACAGAAGGAGCTATTCGCATTCATCTACGACTAGATGATGCCTCAGGTATAACCTCTTTACCCAAGGAAGATCTCTTCCAAGCTCTTAGTAATATGGGGTATGAAGGTCCCACTGATGTCTTCAAATTTTTCAAGAACAGATTCTCACCACAGTGGAGATTCTTTGTTCATACCCTTCAGCACTGTATTTCAAGGAAAACAAATGGCTGGAGTGAGTTCAGTAGTACCATTGCTTATGCTATGGTCTGCTTAGCAACCTCCAGGAAGGTCAATTTTTCACAAATGATCTTCAATGACTTACTGTCAAACCTGGATACCAAAACAAAATCTTTTTATATGTATCCCAGGTTTGTGCAAGCTTTACTGAATAAAGAATTGATGGATTTACCTCATTTTAATGAGGTATATCTACCTATGGTCCCTAAAGGGAAGGTGTTTTCTAATATGAGGAGGCCTAGTAAGGACTTCTCAGGTATTGACACACCATTGTTCTCTACAATGATGGGTGTGTCTCCTTCCCATGGTGAGGCATCAATGTCAAAGCCCTCATCTGACAACCAAACTGATGACCTACCCACACCACTCATTTCTATTAACATCCCTCAGTCCCTTCTTAAAAATCCAACATCACCCATCACTCACACTTATATAAGGAAAAAGGTAAAGAAGGTTCCTTCCCTTCTTGTACCTTCACCCCCACAGCCTTCAATCCCTCTAATGGAGCATTCTCTATTAGAGAATATCCAAAGGGAAACCACAGAGGTGTCTCCCAACCCCAAGAAGGTCCTCAATAAGGATAGGGAAGAGCATATGGGTTGTAAGGCTCACACTACTGACTTTGCACAAAGTGTAGGGCATGACAGTGTGAACATATCTAAGACCTTCCCCATGGAAACTTTGGGTGAGCAATCATCCAAAGGTCCCAGGTGCCAAGAAACCAAGGGTGTCAGGATAGAAATTCAAACAAGAATTTAATTCACACACACTCAGAAACAATGCTAAAGAAGTTGCGGAAAAACACTTTAACACTAACAATCAATGAAACAGTATATCAAACTCAAATCACAAATTTATATTGATTCAACTTGATGATTACACACAAAACCTCAATCTGTTGAACAGACTCAACAGACGTTCTATACTTCTCTATAGAAAGGATCTAAACTAGTCTTGAGGTTGATTCTCTCTAGAACAAAAACTTATGAATGAAAATTATATCTTCTATCAAATACTTCTATACTATATATACAAAACTGAATACACGATAATTATCAAAATACAATTGATCTTCAGCATCAATACCATAATTATCTTCAGTATTATCTCCAGCTTGTCTTTATCTCCAAATCATCTTTATCTTTAGAAGCAGCACTAATTATCTTCAGAAGTATTAATCATCTTCAGCAGTATTAATGTTCAGCAGTACTAACTACTAGCAGTACTAACTCTCCAAGCATTACTAACTATTCAAGTAGCAACACTAACTCTTCAAGCAGTATTAATTCTACTAGCAGTAGTAATCTTGATAGTCTAGCAGTAGTAATTACTTAGCAACATTAATCTGTAGCATAAACCATACTTAGCATAATCAGACCCAACAATCTCCCCTAACTTAACTTTTTAGAAAAAGAAGTTAAGTTCTTCATGATATGGTCTTCATGATGCTTTCAACACTTTAGTTTAATTGCCCAAATTTGGATCTAGTCCCAGACTTTGATTGATGATTCTTCTGACTACTATCCTGGCCATTTCTGAATCCTTTAAACATGTCAACTTAGTATTCAACATTGCTTGAAGTTTAGCCTTACTGTGATCATAAATCTTATCCACCAGGTAGTATTCATGATAGACTATGTCTACAGTTATGACATAGACTCCACACCTTTCAAATAGCATCCAATTTTCTATTCTTTGGAATTTATTCTTCAGATGCAAATCTCTGATCACATGTTGAACTTTGCTGGGATCAAACATCATGCATAAGTACTCCAAGGATAATCTGATTAGGCTCCTTTCTTCTCCTGTCAAAACCATTTCATACAGGCTCATTCCAACTTTGAACATTTCTTCTAAATCTGATCTGGAACAACTTCTGATGATTTTTCCCCAAGTAGAGTAAACCTCATACTGATCTCCCATCCTTTTAATCCTGAAATATTACTTCCTTTGATCTTCCAGGATGTTCCAAAAGATAATCTCAGGGGCTTGGACATAAATTGGAACAGCATGTACAGGATCTTCATCTGTCACAGTCATATACAAGTCAATACTGCTCATTTTGTTGCTGATTTGACTGCTCTGAAGTCTGCTCTGGTTCTGCTGAAGGTGTAACATTAGTTTCTGCTTATGTTTCTTCTCTTTCTTCTTTAATTCTTGCCCTTTTTGCCTTTGGCTTGGTGGTAATGGATTTCCTTCTTTTGATGACTGCAATTTGCTGAGCCAAAGTCTCTTCTTTCTTTTCTTCTTTCTTTTCCTCTTTCTTTTCCTTGATAGGAGTGCCTTCTTCACTTTCAGGGAAGGGTTGTTGTATGTTGAGATCATGCCTCCCTTTCATCCTCCTTTCAGCTTCTTCCCTTTGAGTAGAGTCCCCTTTCAGATTTGACATCTCCTTTGTGTACAACTCCTTTATCCTACCATAGGCTATGTTAGTAAACATTCCTTCAGGAACTCCAAGAGCTCCTTTCAGAAAGTTTATCATTTTCCTCCTTTCTTGATTATCTAGGAAGGTCTTTGAGGGTTGTCTCTGTCTTTTCTTTAATGCCAGCCTTTGCCTTGAAGCCTTCTTTGTAACTATCTTAGCAGCAGCTGCATCCTTCAAACTCTTTTGATATTCTTCATTGAGCTTTTTAGCCATATCCAGTGCAAGCTCTCTGTCTTTGGCAGATTGTATTTCTTCTTCCTTTGCCAACTCTGCTTGAAGTTGTTTGGCCACTTCTTCATCTAACTCTATCTGATTCTTTTTCTTTAAAGGTTGATCAGATTCAACCATCTTCTCCTTTCCCTTCCTCTTTGCATCTTCCATACTGACCTCTTTTTCTTTCTTTTCTAAACCTCCTTCTTTGATTATTACCCCCTTAGCCTTTTGAGTGGCTTTGGGAGTGTCATTCTTAGCTTTGACCAAGGTTTCTGCAATCTTCATTTCCTCTCTGGATAATGATGTTTCTTCTGTTGGTTCTGTTTCTACTTCTTTCTCAGTTACTGCTGTTGATTCAGTTTCTACTTCTTTCTCAATTACTGTTGCTGATTCAGTTTCTACTTCTTTCTCAGTTACTGCTGATGATTCACTTTCTACTGCTTTGCTATTTTCTGTTTCCTTATTCAGCTCCCCCTCAAACTGAGCTTCCATACCAGTAGGACTGTGTTTCTCCCCTTCATCTGTTTCTCCCCCTTGTTGAAAGAATCTCCCCTCTTCTTCAAGACATACTGCTTTCTTTTCTTTTTCTGTAACAACTTCATCACCGTCTTCTTCAATTTGGTAATATGCACTTGTTGAGACAAAATTACCAATTTCATCTCCTCTATATCTGAGCCTTTCTTAATGACATCAAGATTAATGTTTCCCATAGTATCCATCAATTCTTGGTAGTTATATCTGTCCTCCCTCCTTTGGGTGTGTTTACCACCCTTGAATGATCCTTGGATATTTTAGTAGTAGAGGTCTTCTGCCTAGCAGAAGCATCCTCTACCCCCTTGGTTTCTTCGCACCTGGGACCTTTGGATGATTGTTCAGCCAAAGTTGCCATGGGGAAGGTCTTAGATATGTTCACACTGTCCTGCCCTGCACTTTGTGCAAAGTCAGTAGTGTGAGCCTTACAACCCATATGCTCTTCCCTCTCCTTATTGAGAACCTTCTTGGGGTTGGGAGACACCCCTGTGGTTTCCCTTTGGATATTCCCTAATAGAGAATGCTCCATTAGAGGGATTGAAGGCTGTGGGGGTGAAGGTACAAGAAGGGAAGGAACCTTCTTTACCTTTTTCCTTATATAAGTGTGAGTGATGGGTGATTTTGGCTTTTGAACAAGGGACTGAGAGATGTTAATAGAAATGAGTGGTGTGGGTAGGTCATCAGTTTGGTAACCATACTTAACCATTTTTGAACTATTATTATGAGTAATGCAGTGAGCCGTATTAACGGAACGAGAAGTACCAAGTATCCACTCCAAACAATCTGAAACACTTAAACACACAGGAGATAATAGCACCAATTTAATAAAATTAACTAAGGAGGAATCTATATAGGTACATAAAGAGACTGAGAATATACTTATTCATTGTTCATCATGCCCACAATTGTGACCAAGAATGTGAATCTACCCACATTAAAAGCTTTTGTGAATAGATCAGCAAACTAGTAACTTGTGTGTACTTTCTGAACCTGAATTAGCTTCTTCTCATTACAGTCTCTGATAAAATGGTACCTTATTTCTATATGCTTTGTTTTTGAATGCTTGACAGGATTATTAACAATGCTAATAGCACTGTTGTTGTCTACGAAAATAGGAGTGTGAAGAAATGTCATACCATAGTCCAGCATTTGATTCAAAATCCATAGCACTTGTGAGCAGCAGCTTGCAACAGCTATGTATTCTGCTTCTGTTGTTGATGTGGACATTGTGGTTTGCTTCTTACACTTCCATGATACGAGTCTCGCACCCAAAAACTGACATCCTCCAGTTGTAGACTTTCTGTCCAAGTTAGCTCCACCCAAATCACTATCTGAATATGCAAGTAGGTCAAATGGTGAGTCATGAGGATACCAAAGTCCTAATTTGGGTTGACCTTTGAGATATCTGAATATCCTCTTGACTGCTTGAAAATGTGATTGCTTTGGCCTAACTTGAAATCTTGCACATACACAAACAGAGAACATGATATCTGATCTAGAAGCTGTGTGATACATGAGAGAGCCAATCATGGATCTGTAATAATCAACATCCACATCCTCCCCCTCAAGATCTGCAGTAATCTGTTTGTGTGTCTCCATGGGTGTACTTGCAGACTTGGAATCTGAGAACCCAAACTTCGTTAAAATGTCCTGCACATACTTGGTTTGGCTTATGAAGATTCCATCTTGTTTCTGCTTAACCTGTAGCCCAAGGAAGAAAGTAAGTTCACCCATAGAACTCATCTTGAATCTCTTATGCATTAACTCTTCAAAATCTCTGCACAATTGATCTTTTGTGGATCCAAAGATGATGTCATCCACATAGATTTGCACTAACATGATGTCCTTCTTATTCCTTTGAATGAACAGAGTCTTGTCAATGATTCCTCTCTCAAAACCATTTTCCAAGAGATAGGTAGACAAAGTGTCATACCAAGCTCTTGGTTCTTGATGTAGTCCATATAGTGCTTTCTTCAATTTGTATACTCTGTCAGGGTACTTGGGATTTTCAAACCCTGGGGGCTGACAGACATATACTTCTTCTTCAATTTTGCCATATAGAAAAGCACTTTTCACATCCATTTGGTAGACTTTGAACTTCATGAAGGAAGCATAGGCTAAAAACAGCCTAATTGTCTCAATCCTAGCCACTGGTGCAAAAACCTCTTCATAATCAATTCTTTCTTCTTGAGTGTACACCTGTACTACCAATCTAGCCTTGTTCTTGATCACTATCCCTCTCTCATCCTTCTTGTTTCTGAAAATCCATTTTGTCCCTATAGCTCTGTGTCCTTTAGGCAGTTCTACCAAATCCCATACATTTTGCAGTACAAACTGCAGCAGCTCCTCTTGCATTGCTTCTATCCAACTTGGATCTTTCATTGCATCATGTTCCTTTTTGGGCTCAACCTTAGATAGAAAGCAAGATAGTAAGCCTGATTATATGTCTTTTAATCCTCCCAACTTACTCTGATTCCTTGTGATGATTGAGAATTGATGTCACCAATTACCAATTGAGGAGGATGATCTTTATGCACTTTTGTTTGATGAATAGCCTCTTCATTAATGTCTGCATCCAGATTAGAGTCATTCTTTTCAGGAGAGCTGTCACCAAACACTGAGGAGTTCTCATCATCACTATCATCTTCTGCCAATGCAGGCATCTCAGGTTCTAGCTGTTTTGAAGTCAAAAGTTGATCCTCCTTTTCACCTCTCTCCTCTTCATTCTGAGCAGTTTCAGTATCCTGTGAATCTGAAGCATCTTTCTTCTCTTGAACATAGAGTTCAATAGAATCAGCTGTAGGAATTGGGAATAGCACAAACTCTTATATTTTGTTTTGTACTGATTCTGTCCCTGTTCCTGCATTATTCTCATAACAGAAACCCAAAGAATTAGTTAGTGAATCAATGTCAAAAAACCAATCAGGGCCTGTACCAAGTTTATTGGTGTGCTCTCATTGCATTTGACATTGTCACTTTCCTCAATTATTCTAGAAGAGGTATTAAATACTCTGTAAGCCTTACTATGGTATGAGTAACCAACCAGAAATCCATCATCTGCTTTGCTATCAAACTTGCCTAAGTGAGTTTTGGTATTAAGAATTGTACAAGGACACCCAAATGGTTTGAAAAATCCAATAAAAGGTTTCTTCTTGTTAAAAAGTTCATATGGTGTCTTGCCTTGAGATTTAACTATTAGGACCCTGTTTTGAACATAACAAGCAGTATTAACTGCTTCTGCCCAAAATGTAACTGGCAGTTTTGAATCTGCCAACAAGGATCTTGCAGCTTCAATCATTGTCCTATTTCTCCTCTCAGCAACTCCATTCTGTTGAGGGGTCCTAGGAGCACTATATTGTCTCTCAATACCTTTTTCCTCACAAAAGTTGTTTAGATCATGGTTTTTAAATTCTGTTCCATTATCAGATCTGATGATTTTAACTCTTTGATTTGTTTGGTTTTCAACTCTGAGAATAAAGGATTTGATAAGTCCATTTGTCTCATCCTTTTCCTCAGAAAATAGACCCAAGTGAATCTAGAGAAATGATCAACAATAACTAAGCAGTAAGATTTCTTACCAATACTCGTCACATTTGTAGGGCCAAACAGATCCATATGCAGTAAGATAAGAGGTGAAGAGTTTGTATTTATCTCTTTGGACTTATGAGAAGTTTTGTGTTGTTTGCCTTTAAGACATGCAACACAATGATCATCACATGAAAATACTTTCTGTGGTAAACCTCTTACAAGGTTGTTTTTCACAAGATTATTCATTGTTTTAAAGTTCATGTGACACATCCTTTTGTGCCATAGAGATGATTCATCAATAGAAGCTTTTGAAAATAGACAATTAAATGATGAATCATTAGATACATTCTCTAAATCCAAGCAATAAACATTGTCCTTTCTTGGTGTTCTCTGTAGTATCATACTTTCATCAACTACCTTCAACCCTTTAGCAAGGATAATACATTCAGTATCAGTAAACAATATACTATGTTTCTTGTCACAAACCTATGATACACTTAACAGGTTGTATCTCAATTGGTCAACATAGTAGACATCCTCAAAGGTCATTTTACCCTTTGACACATTACCTTTTCCACTAATCTTTCATCCAGATGGATTATCACCAAATGCAACATGTCCCCCATGTGCCTTGTTGCCTGTCATGTGCCTAGAGCAACAACTATCAATATGCCAAATGCTCTTCCCTTTTTGCTGTTGGTTGCCCTGCACATAAAGTGGAACAGTTAGTTTTTATTAGGAAACCAAGCCAAAGTGGTCTTGGGTTTCCCATTCTCATCAACATATTCATAATCAGTTTTGATGAGCTTTTTAGACTGGGGAATCTTATGGCTTGAATACTTTGTCACAATAATGGGTTTGTTATTGGAAGCAGTACTAGCTTGATTGGTAGTACTAACTTTGTTAGCAGTACTAACATCATTAGCAGTACTAATTGGATTAGCAGTACTAATTTTGTTAGCAGTACTAACTTCATTAGCAGTAGTATTTCTTGCAGCAACATTATTTTTGTCAGCAGTACTATTTGAAGTAGCAGTACTAACAGATTTCTTTACTATTGGAACCCAAACCTGAACAAAATTGTTTGCTTTATTTTTCTTTAAGTTACTCCTTGACTTATTTGGAGTATTTTTCTTTGATTTTGCAAACTTGTTTTGAGCATGAACTTTTAAAGGTGCTCTTTTTACATTTTCAGCCATATGATTCCTTCTTTGATTCCTATAACCAACAGGATTTTGTATATGTCTTTGAAAGTTTATCCTTTGGTTCATAGGATTGAAATAACATTATTTGGCAATATGGTTAAGCTTTCCACAAATAAAACAAGGTTTTGGTCTATTGATTTTACTCAGATCAACCCCTTGTTTTTGTGCCCACTGATTATTCCAGTTTCTTTGATTACCCCTTGTTTTATCATGTTTTTGGGGATGATGCTGTGTACATGTACAGGGATTCACAACTGTGGTTTGCATATAGTGGACTCCCTGTACCTTTCCCTTTTCTCTATTTGAGCTTTCCACCTTTTCACTCTTTGAGCTATTCACCTTTTCACTCTTGATCAATGGTTTACCTCCCCCTTCATTGGTAAGAATATGATTTTCTACAGGAATCTCTTCTGTATTCTTATTCTCAGAATTCTCTTTCTCATTCTCTTCTTCAACCACCACACTATCTATAGGATTTACTTCTGTTGCTCCTATAGGTAAGTCCTTCTTATTTTGGTTTCCTAAGAGATCTGAAGAGGGAGGGATATAATTATTGTTATAAGGTGGAGGTGTTGCATTGTATCCTATACCACTCTTGATCTTATCATGAACTTGAGCTTTAAGCAAAGAGTCCATTGCTTTGGAAGCATAAGAAAACTTCTCAATGTCAAGCTTAGATTTCTCATACTCACTCTTTATCTTCTCACACTCCTCTTTAGATTTTTCTATTTGGATCTCTAATTGATCTTTCTCCCACTTCCAGTAATTTGTGTCATAGTAATGCTGAAGTTCATTGGCCTTGTAAGCCTTGATTTGATCTTCAAACTTCTCCACAATCACTTTATACTCTCTTATATCTCTCTCTAACCTTTTAAGGTCATCACACATGCTTTGGTTATGATCCCTGTACTTTTGAACAGTCTAAAGACACTCTTTAGTGCACAGTTTACTTTTTACCTCTGTTGGAATATATGTGCTTAATGATTCTGAGACTTCTGCCATCAGGGCTTGATTCTGAACAACTTCTTCTGCTTGATCACTCCAATCAAATCCCATTCCTTCTTGAGAAACAAGAGCTTGAGTGGAGTTTCTGTTGTTTTGGAAGCTTGAGGAATGTGCTTGCTAGTGGTTGCTGCCATATTGTTGAGGAGTTCCTCCTCTGTATTCTATTGCAAAGTGTCCCATCTTGTGACACTTGTAGCACTCCACCTTTGACTTGTCAAACCCAGCACCATCTTCTCTCCTCTGAGAAAAGTTGTTCCTTCCAGTCCTTTTTATGAATCTCTTTATCGTCATAGTTAGCATGGCCATCTGCCACTTTATATCCATCTCCTCAAGGTCATCTGCATTAATTTGTTCAAGATCATCATTAATTAAACCAGAATTAGCATGACTAGCAAGAAAAGCTTCTAATACAGAGTCATTAGATACATCCTACTTAGATACATAAGCAGTACTAACTGATTATGTATTAGTAGCAGAAACAGTAGAAGAAGAAGATGATAAAAGGGAAGCATTATGAGTGTATCCAGATGGTCTTTTCTTGGCTTCAATTTCAGCCTCAAACACCCTTAAGTCATTATAAAGATCGTCTAGTTCTTTGTCCTCCAGCTTGTCATCCTGTCTGAAGGAGACAGTATACGTGGTCCATTTATCTCCAAGGGACCTTAAGAACTTTCTGTTTACATCATCTTGATCAATCTGCACTCCAACAATAGCTAGTTCACCAATCAGCTTGTTAAACCTGTCAAAAGTTTGAGTCATGGACTCATTCTTAGTTGACATGAAGTTTTCGTACTGTTGCTTCAGTATTGCCTTCTGATTTCTCTTGGTACTTTTTGTAACACCCCGAATTTTGTTATGTAACCTTGGTAATCTAGTGTTAACTGTTGTCGTTATCACCGTATTTAGTTTATCGTTTGAATTTATGTTGTTCGGTGAAGTTGGAGCCTTCCAGTGAGTTCCGCGACTTGCTAGCGACTTATAGTTGCGGCATTAGTCGCGATGTCCGCTGTTGGTTTTGGGGTTTGAGAACACGGGCGAGTTCCACCGCGACTTGGAGTCGCGGCATAACCCGCGACACCCCCTGGACCGACTTAAGGGTTTCAACCTCAAAATATCTCATTCGGTCTCATTTCTCAATCTCATTCTCTCTCTAGAAATCTCTCTCTCTGTCTCTAAGAGTTGGTTGGTAACTTTTGGTGGATAGAATCTAGTTTGTGATCCGAGGTTTCGGTGTTGAAAGCTTCGCCTTATCAAGGAGGTCGATATCTGGTTTTTCGGGTTTTCATATAAACCTATTGGCTGAGTTCCTACTATCATTTTACACTTTATACATATCAAAAGTTACCTTTTGTAACTCCTATATATCTCAATGGTTTCAGATCTAAGTTTTCTACATATTTGATATAACTTGAGTTTGGGGAGATTTTAGGGTTCCCGATCATTTGTGTTTACTAAAATGATGGATCTTATCTTATTGATGTAAAATGATGTTTTACTTGCACATTATGTGGATATGTGAAAAGAATGTTTAAGAACTCATTTTTAATAATTTTCATTCTTACCAGAAGTTGAACTGGAAATGACATTTTGTTTATAAAATGTGTTTATACCATATGTTTATCTATGGTTGGTCACATATGTTGTTGTGACGAGTCTGTACCATTACTAGTGGATCCCTAGGTTTTCAGTCGACTGATATTATTTGGACGTTACTAAGTAAAGCAAATATAGAGCTACATGTGCATTAAATTGTGAGGCTCTAGCCGTTAACAAATATAGAGCTACATGTGCATTAAATTGTGAGGCTCTGGCTGTTAACAAATATAGAGCTACATGTGCATTAAATTTTGAGGCTCTGGTCGTTAGCAAATGTAGATCTACATGTGTATTAAATTGTGAGGCTCTGGCCGTTAACAAATATAGAGCTACATGTGCATTAAATTGTGAGGCTCTGGCCGGTAACAAATATAGAGCTACATGTGTATTAAATTGTGAGGCTCTGGCCGCTAACAAATATAGAGCTACATGTACATTAAATTGTGAGGCTCTGGCCGTTAACAAATATAGAGCTACATGTGCATTAAATTGTGAGGCTCTGGCCGTTAACAAATATAGAGCTACATGTGCATTAAATTGTGAGGCTCTGGTCGTTAACAAATATAGAACTACATGTGCATTAAATTGTGAGGTTCTATATGGTTATCAAAATGAAGAACTACATGTGCATTAAATTGTGAGGTTCTGGAAAGAAGGTTCATTACCTTATTTTAATGGAATTTATTCTTATCAACGGTTAACTTGTAAATGCTTTTTGAAAGATTTCCGTTTGGATGCAAATGTTTATATCTCTTGAAATTTATAAACTGTATGTTCTCACTAGGCTTTATAAGCCTAACACTTTTTCCCAAATGATATGTATTCAGGTTCTCGTTAGCGGCAGGTTGCCAAGGGTTTGAGTGCCGGGACTGATCTCGAGGGTTTTTGAGATGTTTAGTATTGGATTGTTGGGCATTTGTTAAGTCCCACATTTTTGGATGATTCTGGATCAACAACTTATGTAATCTAGATAGTTTATGTTTAGATTGGTTTGTGGTTGGGATCCTTTAAGTACAGTTCCCCTTTTTAGGGAGGTTTATACCTTTGGTTGATGCTTAATTGTACAGTTTCCGCAGTTTTCAATTTACCCTGGATTTTAGGGTGTTACACTTTTGGTACCAGAGAATCTCTTCTCTAGAGCATTCCAAAGCATCTGTGCATCAGTGCAGTTGCAGAATTGGTGTTGATACTCATTAGGAATAGCCAAGAGCAGTGTGATCAAGGCTTTCATCTCCGTCTGCCTTATCTTCCTCTCTCCATCTGTCTTTGGTGGGATTCTTTTTCCATCTGCTCCAATCATTCCTTCATTAGATGGGTCATTCTCAATGATGTCCCACATAGAGTAACCTGTGAGAAAGATGTATTGCCTGATCCTAATCTTCCACATGTCAAACTCATTAGATATGAGCATTGGAACCTTTGAGACAGAAACACTATCACTTGAACTGTCCATGATGATTGTTGTTTTTCTGAGTTTAACAATGCTCTGATACCACTTGTCAGGATCGAAATTCAAACAAGAATTTAATTCACACACACTCAGAAACAATGCTAAAGAAGTTGCGGAAAAACACTTTAACACTAACAATCAATGAAACAGTATATCAAACTCAAATCACAAGTTTATATTGATTCAACTTGATGATTACACACAAAACCTCAATCTGTTGAACAGACTCAACAGACGTTCTATACTTCTCTATAGAAAGGATCTAAACTAGTCTTGAGGTTAATTCTCTCTAGAACAAAAACTTATGAATGAAAATTGTATCTTCTATCAAATACTTCTATACTATATATATACAAAACTGAATACACGATAATTATCAAAATACAATTGATCTTCAACATCAATACCATAATTATCTTCAATCTTATCTCCAGCTTGTCTTTATCTCCAAATCATCTTTATCTTTAGAAGCAGCACTAATTATCTTCAGAAGTATTAATCATCTTCAGCAGTATTAATGTTCAGCAGTACTAACTACTAGCAGTACTAACTCTCCAAGTAGTACTAACTATTCAAGTAGCAGCACTAACTCTTCAAGCAATATTAATTCTACTAGCAGTAGTAATCTTGATAGTCTGGCAGTAGTAATTACTTAGCAACATTAATCTGCAGCATAAACCATACTTAGCATAATCATACCCAACAAAGGGTGTAGAGGGTGCTTCTGCTAGGCAGAAGATCTCTACTACTAAAAGATCCAAGGATCCTTCAAGGGTGGAAACACACCCAAAGGAGGTGAGGACAGATATAACTACAATGAATTGATGGATACTATGGGAAACATTAATCTTGATGTCATCAAGCAAGTCTCAGATATAGAGGAGATGAAATTGGTAATTCTGTCTCATCAAGTGCAGATTACCAAATTGAAGAAGATGGTGATAAAGGTGGTACAGAAAAAGAAAAGAAAGCAATATGTCTTGAAGAAGAGGGGAGATGCTTTCAACAAGAGGGAGAAACAAGATGGAGGGGAGAAACACAGTCCTATTGGTATGGAAGCTCAGTTTGAGGGGGAGCTGAATAAGGAAACATAAAATAGCATAGCAGCAGAAACAAAACCAGAAGCAGTAACTGAGAAAGAAGTAGAAACAGAGAAAACTGCAGCAGAAACATCATTGTCCAGAGAGGAAATGGAGATTGCAGAAACCTTGGTCAAAGCTAAGAATGACACTCCCAAAGCCACTCAAAAGGCTAAGGTAGTAATAATCAAAGAAGGAGGTTTAGAAAAGAAAGAAAAAAAGGTCAGTATGGAGGATGCAAAGAGGAAGGGAAAGGAGAAGATGGTTGAATCTGAGCAACCTTTAAAGAAAAAGAATCAGATAGAGTTAGATGAAGAAGTGGCCAAACAACTTCAAGCAGAGTTGGAAAAGGAAGAAGAAATTCAATCTGCCAAAGACAGAGAGCTCACATTAGATATGGCTAAAAGGTTGAATGAAGAGTTTCAAAAGAGTTACAAAGAAGGCTTCAAGGCAAAGGTTGGCATTAAAGCAAAGACAGAGACAACCCTCAAAGACCTTCCTAGCTAATCAAGAAAGGAGGAAAATGATAAACTTCCTAAAAGGAGCTCTTGGAGTTCCTGAAGGAATGTTTACTAACATGGCCTATGGTAGGATAGAGGAGTTGTATTCAAAGGAGATGGCAAATCTGAAAGGGGACTTCACTCAAAGGGTTGAGTTTGAAAGACAAATGAAAGAGAGACATGATCTCAATATCCAACAACCCTTTCCTGAGAGTGAGGAAACCACTCCTTCAAAAGAAAAGGCTGAAGAAAAGAAGGAAGAACATGCTGATGTGGAAGTCAAATCTGCCAAGAGAGTGAAAACAATAGCTTCCAAGAAACTGTTTAATAAGCCAAAGGTTGCAGAAGCTGAGAAAGATACAGAAACATCTGTTACAGGTCAAGCTGAGCAATCAAGTCAAAGTGCACAACAACCAAGTCAATCTAATGTGCATATTGAACTTTAAATGACTGTAACAGATAATGATCCAGTGAAGGCAGATCCTATTTCAGTCCAAGCCCCTGAAATCATCCACTGGGATATTCTTGAAGATCAAGGCAAAGAATATTTCAGAATCAAAAGAATTGGTGATCATTTTGAAGTCTACTCTACTTAGGGGAAGATAGTCAGATGTTGTTCCAGGTCAGACTTGGAAGAAATGTTTAAAGTGGGAATGAATCTGTATGGGGATGTGCTGAAGACTCCAGGGATGAACATCAAGAAACTAGCAATGGAGTATTTATGCATGACGGTCAGTCCAGATCTTGTCAAGCATGTCATCAAAGATGTCTTCAAGTCTGTGGACAACTGGATGCTCATAAAAAGGTGTGGGATGTATATCTTAACCATAGATAAAAGCTTTCCTGAATATTATCTGGTGGATAAGATATATGATCACAGCCTAGCCAAGCTACATAGGATGCTGAAAGCCAAACTAATCTGTCCTCAAGACTCAGAAATGGCAAGGATTGTGGTTAGCAGGATCATCAATCAAAGTTTGGGACTGGATCCAAATTTGGGCAACTGAGCTGAAGTGTTGAAAGCATCATGAAGAACTTAACTTCTCTTTCTGAAAAGTTAAGTTAGGGGAGATTGTTGGGTCTGGTTATACTAAGTATGGTTTATGCTGCTGATTAATGTTGCTAAGTGATTACTACTGCCAGACTATCAAGATTACTACTGCTAGTAGAATTAATATTGCTTAAAGAGTTAGTGATGTTACTTGAATAGTTAGTACTGCTTGGAGAGTTAGTACTGCTAGTAGTTAGTACTGCTGAAGATTAATGCTGCTAAAGATGGTTAATACTTCTGAAGATAATTAGTGCTGCTTCTAAAGATAAAGATGATTTGGAGATAAAGACAATCTGGAGATAAGACTGAAGATAATTATGGTATTGATGCTGAAGATCAATTGTATTTTGATAATTATCTTGTATTCAGTCTTGTATATATAGTATAGAAGTATTTGATAGTAGAGAATTTTTTTTTCATTCATATGTTTTGTTAGAGAGAACTAACCTCAAGACTAGTTTAGATCCTTTCTATAGAGAAGTATAGAACGTCTGTTGAGTCTGTTCAACAGATTGAGGTTTTGTGTGTAATCATCAAGTTGAATCAATATAAACTTGTGATTTGAGTTTGATATACTGTTTCTTTGATTGTTAGTGTTAAAGTGTTTTTCCGCAACTTCTTTAGCATTGATTCTGAGTGTGTGTGAATTAAATTCTTGTTTGAAGTTCGATCTTGACAAGCTTCTCCTCGACTTGACCTTTATCTTCCTTCTCCGCAATCAAATCGTCTTCCACAGGCAAGGACTCTTCGATTACATCATGAAGTGTCAACCCTCTAGCGTTCCTCACTGTCGTCCTCATCGTGGCTGGCAACCCATGTTGGTAAGCCTTGATCTTTGATCTTTCATCAGGGACCAGATGTCCCACCAAGTTTAACTTCTCCAAAAAGAGCTTGGAGTATTTGGTGACAGACAAAGCCCCTTTCTTCCAGTTTGTCCAAAGACCTCTCGCTGCAATATTTGTCCATGATTTTCTTCTTGAAAACCGGCCAAGTTAACTTACCCAAAACTTCGGGACTGATGGAAGATCGGGTGAGATTCCACCGAATCAAGGCCTCACCTCGAAGCAGTTGGGAAGCGAACTTAACCCGTTACGAGTCATCACACTCACTAGAGTCAAAGTCCATTTCCACCTCCTTAAGCCAATACATGCAAGCGACTGGATTGGCGGAGCCCGAAAACTCTTTTGGGTTACACCCTAGAAAAACTTTGTAGGTGCATCCCTTGACCTTTCCCTTGCTCGCGATCACTATATGTTCTTCAGTTACTACAATGGTCGGTCCACCACCCACCCCATTCACGATATTCTCCGCCATCGTGTCAGATTTTCGGTGACTAGCATCTCGATCATTCAGTAGCTTCATAAAGAACTCTTGTTGTTGTGCCATGACCGAATTCATGGATTGCATCATGCTATCTCTTATCCTTTTTTCCATAGTCACTTCCTCCATGATTTGATTAGCAGGTTCAAGATTGTGTCATGGTACATGTTCGAGTCCCCCACCCAGGACATTGGTCGCGGGTGGCCCTTCAGTAGCCACGACCAAAGCAGGTTGGTCGACTGTAGATTCGTCTTCAACATGACCATCCGGCGGGTTTTGTAGTTTGTTTCGTGTGTTTACCATGGTTATCTGTCACACACGTACGAGAAAGGTGGTTGAGAAAAGACTAAGTGAGTTGACTCACGGTACATACTAATACATTTATCAAGTATCATAACAATAGTAATTCAAGCATGCTCACGTAAAGCACTTTTAATAGCATTAACTACGTGATATTATGATTGCGTTATACACAAGGATCCATCGTCACTGTCATCACAATTCTTAACTAATGTAATTCCGTATGTCCTAACGCTCTCCCCACCTAAAACTTTTACCCCAAGGTGGACAATTTAACGCTACGCATAAAGTTTAAGTCTAGATATACTAAAGTCAATACCTAGTTCACTTAAACTAAAACTCTGATACCAACTTGTAACACCCTAAAATTAGGGATAACAAAATCCGAAAAAAAGGACATGTGGTATATAAAAATTGCCATAGCAAAAGCCTCCCAAGAATGGGGAAATATTTAAACCTGTTTAATTACAGTTGTAATTTAACGGAAATAGACAACAACCAACTACTCTAATTCCTATAATAGAAAAGAGATTGCAAAAAGGGTGTTGTCTATAAATCCAACCAATGCCTTCATAAAAATAGCTCCCCAAAGCACCTTCCCCAAGCTCTCACCAAGGACCGACTAAGCCCGCTTAGAAGCGACGCACTAGAACCTGAGATACACATCGACACCAAATAAGTGCTAGGCCAAAAGAGCCTAGTGAGTTTGTACAAGAAATATCATATTAATCAAGCACAATTCTTATCAGCAGTTAACCAAAATTCATTAAATGTGGAGTCAACGGGGGAGACCCATAGTACCAATCAAGTTCCAACCAAGGAGTCGATATACCTTGATGCCAACTACCATGATTGACATCCAAAAGGCCCGGCACATCCAAGGATTACAACCATGGCATTACCCCAAATGGCGGAGGTTTAGGCACATACCATTACGATGACACCCAAAACTATATCCTCCTAGTGTCTACCGACTTGGTTCATCCATATTGATATTAGTTGGTCTCAAGGCTCATAAAGCACAAGAATTAAAGCAATACCAACCATGGGTATGAAATTAGACCATACCAATTATATGTTGTATATAGACCAATACAAGGCTATTATGAATGAGTTGTATTAATGAAAATATGTTTCCACCTCTTGATGGCACAAGTAACATCTCATCTTCTTTTCCAAAGAATACACTATGTCATGTAATAAAATCAACATATTATCATGTGAACATCAAATAACCCATCTTCCCAAAATTAGATCAACCACCCAAGTTAAACCCTTAACCTAGATTATTCCTTACAAGTATCCCTGCCATTTCTTTAATGTCAAGGAGCCCCAAAACCATCTTAGGGAAATTTCACCCATGTATTAATGAGGACTTAGACTTACACATAATGGAATCCACAAAATCCCAAGTAATATGAATGAGTAGTTCAAATAAAGATGCATGACAAGAATAGATAGGGAGATATGATGTGTATCTAGTTTTAACAAAGTTTAGGAACTCACCAACTAGGTTTATAAAGAAAACCTAGGAAGTAGAAACCCTAAAGGTAGATGGAAATGGAGACTTGAAGTCTTGAGATTCTTGGTAGGAACTTGAGTTAAATGATCTTGATTAACCCCTTAAACTCAATAAATGCCCTAGATGAAGGAGGGGGCTTACATTAATGAGGGAAGAGGTTATACTGAAGAAAATCGCCTTGGGTCAGCTCCCAAATTGTCAAAGAAGAAGTGGAAATGAAAGCCCTATTAAATAAATTTTCGTACTGAGAAGGGCCCTGTGCGACAATGCCAGGCGACTTTGCTCTGGTCATTGTCGCTTGGGGGAATGTCGTCGAACGACATCAGTCCACTGGACTGTTCCAACGACTATGCCCAGCGACTTTGCCCTTGGGCATTATCGCTGAGCCAATGTCGCCCCCACACCCGCATGTTCTGACTTTCGAACGAAACTTGACCAAATTCATGCGTGACCATTAGCTGCGATACGGGGAGGGTTCAAGAGGGTCACACAAGGGTAATATACACACAATTAACTGTAACACCCTAAAAATTGGGGAAATTTAAAACTTGAAATTTTGGTAATATGACATTTGTAAAAAGAACAAAAACCTGATTAAGCATAAACCTGTCGAAATGATTCTAAGGTATCGTCCCAATTGGGGAATATAGCATAGCCTTTACAATTTCAATGAATGGAGAATAAAATACAACAACCTATTAATCTAAACTATTACAATAGATTACGGTCGGGTGTCGCTATTCTCCCAAAATGGTTAACCACCAAAAGCATAAGCCGATCTCTAGACCTCCAAAAATGACCTCTCTCGATCACGTGATCGACCACTCAATCCCGTCGATCCCCGCCACTAGGATACCCTGTCCTCCAAGACAACCAAATAAACCAGTGTTAGACTTAAGTTTAGTGAGAAGCAATATTCGTAAAGTATTTAGCGAAATAAAGTTATACTACATGGAATTGTCCACATTGATATGGTGTCAACACCAAGTTATGTCACCTGCCATCAAAGATTAATTTTCAATATAATTTCATCATCAATGATCATAAGTCCAACAAGCCATCTACTTGATAGCATCAACACAAACGAGATCTTTAGCTATTAGAGACATCAACTCAAACAGAGTCTTTAGTCTGTTGGGGACATCAACTCAAACCGAGTCTTTAGTCTATTTGGGACGTCAAATCAAACTGAGTCTTTAGTCTAACACACGACATCAACTCAAACCGAGTCTTTAGTCTATTAGGGACATCAACTCAATCCGAGTATTTAGTCTATTTGGGACGTCAACTCAAACCGAGTCTTTAGTCTGTTAGGGACATCAACTCAAACCGAGTCTTTAGTCTATGTGGGACGTCAACTCAAACTGAGTCTTTAGTCTAGAACACGACATCAACTCAAACCGAGCCGTTAGTCTAACATACGACATCAACTCAAACCGAGTCTTTAGTCTAACATACGACATCAACTTAAACCGAGTCTTTAGTCTAATTAATATAAAGCCACCGACAAGCTATTATTGAGACAAATACATGTTATGGTAGTTTACAAAACCCTTATTACTTACTACAATCAACTTTCTCTTTAAATACTCTTCTTTAAGACATTACCCAAAAATAGGATTTTTAGGTTAACTTTACTTGAATCAACTCCAAGGACAAGAAAGGTTGAAATAGTCATTAGTACATAAATGAACATGTAAATTAGTAGGAAGGTCAAGAAGCACCCTCACCTTAGTGATTTCCTACAAGAAATCAAACCCTAGAAGTGGTAGATGGAGAGTTGATGACTTGAGATGGTGACACAAGATAGCTTCCCCAAATGATCACCCTAACCAAGCATTAAACCTCCATAAATGCTTGGGATACACCAATAAATGAATAGAGATGAGGGAAGGCTTACCTAGGGTTCCAAAATCGTTCTCCTTAGCTCCACAATTGAGACCAATGAGGAAAAGGTGAAAGAAACCCGTATTTGGGAGTCCAGGGGTGGGTTATGTCGTGGCCTCAAGTCGCGGCATAAGTCGCCCGTGTTTCTGAGAAGTTAGACCAACAGTGAGCTACACGGCTAGTGCCGCGACTTCAAGTCGCGATGAATTCACGAAATCCACTATTTCCCTAATCCAAAATTTCAAGCCTTGACACACGACTAGGCTACGAACACGTGGTACTCACTAATATGATAGCGTTCAAAAACCAAGATTAAAATACGGAAGATCAGGAGTCTAAAGGATAGAATTATTACAACGAAAATTTCGAGATGTTACAATCCTCCCCAACTTGGGAATGATTTCGTCCCCGGAATCCAACTAGTTAAAATAAATGAGGGTATCTACGCTTCATGTCATCTTCCGTCTCCCATGTCACGTTCGTGCCTCGGTGGTGTCTCCATTGTACTTTGACCATCACGACTTCCTTATGGCGAAGTCTCTTAGTTTCTCTTTCCAAAATAGCTTCGGGTTCCTCAACACAGCGGTTGTTCTCCACACGAATCTCGGATAGCGGTATGACGCTCTCTTCCTCCGCCAAACATTTCCGTAAGTAACATACATGAAATGTAGGGTGAATTTCATCCATCTCGGACGCTAAGTCTAGTTTATAAGCTTGTTGCCCAATACGTTCAATAATAGAGAACGAACCAAGGAAACAGGGACTTAGCTTCCCACGCTTTCCAAAGTAGATCAGACCCTTCCAAGGAGATACTTTCAACATTACTCGATCTCCTACTTGGA
The DNA here is from genome assembly GCA_023525745.1 of Arctium lappa. NCBI lineage: Eukaryota > Viridiplantae > Streptophyta > Magnoliopsida > Asterales > Asteraceae > Arctium > Arctium lappa. Next base: position 55,281,626 of record CM042051.1, read on the forward strand.
ACTCTACCGGTCGTCTCTTCTTGTCGGCATAACTTTTTTGGCGATCTTGTGCAACTTTCAACCGCTCTCGGATTGCCTTAATCTTTTCGGCCGTCTCTTGAACTATTTCCGGACCGGCAAACTGTTTCTCTCCTGCCTCTAGCCAACAGACGGGGGTTCTACACTTTCTCCCGTAAAAGGCTTCGAATGGCGCCATCCCAATGCTAGAGTGATAACTATTGTTGTATGCAAACTCCACTAAAGGCAGATGGGTATCCCAACTACCGCCAAAATCGATCACACACGATCTAAGCATATCCTCTAAAGTCTGAATTGTCCTTTCGCTTTGACCGTCCGTCTGTGGGTGATATGTCGTGCTCAAGTTCACTCGCATGCCTAACTCTTGATGTAACGCTTCCCAAAATTGTGACGTAAAACGGCTATCACGGTCGAAGACTATAGACAAGGGTATACCATGTCTAGAGACTACCTCGTCAATGTAGAATTTTGCTAACTTATCCATGGGCAAGGTTTCTTGCATCGCTAAAAAGTGAGCGCTCTTAGTCAAACGGTCAACGATAACCCAAATGGTATCGTTTCCTCTCAACGTCTTCGGAAGTTTGGTCACAAAGTCCATCATAATGTTGTCCCATTTCCACTCGGGTATTTCTAACGGTTGGAGACTCCCATACGGTCGTTGGTGTTCGGCTTTCACTTGCGAACAAGTCACGCACCGTTCCACGTAGCGTGCCACATCCAACTTTATGACTGGCCACCAATAGAGTAATTTCAAGTCTCTATACATCTTTGTGCTCCCCGGGTGGATCGAATACTTGGATTCATGCGCGTCTTCCAAAAGTAACCCTCGGTTCCCTCCGATCTTTGGCACCCAAATGCGCCCGTTGTAACATTTTATCCCTCTACTATCTTCGGTTAACAATGACCGTTGCTTGGTCATCACTTCCTCTTTGAGATTTTCCTCCTTTAATGCTTCGGTTTGCGCCCCTTTAATCCTCTCCATGAGGCTTGATACTAGCTCGATCCTTGTAAGTTTGTATTGAAGTCTCCCGCTATACTCCTTCCGACTTAAGGCGTCGGCCACCATGTTGGCTTTACCCGGGTGGAAGAGTAATTCACAGTCGTAATCCTTACGTAGTTCTAACCACCTTCGTTGCCTCATGTTGAGTTCCTTCTGATCAAAAACATACTTCAAGATCTTGTGATCCATGTACAAGGTACACTTTGTGTCGTCAAGATAATGCCGCCATAATTTTAATGCAAACACTACCACCGCCAATTCCAAGTCATGAGTGGGGTAGTTCTTCTCATGCACCTTCAATTTCCTAGATGCGTACGTGATCACTCTCCCTCTTTCCATTAGTACACATCCAAGTCCCAATTTGGACGCATCGCTAAAGACCACAAAATCCTCCGATCCCTCCGACAAGCATAAGATCAGAGCCTCGCATAATTTCCTTTGCAAAGTCCTAAATGCTTTCTCTTGCTCTTCGGTCCGAATCTCGGATGGACTTTTGGGAGGTTCCCAATTCATCATAGCTTCAATCTTGGCCGGATCCACATTCATTCCATCTTTAGAAACTACGTGCCCCAAGAATTGCACTTCCTTCAACCAAAACTCGCACGTGGAAAACTTTGCGTAGAGCTTCTCCTTCCTTAAAATTTCCAAGACATCGCGAAGATGACACGCATGATCGGTTTCGTCCTTCGAGTATATAAGAATGTCATCAATGAACACGATGACGGACTTATCTAGAAAGGGTCAGCACACACGGTTCATAAAGTCCATGAACACCGCTGGGGCATTCGTCAATCTGAAGGGCATCACTAACAATTCGTAGTGACCGTAGCGCGTCCCAAAAGCGGTTTTAGGAATGTCTTCCTCTTTGACCTTCACTTGATGATAACCCGAGCGGAGATCGATCTTTGAAAAGCATCCGCTTCTTGCAATTGGTCAAATAAATCGTCGATTCTAGGGAGTGGATACTTATTCTTTATTGTATCCTTATTCAACTCCCTATAGTCTATGAACATACGCATCATGCCATCTTTCTTCTTTACAAACAAAACTGGTGCTCCCCACGGTGACGAACTCGGTCTCACGAAAACCATTCTCAAGGATATCTTGCAGTTGGATCATCATCTCTTTCATTTCTAATGGAGCAAGACGGTACAGGGCTCTATCTATCGGGGCCGCTCCCGGCATTAGGTCAATCTTGAACTCCACTTGACGATCGGGTGGTAGTCCCGGCAAGTCGTCCGAAAACACTTCGGGAAATTCTTTTACTACTGCAACATCTTCAAGTTTCCTCTTCTTGAGCTTCGCATCTATGACGTATGCCAAGAAGGACGAACATCCCTTTGATAAACACTTTTGCGCCTTCACTAAGTTAATAATATCCACTTCGCCCTTCCGTCTTTCGCCGTACATGGTTACCGACTCAACATTCGAGATTGGAATTCGGATCAATTTCTTAGCACACAGGATTTCAGCATGGTTAGACGACAACCAATCCATACCGATAACAACATCAAATCCTCCGATGACCATGGGCATTAGTTCGATCGGAAATTCTCTCCCTTTGATATCAAGTTTGCAATCTTTCACAACGCTACAAACCACTACCTGATCTCCATCCGCTAGCTCAACTACTAAAGCATCATCTAGACTAGTAGTGGGCATGGATAGTTTTGGGCAAAATGAACTTGATACAAAAGAGAAACTAGCTCCCGAGTCAAATAATACACGCGTAGGAACGGATTTTAGGAGAAACGTACCCGACACTACATCCGTTGAAGCTTTCGCCTCCTCGGTGGTCATCTGAAAAACTCTGCCTGATGCTTTAGGAGGGTCCGGCTTCTTGGCCCCACTACCTCTTGACTTCAACTTCGGACATTCACTCCGAAAATGACCCATTTCAAGGCATTCGAAGCATGTGACTCCCTTGACCGGGCAATCGCGACGTTCGTGTCCTGACTTCCCACACTTGAAACATTTCGACCCGCCTGACGTGCACGAGCCAACATGCTTGCTACTGCACTTAGAGCACCATCTAGCCTCACGACTAGAATCGTTCCCACGGTAGTTGTTGTTGAAAGGTCTCGACTTTCTTGAGGGCGTAGAGTTCCCCTCCCACTTTCTCTTCTCAACCGGCATACTCTTTTCTTCTCTGCTCGGGCCGTAGGAATCTTCTACCAATTGAGCTTCCTCGATTGCCTCTCGTAAGGTGGAGGCCTTAGACACCCACACTAGGTCCATCATTTCCGACAGTAAAGACTAAGTATAGGCTTTGATCTTCCCATTCTCGCTCGGAACTAGATGTCCCACCAACCCCAAACGATACCATTTGGGTTATCGTTGACCGTTTGACTAAGAGCGCTCACTTTCTAGCGATGCGCGAAACCTTGCCCATGGATAAGTTAGAAAAATTCTACATTTACGAGGTAGTCTCTAGACATGGTATACCCTTGTCTATAGTCTCCGACCGTGATAGCCGTTTTACGTCACGATTTTGGGGAGCGTTACATCAAGATTTGGGCACGCGAGTGAACCTGAGCACGGCATATCACCCACAGACGGACGGTCAAAGCGAAAGGACAATTCAGACTTTGGATGATATGCTTAGATCGTGTGTGATCGATTTTGGCGGTAGTTGGGATACCCATCTGCCTTTCGTGGAGTTTGCATACAACAATAGTTATCACTCTAGCATTGGGATGGCGCCATTCGAAGCCTTGTACAGGAGAAAGTGTAGAACCCCCGTCTGTTGGCTAGAGGCAGGAGAGAAACAGTTTGTCGGTCCGAAAATAGTTCAAGAAACGGCCGACAAGATTAAGGCAATCCGAGAGCGGTTGAAAGCTGCACAATATCGCCAGAAAAGTTATGCCGACAAGAAGAGACGACCGGTAGAGTTCCAAGTAGGAGATCGTGTAATGTTGAAAGTATCTCCTTGGAAGGGTCTGATCCGCTTTAGGAAGCGTGGGAAGCTAAGTCCCCGTTTCCTCAGGCCGTTCTCTATTATTGAACGTATTGGGCAACAAGCTTATAAACTAGACTTACCGCCCGAGATGGAAGGAATTCACCCTACATTTCATGTATGTTACTTACGGAAATGTTTGGCGGAGGAAGAGAGCGTCATACCGCTATCCGAGATTCATGTGGAGAACAACCGCTGTGTTGAGGAACCCGAAGCTATTTTGGAAAAGGAAACTAAGAGACTTCGCCATAAGGAAGTCGTGATGGTCAAAGTACAATGGAGACACCACTGAGGCATGAACGTGACATTGGAGTCGGAAGAGGACATGAAGCGTAGATACCCTCATTTATTTTAGCTAGTTGGATTTCGGGGACGAAATCATTCCCAAGTTGGGGAGGATTGTAACATCCCGAAATTTTCATTGTAATAATTCTATCGTTCAGACTCCTGGTCTTCCGTATTTTGATCTTGGTTTTTGAACGCTATCATATTATTGAGTACCGCGTGTTCGTAGCCTAGTCGTGTGTCAAGGCTTGAAATTTTGGAATTCTTCTTTGATCCGGTCCATTGTCCGTTCGTTGCAATATTCTTCTAGCAATTTCTCCTTGAAAGTAGCCCAAGATAGTTTCTCCATAACAGTCGTCTCTACGGAGACGGAATATACGTCCCACCACGTGAGAGTCGTACCCCTCAACATACGCGAGCCGAAAATTACTTTTTGATCTTCTCCGCATTCACTTGAGCGGAAAGCCTCCTCCATTTCTCTAATCTAACTCACACATGCGGGTGGGTCATCCAATCCTTTGAACTCGGGAGGTCGGCACCCGAGGAATGCCTTGAACGTACAAGACTTTGCCTCGTGACTAGTGGTCGGGCTTGCCGTCACATTGGTAGGGATACGGGGTCCCGAACCCCCAGATCCTGCCACTATGACGTTTTCCGCCACCATCTCATTCCTACGATGGGTGGCATCCCGGTCTTCCAACAATTTCAGAAACACTTCGTACTATTGAGCCATGGAAGAACTCATGGCTTGCATCATCCGATCCATCATTCTGGTCTCTGGGGTAACTTCTTCCATAACCGGATGAGTTGCAGCTATGTTGCGACGGGGTATGTGCTCCGGTCCTCCACACAATGCGTTAATAAACGGTGGGGGAAGATCTGCATTGGTTACCCTTGGTTGGTCGGCCGTAGACGCCACCGTATCTTGACCTTCCGGTCGATTACAAGTGTTTACCATACTCTGCCATACACACGCGAGAATATAGGTAAGATGGGGTCATACAGATTATGAATAAGAAAACGTACTATTACATTCATTAATCATCATAACAATGGAAAAAAAGCATAATTACGTAAAGCATCCTCATAATAACGTTAGCTAAGCGAAATTATGAACATGCGATACATAAAAATTTTCATCTCCATTACCATAACTCTCCATTTGTGTAGTTTCTGATGACTCTAAGACCATTCTATCTTTGGAGTTCTACCCAATCGCACTCGATCAAACTTAATGTTACAGACTAAGTCTAGGTATCCTACATCCATACCTAGTTCACTTAAACTAATGCTCTGATACCAACTTGTAACACCCTAAAAATTGGGGAAATTTAAAACTTGAAATTTCGGTAATATGACAGCTGTAAATAGAACAAAACCTGATTAAGCATAAACCTGTCGAAATGATTCTAAGGTATCGTCCCAATTGGGGAATATAGCATAGCCTTTACAATTTCAATGAACGGAGAATAATATACGACAACCTATTAATATAAACTATTCCAATAGATTACGGTCGGGTGTCGCTATTCTCCCAAAATGGTTAACAACCAAAAGCATAAGCCGATCTCTAGACCTCCAAAAATGACCGCTCTCGATCACGTGATCGACCACTCAATCCCGTCGATCCCCGCCACTAGGATGCCCTGTCCTACAAGACAACCAAATAAACTAGTGTTAGACTTAAGTCTAGTGAGAAGCAATATTCGTAAAGTATTTAGCGAAATAAAGTTATACTACACGGAATTGTCCACATTGATATGGTGTCAACACCAAGTTACGTCACCTGCCATCAAAGATTAATTTTCAATATAATTTCATCATCAATGATCATAAGTCCAAAAATCCATCTACTTGATAGCATCAACCCAAACGAGATCTTTAGCTATTAGAGACATCAACTCAAACCGAGTCTTTAGTCTATTGGGGACATCAACTCAAACCGAGTCTTTAGTCTATTTGGGACGTCAACTCAAACCGAGTCTTTAGTCTAACACACGACATCAACTCAAACCGAGTCTTTAGTCTATTAGGGACATCAACTCAAACTGAGTCTTTTGTCTATTTGGGACGTTAACTAAAACCGAGTATTTAGTCTGTTAGGGACATCAACTCAAACCGAGTCTTTAGTCTATTTGGGACGTCAACTCAAACCGAGTCTTTAGTCTAACACACGACATCAAATCAAACCAAGTCTTTAGTCTAACATATGACATCAACTCAAACCGAGTCTTTAGTCTAACATACGACATCAACTCAATCCGAGTCTTTAGTCTGATTAATATAAAGCTACTGACAAGTTATTAATGAGACCAATACATGTTATGGTAGTTCACATAACACATATTACTTACAACAATCAACTTTCTCTTCAAATACTCTTCTTTAAGACATTACCCAAAAATAGGATTTTTAGGTTAACTTTACTTGAATCAACTCCAAGGACAAGAAAGGTTGAAATAGTCATTAGTACATAAATGAACATGTAAATAAGTAGGAAGGTCAAGAAGCACCCTCACCTTAGTGATTTTCTATAAGAAATCAAACCCTAGAAGTGGTAGATGGAGAGTTGATGACTTGATATGGTGACACAAGATAGCTTCCCTAAATGATCACCCTAACCAAGCATTAAACCTCCATAAATGCTTGGGATACACCAATATATGAAGAGAGATGAGGGAAGGCTTACCTAGGGTTCCAAAATCGTTCTCCTTAGCTCCATAATTGAGACCAATGAGGAAAAGGGGAAAGAAACTCGTATTTGGGAGTCCAGGGGTGTTCCGCAGGTTATGCCGCGACCTCAAGTCGCGAAATCCATTGTTTCCCTTATCCAAAATTTCAAGCCTTGACACACAACTAGGCTGCGAACGCGCGGTACTCACTAATATGATAGCGTTCAAAAACCAAGATTAAAATACGGAAGACCAGGAGTCTGAACGATAGAATTAGTACAACGAAAATTTCGGGATGTTACATTAACTATCCAGGTGACATGAATTACCTTATTTAGAGGAGAGTTTTCTGGGTGTTACAGAATGTTTATGTTTTGTTGGCACGATTGAACGTTGGTGGGCTTAAAGACCAAATGGATACATTATCGGTTGTTCTAGAACGATACACATCACGCTGGCATAAGAATCGCCATATTCACTATTATTGCACTTTTGTTGTACTATAAGCTAAACGGGTTTGGTTGTAGTTAAAGGTACATCGAAAAGGCCTGAATGCCAAATGATTGAGAAAGAAGAGTGCCAATGTTTTGCTAAAGTAATCAGAGGTTTGACACAAATGGTTTGACAGGAATGGGTTACTGTATGGTTTTCATATAAAGTGATCATACCAATGTATGATAAAGACAGGGATTTTCTCATTTAGACCAATTGGTCTAACCCTCATGTTGTTTTCAAATATGTATTTCAGGACACGTATGGATAACCGCTAAAGAAAAGGGAAAGGCTTGATGTTTATGTGTTTGATTGCTTTACATGCAAGTGGAAGAGATTATGTGATGGTTGTTAGCAAATATGTGTAACTGGTTATGATGTATGCATATATATGAATATGTATTTATGTTGCTTTGCAAGAAAAAGTTAGTATGGATATTTGTAGTATTGTGTAATATTGTAATGGGGACCCAATATGTAGACCTATGTGATTTGTTTGTAATTATTGCATGTAAATGTGTAATATGTAAGGGTAGGATGTTACAGATGGTATCAGAGCCTAAGTTTAAAGGATTTAGGTGATTAAGATCAATACCTAGACTTAAACTTTATGATTTTATGTTAACATAAGATGTCCTTGATAGGTGTAGAACCTTGGGATATTAAATATAATTGCGTAGAAAGAACGACATGTAAGGTAAATTCAAATTACATCTGGCCAATGTAATTTTGAGATTGCAAGTACATGTTTGTACCGGAATACCTCATTATATTGGGTTTGTTGAAAGAACCAGTATTGATCAGATAACATTTGAATCAAATCTCATATTCATTGATCTTTCGGAGAATTGGTATACATCAGATTTGTGAACTTTCTCTCTCTAGAATCTCTCTATGTTTTCTCTCTAAGATATTACAAATGAAGAACTTTACAACTAAGCAAACTAAAACAATGCTTATATACCTACATCTAATTACAAAGAATTAAACTCTAAAACATTGACTTTACATGACTTTGACTTTTTAAGACTTTTACTACTATTAAATCTTGAATACAATTTATTCCTAACAATCTCCCCCCTTTGAATTCAAGATTTAAAAAAAAATGTCAGCAATCTTTAGCAACTTTTGTCTTAAAAAATTTGACACTTACTTATCTTTTATCACACTCTCCTATCGTAGAAAATAAGAATCACTTCAACTGATAGTCTTCTTAAATAATTTTTAAAGAGTCTTTGAACAATACTTCTTTTTCTTGAACGAATTAATCTTCTCAAAACTTTAAAAACAACAACCTTTGTCTTCTCTATTGAATGTGATGCTTTAACAAACTTCAAATTTTCTTTGACTACTTTGATCTTTGGCAATTATCTTGTAAAAGTCTTGTTTGAACACAATCTTTGAACATTGATCTCTCTCAAATCATCTTGAATCATCTTTAGCTTGACATATATGTCCCCAGAACAAACATTATTAGATAAACTTTGATTTATCTTCCCCGATATCAAAATATCTCAAAATTTCTTGACTTTGACTTATATTTCCCCCTTTTTGATGATTGTGAGCATCATGATCATCAAAACTTTTCTTAATTTTAGGAAAAACTTAGTAACACATGTAACAATCTCCCCATTCGACCAAATATCAATTTTTCTCACTGAAATCGATCCAAACCTTGTCCAATTATCTTGAATTTTTGTATGGATGCTCGATTACAATAATATAACAGATTACAACTCAAGAATTTCACAAACAAACATTCAAACTACAAAACGAATGATGAAACAGTGAATATCGACTCGTGAACAAAAATTCAACAAAAAATCACAAATTCGTGAGAATTACAGTGCAATTCAGAAATTAAAGTACATAGACTCGATCTATTACACTTTTCGAACAAATCCTAATCAATTTCATCAAAAAAATTGCACTAACACTCCAAAATCAACTCTCTCGTTCAAGAACACATAGTCGACACTTTTCTTGATCTGATTTCACTTTTAGATCTACTCTGATACCAATTGTTATTCCCAATATTCAAGTTCTAATTGATCACAAACAATCAAGATGAGATTCTAAATCATATGTCATTGAATCAAACAACAAATATTACAAATTCACAACTTTCTCTCTCTAAACTCTCTCACTATAAACATATTCAATTAGCTCTTCTCTAATTTGCGTACTTACATCTGATTACAAAGACAAGGACAAAGGTATTTATACCCTTGACAATTACAAAGAAACAAAAATACAAATTACATTGACTTTGACTTTATTAACAAATGACTTTGACTTTCACTAGAGAGTTGAAATTCAGCCTTTGATTTCTTAAACTTTTGTCTTCAATCTTTATGATCTTGAATCCAACAAATCTGTGCTCTAACAATCTCCCCCTTTGGATCAAGATCATTACTAAAAGATTTAGCAATGCGATCTTCTCTCTTTAAGCTCGATTTGATTAAGCTTCAACCTTTATCTTCTTTTGTAACCTCTCCTTTGATACAAACATGATATACAAACTCCCCCTTAACACAATGAAATTCTTCTTTAGCTTTGTCTTCAAAAACTTTCAACAATCTTCCCAACGTCTGATCTTCAAAAATAGTAACAATCTCCCCCAAGGTTATAAGCAAACCTCTTTCAGACATTGAAAGAAATTATCTTTATTTTCAGCTCTGAATGATTTATCCAACTTTCTTCAAATAAACTTTCTCCAAAATCTACTTGCTTTCGAAATTCTTTGAACTCTCGCTTATCAACTTTGAACAAACTTCAATTCTGAAATATCTCTCTCCATATCCAATACAAATACTTCTTTCCGGACAATTCTTTCAACTTTAACATTTCTTTGAATCACACATTTCTTTATCTTCTCCCTCTTTTTTGATGATTAGAGCATCAATATCATCAAAAACATTCTTCAAGAAATGTCATTCTTCAAGAAATATCAAAAAAAATTCTTCAAAAATATTCTGATCTGTTAAACTGAGCCTCTGATTCGTTGATCCGTAACCATGTATTTATCTAGATCTTTTCAAATCCAGACAAGTTAGAAATGTGTAATACCTGAATCAACAAATGAATCAGTTAATGTGCCTGTCAGTAACACAAAGTCACTGTGTGTAATGAATAGACAATATAAAGGAGCTTTTTTATGTTAACTCCCCCAGGGCTTCCATCCAATCATCGAAACACCACAAAGGCAATTTCTATAAAATTTAAGACAAAGAAACAAATTCTTTGTGTGTTCGTGCATGTGTAGAAAGAATTAATCATGAATGATTGCGTTTATAAAGGCTCAAATTTGTGTACACCACTGAGACAACAGTAGATAAACACAGACTCAATGTGCATGATTGAAGTGCGAAGGTGGGGGCAGACTTCCTTCTTTTTCAATATCCAGATTTTCCAAATGAAAATCTGATAGATAATATGCTACATCCCCTTGAAAATGTGAAACATTTTCTTTTTGAGAAGAAAATGAGTGGTTGTGGGGTTTAGTCAAGAGTTGGCATGGGCTAGTTGCCTGTTTCAATAACGTTCACCAAAGAGTTATGAAACGTTAGTAATGTGGCTGCCCTGCTCAGAAAGTAGTTGGTGCAGAGTTTAATATTCTTTTACTCTGTTCTCACACCCTCTTTCTTTTGATCATTAAGCTCACTACTAACCAATCTCTCATTTACATTTTACCTCATCACACCCACACTCATTTCTTTTTAGACTCCTCACACTCAATCACTAAGGATTAACTTCTTGGGTAGAAATCACTGGTTAACGTGATTTCATAGAAGTTCAGTTAATTCCTAGCACAAAGAACCCATATTATCCTAGAAAGCATGTGTTGCTCAAATGGTTTAACTATATCAGTTAAAACTCATATACAAATGTCAGATAAAGTGAATGCTCAGATGATATAATCATGAAGATATGAGCATTTTTAAACATTGAAGTATTTTCAAACAAGTATACTGAATGAATGAACATGAATGCAAAAGACTTGTTTGAAAATCTGGCATTGTATGAAAATGATCAGAAATGAAATCATATAGCAATTAAGGTTTATGGTCAAAAATAACGGATATTGTCTATACGAAACAAAAATATAGACATTCTCGAAATGACGTTTCGAAATGAAATATCGCTCAAAATTCTTTAAAGTACAAGCGGGGTGTCTTACCATCAAAAAATTGTATCAATTTAGAGACATGGTAAGAACAATTTGATCAAAAATTAAACCGATGTGTGTGAATACTTGAAAGTATGTAGAAAAGACAATATGCAAGTATTTATCTTTGGAAACACACGGTTTATAATCATATAAGCACAAAATAAAATGAAAACATTTAAAATCACACTTCCAATTCATGAAATCTGTTTAAGAATCGGAAAGTGGTTTGAACATTTCAGAACATGTTTTCTATATCTAAAAGTTGTCCTTCTTTCAGATATATTTGAGATTAAGATAAAAAATTTACCTTTTCGCTCAATGTTAATTCTCATGAAGTCAGTTGTAGTCAATAAGATATGATCGTGTCATCCTCTCTTATCCTGCATAAGTCTTAAAGTCTTGTCAAAGCAAATTTATTCACAAATTTATTTGAAAAATAAAAGACATAAAACAGTAAAACGATTAAAGTACAAGTTCTGATCTGAAATAATCAGAAATCATAATCCTTTTACTCCCCCTGAAATTATGCATCTAAAATATGTCAGTTATAAAGCATATGATAGAGATCTACAACTCCTTTTGGAATGTAGTTCTTCATATCTATCGGATGCAAAAATTTCAGAAAAAATATGTACTCCCCCTTGAAGGTTGATATCCTCATCTGAGTATCGGAGTACAGTCTCATGTCAGCCCGGGAGTATCTTCTCTTTTTCAACGTTGAAGTACGAGTCCTAAACTGTTGTGTTTAGAAGTCAAACTCCGTTGAAGTACGGGTCCTGAACTGATTTATTCAGAAGCCTTGGTTCTCTTACTCCCCCTTGACAGTAGATGCCTACAACACATAATCAACTTTGGCTTTGGTACCCACTGGTATTTGGGTCCATGTATGTTAGTTGCAGTTCTTATGGGAGTAACCGAGTAAGAACCATACAAGTAATGATCACTAGCTTTATGAACAAAATCATAAGTACGACAATAAGAACAATACCTCTTTTTAGATAACCTGATCAATTGATCTCTCGAATAAGCAAGATCTGGTTTACCTTTCAGCACTTTGTTCTTCTTTGCATTTGAGGCAGATACAAATGATTTCTTACTTTTCTTCTCTTCCTTCTTTCCTTTCTTTTCTTCCTTCTTCTCATCATTCTTCTCATTTTCAACCACTGGTTTCATTATCCATACCAGTTTTTCTTCTTTATATCTCCTTCTTCTTTTTGTAGAAGCATTGCTGATGTGAGCTTGATGCTGGCTTATTAGAACCAACTGAACTATTTCTAGGTGAGTGGATTTTTGACTCTGGAGTCGTTTGCTCAGTCACCACCACCTTTGAAACAATCTTTTCAAGCTCTTTTACCTTTGAAGAGCAATTGTCTCTTTCTTTTACAAGAAGGTCAATCTTCGTCTTGAATTCAGACTTCGTTTCCTTCTCTATAAGCATACAAGTAGATAGCTCAGATAACTTTGCAGTTAGCTTCTTTATCTCTGCTTCAAATAAGCTTTTTTCTTCCTCAAATCCCATTTCAGCATTTGTCCTCTGACCAGATATTTCTTTGAATATCCCAACATTCTTTTGTTCTATGATCTTCTTCTCTTTATCAAATTTCTCTCTTTCCAGTATGATTACTTTCTCAAAGTCAGAAATTTGTTGAGAAAGTTTTATACATTTCAGCTCAACCGTCTTCTTCTCGTCAGCAAACTTTCTGGAAAAGTCTGAGAACTTCTTTGCAAATGATTTCTTTTCAATCTCAAAATCAGATCTTTCTTTGACCATCTTTTTCTCCAGATCAGATATTTTCTTTTGAAACTCAGCATTAGCATCCTCCAAATTCTTAATCTTCATCTCATAACTGTCAATAGAATCTGCTTGCTGAATCTGGATTATCTGAATTTCCAAATCAGAGATCTTTTGCAGTAATTCAGAATTCTCAGTCTTTAATTTCTCAGCTTCAAGCCATTTATCAACTTTCAAGACTTGAATAACTTCCTTTTCAAGTTGTTGAAAATGTTCCTTGTATTTGGCAAAAAATTCTGAATATTGACCTGAACTTGTTTTCTTCTTCAGGTAATCTATATGTGCATTCATCCACTCATTAAGAGTATTATAAATGTCAACTTGATCATCATGTTTCTTCTTATAATATTCCATATGGCATTTATATGCAGCAACGTCCATATGTAAATCTTCCAACTTTTGACATCTTCGTGCAAATCGTCCTTCAAGATGAAGAAATTCTGCTTTAAGTTTAGCAATCTATTCTTTTGATGTCATTTTTCCTTGAGAAGACATCCTGTTACAACAAAAAGAACTTGAAATTTGATCGTTAATCCAAATATGAAATCACAAGAAAAAACTTGAAATTAAAAAAATTTTGAAAATTTTGACTAAGTATCAAAACTCGCAAGTCACTATATAACTCGCAAGCGCTGAAACTCGCAGACACTGAGAAACACGCAGATCGAGACTTGGGTGCTTGAGAAACTCGCAAACAACTATTCAGAGTGAAACTCGCAGACTTAAGCTTGCGTGTTTGTGAAACTCGCACGCAAAGTGTTGCGTGTTCTGATAAACTCGCAGATCAAACTCGCAGATCGTTGAAACTCGCAAATGCCTAAACACGCAGAATACTGTTCACAATGAAACTCGCTAACAGAGGCGTGCGCGTTTCCAAAACTCGCTTGTCAAAGCTTACGCGTTTTGAATCAAACTTGCTAGTTATACTTGCGCGTTTCCCCACTTAGAACTTTTTCCTGAAATTTCAAACTCGCACGTTGAATGAACTCGCAGATCACTGTTTCTCTTCAAACTCGCACCCTTCGATTAGCGCATTTGAAGAACTCTCTAACCACTACGTGCGCGTTCTGTTCCTTAGAAAATTTTCCAACTTTTCCAAACTCGCAGACTTCGATCAGCGAGTTTCTAGAACTCGCAGATTGTTACTTGCGCGTTTGAGACCAAAATCTTCCTTTTGACTTGCGCGTTCTAACGGATGAAACTTACGCGTTTGAACGATGAACTTGGGCGTTCTGAAGATCTAGCGCGTTCTTCAGAATATCGACCAAATATCAATTTTTCTCACTCAAATCGATCCAAACCTTGTCCAATTATCTTGAATTTTTGTATGGATGCTCGATTACAATAATAGAACAGATTACAACTCAAGAATTTCACAAACAAACATTCAAACTACAAAACGAATGATGAAACAGTGAATATCGACTCGTGAACAAAAATTCAACAAAAAATCACAAATTCGTGAGAATTACAGTGCAATTCAGAAATTAAAGTACATAGACTCGATCTATTACACTTTTCGAACAAATCCTAATCAATTTCATCAACAAAATTGCACTAACACTCCACAATCAACTCTCTCGTTCAAGAACACATAGTCGACACTTTTCTTGATCTGATTTCACTTTTGGATCTGCTCTGATACCAATTGTTATTCCCAATATTCAAGTTCTAATTGATCACAAACAATCAAGATGAGATTCTAAATCATATGTCATTGAATCAAACAACAAATATTACAAATTCACAACTTTCTCTCTCTAAACTCTCTCACTAGAAACATATTCAATTAGTTCTTCTCTAATTTGCGTACTTACATCTGATTACAAAGACAAGGACAAAGGTATTTATACCCTTGACAATTACAAAGAAACAAAAATACAAATTACATTGACTTTGACTTTATTAACAAATGACTTTGACTTTCACTAGAGAGTTGAAATTCAGCCTTTGATTTCTTGAACTTTTGTCTTCAATCTTTATGATATTGAATCCAACAAATCTGTGCTCTAACATGAACCAATCAATAGATGTTGTTGCCATCTTAGAAGTGGTTGGTGTAGAGTTCTCTTATTCTTTTAACTCTGTTCTCACACCCTCTGTCTGTTTTTAATCAGCTCACTTCTAACCAAACTCTCATTTAAATTTTACCGCTCAGCACAATGAGATTAATCAATCGGATGAGTTATCTCCCCCGCTCTTTGATGAATGACCCATCACCCCTCAATCACTCATGGATTACATTTTAGGTAGGAATCACAGGTTACGGTGACTCCATAGAAGTATGTTAAGCTCTCACATTGATCCTATTAAATTTTTTCCTAAAAAGATTGTGTTGTTCAATAGTTTATCTTTGAACAAATATGAATATCAACAAATGAATCACATTGTCATTTGATTGAATGCTCCACAGAAATATCAGCATTATTTGAGCATTTGAACTTTAAAAAATTCTCAACACAAAGATATTGAATGAATGAAATGAAAACAATAGACTTGTTTGAGAATCTGACAATGTTTCACAAGGAACAAATATTATGAATGATAAGCATGAAAGGTTAAGGTTCGAAAGAATTGAATGTTGTTTATATGAACAAATATAAACAAACTTTGAATGAAATCCATGAACCCTATTTAGTTGAAAGAATATTTGATGCTCAAATTAACTTGGAATTCAAACGGGAGTATTACCACCGAAAAATGTTTCATTTTGAGACATGATAATAACAAAGTCAATAAGAAGTTGAACCGGTGTGTATTAATACTTGAAAATATAGAAAAGATAATATGCAAGTATTAACTTTGGCAACACACGATTAGAAACAATCAGATTAAATATCCTCAAATGAAAATAATTAAAATCTAACTTCTAAATTCATAAAATCTGGTTTAGAATAGAGAAGTGGTTTGAACATTAGAAAAAAAAATCATACTTAAAAGTCGTTCTCCAAGTAGTCTGAGATTAAGATAAGAAGAAACTTGCATTCGACATAAAATCCTTAACTCCCCCTTGATTTGATATAAAAAAATCATAAAAAATCATTCTCCCCCTTGAAACAAGAATAATCTTGAAAACAATATGAATAAGATTTGCACATATAAATTCTTAAGTAGTTAAAATGAGTTCTAAATTACTAGGATTGAGAGTAAATTCAGAAGTAATAGTTGTTGAAGACCGAGTCCTGATCTAAAATGATCAGAAGTCAAAATCTTTGAAGTACGAGTTCTGAACTGCATTATTCAAAAGTCTAACTTCTCTTACTCCCCCTACAAACTCATTTGTTCCATAGTAAGAACAACAAATTTTCTTTTGAGCTAACCTGAGCAAAGGATTTATAGAATAAACAACAGGTTTAACAAAAGAATTAGCATGGAAAACATTGTTCTTCTAGACATTTGAGTTGGGAACAGATGACTTTGGAACATCTTTTTCAGGTGAAGATCCTTTCACTCTCCAAACCATCTTTACTCTTTTAAAAACTTGATTATATGAATTATCAAAAAAAGGATTATAGAAAAGATTGGAAGTGCGAATATGATCTTTTGAAAAATCATTTGATCTCTTTAAAGAAATATTTGTATGAATTGAACTTGAAGCGGTCTTATTGAATCATCATATGGAGATTGAAAATATTATCATATGGAGATCGAAAATATTATCAGGACTAGCTTGTTTAGATGATTTAACTTTGAAGTTTATTTCTTCAAGTTCCTTGACTTTAAAAAACAAATTATATTTCTTTCTTCAAAAATCAAATCAAATTTCTTTTGTAATTTAGGTTTCACATTCTGCTCTTTCAAAATCTCTGTAGCTAATTCAGATAATTTTTTTGAAAGTTTATGAATTTCGAATTCAAAAAATTTCATTTCGCTTTCGAAATCCTTTTCTAAACTTTTTCTTTTATCATATATTTCCATAAAGATCCTAACATTCTTCTTTTCAATCACTCTTAATTCGTTTTCAAAACCACCATTTTTACACATGAATTCCTTTATTTCACTATCCAACAATTTTTCTAAATAAGATATTTTCTCTAAAAGTTCAACAATCTTTAGTTCAAACGATTTTCTTTCCTTTTCAAAACAATCTCTCTCAATCACCACAATTTTTGCAAAATCAGATATTTGTTGTGAAAGTTTAGTATTTATCATCTCAAAAGATTTAACTTTTCTTTCAAAATCTTTCTCACTATCAGATATCTTTTGTTTGAGATTAAAATTATTCTTCTCTGAAACAAATCTTTTCATCTCTTAAAGATTTTACACTATCTCTCTCTTTTTCAAAAAACAGAATTTTTTTTTCTTTCAGTTCAAGATTTTCACTTTCCAAAGTTGTAATCTTGCTTTCAGATATGATCAAAAAATCATTCTCAATAAAAGCAACTTTTTGTTCTAGAATGGATTTCTCATATCTAATATTTGCTTTTTCCCTTGAACAATCATCAAGCATATCGGAGTAAATTGATAGTTGCCCAGCAAGATGATTGATCTTACCTTATCTTCAACAATGGTCATTTTTCTATGTTCTAAGTTTATATGCATGAGCCATCTTGATATAGTCCCAAAAAATTAAACACTGAAATCAATTCTTGAATATATCAAAAAAAATATGAAAGAATTGTTACCTGACCGATATGATCGTCGACAGAAACTTCGGTTAGAAGTTGAATTGTGCACACTTTGAATAACAAGAAAAAAAACACACAAACACAAGAACACAAGTACAAGGACTGAAAAGGTAAAATTTTCAAACTCCCAAGTCCAAGGGCTAAAATTGACAGAATTTGAAACTTAAGATTTAGGTATTGAAAGTGACAATATATGAAACTTCAAAGTCCAGGTACTAAAAATGTACAAAACAAAAAATTAAACTAATGAAGCCAACAGAAAATGACTAGCTTTGCAAAGAAAATTAACAGAAAGTTAACACTAACAGAGTTAACAACACTTAACAGAAAAGGGACTAAAACTGAAAAACTTTTAACAGAATTAACGGACACTTAACGAAAAAAAGACTAAAAATGTAACAAACTTAACGACACTACCGGAACAGTGTCATCTTCTCCATGCATCCAATGTTATAGTACATTTGTACCATTCATAGCCAAGGCTTGTGCGACATTTGTACTGTTCATATCGAAGGCTTGTGTGACATTTACACTGTTCATAACCCTTTGTGCGACATTTCTGGTTTGGAAAATATTTTCAAGTTTGAAATCCTTTGATGTGCGACATTTTCATGTTTAGAATCCTTTGTTGTGCGACATTTTCCTATTTAGAATCCTTTGTTGTATGATATATCACTGGATCAAAATCGTTTCTTGTTCGAGATCATTGATGATGAACCTGTGCGACATTATTGAATATTGAAAGACAACCTGCAACTTTCGAAAAACTCAAACAACATGTTAATTTCTTTAATTAAAGATAAAAAAAGATTACAAAATGATTTTATAAAAATCTAAACAAACAAAACAAATCAAAACTCTCAGATTTTGAACTTTAACTTCAAGAACAAGCACTCATAAAACTCAACTTTTCGAAATTCGATTCTGCAAAATCGCAACAAAACATGCTAATCCATTGAAGTAATGATCGAAATGTGATTACAAACACATTTAATGAAGGAACAAACATGAAAATCGAAATAGAAAATCCAAATGATGAAAAAAAATCAAGAACACATGAACTTTAAGAACTTGTCTGTCAAAATTTTTAAACCAAAAACTCAAAATAGATCTCCAAAATGAAATGTTTTGATGAATTATGAGTAGAAATCAATCACATACAATAAATCCATAATCTACAAAAAAAAACACATCAAACCTCAAGATTTATCATGATCTTCATCAAAACCCACTTCCTACAAAATCTTCAAAAATTCTGACGAATTCGTGCACAATTCTTTCTGCCTTGCTCTGATACCAACTGAAAGAATTGATCATATAACAATTGAATAAAATATCATATTTATTGATCTTTGAGAGAATTGGTATACAGCAGATTTGTGAACTTTCACTCTCTAGAATCTCTCTATTTTTCTCTCTCTAAGATATTACAAATGAAGAACTTTACAACTATGCAAACTAAAACAATGCTTATATACCTACATCTAATTACAAAGCATTAAACTCTAAAACATTGAATTTACATTACTTTGACTTTTTAAGATTTTCACTACTATTAAATATTGAATACAATTTAATCTTAAAATATTGTGTTTTAATGATTATATATATATATATATATATATATATATATATGTGTGTGTGTGTGTGTGTGTGTGTGTTATATATGAATTGACAGAAAGGCTAACAACTCTCGTTGGGCTGAGAGAGATGAACCAGATAATCAGGATGGGACAAACCCTTGAACTGGTAATATTAATGAAGGGATCTCAAATTTTTGAGGATTGATTTGAAGTCAAAGAATGGAAATGAGTCGGGGAGCACAGTGGGAACAGAAACGTGTAGCTCAAAAAAATACAAGAAGCGGCAGAACTAGAGGTAGAATTCGATCAAGACGCGTGGGTCGAGCACAGGATTCTGAATATGTCACATGAGCCTATCTAGCCACATAATTGGGTAAATTTCAAGCAAATTTACAATCTTTATTTGGAAAGCCTCCAACAAACGAAGCTGAAAGATCATATGAACAATAACCTGTTACAGAAGCTAAGGTAATTACTCCAATTGTCATTGCTCCAAAATGATGTGACTATAAGATGTTTTTAGCATGTAAACCTCTGACGTATTCTAGAGAACGTGATCCTGTGAAGGAAGTGCGGTGGGTAAAAAAGGTTTAATTAATATTTAAAACTAGTAAATGTGTAGATGAAGATAGGGTATTATTTGGTTCGGCTGTTTTAAAATCAAATGCTTTATACTGGTGGGAATTTTGACATCTTAAATTCTAAAGGATCAAATGTTTATGAAATAAGGCTTGGGAAGATTTTTTGAATTTGGAGTAGGGTAATATGATTGTTCGGGATTATAATGCAAAGTTTTCAGAGAAATCCCAATTTGTTGACTACTATGTAGGTTCGAAAGACCGTAAAGTAGAGAGATACATTTTCGGGTTAGAATCGTCCATTAGAAAGTACGTGATTGCTATGTGTCCTAAGACTTTCAGATCCGTAGTAGATGCAACAGAAACCACCGAAAGATATCAAGGTCGAGAACTGAGTGAAAAGAGAGGAGAGAAAAGAAAGTGGAGGAATCATCTTCGAAATCGAAAAATCAAAGTATAATCAGCTAGAGACAATGAAGGACTATGTCGAAAGTGTAATCGGGCACACTGGGGTGAATATAATACGGAATCCGATATTGTTACCGATGTGGGAAACCAGGACATATTTCCAGTGATTTCAGATTATCATGTTTATCTATTATTGTAATTTTCCAAATCATTTTCAAAATGAGTGTCCTCAAAGGAAGGTTCAGGAAACAAACTCATTCGGAAACAATCAAGATAATGAAGAAATCTCTGATGTGGCGACAAGTATATTTCCATAAACTCTTTATGTGAAAACATGTTATTTGACTAGAATGTTAGTTGGTTAGTTGTTCGGCTAATAGAATTTCGAGACGAAATTTGAGGGGGAGAGATTGTAATAACCCGCGTAAGCCATTTTGTGATTTTATGTGAAAATAGAAGTTAATTTAGAAGTGGTTTTAGTTTTTGGTGTTTTAGAAAGTTAGGGGTAGATTGTGTTATTTGTACAATTATGATATTTAATCTAGGGGTTTAAGTATCGATTTCCGTAGTTAAGGGTAGTGATTGGTATTAGATATCAAAGTTCTTATGAGTTATCATTTATATGTGTAGCCACCTCCTTTTTCATTTCATTCTCACCAGAATTATGCACATAGTAGTGTGTGTTTTGTGTGTTGGTGTCGTGAGAGAGAAGAAAAGGAAATAAGAGAGAAAGATAAGAAGAAGAAAATCAAGAGAAGAAGGGTAGGTTGTTGGTCATGTTGGTGGTGTAGTGACCTCTCAAGTTTAAAGGTGTAGTTTTTTCTTCTTCATCCTTATTTATGTCCTCTTAGTCATGTTAGGGTTGATGTTACGGGTATCTACCATGAATGATTTTATGGGTTATTTTTGTGTAGGTTTAAAGTATTGGTTGTATAATTAAAATTATGGGTTCAAAGCTTCCATCTTTTCCAAAGGTTGAGTCTAGTCAAGCTTTTAGTATTACCTCTTCTACCATGGTTGATGGAGTTTCCATTTTTTACTTTAATCTAAAAGAGGGATGAATATTTGGGTCTAAATGATTAATTCAAGATGGGAAAGAGTTTGTGATGATTTATAGATGTTTAGAATCAAGTTTGGAACAAGTTACAATGTCTATATTCCATGGAAAAATCAGTAGCATTGAGATATGGGTTAAAAGAGTGTATAGGGGTTGTACAGGTGGAAGAGGAGTTGCAGTGAAGTGGGCTGGATTTCCTGCGACCTGAAGTCGTGTGGTAAGTCGCCCAGGGGGCTGGATTGACCCTCTTTCTTGTTTCGTTTGGCTTCTTGCTAGGTTGCGATTCCGGGCCATTCAGTGTGTCGTTTAGGGTCTTGAAACGTCGTAGTGAGTCTTATATGCATATAATTGTGTGATTATATCAATGTGTATATATTTCATACTCGGTTACTCATTGGTGAAGTGTGGCATTGGTGGTGTTCGGTTATGCCGATATTTGCCGGTTTTGCTCAATTGTGTCGTTTACGCGTGTGTTGCTTCAAACATATAATAAGGTGAGTTCTTCTTTAACCATTTTCAAATTGGAATACATATAACATTAATTATATAAAAAGTGTTTCATGATATATCAAATGAATGAGAATGAATGTTTATGTTTTGTTGGCACCATTGAACGTTGTTTGGCTTAAAGGCCAAATGGAGACACTATCGATTGTTCTAGAACGATACAGACCGTGTTGGGCTTAAGAATCGCCAACTTCAATATTATTGCACTATGGTTGTACAATAAGGTAAGCGGGGTTGGCTATACTTAAAGGTACATCAAAAGGGCCTGAGTGGCAAATGATTGAGAAAGGAGAGTGCCAACATTTTGGTAAAGTAATCAGAGGTTTGACACAAATGGTTTAACACGAATGGTTTGATACGAATGGTTTACCGTATGTTTTTCATATAAAGTGAGCATACCAATGTATGATAAAGACAGAGATTTTCTTACTTAGACAAATTGGTCTAACCTCATTTTGTTTTCAAATATGTATTTCATGACAAGTATGGATAACCGATAAAGAAAAGGAAAAAGCTTGATGTTCATGTGTTGGCTTGCTTTAAGTGCAAGTGGAACAGATTATGTTAGAAGATATGTATAACTGGTTATGATGTATGTATATATGTGAATATGTATATATGTTGAGTAGCAAGAAAAAGTTAGTTGTGATATTTACAGTATTGTGTAATATTGCATGTAAATGTGTAATATGTAAGGATGGGGTGATACAAACTGACAATCAGTTGTTAAAGAAAAATTTTATAACCCCTATCAACAATATTATCATAATTACCATGTTTCATCTAAATTATCATAATTATGATTTTCTAATTCATTATTATCATTATTGTTATTATAATCACAGTCAATAGTATAATTACAATCTTCAAAATCCTATCCGTGTCATATCTAATAGGTATACCATTCCAGAAACAAGACAAATCCATTGTTCTTTAACTACATTATGATCACTATACTTAGTAGAAAAAATTATATTCTTGCCAAGGACATCAAGTTTCACTTTCTCCATTGTTCAACCGATGTTGCTTCACAACTTCCTTCAACTGATTCAAACCAGTGAAATATTCATTTGTAGCATATGGTATTCCATACATTTATTCATTGTGATCCATTTCAATCTTCACAGTTACAACGATTTCAACTCAAGATGTCATATGATTAGATTTCAATCTTCACAGTTACAATTCGTACAAAATCTCTCACACACTGTATTTCTCTCTATAGAATGTAATGTCTATCAAAGTGCTACACGGTTAACATAAGAACAAATCCTATTTATACCTATATGCTTTACAAAGACAAAAACACAAACTAAGCTAATTAACACCCTTGACTTTGACTTCTCTTTATTGAAATGACTTTGACATTGCAATAAGAGGCTTTGACTTCTAATTCCAATAATATTGGATCCAACATATTTGTACACTAACGCATGTCAAAAATAAATTATTGACTAAATAAATGCATGACATGAGTAAAGAACATGAGGATTGGGCCATCCTAACTCAAATTCAAATACTTTTTCTCATATGTAAATACGTGTAATGAATTGATTATTTAAGAAAAAAAATCGACAACTTTTCAACCCAAATATGTACTAATATTTTATGGGTTTAGTTTCTTTTTTCCATTGGACCAAATAAAAAAATTATGTATAATAAAAAAATTATTATGTAATGACTTTTTTTTTAACTTCATGAGTGTCAGTTGACCCTTTCCTTTTTACTTGGCTCGCTACGTGGGCAGATGCATATGTTGGGGGTATAGTAGGGGGAAGTAGAAAGACTATCGGAAAAGTTTTTCGTTTTTACTCTAGAACTTTATCTGTTTTATTTCATTCCCCCATCTCTTTTGTGTTAGGACGCCAAATCTAGGTTTTTTTTTTCAATTACTTTTTGCATTTTCTGTTATTAGTTAATAGGAATTAGTTCTATGTTGTCAATTGTTAGTTCTTTATTTGTTAACTATTATTTGATTAGGGTTTGTTACTTTGTGGAATAGAAGTGATTGTGTGGCATTATAATTTCTCTCTTTTATAGAAGTAATTGTGTGGTATGATTCTTGAATTTTTATTTAGCTTATAAGAAATCATTACACCTAAATAATAATTGTTCTGCACACTCAAACTAATATATCTATAAGTAAAATATATAAAATGATAGTATTGCTATTCGGGTTAATAAAAAAATAGAAAATAAACGAATATTGAGCCCACTATAACGTATCCTTATTCAATTAGCCAAACTGTTTAAGTCAAAAAACGAATAACACTAAATCCTTTTGGTTCATGTGGGTTGTTCAGTTTCAGTACTTTTTGACCCACTTATGGCTGTTTGTTTACCTCTTAATGGTTCCATTAAGAGTTAACCTCTGAATCGTTAAGATGTTAATCATTTTTGGCAAAAAAAAAAAAAAAGTCTGCCTCTTAATGGTTCCAAAACCCTCTGATTGATTTTGTACCTTGGGCCTCCCTTAACCATTAAGCGCCCTGATTTCATTCTGAACAATTATCAAACAATCATAATTTATTTTGCACTATATCATAAGAGCCTCTTAATCATTCTGACCATTTCATCATTTTTCACCAAATTATTCAGCAACTGCCAAACAGCTCGCGTGTGCCACTACCTGCTATAATGTAGGCAACAATTAACATGATGTTTTTTTTTCCTTATCATTATTTTGTAAGCAATCATACACTTTCTTTTTCTATTCACTTCACAAGATAAATAAGAACCATAGTAATATAGGGAGATTGTCAAACCATGCCTGGGATATTTGTAAAAGATGGCCCTCGATAAATACCCAAAAATCTTCAATTATTAATGTTTTTGTACTAAAAACAAAAATTTAATGCAAGAAATATGTACTAATAAAATAACGCTTTTAAGTACTCCCAGACTTAAAATCAATAAGTTATAGTTTCTAAATCATTATTATATAAGATATCCTTTTTTAATAAATAAAATCGTTAATTCGTTCCAGCATCAAAGACTATGATGCATTTACCTTTCATATATAGATAAGCATCATCTGGGTCACATTGTTGACTGTATAGGGTAGTACATTGTGTGAATTACTATAAGTTAACCGTGAAATAGTAGAACAATACAAAACTATAGAAGCAAAAACATATATCAATAGTAAAAAAAGGTAGTTATGAAACAAAATAAACAAATAACAATAACCACTGGAAGTAAAAATAGTCAAACAAAACAGAAACAAATAGAAATAGCTAACAAAATCAAAAGCATAGCACCAACCAGCTAAAACATATATCAATAGTAAGCTCAAGAGCTTAAACATTTAAGTTTGAACTTATTATCTATTGATTTGTTGAAACACAGAAGTAGACAAGTAGTCAAGAAGATATAGATACCAATTACCTTGAATTAACCTTGGTACTAGATAAAAATCTCAATGGAGCAATAAGCAAAGGTAAATACAAATGGCTGGTTATTATTATTTTTGTTGATTTTCTTAGCTAGTATACTTAATTAATACATTTTTTTGACTCTTATTATCTACTAAATTCTTTTTCAACTTCCATTGTACGCTTAAAAATTTTGTGCCTTTTAATATTTGTTATTATTTTTGTAGTACTACAATATATAAAAAAATTGGGCCCTATAATGAAGGCTAGATGGGACACCCATTTCTACTGTTTCTAATTCTTTAATTCATAGACAATGTTGGCCTATGTGGGAATATGTGCATCTCCTTATATTGCTCTCCATAAGAGCCCTTGGGAAGGGAGGGACATTCTAAAATATATTGATGATAAATAGTCGAAGTCTATTCGATGTGAGACATCAACACATTGCATCAGAACATATTGATTCGGGGATGTTAACAAGTGACCAACACAAGTTTTTAACCACTTTAAATTAGAAATTTGACATATACATTAATGATAAATAGTCAAAGTCTATTCGGTGTGAGACTTAAACACCTTGCATCAGAACCTATTGATTCGGGGATGTTAACAAGTGACTAGCGCATGTTTTTAGAAAATTTCAATTAGAAATTTGACATTAGCTATGTTGTTGGCATTATCTTTATTTATGAAATGTATTTTTTTAGATGGACATTAGATTTAGGGTAACAAAACGACCATGCAGAAGATTGATAGCAGGTAGGTACCAAAGATATATCATCTAGTAGCTAGGTGTAATGATACAATTTAGAAATATGAAGAAAGCTTGATAGGATCGGGTAAAGACTAGCTAGCTAGTTAGGTGTCTTCCCTTTCCAAGATACTCAAGCCAAAAGACTATCAATGGCAGTGCATCTCCAAATCCCCCATACTTGACCAAAAGCCATTTAATGGTCCCATTCACTATACCTATCAATTTCAATGTGTACCCACAAAAGTTTCACCACCTTTACAAACTGTAGCTTTTCTTAGATCCAAAATATCATATAGACAAGAAGATAAATTACGCTCTTGTGCAAAAGGCAAAAATTAAAGTTAAAATCTTTTAAGTTATCCCTTCTATGTTTAAACCACTTGATCTTGCCACGTTATGCTATAGTTTTTGAATATTACCATGATTAGAAATATGAAACCTCAAGTAGCTAGCTAGCGGAGTGGTCAGTCCCTGATGTACGCCTTACGACTAATGCTGCATAAGGCCTTATGCTGGATTCCTCTACGCAGGGGTGCACAAAAACATGAACAGCCTGACCAACCGAACCCGAAGTCATCCTATACCTAATCAAACTGTAAATTCTTCAAACCGTAGCTAGGTATTGGATTGGAATTGAGTTACAAGCATTTGAACCCAACCCAACGCAATCAGATGAACCCCATACTCTTTTTTCTTTGGATTTAATATTATTGTTAGGTTCTTATTAATATATACATTAGACTGTTTGTAACACCCTAAAAATAGGGATAACAAAAATCCGAAAAAACAACGGACATGAGGTATACTAAAAATTGCCAAAGCAAGAGCGTCCTTAAATGGAGAAAAATACACAACCTGTTTAAATACAGTTGTAATTAAACGGACGATAAATAACAACCAACTAATCTAATTTCCATAACTAGAAAAGAGATTACAAATAAGGGTGTCATTTATAAACCCAAAGGTTCTCCTACCAAAAGTAAGTCCAAATGCAATATCCCTCAATCTCTCACCCAAGCATCTATGCCATCTTAGAACCAGCGCCGCTATAACCTGAGATACATATCGACACCAAGCAAGTGTTAGGCCAAAAAGCCTAGTGAGTTGAACAATAATAAGCATGCATGAGCAGTTACAATTCTTATCAGCAGTTAACCAGAGTTCAACAATGTAGAGGCAATAGGGGAGACCCATAGCACCAATCAGTTCCACCCAAAGAGACAATGTACCTTAGTGCCAACTACTAAGAGTGACACCCAAAGGCCCGGCACACCCGAGGACTACAACCATGGCATTACCCCGAATGGCGGAGGTCTAGGCACATACCCACACGGTGGCGCCCAAGACTACATCCTCCTAGTGTCTACCGACTTGGTTCGTCCAACATAATATATATAGGAGGTCTTTAGGTATATATCTACCAATGCATTTCGATACCAACCATGGGTACTATGCTACCATCCTCACATAAGTCCAATGTAAGACTCAAATTCCAACATATTCAATGTTCAATAATTAAATCGCCAAGAAAGCATTCCAAGTAGAATTTATCATCTGCTATACCACATATAATCCATATCATGCCAAAATGCCAACAATGTACATTCATGGAACAAGTCCCAAATATCCGACCAATAGAGCAAATCATGGTAAATACTCATAAAAGATAACCCAAAATACCCATTGTTGGTGTACATAATGAAGACCCCAAATACTTTCACAAAATAAAGTAAATCATGGGATGATACTTGTTAAAACATATTTCTCATATAGTCTCATGAAAACACCATCAAATACTTAAACCCGTAAAGATGAACATTTTGAGCAAATATGTGATAATAACAACAAATAAACAATTATGATGTGTATCCAGTTTTAACAAAAGTTTAGTAAACTCACCTTGCTAGATTTAGACTAAATCTAGATTTTACCCACTTAGAGATTTCCTTGAAGAAACTTGGTTTTTCAAACCAAATCTTCCAAAACCTAGATCCACAAGGTTCCAACCATAAATATACATAATCAAACACAAAGAATCATTTCCCAAACCATATACATGAATACCTCAACTAATACCGAAACCCTAACTTCCATAACCGAAGAGAATAAAATATTACCTTAACCCAAACTTGAATCCACCAATCAAAACACCTCTAGTTCACCAACATGATTACAAACCTTCAATCTATGAAAGGGAGAACAAAGGGTGGATGAAACCCTAGAAAACTTTGGTGAAGAAGATGAATATGGAGAGATGAGAAGCTTACCACCACCAAATACTCTAGTATACTTCAATAGACTTCCAATCTATTTCCATAACCTTGAAAATCTCTCAAAAACGAAACCGTAGCAACTTGAATCACCCAAATCGGAGCTACGATGAGAAAGATATGAAGAAATGAAGTTTGGGGCTGAAAATCGCGATTTTAACACCCTGAAACACCCGGGCGATTGTGCCAGGCTATAGTGACCATGTCACAATCGCCGGGCACAATCGCTGAGATTGTACCGAGAGTTATCGGGCTCCGGAGACCTTGACAGGCGATTGTGACACTGTCACAATCGCCGGGCACTATAGCCTAGCGCGTATTGAAACTGTTTTGGCCATAACTTCTTCGTTATAGCTCCGTTTTCGCTCCGGAAAGAACCGTTGGTCTCGTAATTGAATCCTTTATCTATCAAGACTATAAAACCAAGGATTCAAGACCAAAATCAAATATCTTATTTTTCCTTAATATATCGGTTTCTGTATTAACATGAAATGATACCTTTCGAAAAATCGGGGTGTTACAATCCTCCCAACCTTAAAAGAGATTTCGTCCTCGAAATCTGACACTAACCAAGAACCCAACATAGCACTTGGAAAGATCTATTGATTTCCTATTCAAAAGGAATGCTTTCACTAAGCTTGACCTCATATTCGATCCCAATTATATCCCGTTGACGTTGCCACTGAATTCCACATAACAAGTCGCCATGAACTCAAATTATAAGGTTCAATGCACCTTTCCGACGACGTAAAGAGCATCGAGTCTTTATCAATTCATTTTCCCCATCAATAAATTTTCGGTTGCCTCCCAACCTTAGATTGAACATATTATCCCGAAAGCAACTTACGACCTTATCTAGTCATTTCCACCAAGAATACTCCAAGGCAAACAATTCCCTTCGATACCTCTAAATATGACGCATCAAGGTCTCTTCAATGATTGATTCTTAATTATCAACATCTAATTTCCTTACAAGTCAACCATAACATCATCATTATTCACAATTACCCAACAATATAGTACACCACCGACACATAGCATGCCGTCGTACCAAGTTCCCACAATTCCAAAACCAACCATTCCCAAACAACCTAACACGATTTTAGTCCGTAGGTTTAATGAAGCATAAAGGTCGTTACTTAACTAACTGGGAGAAAGCACATGCCTAACGCCTCAAACTCTGAGGACTCTTTTATTCCTTAATATAGACTTCTAACACGAGGGGGCTTACACCTATAGCCCAATGAGTTCAAGGTTTTTCACACTACTATGCCAATTTGATATTTATAAAACTCTCAAATACATAAGTTTTATAACAATTAAACGTGCGGTGAAAATATACTTTCGTGCATTCGATAGGTTTCAAAATTGATCACCAATGCCACACATATAACCATTTTCAAAACTCATTTGATCATTACTTACACTAATACAACGATAACGAAAGATGCGTAGCAAAATTTTAAAATGGACTACCAGGGTCTTAGTATGCATAAATTTATGCTATGCGTATGAAAATAACTTTCCTTTCCATAACATGTGCAATAAAAGTTTGTACAACTCCACAAAAGAGGATTTCACCACTTCAACTTTAAAATCTTTTACTTTAACACAAAACATCGGAAGATAAAATTTCCAACAAGGCCTATATACGTCCAATCATTTCCCAAATGTAACAACACAATAGGAAGGTAAATAAATAAATAAATAAATATATATATATATATATATATATATATATATATATATATTATACGCGTTTCAAATTTGGGCCGCACCGATAAAACGTATATACCCAAAATTGTAATTACAACAACGTGCAACCGAAAATTCATTTCATGCATTGCAGAAAACTCCTATCAGTAAAATCAATAACTGAAATATGTTATGGGCAAAAGTTTCATCCGAAATAACATAAATCTTTTATACGATTACTCACACAACCAGTATAATTTATGTAAAGAACGAGAAATAGTTTCATGTACTAAAACAGTGTATGACAAGACTTTCATACAAAACTACAGAAAGGAAATTCACGAAATCGAACCCCAAAATTTTTGCAAATGAACCATGAAATATCGTTAAATAAAACTTCCCATTGTGACTCGCATACATCGGTTTATTCCCCAAAATTTAGTAAAGACATATGCATGCGATTTGAACAATTGTAAGAGTAATTTAGTTTAATTCCAAATTGTATAAATAAATGTTTGCAAAACCCAAGACCACATGCTCAATATCAAACTCTTAAAGTTTTCTCTCTTTTAGTCACAATGCGGCACGAAATAAGATTTCACAACAAAACTTGCATGCGACCGTTTATTTCACAAAGCTAGTAGATTGACATGCGTATGCACCCGGTTAAAACATAAAATAATTTATGTCATTTTCGAGTTCAAAGCCAAATATAAACATGCTCTCATCGTTCTAAAACATTGGCTAAAATACCATGACGGAAATTTCCAATAAGATATGCATACATGACCCAAAGTATAATTAACTAAAATCTCATTGCTAGTTGAGACGAACCATTTTTTCAAAGGAACTCATATTCTTATGTTTTTAAAATGTCTCATAACACAATAATATGTATTTTCTGAAAAAGGTTTATAAGATCAAATACACGAAATGACACTTACGTCAATTGAACTCCAATTATATATGTAAAATCATCGAGGAAACATCTCAACATGATTTATTTACCAAAATACCCAAAGATTCCAAAATGGATGACTCGACATGTTCATAAAACTAAACATTTCAAAATAAACAAAACTTCTCATTGATTGCAACAAAATGTTTTCCAAATGAACTATTTCTCTTCATGTTTCCGAAACGACTCCTAGTTCAATGACATGAATTTTCCAACGGTTTATAAAATCGTGTGCACCAAATGGACAATTAAATAACAAAATACAACGACCAATAACGGGGATACCCGTATCCGTTGAGAGCGGAAGAGCACGAAGTATGCTACTCCTACAACGTTCATCGTATGACACCTAACGACATGAAAGCCCAAGTGTCCCTACGAATCCTTGACAAGTTCCACCCATGAGACGAGATACCTTGATGCCACAAAGGACACCCGAAAGGTCCGGCACGTCCGAGGACTACAACTGAGGAAATTCCCTTACGGCGGAGATCTAGGCGCACACCCACACAGTGTCGCCCAAGACTACCTCATCCTAGTGCCTACTTGTCAAGTTTTGGTCATAAAACATGAGTCCCAGGGTCCAACTCCGTACTACCCAATTGACCACCCAATAAGACTGACTCACGTGCCTATGGATCCAATGCAACACAGCAAAAAAATACGCGACTACACATGAATGACAAAAGCACTCGAGCGTGTAATGATTATGCATATGCAATGAAATGCATTAAGATGTACGTCATAAATTGGATTCCACATCGAGCCATTAAAATCGGACAAATGTCCACAAGACTCTTTTAAGCCAACACCGAGCTAAAATGCTCAAAATCCATTTGACCAATAATTATCGGTCCCCCAAATAATGAAATGTCTTTAAGCGACGTTTATAAAGACACATGCCTCAAAGACGTGATTAACCCAAAACTCAACACGTATTGGGACCAAAGAGTTTCAAAAGGGTTTATGAATGCAAATACACAAAAATGCATACAACATGTAATAGACTTCATTTGTACCAAGATTACCAAGATGCTTAAGTCATGAAATGGACTATATTTGTACAAAATCCAAAATGCTATAATCATGCTATTATTTATCAAGATGTCCAAATTCCAAATATGAGTATTTTATGGAACTAAAATAAGCCAAGTATATCAAATATGAAAACTCATTAAAATACTCACACTTTGACAAATACCAAGTAAAATACATTTTTACTTCAAAATACTCAAAACTTATCAGTAGTTAACCATTTCATGTACAACACTTTAAAATAACCATTTTGGCATGTACACCGTTTTAACAAATCCACTTGAACTCACGCTCCTCGATTTCTATAGTTACACTATCGTCATCCAGATGCTCAACATATTAAGGCAAAGCCACGGACTTCATAGGTTCACCTTACAATTTCTCCTCGAATACATCGATTCAAAAGTCAATGGTTCTAATCCAACCAATCAATCCCACTCGAAACTGTCCACTTAATGCAATCACCATACTTACCGTCACTCCAAGTAACGAATAATAAAACATTAACTTTTTCTAATGGTTACCCATTCAGAAACTTTCTTACCACCCCAACGGTCGACATACCAAGGCCGTTCATACAAGCACGAGAATGAATAAGAAAGAGATTAACAAAATTGAACACGAAGAAAACGTACTACCACGTCTACTAAATATCATAACATTAGTAAACCAAGCACAACAGAACGTACTACTACCTTACCAATTGTCACAGTAACGGCACTTCGAGCACCATCACGTATAAATATCCTCATAATAACATTAGCTAGGTGAAATTATGAACATATAATACATAAAGGTTCTCGTTACCATCGCCACAACGCTTGATAACCATAGTTTTCGTCGACTCTAAGACTAACCCATCTTAGAAATTCTACCCATCTCACAATCATTGTCTAACATACTCAGTCTAAGTCTAGACATCTTACATTCATGCCTAGTTCACTTAAACTAGGGCTTTGATACCAACTTGTAACACCCTAAAAATAGGGATAACAAAAATCCGAAAAAACAACGGACATGAGGTATACTAAAAATTGTCAAAGCAAGAGCGTCCTTAAATGGAGAAAAATACACAACCTGTTTAAATACAGTTGTAATTAAACGGACGATAAATAACAACCAACTAATCTAATTTCCATAACTAGAAAAGAGATTACAAATAAGGGTGTCATTTATAAACCCAAAGGTTCTCCTACCAAAAGTAAGTCCAAATGCAATATCCCTCAATCTCTCACCCAAGCATCTATGCCATCTTAGAACCAGCACCGCTATAACCTGAGATACATATCGACACCAAGCAAGTGTTAGGCCAAAAAGCCTAGTGAGTTGAACAATAATAAGCATGCATGAGCAGTTACAATTCTTATCAGCAGTTAACCAGAGTTCAACAATGTAGAGTCAATAGGGGAGACCCATAGCACCAATCAGTTCCACCCAAAGAGACAATGTACCTTAGTGCCAACTACTAAGAGTGACACCCAAAGGCCCGGCACACCCGAGGACTACAACCATGGCATTACCCCGAATGGCGGAGGTCTAGGCACATACCCACACGGTGGCGCCCAAGACTACATCCTCCTAGTGTCTACCGACTTGGTTCGTCCAACATAATATATATAGGAGGTCTTTAGGTATATATCTACCAATGCATTTCGATACCAACCATGGGTACTATGCTACCATCCTCACATAAGTCCAATGTGAGACTCAAATTCCAACATATTCAATGTTCAATAATTAAATCGCCAAGAAAGCATTCCAAGTAGAATTTATCATCTGCTATACCACATATAATCCATATCATGCCAAAATGCCAACAATGTACATTCATGGAACAAGTCCCAAATATCCGACCAATAGAGCAAATCATGGTAAATACTCATAAAAGATAACCCAAAATACCCATTGTTGGTGTACATAATGAAGACCCCAAATACTTTCACAAAATAAAGTAAATCATGGGATGATACTTGTTAAAACATATTTCTCATATAGTCTCATAAAAACACCATCAAATACTTAAACCCGTAAAGATGAACATTTTGAGCAAATATATGATAATAACAACAAATAAACAATTATGATGTGTATCCAGTTTTAACAAAAGTTTAGTAAACTCACCTTGCTAGATTTAGACTAAATCTAGATTTTACCCACTTAGAGATTTCCTTGAAGAAACTTGGTTTTTCAAACCAAATCTTCCAAAACCTAGATCCACAAGGTTCCAACCATAAATATACATAATCAAACACAAAGAATCATTTCCCAAACCATATACATGAATACCTCAACTAATACCGAAACCCTAACTTCCATAACCGAAGAGAATAGAATATTACCTTAACCCAAACTTGAATCCACCAATCAAAACACCTCTAGTTCACCAACATGATTACAAACCTTCAATCTATGAAAGGGAGAACAAAGGGTGGATGAAACCCTAGAAAACTTTGGTGAAGAAGATGAATAGGGAGAGATGAGAAGCTTACCACCACCAAATACTCTAGTATACTTCAATAGACTTCCAATCTATTTCCATAACCTTGAAAAACTCTCAAAAACGAAACCGTAGCAACTTGAATCTATCAAGACTATAAAACCAAGGATTCAAGCCCAAAATCAAATATCTTATTTTTCCTTACTATACCGATTTCTGTATTAACATGAAATGATACCTTTCGAAAAATCGGGGTGTTACACTGTTAGATCATTACTCATATACATATACTTTAAATCTTTTCTCGGTCTCTATATTCATGCATTTGTTTTCATATATATGTTAAGTAATGTGCACTACTAGGAAAACCCTACCAACCCACATTTACCGATGGCAAGTATCCGTCAGTAATCACCGACGGACCAAAAATTATTTTATTTTTGGTTTTTTTTTTAATATTGAATTCATTCTGTCGGTAATCCGTCGTAAAACTTTTTAATTTAATTATTATTTTTTAATTCCAATAATCAGTCGCAAATTACCAACGGATTACCGACGGCCATTGGACGGTCTGTCGGTAATCCGTCGGTAAATTTATAAATTGTTAAAAAAAATTCCCAAGAAATTCGTCGGTGATCACGTGATCATATATATGCAAATTATGAAAAGCAGTTGAATGTGATCAACTTAAGGAGTATGAATAAGTTGATTGTCTTGATCATGAATAAATAAATTATGAGTAGAGAAAACACAATATTTAAGGTGACAAATTAACATTCAAGAATATTTTGATGTATCAAAGTTTCATACCGACTAACCCAACCCAACCTTCATGATTTGGGTTTGGTTGGGTTGGATTGAGATTTTTCAAACCACAAATATTGAGTTTGGGTTATTCAAATGTTTTCAACCCGATCAATCCAACATGTGTGCATAGCTAGCCTCTACGTGCTAGGAGTTTTTCTTTAAGGAGCATGTTTGTTTGGTATATGTAGAAGTAGCGTTGTAAATGAATCGAACATTTGGTGCATGGTTCGTGAACCATTCGGTTGCAAGTTTGTTTATATTAGTTTATTAACAAATGAATGAATATGAACAAGATTTTGGTTGGTTTAATAAACGAACGGACACTAGCAATGACCTCGTTCGTTCAATTACATTTGTGAACATTCATTATTTATGGCAATTCGTTATTGATCATTTTTTATGTTCCCGTTTATGTTTGTTTGTGTTCGTAAAAGTCATTGGGGTCATTCACTCAGGCAGGGTCGTGCCTGGGGGAGGGCGGGCCGGGCGTACGCCCAGGGCCCACGAGAAATAGGGGCCCAATTTTTTTAGAATATAGTAGTTTTTAAAAAATAATAAATAAAAGAGACAAATTATTTTAATAGTTAATAGGGCCCAAAGAATTTCATATTATATTAGGGCCCAAACATGTATTAATTAATTACATTGAAAAAGAAAATATGTTAAAAGTTAATTCATTGTACATTTTATAATGTTGTTTATTGTTTCTCTATGTTTTTTTATCTAGTATCAAGGTCTAAAACTAAATGCCTAAAAAACTTTGATATATTCTTCATCATTCATCTCCTACTTGGCTTATTATAAATTCAATGTCTAATGGGACCCAAAAAAATTTGTATTATATTAAGGGCCCAAACATGTATTAATTAATTACATTGGAAAAATTGGTCCTTCGTTTTATGGTATTACCTATTGTTTCTCTAAGGTTTTTTTATCTAATATGAAAGTCTAAAACTATTTACCTAGAAAATATTGACACTATTATCCATCATTTATCTCCTACTAACTCCTTTAATTATTCCATTCACATGAACTCTATATTTGAAATAGAGTATACTAGATTTCTTGTTATTAACTAAGAGAGCACCCTCCTAACTTTTGAAAAAAATTATCAACCATATGAGACGGTTCAACTTATGGCTATACCCTTGTTTTTCAAACATTATTGACTCTTTATAATTACCTAATATTGAGTGCATGACTTTAAGTATTCTCTAATCTTTAAAGCAATAATAAAATCTTAAGCGATAACCAACATGGGTGTTGATTATTTGGTGGTTCCAAAAAAGTTTGTTTCAACCCTAAAAGTTTAAAACAGTGATGAAAAACATTAACCTAACATGAGAAGGAAGCACAATTAATTTATATTGATTTACATAGAGTATTACTTCGAATAGTCGATATTTTGTCCCAAAATTATCTCATTTTATCTATTAAATCTACATCATAAGGTTTTTTTTGGAAAGGGTATCCTAGGTATGCCTAGATTAATCTTTTGGCAAATTATGAATGTAAGACATTAGCACTGATTAAAGCTCAGTGACTATAATTGTCTACATCATAAGGTTGTTTTTGACGGTTGAACAAATTAACGATGCTATGTAATATTTTTATGGCAGCTAATATTAATTTAAAAATAATTATTGATTGATTTAGCTTCTAAGAGTACTCGGAAAAACGATTTAACAAGAATTTAGTATTTCTTGAATTTATTTTTATTTTTTATGATAAAAACAATATATCAAAGATTTTTTTTCATAATTATCTAGGGCCCTTTTTTACATCTTGCTCAGGGCTTATAAAATATCAGGAACGGGTCTGCACTCAGGTTGGTAAAAGTTAAAGGTTTTGCCTAGAAAAATCAAAATCTCTATCGTACAAAATTCGAAGTTTGACAATATATAGATGATTTTTTTTCATTTGTGTTTTTTTCGCTCATGTTTATTTATATTCGTTTGTTTATGTTCTTTTAGCATCTTAACCAACGAAAATGAAAGAACATAAAAACAAACTTATTTTCTTACTGAACAAACTTGAAAAAGAATAACTTTGGTTCACTTTTAAAATTAAACAAACCAATATGAACAATTGCATTCATGTTCGTTGGGTTCACTTAAAGCCCTATGTAGAAACTAGTCAAATAAAATATTAAAGATAAAAAACGATTAGGAAAAAAAAGTGTAATGCTATGATAAATGAAAAAAGAAGAAAAAGTGGCTAATGAGAAACCCTATTACTAGTTCAGATTGTCAAACTTGAATGTAGGATAACCTAATTATAATGTGTCAGAACCAACCAATCAAAAGCTCATGTACTTTTCTTCCTTGTCCTATTAGTGTGCTTGTTTGGAATATCTTTGAAGGTTTGTTTTAAGAAACAAAACACTCTTCTTCCATCTCATGGATAATCACTTTACCCTAGGAATCAACTCAAACATGGAACTTTTTGACACCAATGCCAATCCTGCACTTGGGAATTTCAATTCACCCAATGTTAATCTTCATGGGTTCACGCCTTTGCCTTTATCCGGCGACAATTTCTCCGATCATCATCATCGAAGGCATGATCATAGTCTTCCCTTCATGCCTTTATCAGATGGTAATATTCAGAGCTTTAATTTCATTGGTGATCATCAAGAT
Source organism: Arctium lappa (assembly GCA_023525745.1). Taxonomy (NCBI): domain Eukaryota; kingdom Viridiplantae; phylum Streptophyta; class Magnoliopsida; order Asterales; family Asteraceae; genus Arctium; species Arctium lappa. Next base: position 55,319,745 of record CM042051.1, read on the forward strand.
GGTTCTTTCTATGATCCAATGACCCATCTCCCTACAAAGACAGACAATATGGCCATGAGGATACCGGGGGATGAAAGCTTGGGGAATTCAAACCCACCCATCTTTAGCTCTGGAGTTACTGTAGAGAACAGGGCTAACAGAAATTATGTATACTTAATTGTGTTCCTTAACCTGTTAAATCAACTTCTCTCTTAATTAGATACCCAAGATCAATATATTAATTATTAGATTTTGTTGATCTATTTATATGTTTGCCTTGACTGATTCATGTGTCAGGGCTATGGTGGTAAAAGGAGGAAGAAAAGCAATGAAGCTGAAGGAGAGAAACCCCGAGAAGTTGTTCATGTGAGAGCGAGGAGAGGCGAAGCTACTGATAGTCACAGTTTGGCTGAAAGGGTTAATTTGTTTCCTTTGATTAAACTTCTGCTTTAAATTAATTTAAGAAAGCCCGTGGCTTGAATTTTACTTGGAAAAGAATTCAAGAACTTTTGTTCTAGGTTTAATATGGTCCCTTTGATTTATCTCTTTGATATATTGTAGATATATGTACTTTTTATTTGAAACCCTAACACCAATATTTTGGAACTAATAGTTCTCAATTAATGATATTTTTTGTTTTTGCTCATGGATTAGTTGAGAAGGGAGAAAATAAACGAAAAGCTACGATCGTTGCAAGAACTAGTCCCTGGATGTTATAAGGTATGAACCGATCGTTTTTTCCCCTTCTTATCCAAGATCTTCACTTTTCTGATTTCAGCTTTTAATTATGTTTCGAATCCTTGATTAAAATTATATACAAAAGATTTCTCTAGTTTGCTAGCCTTTAATAAAAGTTCAGGTTGCTGTTTCAAAAAATATATATACAAAAGATTTCAATATAGATTTTAATTATGCTTAACAGTTCCTTCAAAAGTTAATTGTATTCTTTTTTGTTGAGGACTTGCAGACAATGGGAATGTCAGTAATGTTGGACGTAACAATCAATTACATCCGCTCTTTGCAGAATCAAATCGAAGTAAGTTGTGTGAAAATTATAGTAGTAAAAGAAATGAGTGGCTGAGATTTGTGGGGATCATGATGAAAAAAATATAATTGTCTGAATTTTCTGCTTTCCTAGTTTCTGTCTATGAAGCTTTCAGCAGCAAGCATGTTCTATGACTTCAACTCTGCTGAAATGGAGGCTTTCGATACGATGAAGGTAACATAATTTTGTATCTTGTTATTAAACTAATAGTGCAAATTAACATCTTGATTATGATCTTAAAATGACAACCTGGTTGATTATGATATATATATATATATATGGGTTTATACGAGAACAATATCTATTTCAGAAAACACGACAACGACCCAGTTCATACAAAACCATATATGATTCGCCGCAACTTAAAGTCGCAGGCAAAGTCGTGCATGTCCATTTTTTGCCCGTTAATGCGGAATCATATATGATTTTGCACATTATTTGTTGTTTTCTTGTTTTATTAAATAGTTAACGTTCTCGTTTGAACGTTCCACGCACACACTCTCTCTCTCTATCTATCTATCTATATATATATATATATATATATGAAGTAGCATGTTTCGTGTTTCTTTCAGTTTATAATATCCAGAAACATAATGTGCACTTGAGCTGCTCCTTCTATCATAGTTAGAAAGCTTCCCAAATCATTGTATTGTCTTCCTATTGCAAGCATATAATCTTTCTCACGAAAATGCATAAAGAACACTATATTCACATGAATGAATTATAATTTTGAACAAGAAGTATCAAATATAATGAGTTTTTTAGCATTTACATTTCAAAATTTTGTTTAAAATGGCTTATTATTAGAAAAGGTAATGTCTTTGTTTTATGTTCTTGTTAGAATGAGGGTTGTTGCAACAAAAAACCAAATATGACAATTGAAAACATTAGTCGCTTATGGTAAATGGGCAGCACAGATATATGGACATATCGATCAATGTACCTAAGCACTAGTATATATAGCTGCTTCTAAGGCCTTCCAGTAAACAATCTAAACAATTACAATAGCACAACAGAAGGTTAAAATCTAAAATTTTCCAGTAATTAAGGCTCAGGCAAGTAACCTCAGCCCGTAAGAAAACCAAGACCAATAAACATTTTGTTGCCCACCTATTCTCGCGACCCTCGAATAAGACTCTCAGTTCTTAGCAAAGTCCAGATTTTAGATCATCCATCGCAGACTCCAGCAACATGACAAAACCAACATGACAACTTATATTAATTTATCGTACTAGAAACTTATATATGCCTTTATTAATTTTTAGCTGCAAAATTTTACCACCATGAAGTTTTTAATTTCAGGTTGAATTATAGTATCATGGGTTGTTTCTTTAAAAAAAAAAACATTTTAATGGCTCTTAAGTTTGAATCGTTCTGAACCACAAGGGTTGTGGCGTACTGGTTAAGGCTCTGGCACATATGCCCAGGGTTCGAATCCAGGCGTACACAATAATTGTGGCCACTGAGTTTTAATCAGGGATGATGTCTTAGTCTAGGCATAGCCTAGGACACAATTTCTAAAAAAAAGGTTTGAATTGTTCACACCTTTTTACATTTAGACTGTTTGTTTTTTCCCAGTTTCCAGAACCTCTTAACTCTTAAATACGTCTGGAATAAGAAGTGATCACCTAATTTCTTAAAACCTTTTATTGCACCTCAGTTTATATGCTCTTCTTTTTCTCAAGACGTCACCAGACGTTACAGAAACATACAGTGTTGTTGATTCAAATTTCAGACTTCAGTACAACCTCTTATTAATTAGAAATAAAATAAGACTTCATACTTCTTAAAAAACAAACGACACCTAAAAGTAACTCATCAGGCTCTTAATAATAAACTACGATGGATGGAAGTAGCATCAAATATTAGTTGCTTGTATGTTATTTTGCATTAAATGCATTAGTTGAAAAAATCGTTCATAGGTAACTAAATGTGGAAATAAATTGATTTGCAGGGAAATGGGTATGAAGCACAAGTGATGGACAGGATGGGTGGAGAAGGGTATGGAGAGCTTCCACAGTTTCAATCAACATGGCCTCTTTGAACTCCATACACCTCATTCGAATTGATACGATATATACACACACATATATATACACCTGAAATAAATGCCAATAGTGTTAAGTTAAATTATAAGTTCTCTTTTAATTTAATTACTCTAATAAACATAAGATAATCCAACAATGCTATATATTCGCTGTAATATTGTATTACTTAATTCCTATTCAGTTATTTGTCTCATCATTTTATGCTTTCCTTTTAGCTATCTTTTCTTCTGAGTCATTAACTGAATCTACAATGATTCTGCGTGTTGGTATTTTCGTCCCTCATTCTTCTTAGTTTCCCCGTATGCAACTTGATCTTGTGTTACTTTTTTTTTGAACGACAAGTTAACAAATGCACACGTTCCCGGTGTATCCGGGCTCCCACTTAAGGGTGCCACCCGACTAATCCCCGTCAATCACGACCTAGCCCAATTAGTGACCATTATTTTTTGTCACTAATCTATTCAAACTCCTAAATACTATGTAGTGACAACTATTTTTTGTCACTAACCTTTTGAAATTAGTAACCACTATATTTTGTTACTACCACTTTCATTTTAGTGACAACTATATTTTTTTACTAAAATTTTTATTTTAGTGATTATTTTTTGTCACTAATCTATTCAAACTCCTAAATACTATGTAGTGACAACTATTTTTTGTCACTAACTTTTTGAAATTAGTGACCACTATTTTTTTTTTGTTACTACCACTTTTATTTTAGTGACAACTATATTTTTGTTACTAATTTTTTTATTTTAGTGACCCTTATTTTTTGTCACTAATCTATTCAAACTCCTAAATACTATGTAGTGACAACTATTTTTTGTCACTAACTCTTTGAAATTAGTGACGAAAAACATAATCGTCACAAATTTAGTCATTAAATTAGATATATATGAATAATGTTTTTTTAGCCATAATAATTAGTGATCATTCTAGTGACCAAATTTTAGTTTTTGTCACTATATTCATATTAGCGACCAAATTTTAGTGACAACATTTTTTTCTGTCACTAACATTGAATTTAGTGACCAAAAAATAAGGCGTCACTAAAATTCTGGTCACTAATTACCATTTTTCTTGTAGTGAGGAAAGGGAAGGGATGGAAAATAATAATAAGTTTCCTCCAAAAACTTTCCTCCCAAATGTGGGAGGAAAGAGAAGGAAAGGAAAGAGAAGGAATTAAAACCATTAAAAAAATTACTAAAATTATTAAAATTACAAAACTACCAAATCTTTTTCATTATAAATAATATATAAGGGTATATTTGTAAAAATGACATTTTTTCTTTCCTTTCTCTCATGTTCAAGAACATGAAAAACTATTTTTTTTCCTTTCATTTACTTCCTTTTCATTCCCTTTCCAGAACACAAATGAAAACTTTATTTTCCTTTCCTATCTTTTCCTTCCCTTTCTTTTCCATCCATTTCTTTTTTTTTTCTTTTCTCTCTAGATTAGAGAACACAGCGTAAAGAAACAAGTTGAGATCAAACCTATAGAGCAATGGATGACAAAGTCAAACTTCAAAAGGAGATCAATAACACTACGGGTCTTGCATCAGCAACCCTAGAGACAACCAGAATACAGAACGAATCACACCAAACCAGCATGGTTTCTATTGCTCAAGATTTGGGGACGTCTATAGGAAATGTTATTGGTGAAGTGGAGAAATTATCAAAGAAGTGAGATTCTGAAATCAAGGAATCTCTTGATCAACTTTATAACAAAGTTGATGTACAAAATGAGATGACTCGTGCCATTCTTCAGAAGATCAACCAACCTTCTACATCCACTGGATCGAGCTTCTCACTTTCTGTATCTAACAAAGAGAATTTTTACTTTATCGAAAGGCGCACCAAAAAGATTGTGTTGCTTTTCAATAATGTTATCCTTCAATTAAAGACCATGTTGGATTTGTATCCTAGTGTTAGTGAGGGGGAGAATGCCACTGAATCCACTAGTATAGGTGATAACCATCGTTCCAGAGTGTTATTTATTACTCTTTTCTAGTATTTTATTTCTCATTTATACCTATGTTTGCTTCCTTCTATCTGCATTTGGTTCATAATGAAAACAGGTTGTGATAATGACATCAAAAGTAATTTTTGCAGAAAATATCAATACTGTCGGAGTGGGCACTGTGTGTCCTCGATGGGCGTCCAAATACCCATTGGACAAAAGTTTTATCCGATTCCTATGGGTTATTTGGAAGATTTCAGTAATGATTGGGGAATATTGGAGGATCCTTAGAAGATATGAAGTTCTATTACCCGATGGGTATTATCCAATTTCTCCAATATAAAAGCAAGGCTTGGGATCACAATTCTATCATCACTTCCATCATCAACATCTTGAAGATTCTAAATTTTCTCTCCTCAAAGTTACAATTTAGACTTGATGATTAGAGTAGTTTTTAATTCTTGCATTTATTTCTTATACTTTAATTTTGTACATTAAATTTCTCGTACTTTAATTTTTTGCATTTTATTTCTAGTACTTTAATTTCTTGCATTTTTTTTGTAGTACTTTAATTTTCGTATTTTATTTCCTACCTCGTTTGTACTTTATTTAAATGAATGCACGTAGTTATCTTGTATTTACTTCCTTATATTATGTCTTTTATTATTAGTATGAGCTAAACACCTCTTTGGGTGTAGGTGTGAGCCAACTTGAGACTTGTAGGCAACACTTAGGTGTCGCCATTGTTACTAACTCTTAATCTTGGTCACAAAAGTAGGGACATAAACTCAACGCGGATAAGTCAATCACTTTGAAGTGTTAATATTAGATCTTGACCTCGAGAGGGGCAAATTCGAAATATGGCTTAAGTAATGCACAAAGATTTGAGAGTCTTTGATAACCACCTAGAGATACGGGTTTTGTATGATTTACGAAGGTACAAATTGTTGTTCCAGAATCAAGCACACGTATAATCACAATCAGAGTATTGAACAACAAAGAACCACAGAAAAGATGAATGATCAATAAGTCATATGATTCATTGAGAGGAAAAGGATGACGGCTACAAGATGATTACACAACGATTGAATAAAGTAGCTTAACCTAAAAGGCAAAAACAAGAGACTATAAATAGGGTCAACAACCTTGACACCTACACAAGCCCAACTAACAAAATACTAACAAATACATAACAAGGGACTAACAATTACAACTTGATTAAAATTGATCTAACAATCTCCCCCTTTTAATCAAAGTTGTTGTCTTCACCGATTCCACCGTCTAAAGCTGGTTCTCCTCATCCCCAGATAGCTTTCGAATCTCCTTAGGCAATATCTGAATTCGATTCTTTCTTTGATAGCATTAATCATTTTCTCCGTTACAAACGAATCCGTTGAGGGTATGAACTTACCTTTTTCACGCCTTGCCTTCTCTGATTCTTTGAGTTTATCTTCAAGCTCTTTCAGAACCCTCTTCAAAGTTCCATCAGAAAACTTAGCAACCTTACTAGCTCACACGTACTGCTTCTTATGAGTATTTGTATTCACGTACATAACACCGAGCTCAGGAGTTAGAACTGGAGTGAAGAGAGGAATGTCCTCCATCAGATAGTGATGAAAGTTAGGAGCAGTTAAGTTTATGTTGTTTTGGTTAGTCTCTGCCCCCAACTGAAATTCAAGAACATACATATTGTTGATATGACGCTTCATATATTTCTTCACAGCATCCAGTGCAAAGACCATGGCTCTAGGTCTGATCGTTCGACTCATGAAGTCATGATATATGAACTCTAGATCTGCCACATTCAAGTTCTCAAAGTCTGCTTCACTGAACGTTGACGTCTGCAGATTTCTCCTTTGAACATCTAATTCAAGATACTAGACGTCAAAGTACTTGTTCATCCTGACTTCCTTGATCTGTAGAATCCCTGGTCTTTGAGTATAACACGTCGTTCTTGAGACATTTTCAATGAACTTTAGATAATTCATTTGATAATGTAGTGATTGATCAATGGTACCATAAGTCTTGCACGGGTCAATCTTCACTTGTTCTTTGACGAATATCCTGATGGATTCTTCTAAGAATGGAACTCTGAGAGATTTTCGGATAAGCTTGATGAGTTCGAGAGGCGCATCTTGTCCATCATATCCTGTAAACGGAGTAGATTTAACTCTGACAGAAGCAGAAGGACCTTCTTGAACGTCCTGATGTTTCTTTGCAAGCTTTTCTGCTTCCATAGGAGTCACAAATACTGGCTTTGGACGCTCAGCACCGCTTATGATTCTTGGCCTGTCAGGATTTCTGATGTAGGGTAGATCTTCAGGATCAGCTCTTTCCTTTTCAGCTCTCTCTCCTTAGCCTCCTTCTTTCGTCTTCTCTCTTCTTTCTATCTCTTCTCATAACTCTTCTTAGATTTTCCATATCAAGAACTACTGGGGCTGTGGGATCTGAAGGATTTCTTTTCAAAACTCTTTCAATGGATTCTTCAAAAGGTAATGCAACGCTTTGAGCAGTAGGAGTTGAAGCTTCACTAGGAGATGGAAAAATACAATGTCTGTTCGGTGAAACCAGTGGAATAGCAGTGGGTATATATGGCTCATCTACTAGAGAAGCCACATGTACTTGTTCGGGTTCATCTTTTTCAGCTTCTTCTTCCTGATCATCATTATCAAAATCAGCACCGAAGATATCTTCAAGTACACTTTCACCATGAACACTACCTGGAACCTCAGTTTCTGCCACATGTCTGACATATTCTTCGACATTCACAGTATTATCAGTTTGAGCAGCATCTTGAAGTTCAAAGTCTATTACCCTTTCTCCTTCCTCTTTCAATTTCGAGAAAAGCTCATACTTTTCTATTGCTTCCTCATCCGTATTCAGCTCATCAACATCTATAACATTGTGCGTTGATATGCCCATAACTTCCATAACTTCTTCATATGTCGCAGTCTTAGGCTTTTCAACCCTTGACTCGTCATCCGCAACGTATACAACTAAGCTTTGTGATACTCCTTGACTCGTGCCAGTACCTTGACTGCTGGAACTCTTTTGTCCGGGAACGGTACTTATTGGAAAAGATGTTTCTGTTAGGCTCTGATACCAATTGTGAGGTCCATTGAGATCAATGATTGGTTTGATTAAGAGATGAACAAGGAATTGAGGGGATAGAAATCAGTAATTTATTGAAAGCAATAAAACTAAGCTACTAGAGAGCAATTTCAATCATACGGCTACATTGATAAATGAAAGGTTAAACCTAAAAACTATTACATGATTCCTATTTATATCCCCATAACCCTTGTACACAATAAAGCCCAAACCTAATACAAGGCCTATTACAATAAATATAGATTACTTTATAAAACTTCTAATAAGAACATAAAATATGTTCTAACATTCTCCCCCTAAGTTTTGTAAAGTAATCATTTTCTGATCAGCTCCAGCTTCAACTCCTTTCCCCCTTGATTTCTTTAGAAAACTTAGTGTTGCATAAACTTCAAAGCTCCACTTGCTCCCCCTAGAATGTAGCTTTTATCCTTGGGGTATCAACTGAAATATCAGATCTGATGTAGACAATAACCTCGACTGAGTGCACATAAAGACAACTTTTCCTCTAGTAAACCCAACGTATTCCTTAACGCCCACAAGAATGATATGTGTGGATGATGGAGTGACACCCAAGTGCATCTTTCAGTGTATAACATCTGATCTATCTTTGAACTATGAGTTGAATTTGGAATTCAGCTTAAGAACTTCATCTGATAAGCATACAGGCGATAGCATCCGGTAGCAACACTACAAGGCAAGGGTTTAAAGGCAAGCAATTGTTTAACAACTGATTGAAGATACTCATACTGACTTCTCTCCAGAAAACTGAATAATCAAACCCAGAACACCTTTCTTCATGAATCAACTTGATGATTAGAAGCACTCAGGATTCTGAATCACAACTCAAATAGCAGAACAATGATTGCATTTGCTCACACTACTGAGTGATCAAGTCAGAAGAATGATAAAGTGCTCTCAATGGTCTAACCACTAAAGAAGATTTCCAGACTGATGATTGCAGATGCTCAGGTAGCTAACTCAATCTAAGTAGAGACCAAATCATCAAATCCAGAATCTGAAAATCTTGACAGGCATGAGCACTCGTGTAAGAATAGATCAGTTGCAAATAATATGTGACCAACATATGATAGAAGTGATGTCACATATGCATTCCACGAAGATCTCATGAACAGATTATCCCCCTCCGCAGACTTAGCACGGGGGTCCCGCTACCCGGTTAGCGGGTGGGGTCAAAAGGCAACGCCCTTGCGGGGTTTGGAGGAAGCGCCCCTAGAGAAAAAAATTTGACAATTAAATCTCATAAGGCATCTTGTAAAATGGGTTCAGAACAGTAAAATTCTCAAAAATCACCAAAACTTTCGCAACCCATCAAAATTCGCAGATCCTTATAGACGTTTGAGCACAATTCGCAAGATAGCATAGCTTAAACCACAAAATTCGCAGAGGCTTGCATTGCGAAACCTTAACTTTCGCAAGCCTCATGGTTGCGAATCCTCGCCTTTCGCAGGATATATGTCTACGAATCCCTTAGAATTCGCAAGACACACATCCACGAATCCTTCAACATTCGCAGTTCGTATAACTGCGAATCCTTACCTTAGAACATTTTTCAAGATTAGGAAACCACTTTTCGCAAACATAAATCAAGTGGCCTGTGAATTCTTCTAGAATTCGCACACAACGTGTGCACAGTGGCTTGCGAATTCTTCAACTTTCGCAATGAGCCACTTGCGAATTCTACACTTCAAAATTTTTGTTGTGTCCAATGTTCTGCGAAACCTCCATTAAAACTTCTTCTTTCTGCGAAAGCTTCACTCTTTGCGAGTTTTTCACTGATCTTGCGAAAATCGTGGATCTGGAACTTGTTTTCTGAAAAACTTCGATTAATCCTTCAAAACTTCGATTCTTGAGTTGATACTTTATCCACAGGTTCGAAATATGCTAATAAACACATTTGTAGTTGATCTTCAAGTCTAATTTCGACTCTAAGCCCAAAAACGATTCAACCACAACAAACAAAAAAATTTCGAAAAAATAAACTCAAAATCGATCGACTCGACTTTCTGGATCGAAATTGTTACAAGCAATTGATTCTATGATGATAAACTATTACTACTGAATAAATTAAACAATAAAAACCAAACAATTTCACAAACAATCACAGAAATCGACATATTGACTGAACTGTTCTATTCAAACACAACCAGATCTCATGATCGATCATAAAAGATGTTTCTGTTAGACTATGTTACCAATTGTGAGGTCCGTTGAGATCAATGATTGGTTTGATTAAGAGATGAACAAGGAATTGAGGGGATAGAAATCAGTAATTTATTGAAAGCAATAAAACTAAGCTACTAGAGAGCAATTTCAATCATACAGCTACATTGATAAATGAAAGGTTAAACCTAAAAGCTATTACATGATTCCTATTTATATCCCCATAACCCTTGTACACAATAAAGCCCAAACCCAATACAAGGCCCATTACAATAAATGTAGATTACTTTATAAAACTTCTAATAAGAACATAAAATATGTTCTAACATTCTCCCCCTCATGATCATGATCGTGATCATTGTCATGCCTAGGAACATTAGAAGCTGCTTGAGTTTGGCAAGATAGTGGAAAGGCTTGGTTCAGTAGAGATTGGGCTATGAGTATATCTGTAGGTGAAGGTTGTCGGGGCTGTTGTTGCTGTTGTTGTTGATGATGGGAATGTAGTAAAGTGAACAAGTCAGCATCTTGTTGATTTTCTGGAGCTTGAGACAAAAGCTTTGCAAGAAGCAAAGACTTAAGCTCATCGATGGAAAGATCTGTGTTACTCTGTGTGGCTGGTGGAGTGGGTGTAGCTGGTGTTCTCCTTTCTGGCTCAGGTTCAACAACTTGCTTCCCCTTTAATAGTCTTTTAATGTCACCAGTTCCTTTTCGATTCTTTCGTACTTCTCCGACCACCTATTTTCAACAACCTTTAGGGCGGCGTTGAAGTATTCCCTAGACACGAAGTCATGTGAACTAACACCGGGTTCACTTAGATTACCCGTTTGCACGACTACAGATGAATCCATAGTGTGACCTGTGTTCACAGCTGGCATGGTGTTAGCTGTGACAGGATTTCCATCCGGTCCTTGTAGTCTGGATTGTGGATCTACTCTGGATGTTTCGCTCGTGTCACGAAGACGATCGAGATCAAGTCCTGCAAATAGTGTCCTATCAACAAAAATAAGTGTTCTGACAATAGGCTCTAGGACAGGTGCACTGAAAGAAGTTGAGATCCGGGGCAACTGATCTCTAATATCAATATCAGATGTCTCCGAGTGAGACATTGATAGAAGTTGTGCTTGACCCCCGTGTGAAGATGAAACTAATTTATGTTGAGAAGAAATAGAGTGGGTGGCTTGGGTGTGCACGTGCATGAGTGTCAGGATCGAATTCTCAACAAGAATTAATTCTCAGAAACAATATCAAAGAAGTTTGCGGAATAACACTTTGATATTCAATGAAACAGTAAATATGAAGAACAAACTGTAAACTTGTATTGAATAATTAAAATCACAAGATTACACACTCAACCTCAATCTTGAATAACAGACTCTTTCAAGACGAATTCTACTTCTCTAGAATTAGGATCTATGCCTTGAGGTTAATTTTCTCTCTAGAACTTAGAATGAATAATGATGATCTAAACTATTCTATACATTCTATACATATACTAATCAAAGGATAATTACAATAAATAAACATATCTTCAGTATATCTTCCATGTATATCTCTAAGCTTCCATGAATATCTTCAGTTTATCCAGCTGTCATCCTTTTCATTCGGATCTTCAAGTCATAAGCAGCACTAACTATGCTCAGCAGCATTAACTTCTTCAAGCAACATTAACTGTAAGCAGCACTAACCACTAGCAGTACTAACTAGCTAAGCAATACTAACTTTGTTCAAGCAGAACTAACTTTGACTAGCAGTATTAATTCTACTAGCAGTAGTAATACTCAGCAGTATTAACCTTGAAGTCTTCTAGCAGTAGTAACTCTGAACCAGCAGCATTAACCATACTTAAGCTTTTCTTCAGTTCCCAACAATCTCCCCCTAACTTGACTTTTAGGAAAAGAAGTCAAGTTCTTCAGATGCTTTGCAAGATGCTCCCAAAACTTCATAATGGCCTAAATTCCAGTATTTGCATCCAATCCTAAACTCTGATTGATGGTTCTTTGGATCAAATATTTAGCCATCTCTGAATCTGGAATACATCCTAGCTTTTTCTTCAGCATGGCATGAAGCTTCAATCTGCTATGATTGTACACTCTATCCACTAGGAAGTATTCAGTATGATTCAGATCCAAAGTCACTGTATATACTCCACTAGCTTCATATAGAGTCCAACTGTTGACTGACTTGAAGACATTCTTGATCACATGCTCTACTTCTTCAGGTTTGAACATCATACACAGATACTCCATTATCAGTTTTGTAATTGAAATCTCTGGAGCTTTCAGTATATCTACATACAACTTCATTCCTATCTCAAACATCTCTTCAAGATCTGACCTAGAGCATGTTTTGACAATCTTTGCCCAAGTATTGAACACCTTATACTTTCCATCCACTGTCAATGTATCCCAGTGAATGACCTCAGGAGGCTTTATACCAACTGGTTCAGCTGAAATTGGTTCAGGAACTTTGTCCATCACTACCATATACAAATTTACATCATCTGTGTTTGATGGCTCTTTCTGTTTAGATGACTCAGGTGCCCCTTCTTCTTCAGCAACCTTCTCAGCCTCTCCTTCAGCTATTATAGGCTTCTTGATTGACTTTCTCCTTGCCATCATCTTGGTTCTCTTTAAAGTCCTTAGACTTTCTTTCAGAGTGGATTCTTTCTTTGGTGGTGTTTCTAGCTCATCTGGAAAGGGCTTTTGAAAATCAAAGTCATTACTTTCTTTCATCCTCTTCTCCATCTCCACCCTTGCAGTTTCATTCCCCTGAAGCTTTATCATCTCTGAATCATATAGTTCTTTAATCTTCTCAAAGGACATCTTTGAGAACATCTCCTTTCTGACTCCTATAACACCTTTGAGAAATATAATCATTTTGTTTCTCTCTTGAGTACCTAGGAAAGTCTTTGAGGGTTGTCTCTTCTTTACAGCTGTTTTTACCACCACTGATTTCTTCAGAGTTGCAACTTTCTTCTGTGCAATTTGAGTGGCCAGGCTTTGTTGATAAGCTTCATTTAGTTCAGCAGCTAGAGCCTTTGCCATCTCCCTGTACTTTTCAACCTGAACTCTTTCTTCCTTTTCAATGTCATCCTGCATCTTCCTGGCTAAGGCTTCATCTGATTCAACCAACCTTTGCTTCTTGACTGGTTGATCAGATTCCACCATCTTTGCTTTTCCTTTGTCTTTGTTCATTGCCTTCTTACTGTTATCTTTCTTGATCACTTCACCTTGTTCTTTGATGATTACTCCTTTGGTCTTTGAAGTGACCTTGGGAGTATCATTCTTGGCTTTAAGTAAAGTTTCTGCAATCTCAAGATCTGTTAATACTTCTTTCACTGTTTCTGCTGCTTGTTTAATTTCAGCACTATTAACCATTTCTGCTGCTTCTTGTGTTTCTATTTGCACTGATTCTCTTTCTGTTTCTGCTTCCTGCTCCCCCTCAACATCAAATTTCTCCCCCTCATCATCAAGCTCCCTCTTTTCTGTAGCTTCTTCCATGTTGATCTCCCCCTTTTTGGGAGCATCATTCCCAGATTTCCTTCTCCTTAGCACAAATTGTCTCTTCTTCTTTTTCTGTACTAGCTTCATCACCAATTTCTTGAGTTTGGTAATCTGCACTTGTTGGGACAAGATTACCAATTTCATTTCTTCAAGTTCTTTTCCTTGTTTGAGAACATCTAGGTTGATGTTGCCCATTGTTTCCATCAATTCATAGTAAGAATATCTGTCCTCACCCTCTCCAGAAGTGTTACCTTCTTTGAAAGGATCATTGGATCTTTTTGTAGTGGAAGTCTTCTGCCTAGCAGAAGCACTGTCCACCCCCTTCGTTTCTTGGCACCAGGGACCTTTGAATGATTGCTCATTCAAAGTTGCCATGGGGGAGGTCTTATTTATGTTACCACTGTCCTTCTCTGTGCTAGCAGAAGTAGTGGCAGCCTCAGTACCCATATTGTCAGGATCAAATTCTCAACAAGAATTAATTCTCAGAAACAATATCAAAGAAGTTTGCGGAATAACACTTTGATATTTTATGAAACAGTAAATCAACACAGAAAATATGAATAACAAACTGTGAACTTGTATTGAATGCTTTGAAGTTACAAGATTACACACTCAACCTCAATATTGATGAACAGGCTCACCAATACGAATTCTACTTCTCTAGAATTAGGATCTATGCCTTGAGGTTGATTTCTCTCAAAAAAACTTAATTCATAAACTATCCTATAACTTCTATACATATACTAAAGAAAAAGATAATTACAATAAATAAACAAATCTTCAGTATATCTTCCATGTATATCTCTAAGCTTCCAAGAATATCTTCATTCTTTCCAGCTGTCTTCCTTTCCATACGGATCATATAAGCAGTACTAACTATGCTCAGCAGCATTAACTTCTTCTAGCAGCATTAATTACTAAGCAGTACTAACTACTAGCAGTACTAACTAGCTAAGCAGTACTAACTTTGTTCAAGCAGTACTAACAATGACTAGCAGTATTAATTCTACTAGCAGTAGTAATACTCAGCAGTATTAACCTTTAAGTCTTCTAGCAGTATTAACTCTGATCCAGCAGCATTAACCACACTTAAGCCTTTCTTCAGTTCCCAACAATCTCCCCCTAACTTGACTTTTAGGAAAAGAAGTCAAGTTCTTCAGATGCTTCCAAAATCTTCATGGATCTACTCCAATATTAGGATCCAGTCCCATACTCTGATTGATAGTCCTCTGAATAAGATACTTTGCCATTTCTGAATTTGGTGCACAACCCAACTTCTTATTCAACATGGCATGAAGCTTTAGATTTGTGTGATTGTAGACCTTATCCACCAAGTAGTACTCCATGTGAAAAGTATCCAGTGCTAGTTCATAGACTCCACTCCTTTCATTGAGAGTCCATCCTCTAACAGTCTTGAACACATCTCTGATTAAGTGCTTCACTGCTTCTGGATTGAATAACATGGACAAGTATTCCATGACTAGCTTCACAATAGGTAACCCTGGAGCTGTCAACTGATCTGCATAAATTTTCATCCCCACTTCAAACATTTCTTCCAAATCAGATCTTGAACACTCTCTGACAATTTTGTTCCAGGTGTTGTATACTTCATACTTCTCATCATTTCTTTTCAATCTGATGTATTCTTTGCCATCCACCTCCATAGTATCCCAGTGAATGACCTCAGGAGGTTTGAATCCAACAGGTTCAGCTAAGATAGGCATTGTAATTTTATCCAATATTACCATGTACATGTTTGCATCTGAACTCTGTGGTACTTCCTGAGATGTAGCCTCATTCTGAGGTGCCTCTTCTTCTTCAGCAACCTTTTGTTCTTCTTCTACTCTAAGCTTCTTTACACTCTTCTTTCTTTTGGCCATCATTTTGGTTCTTTTCAAAGTCTTTTGAACCTGCACTAGAGTATCTTCCTTCTTCTTCTCTTCCTTGTTCTCTGGCTTTTCTTTGATAGGAGTTCCCTCTTCACTTTCAGGGAATGGTTGATTGATATTCACATCATTACTCTCCTTGGCCTTCTTTTCAAACTCCACTCTATCCTTTTCATTCCCCTTCAGCTTCCCCATTTCTTTTTCATAAAGATCCTGGATTTGATCAAAATTCATCTTCACAAACATTTCTTTCTTTACCCCAATTGCACTCCTCAAGAAAGTTATCATTTTGTTTCTTTTCTGAGTGGCAAGGTAAGTTTGTGAAGGTCTTCTTTTCTTTGCACTTGATTTTGCTATCATAGCCTTTCTCAAGCTTATGGCCCTTTGTTTAGCTTTCTCAGTTTCAAGCCCTTTCTGATATGCTTCATTTAATTCAGCAGCTAGAGCCTTTGCCATCTCCCTGTCCTTTCCCACCTGAACTCTTTCTTCCTTTTCAATATCCTCCTGCATCTTCCTGGCTAAGGCTTCATCTGATTCAACTAACCTTTGCTTCTTGACAGGTTGATCAGATTCCATCATCTTTGCTTTTCCCTTATTCTTTGCTTCTGCAGCCATGTCTTTCTGTTCTAATTTCTTCTCTCCCCCTTCATTTATGACCACTCCCTTTGCTTTGGGAGTGTCATTCTTTGCCTTGATTAGCATTTCAGCTACTTCAATTTCTGTTGGTGATAACTCTGTTACTGCTGCTTGTGAGGTTTCAGCAGCACTAACAATTTCTGCTTCTAGTTGCACTGAATTTCTTTCTGTTTCTGCTTCCTGCTCCCCCTCAACATCAAATTTCTCTCCATCAAGCTCCCCCTCTCTTGTGGCTTCTTCCATGTTGATCTCCCCCTTTTTGGGAGCATCTTTCTCAGGTTTCCTTCTCCTTAGTTGGAATTGCTTTCTCTTCTTTCTCTGTACCATACTGATCACCATCTTCTTTAGCTTAGCAATCTGTACTTGTTGTGACAGAATGACCAGCTTCATTTCTTCTATTTCTTTTCCTTGTTTGATGACATCTTGGTTGATGTTTCCCATGGTTTCCATCAATTCATCATAGTTATATCTGTCCTCACCTTCTCCAGGAGTGTTTCCCCCTATTGAAGGATCATTGGATCTTTTATAAGTGGAAGTCTTCTGCCTAGCAGAAGCACTATCCACCCCTGTGGTTTCTTGGCACCAGGGATATTCAAATGATTGCTCATTCAAAGTTGCCATGGGGGAGGTCTTATTGATGTTACCACTTTCCTCCTCTGTGCTAGCAGGAGTAGTGGCAGCCTCATCACCCATATGCTCTTCCTCCTCCGTAGAGAGCACCTCCTTGGGGTTGGGAGACACCCCTTTTGTTTCCCTATGGATATTCCCTAAAGGAGAATTCTCCTTTAGAGGGCTTAAAGGCTTGGGGGATGATGGTACAAGAAGGGAAGGAGCCTTCTTTACCTGTTTCCTCTTGTAAGTTTGGGTGATAGGAGAGGTTGGTTTTTCAAGAAGGGACTGGGGAATTAATTTTGAGTGGGAAGGTTGGGATTGGCTAGCAGTAGGATGGTCTAATGGGGGCCTTGACCCTGCTGCCATACCTTCATTGGTTTGGGACACCACCATCATTGTAGAGAACAATGGGGTGTCAACTCCTTCAGAGTCCCCAGCAGATCTTCTCATATTTGAGAAAACCTTGCCTTTGGGGAGTTTAGGTACATATACCCCAACAGGTTGAGGTATATCCGTCAATACATGAGTAATAACTTCTTGAACAAACCTGGGATACATAAAGAAACTCTTTTTTTTCCCATGTTTGATACAAGATCACTGAAAATCATTTGTGAAAAATTGTACCTTCTGGCAGTGGCCAAACAGACCAAAGCATAAGCAATGGTGCTGCTGAACTCACTCCATCCAGTAGTCTTTTTGGAGATGCAGTGCATGAGAGTATGGACAAAGAAACGCCATTGGGGTGAAAATTTGGCTTTAGAGAATTTGAAAACACCCAATGGGCCTCCATACCCCATTCTTGTAAGGGATGAGAACAGTTCATCATTTGGGATAGAAGTTATACCAGAGGCATCGTCTAGACGTAGACTGATGCGAATAACTTCTTCAGTGACTGTTAAAGGTTGGTCACACACCCTTGTCTTGATCATCTGCACACTATTCTCAGCAACAATGGTGGCATTAGCCCATAACTGCCTTTGATGCTCGATATAGATTGTAGGAGCAACGGTAAGAGTATGAGCAATATGGCTCGACTTGAGGAAATCCACAATTTGATGAAATCCTGCAGCTTGCTTTGGCTTTTGTAGCATTGCGATCTCATTGTGCTCATCGATGAATGCCATGGATGCCATTGAACTGGGATGTTCTTGCCTGAAAGACTTGGTACTTGAGAGAAAAAGGTTTAGAGCGCAAGTGAACAGTATGCAAAGAGTCGTTATGAACGTTTAGGCGGGCAAAGGGTATTTATAGTATTCGGGACATAAGCAGTATTAACCTAGAGCAGTATTAACTGCGAGCAGTATTAACCGCGAGCAGTATTAACTAACTAGCAGTATTAACTGCGAGCAGTATTAACCGAGAGCAGTATTAACTAACTAGCAGTATTAACTGCGAGCAGTATTAACCGAGAGCAGTATTAACTAACTAGCAGTATTAACTGCGAGCAGTATTAACCATGAGCAGTATTAACTAACTAGCAGTATTAACTGCGAGCAGTATTAACCGCGAGCAGTATTAACTAACTAGCAGTATTAACTATACTTACTCATTGAAGCTTAGGCTGAATTGAGTACTGCTATGTATGCCCTGCAAAGATAGATTAGTAACACCAAGAATCTATAATATTCAGATATTTAACCACTTTTTGAGAGAAAGCTTATTCAGAGTTGATCATTCCCACACTTGTTACCAAGAAAGTGAATCTACCCACATCAAAAGCTTTGGTGAATAGATCAGCAAACTGGTTGTCAGTATGAACTTTCACAACTTGAACAAGTTTCTTTTCATTACAGTCTCTTATGAAGTGATACCTGATCTCAATGTGCTTTGTCTTAGAGTGCTTGACAGGATTATTCACAATGCTGATAGCACTGCTATTATCAATAAAAATGGGAGTGTGTAGAAAGGTTACCCCATAGTCCAGCATTTGATTCTGAATCCATAAGACTTGAGAACAACAACTTGCAGCTGCTATGTACTCTGCCTCTGTTGTAGATGTGGACATTGTGGTTTGTTTCTTGCACTGCCATGAAACTAGTCTAGCACCCAAAAACTGACATCCTCCAGAAGTTGATTTTCTGTCCAAGTTTGCCCCACCTAGATCACTGTCTGAGTATGCTATTAGGTAAAAGGGTGAGTCATGAGGATACCAAAGTCCCAATCTGGGTTGCCCTTTGAGATATCTGAATATCCTCTTAACAGCTTGAAAGTGAGATTGCTTTGGCCTAACTTGGAATCTTGCACATACACAAACTGGAAACATTATATCGGGCCTTGATGATGTGAGATACATGAGAGAGCCAATCATGGATCTATAATGATGCACATCCATATCCTCCCCCTCAAGATCTGCTGTTATCTGTTTGTGTGTCTCCATAGGTGTGCTGGCAGGTTTTGATTCTGAGAAACCAAACTTGGTTAGAATGTCCTGCACATACTTGGATTGACAGATGAAGATACCATCTGACTTTTGTTGAACTTGGAGTCCAAGGAAGAAAGTAAGTTCCCCCATGGAACTCATTTTAAACCTTTGATGCATTAGGTCCTCAAACTCCTTGCACATGCTGTCTCTTGTGGATCCAAAGATAATGTCATCAACATAGATTTGGACCTGCAAGATCTCCTTCTTCTTTCTCTTGATAAATAGAGTCTTATCAATGACTCCTCTTTCAAAGCCATTTTCCAAGAGATAGGATGACAGAGTGTCATACCATGCTCTTGGAGCTTGATGTAGTCTATAGAGAGCTTTCTTCAATTTGTATACCCTGTCTGGATAGCTTGGGTTTTCAAACCCTGGTGGTTGACAGACATATACCTCTTCTTCAATTGAGCCATAGAGAAAAGCACTCTTTACATCCATTTGATAGACTTTGAAGTTCATGTAAGAAGCATAGGCTAGGAATAATCTGATTGCTTCTATCCTAGCCACAGGTGCAAAAACTTCTTCATAATCTATACCCTCTTCTTGAGTATACCCTTGAGCCACTAGCCTTGCTTTGTTCCTTATGACAATTCCTCTTTCATCTCTCTTGTTCCTGAAGATCCACTTTGTGCCAATTGCTCTATGACCTTTAGGAAGGTCTACTAGATCCCATACATCTTGTAGTTTGAACTGTAACAGTTCTTCTTGCATTGCCTCTATCCAGCTGGATTCTTTCATGGCATCATGTGCCTTTTTAGGCTCAAGCTGGGATAGAAAACAAGAAAGCACAGTATGTTGTTGATCTTGCATTTCTTGAAGCCTGCTTTGATGTCTAGTCATCATAGGAGAAGATATATCTCCTATTACCAGTTGTGGAGGATGATTCTTTTGTACTCTGGTGTTATGACTAGGTTCTTCATTGAGTTCTACTTCTAGATTAGAGTCATTCACCTCAACTGAAGTGTTGTCAGCAGCTACTTCTGATTCTTTATTTTCTGGAGTCTCCTCATCTCTACCTTCTTCTTCACTCTGACTTGGTCCAGTAGATGGTTCCTTTTCACAGTCTTCAAAGGAATTCACTGTGGGTATGTGAAAGATCACAGATTTAGATATACTTTCTTGAACCTGTGTAGTCCCTGATCCTTCACATCCTGAACCTGCATAATCATCACTACTGAAACCAAAAGAGTTAGTTAGTGAATCAATGTCAAATAGCCACTGAGGACCAGACCCAATAGGATTTGGTGTGTTCTCATTGCATTTGACATTGTCACTTTCTTCAATTATTCTAGAAGATGAGTTAAAAACTCTGTAGGCCTTACTCTGAGATGAATACCCAACAAGAAATCCATCATTTGCCTTGCTATGAAACTTACCTAAGTGAGTTTTGGTATTGAGAATTGTACAAGGACACCCAAAAGGTTTGAAAAAGCCAATAAAGGGTTTTCTTTTATTTAAAATCTCATATGGTGTCTTGTTCTTAGGCTTGATCACTAGAACTCTGTTTTGGACATAACAAGCAGTATTAACTGCTTCAGCCCAGAAGGTAATTGGCAGTTTTGAATCAGCCAACAGAGATCTAGCAGCCTCTATTAGTGTTCTATTTCTCCTTTCAGCAACACCATTCTGTTGAGGAGTCCTGGGAGCACTATATTGTCTCTCAATGCCTTTTTCTTCACAAAAGGTGTTTAGATCAAGATTTTTAAACTCAGTCCCATTATCTGATCTAATGATTTTTACTTTTTGATTAGTTTGGTTTTCAATTCTTAGGATAAAGGATTTGATCAGTCCACTTGTCTCATCCTTAGTCCTTAGAAAATATACCCAAGTAAATCTTGAGTAATCATCAATAATAACCAAGCAGTAAGATTTCTTGCCAATACTCATAACATTAGAAGGACCAAACAGATCCATATGTAATAACTGGAGACAAGAAGAAATTGAATTTATCTCTTTGGTCTTATTAGAAGTTTTGTGCTGTTTGCCTTTGAGACAAGCAACACAATGATCATCACATGAAAAGACTTTAGATGGTAAACCTCTTACAAGGTTGTTTTTAACAAGTTTGTTCATAGTCTTAAAATTCATGTGACACATCCTTCTGTGCCAAAGAGAGGATTCATCTATAGAAGCTTTTGAAACAAGACAATTTAGAGATGAATCACTATCAACATTGTCCAAATCTAGACAATAAACATTTTCCTTTCTTGGAGTTCTAAGTAGTATCATGCTTTCATCAACTACCTTGAACCCTGGAGCAAGGATCATACATTCAGTATTTGTAAATAATATACTATGTTGTTTGTCACAAACCTGTGATACACTTAACAGGTTGTATTTCAATTGATCAACATAGTAGACATCCTCAAATGTCATCTTACCTTTTGTGACATTACCTTTTCCACTTATCTTACCACCAGTAAGATTATCCCCAAATGCAGCATGTCCTCCATTGATATGCTTGAAATCCTGTAGGCATGACATGTTACCTGTCATGTGCCTAGAGCAACCACTATCAACATGCCATATGCTCTTTCCCTTGAGCTGTTGGTTGCCCTGCACATAAGATAGATCAGTTAGTATGAATTAGGAACCCAAGCCACAGTGGTCTTGGGTATCCCTTTCTCATCAAAATACTTGCATTCTTTCTTGACAAGATTTTTTAACTTTAACTCCTCATTCTTGGAGTACTTTGTCACAACAATAGGTTTGGAAACATTTTTACTAGTAGTAGTACTGGTTTTAGAGGTACTAACTGCCTTAGCAGCACTTGCATGCTTAGCAGTACTAACCTTGTTAGCAGTAGTAACTGTGTTAGCAGCAGTAACTGTGTGGGCAGTATTAACCTTTGAAGAGGTACTAACAGTATTAGCAGCATTAATATTTTTAGCAGTACTAACACAGGTAGCAGCAGTAATACTTCCAGCAGCACTAACCCTGTCAGCAGTACTAACAGGTTTAGTGCTTTTAGGCACCCACATTTTAATGCTTTCTTTTAAAAACTCTTTCTTCATGAGGCCTTTCCTTTCACCATGTTTCTTTATCACATAATTCTTTCCATCCTTCCTATAACCAACAGGTTTTTGCACAGATCTATGAAAGGTCATCTGTTGATTAATAGGGTTAAAGAAACAATGTTTAGCCAAATGATTTAACTTGCCACATATGAAACAAGGTTTTGGTCTATTGATCTTACTCAGATCAACTCCTTGTTTCTGAGCCCATTGATTATTCCAGTTTCTTTGATTTCCTCTTTTTAAACCAGAATTTAGGCTTTTGGCTTTACTGCAAGCACACTGTTTACAAGATCCAGGATTCACAATTGTGGTTTGTTTATAATGGACCTTGTTATCTTTTCCTTTGGTCCTCTCTATTTCCTTGGACTTGACCCAGATTTTCCCATATCCCTCATTTGTGATAATATTGTTTTCTACTGGGATCTTTTTACTCATATCATTATCTCTGTTCTTACTGGCTTCTTTCTCAGTTAAATCCTTAATTACTACTTCATCCAAAGGGTCTATCTTAAAGGCTTTTTCAGATAAGTCCTTTTTCTCCTTGGTTTCTAAAAAGTTTGAAGTAGGAGAGATATAATTGTTGTTGTGAGGAGGAGATGTACTGTTGTATCCAATACCAGGCTTCATCTTATCATGAATCTGAGCCTTTAGAAGAGAATCCATTGCTTTTGAAGCATATGAAAACTTTTCTATGTCAAGTTTAACTTTAGACAGTTCCCCCTACAGCTTATCACTCTCTTCTAAGGATTTAGACAGTTTGGTCTCTAACTCATTCTTTTCCCACTTCCAATAGTTAGTATCATAAGAGTGTTGAAGTTCATTAGCTTGAAAGCCTTTGATTTGTTCTTCAAATCTCTCTACAATTAACACATAATCTCTTCTATCCTTTTCTAATCTTTTGAGATCATCACACATACTTTGATTGTGATCCCTGTATCTTTTGACAGTGTCAATGCAAGATTTAGTGCAAAGATTAGAAATTACCTCAGAGGGGAGATCATACACTTCTGCCATAAGAGCTTGATTCTGAATGGCTTCCTCAGCTTGATCACTCCAGTCAAATCCCATTCCTTGTTGAGAGACAAGGGCTTGAGCATGATTCTTGTTCTGAGTGTAGCCTCCATTCTGAGCTTGTTGGTGGTTGTTGTTTGGAACAGCACTTCTGCATTCTCTAGCAAAGTGTCCTTTCATGTGACACTTATAACATTCCACCTTGGTTTTGTCAAAACCAGCTCCATCTTCTCTTCTTTGAGAGAAGTTATTCCTTCATGTTCTTTTAATGAACTTCTTCACTCTCATGGATAACATGGCCATCTGCCATTTAATATCAATCTCCTCCAGGTCATCAGGGTGGAGTTGATCCAGATCATCATTAATCAATGAATTGTTACTATGACTGGACAAGAAGGCTTCAAATATTGTTTCAGTTCCTTTTTCTGAACTTGCTCCACTAGCAGTACTAACTGCTTCAGAGATGGCAGTAGTATCAGTGGATGTTGAAAGAAGTGCAGCATTGTGGACATAACCAGTGGGCTTCTTCTTGATCTCTACCTCAGTTTCAAAAACTCTTAGATCATTGTATAGATCATCAAGTTCTTTCTCTTCTAGATTATCACTCTGTCTATATGAGACAGTGTACATAGTCCATTCATCCCCAAGAGATCTGAGGAACTTTCTGTTGATGTCATCTTGATCCATCTTCACTCCTACAGTAGCTAGTTCACTAATGAGCTTGTTGAACCTATCAAAAGTTTGAGTCATAGACTCATTCTTTGAGGAAGTAAAGTTCTCATACTGCTGCTTTAGAACATCTCTTTGATTTCTTTTGATGCTCTTTGTACCAGCAAACCTTTTCTCTAGAGCATTCCAGAGAATTTGAGCATCAGTGCAGTTGCAAAATTGATGCTGATACTCATTGGGGATGGCCAGGAGCAGAGTGCTCAAGGCCTTCATCTCTGTCTGTCTGATCTTCCTCTCACCATCTGTCTTTGGTGGAGGTCTTTTCCCATCTGGTCCTATCCTTCCAGCTTCAGAAGGACCATTCTCAATGATTTCCCACATTGAGTAGTCAGTAAGAAGAATGTATTGTCTGATTCTGATCTTCCACATATCAAACTCACTGGGTTTGAGCATTGGAACCTTGGAGACCAAAGAACTGCTTGATTCTGTAAAATTTTCCATGATAAATAAATGTTTCTGAGAGAACCTGCTCTGATACCACTTGTCAGGATCAAATTCTCAACAAGAATTAATTCTCAGAAACAATATCAAAGAAGTTTGCGGAATAACACTTTGATATTTTATGAAACAGTAAATCAACACAGAAAATATGAATAACAAACTGTGAACTTGTATTGAATGCTTTGAAGTTACAAGATTACACACTCAACCTCAATATTGATGAACAGGCTCACCAATACGAATTCTACTTCTCTAGAATTAGAATCTATGCCTTGAGGTTGATTTCTCTCAAAAAAACTTAATTCATAAACTATCCTATAACTTCTATACATATACTAAAGAAAAAGATAATTACAATAAATAAACAAATCTTCAGTATATCTTCCATGTATATCTCTAAGCTTCCAAGAATATCTTCATTCTTTCCAGCTGTCTTCCTTTCCATACGGATCATATAAGCAGTACTAACTATGCTCAGCAGCATTAACTTCTTCTAGCAGCATTAATTACTAAGCAGTACTAACTACTAGCAGTACTAACTTTGTTCAAGCAGTACTAACAATGACTAGCAGTATTAATTCTACTAGCAGTAGTAATACTCAGCAGTATTAACCTTTAAGTCTTCTAGCAGTATTAACTCTGATCCAACAGCATTAACCACACTTAAGCCTTTCTTCAGTTCCCAACACATATGCTCAACTTCCTCCTCAGAGAGCACCTCCTTGGGGTTGGGAGACACCCCTTTGGTGTCCCTATTGATATTCCCTAAAGGAGAATTCTCCCTTAGAGGGCTTAAAGGCTTGGGGGTTGATGGTACAAGAAGGGAAGGAGCCTTCTTTACCTGTTTCCTCTTGTATGTTTGGGTGATTGGTGAGGTATGTTTTTCAAGAAGGGACTGGGGAATAGATTTAGAGTGGGAAGGTTGGGATTGGCTAGCAGTAGGATGGTCTAATGGGGGCCTTGACCCTGCTGCCATACCTTCATCAGTGTGGGACACCACCATCATTGTAGGGAACAATGGGGTGTCAACTCCTTCCGAGTCCCCAGCAAATCTTCTCATATTTGAGAAAACCTTGCCTTTGGGGGGTTTAGGTACATATACCCCAACAAGATGAGGTATATCCGTCAATTCATGAGTAATCACTTCTTGGACAAACCTGGGGTACATAAAGAAGCTTTTTTTGTTTCCCATGTTTGAGACAAGATCACTGAAAATCATTTTAGAAAAGTTGTACTTTCTGGCAGTGGCCAAGCACACCAAAGCATAAGCAATGGTGCTGCTGAACTCACTCCATCCAGTAGTCTTTTTGGAGATACAATGCATAAGGGTATGGACAAAGAAACGCCATTGGGGTGAAAATTTGGCTTTTGAGAACTTGAACACACCCAATGGGCCTCCATACCCCATTCTTGTAAGAGAAGAGAACAGTTCATCATTTGGGATAGAAGTTATACCAGAGGCATCGTCTAGACGTAGACTGATGCGAATAACTTCTTCAGTAACTGTCAAGGGTTTGTCACACACCCTTGTCTTGATCATTTGCACACCATTCTCAGTGATAATGGTAGCATTTGTCCAGAATTGCCTTTGATGCTCGATATAGATTGTAGGCGATACAGTAAGAGCATGGGCAATATGGCTTGACTTGAGGAAATCCAAAATCTGGTGGAACCCAGCGGCCTGTTTGGGCTTCTGTAGCATCGCGATTTCATTGTGTTCATCTATGAATGCCATTGATGCCATTGAGCTTTGAGAAAATCTTGCCTGAAAGCTTTGAACTTGAGAGAGAAAGGGTTTAGAGCGCAAGTGAACAGTATGCAAAGAGTCGTTATGAACTTTTAGGCGGGCAAAGGGTATTTATAGTATTCGGGACATAAGCAGTATTAACCTAGAGCAGTATTAACGGACAAGCAGTATTAACTGCGAGCAGTATTAACTGAAAGCAGTATTAACTGAAAGCAGTATTAACTACTAGCAGTATTAACTAACTAGCAGTATTAACTACTAGCAGTATTAACTAACTAGCAGTATTAACTGAAAGCAATATTAACTACTAGCAGTATTAACTAACTAGCAGTATTAACCAACTAGCAGTATTAACTACTAGCAGTATTAACTAACTAGCAGTATTAACCAACTAGCAGTATTAACTACTAGCAGTATTAACCAACTAGCAGTATTAACTGAAAGCAGTATTAACACTGCACTGGCAGCATTAACTGCACTTACACCTTTTAAGCTTGTGTTGTCCATAACCTTTCATTTGTACCTCACACTGTTATTCCATCTCTTAATTTTCCACTTGTCTTACCTTTGAACTTACCTCCATCTCGAGTTTCATACAAAGAGCAACATGTCCTCCATCAAACCTTTTGAAGCTTTGAAGGCAGTCCATGTTACTTGATATGTGCCAAGAGCAACCACTATCTACATGTCAAATGCCCTTCCTCTTGAGCTGTTGGTTGCCCTGCACACTTAATAAATCAGTTAGTCTTGGTTGGAACCCTGGCCAAAGTGGTCTTGGGTTGTCCTTTCTCATTTATATAATCTGTCAGTTTGGTTTGGATGAGTTGTTTAGGAATCTCATGGCTGGAATACCTTGTCAAGATTATAGGCTTTGCAACATTAATACTAGTAGAAGCACTATCCTTGTTAGCAGTAGTATTGGTTGCAACAGCACTATTTCTGTTAGCAGTACTATCTGGGATAGCAGTACTAACCGGTTTCCTTACAATTGGAACCCAAACTTGAACAAAGTTGTTTGCTTTCTTTGCCTTTAAATTACTCCTTGGCTTATTTGGAGTATTTTTCTTTGTATTAGCAAACTTGTTCTGAGCATGAGACTTTATAGGTGCTCTGTTCTCAGCCATTTGATTCCTTCTTTTATTCCTATAACCAAAAGAGTTTTGTGGTTTTCTTTGAAAAGTGACTCTTTGGTTGATAGGGTTGAAATAACAATGCTTGGCAAGATGATTCAATTTGCCACAGATAAAACAAGGTTTTGGTCTATTGATTTTACTCAAATCAACCCCTTGTTTATGTGCCCACTGATTATTCCAGTTTCTCTGATTTCCCCTTGGTTTATCATGTTTTTGGGGCTCAGATTTATTGCAAGCACACTGTTTGCATGGGACAGGATTCACAACTGTGGTTTGCTTATAATGGACCTTCTCAGACTTTCCCTCAGTCTTTTCTATGTCCTTAGACTTGATCCAAGCCTTTCCACATCCCTCATTAGTGATAATGTTATTTTCTAGAGGAATCTCACCACTCACAGTGTTCTCCTTACTCTTTTCACTGGAGCTCTCTTCTTCAGAGTCTGTTTCAACCACCACTTTGTCTAAAGGATCTACCTTAGTGGCTCCAACAGGCAATTCCTTCCTATCCTTGGTCTCTAGCAGGTCTGATATAGGAGGGATGTAATTGTTGTTGTATGGTGGTGGTGTGGTGTTATATCCTATTCCTCTTCTAAGTTTGTCATGGATTTGAGTTTGGAGCAAAGAGTCCATTGCTTTAGAAGCATTTGAAAATTTCTCAATATCCAGCTTGGCTTTCTCAAACTCACTCTTTATCTTCTCATTCTCCTCTTTAGACTTTTTCAGCTGAAGTTCTAGGTCGTTCTTCTCCCACTTCCAGTAATTTGTATCATAAGAATGTTGAAGTTCATTGGCTTGGAAAACTTTAATCTGTTCCTCAAAGCTCTCAACAATTCTTACATAGTCTTTTATATCTCTCTCTAATCTTTTAAGATCATCACACATACCCTGATTGTGATACCTGTACCTTTGAACGGTTTCAATACAGGATTTAGAGCAAAGATTAGATGTTACCTCAGTGGGAATGGCAGTGCTTGTTGATTTTGATTCTTTAGCCATTGATAGATGTTGAATGAATGTTTCTGAGAATACACTAGCTCTGATACCACTTGTCAGGATCGAATTCTCAACAAGAATTAATTCTCAGAAACAATATCAAAGATGTTTGCGGAATAACACTTTGATATTCAATGAAACAGTAAACCAAAACAGTAAATATGAAGAACAAACTGTAAACTTGTATTGAATAATTAAAATCACAAGATTACACACTCAACCTCAATCTTGAAGAACAGACTCTTTCAAGACGAATTCTACTTCTCTAGAATTAGGATCTATGCCTTGAGGTTAATTTTCTCTCTAGAACTTAGAATGAATAATGATGATCTAAACTATTCTATACATTCTATACATATACTAATCAGAGGATAATTACAATTAATAAACATATCTTCAGTATATCTTCCATGTATATCTCTAAGCTTCCATGAATATCTTCAGTTTATCCAGCTGTCATCCTTTTCATTCGGATCTTCAAGTCATAAGCAACACTAACTATGCTCAGCAATATTAACTTCTTCAAGCAGCATTAACTGTAAGCAGCACTAACCACTAGCAGTACTAACTAGCTAAGCAGTACTAACTTTGTTCAAGCAGCACTAACTTTGACTAGCAGTATTAATTCTACTAGCAGTAGTAATACTCAGCAGTATTAACCTTGAAGTCTTCTAGCAGTAGTAACTCTGAACCAGCAGCATTAACCATACTTAAGCTTTTCTTCAGTTCCCAACAATGAGTGATCGTCACATGTCTACATCTTCTAGCAACGAATGCACAGAAGTGTGTGATGTGGTTAATCTTCTGGTATAGTGGGTTATGGGTCGCTCTTTCTCTTCATTTTCTTTTCTTGCCTTTTCTCTCACAGACTCACTTATATTTTCGACTATATCTCCGTCATGTCTCCTTATAACACCGATATCACTTGTAACGACTGCAACATGGGAATCAACTTTAATAACAATTTCAGCTCCGCCATGATGTTGATCATCATCATCATTATCATCAAATGTGTCATTTCCATCATCATCTTCTCGTGTTGCAGAGTTTGTTCTTTCAGAGTCAGAGCTTGCACTGCCTAAGTCAACATTTTCTGTCACTTGGTCAGGTGAGCTAGCAACAAAGTGAATGTCTTCTACTACATGTAATTCTTCGTGTTGTGCCTCTATGTCATGATGTTCAGGTTGATCCAAGGCATGTTAAGAGCCTTGACTTTCACGGACTTCAGGTGTCATATGAGATGGGGTAAGAACCCGTGACCCTGATGTCTCCAGTCAAAGTCTCCGACCCCATCCGATTTCCCTCTCTGTGTTTTTCCTCTTCTCTCCCCGTACCCGAACTCCCTGAGTTTCGGATACCCTCACAGACACCTCTCGCCTAGGGATTGAACCTGGGGTAGGTACAGCCGGTTCTGGCTGTGCCATAGATTCTCTATACTCTACTAAACACTCAACCTCTGGATCAACATAACTAAGTAGGCCTTCAGGGATTGGCATAGAGTAGTTAAACTGCTTCTTCTAATGCACTAGAAATTTCATTTCATGCACTTCAGCAAGGGTATGTGAACTTCTCCTGGGAATCTTCTTGTTTCCTCTTAGAACACATCTAACCAAAAGTGTCACAAACCTCTGATACGGAAGGTAAGTGAGAACTTTGACAGTGTTGTTCTTGGCAGCTATCTTTTCAAGTAACTCAGTCCAAAAGACTATTGCATAATCTATATGCAAATCATGCACGATAGAATAGAATAGCTTCAGTATGTGACTGCTTGCGTTGTCAGTGCCATAAGATTTTGCAGTCAGCCATCTATTGATAACTGAGAATAATGCATAGTAGAAGGGCGGCTGATTATTCTTCTTGAACTGGCTGACTCTGTCAAGGTCACCAATATAGCCCATTTCCCTAATACTAGCTAGTGCAACTTCTTCAGTAGGCAGTTCATCAAAAGTAGTGCGGCCTTCCCTGGAATTTGCTTCCGGTAGTTGAAGAGAACGTCTGCATAGTTCAAGGTCAATGTTGGCAGAGAAGAAGTCAATCCTGTCTTGAAGAACTGGACACCTTAGTTGTCCAACAGTAATATGTGAAAGTTGGATGGTCTTCCAAGCTTGTTGCACGTAGATTTCCGGCACTTCTCCACTTTCTGATAGTGCTCTGTTCAGAGGGTGATTCTGAAGGATAAGATTCACCAAGGGATCTATGTTCAGCTGGAACTCAAACTTGTGATTGTTTGGAGTTTGAGCCATGTATTCAGATGGAGATATCAGCAGCAAATCAGTATTAATATTTGGAGGTGGAATATCTGCTGTCCTCTGAGAAGGAATTGAATGCTCTTGCTCAGCTTCATGAATGGAGTTTTCATCCATTTGAACATTCTGGGAATCATTGTCAGCCATTTGATCTGCAACATGAAACATAATAGGTTAGATAAAGTCCAAAGACTTAGAGTCAGTACATAAGAGTGAAATAGTGAGAAAAGCAACTTTTTAAAAATCCTAAGTGTAGGATTCGCAGGCTATAGACTTGCGAGTTCTTACATTTAGGTGCTCAGGATTCGTAGGCAAGCTCTCTGCGAATCCTTGACTTAGCAAATTAGGCAAGATAAATCAAGGGATAACATGATTCGCAGGAAATGGGATTGCGGATCCTGTCCTTGGGGTTTTTGAAAGCATAACACAAACAAGAATTCGTGAAGCACACGAATCGTAAAACCCTTAAAACATTCAAAAAGTTGCGAAATCTGTACTTGAACATTCAAAAAGATCCTCAAGAACACCAAAAACACTATTCATGGACCCAGATTGAGAAATTCATGAAAATCAATGTTAGGGTTTGAAATTTATACCATGGTGTTCAATTTAGCAATGTGAACATGAGTTCAACTATTAATTTTGTTTTCAAACACCCATTTATGACCAAAATTTGAATCAAAGTCAATAACAGTCGATAGTTTTATAAGAACACCAATCGACAAAATCACTGAGAAGTAGTCAAAACTTAGGTTTTCAATCAATTAAACAATCTGTGGGTACTAGTATAGCATTACGAGGGTAATGAGATCATTATAACACCGAGATTTAACATTAGGGTTCAGAAAATCTAAGATTTTATCGACATTACGTCCTTTGAAGTTCAAGAGTCCAAAAACAATCATTCGAAACTGATCTTAATCCAAGTTAGGGCTCCCTGCAATCAATAATCACAATAACAACATAAGATATAATAATCATAACAAAACTCAACCTTGGTTCTAAAACAGGATGAAATCAGAAAGTGTTTGAGAACGAGAGTTCGTGAACAAGGGTTTTAGAGGGTTTAGAAGCTTTCGCGAATTTAATCTGAGATAAGTGGAAACAAAATTGCCTAAGTGTCCTATTTATACTCAAGAAGAGTTAGGACACGGGGCCAAGAGAGATTTGGTCTCAGATTTCGCCAGCTAAGAGATTTAAACAAGAGAATTCGCAAGGTATAAGATACTAGAATTCTCAAGTGACATAGCTACGAGTTCTATAGCTTTCGCAGGTAAAGGAACTGCGAATCCTCTAGAATTCGTAGGCATTACATCTGCGAATTCTTAACTTTTGCATACAACTAGCTCAAGGATTCTACAGATTTCGCAAGAGTATACTCTACGAAACTTGAAGCTTTCTCAAGCTAGTGGGTTGCGAATCTTTTACTTAGCCAAGTTTCCATCCTTTCAAAAACATTCTAAATAAGGAAACTTTCTATTTTGGGAAAACTTTCACAAAATGTACCAAAAATGGAAATTTTCTAGTTAAAGAAACCTTCCAAAAATGGCATTTTTATCAATTTTAATTCTAAAAAGGTTTACTCACACCCTACTTACAACACTTCATTGTTCCCCCTTAATGTAGCAGTATGGTTTTCCTTGAACTCATCAGATACTCCCCCTTGATCTGATCTCTGGTTGATCTTTCTTTTGATCAGAATTGTCTGTGATTGGTTCATGCAGCTCCCCCTTAACATGATGTGGATCTCTTGACAACATTTGCACAGATATGCTCCCCCTTTATAGGCATGGATAATTTGGCAGTTAAGCTCAATTTCTTCGATTTTCTCAAATGTTGAGAGGCAATAATCATTATGAGATAGAGACTCAGAGTAAAAGAAACTCCCTGTTTTCCAGAAGATCAACAACTTTTGACAGTTGTGTATGAGTTCTAAGTTGTAGTACTTAGAAGTCAATGCTTTGACATTGAAGCAAGTGTCCGGATCTGTAGTGATCAGAATTCATGGATTCCTCAGTCGTTCATGACTGGGACATCTTCCATTTTCTCTTTTCCTTTTTTAACCTGCACCACAAGTTTAGGTTTTGGTACCCATATAGACTTGGGTCCAAGTTTGTCAGTGTTTGAGAATTTCTTAGAGTGATTCTCATACCTGTGATAAGCCTTATGATGATAAGATCTGTGATAAGCTTGTGCTTTGTGAATGAACCTATCAGTGTAACAATAAGAACAACACAATTTCCTTTTTGCTAACCTGATCAAATGTGTAGTTGTTTGAATGAAGTCAGTGGCAAAGGACTTACTTCTTGAAGCTCTGTCCTTCTTCCTGTTAGCTTTGTGAAGCTTTGCTGCTTCTGGAGAACCTTTAACAACCCATACCATTTGATCTTTCTTTAGAGACTGAGTTGGAGATTTTTGAAAATTATTAGCATTCTTATTAACTGATTTCACATAAAAGGATCTTGGAGTTTTAATCTGCTCTGATTCAGAAGCTTTGGTTTTCACATCTTGTTTTCTAAAAACCATTTTCTGAAACATACTTGATACTGTTTGAAAATAGCACACTGACTCAGCAGAATCATCATCAAAGGAAGATGAGTTAGATGGATCAGTGGTCATCTTGTGAGACAAGTCAGTATTATCAATCTCAAGTTGTTGAATTTTATCACACAACTTGGATTTCTCATTGCAGAGTTTGTCAAACTTGCTTTGAATTCTAGATTTACTCCTTTTCTCCTTCATGATTTCAGTAGACAAGTTTGCCAATTTGCTTGTAAGCTTAGAGATTTCTTTTTCAAAAACCACTCTCTCTTCTTCAAAATCTTTTTCCAAAGTCTGGTTTTTATCTGAAATTTCTTTGAACAAATTAATATTTTTTCTTTTAAGATCTTTTCTCTCATCATCAAAGGACTTCCTTTCAGATAGGATGAGTTGTTCAAATTCAGAAACTTGTTTTAAAAGATTTGAGACTTTAATCTCTAGTTGCTTCTTCTCAGACTCAGACTTCTTGCACAACTCAAACAGTCTCTGGTTGAAAGTTTTCTCCAGTTCAACAATTTCTTTATTATTTCTTTCATCCACCTTCTTGAGCCAATCATGACCTTTGTCTTGATACCTTTTCACTTGAAGTTCAACCTTTAACATTTTGTCATTTAAGGCTTCCATGTCAGCTTTTAATTCTTTGTTTTGACATCGAATATTTTCAAGTTCAGCTTCCATTTTCGGTATCTCTGGCATGTATGACAATGTACAGTCTCTTGGAGTGAGCACTGTATTTCCCATATCATCCATATAAGGCATCTTTCCTATGTCTGAAAAATGTGCTTGAAGTGATCTTTACTCAGAGAATCAGATATTAGGAACAGAAAGTCGACAAATATGCAAAAATGTGTAAAATAGGGCAAGGATTCGCAAATAGTATGCAAGGATACTAAAAGGATACAACTTTTGCAGATCAACGAAATTTGGCTCAGAATTCGTAGCTGCTAGAGTTGAGAAAGTAGAGGTATTCACAAGAGAGATGATTGCGAATCCTGCAAATTTCGTAGATAATAGTCTGCGAATTCTTTAGAATTTGTAATTTAGTAGATTGCGTAACCTTCAGCTTTCGCAGGTAATTGTTCTGTGAATCTTGTACTTGAATTTCTTTTATCCTGCGAGTTTTGCTCTTTATTCTGCGAGTTCTTCACACAAACTTGCGAAGTTTGCATACTTCGAGCTTTAACTTCAGTTTATTACCAGATCCAATGCAAACATGTTCAATCGATGCCAAAATCTGACACTATTCTCAGTACTTGACCGAGAACAAACCCTAATCATTGTATTTTCGAAAACTTAACCAATCTGACTTTGAGATTTTGAACAGGTCGCATAATACAAAGTCTAAAAATCAAGAAATCGATTAAATAGACTAACCAAATCTGCTTAAATATGTTTCTGATAAATATGAAACATGTTCATAATCATCATATGCATCTATTGAGCCAAAGATTACATTCAAACAACCTTTAAATCTCAAAATCACTAATGGAACAGTGACTTTTCGAAAAGTAGCAAACTGAGATCAATTTCTGCATAAATCGATTTGAATCTGATTTCTGATGTGGCTCTGATACCAATTGTTGTTCCAGAATCAAGCACACATATAATCACAATCAGAGTATTGAACAAGAAAGAACCACAGATAAGATGAAAGATCAATAAGTCATATGATTCATTGAGAGGAAAAGGATGACGGCTACAAGATGATTACACAATGATTGAATAAAGTAGCTTAACCTAAAAGGCAAAAACAAGAGACTATAAATAGGGTCAACAACCTTGACACCTACACAAGCCTAACTAACGAAATACTAACAAATACATAACAAGGGACTAACTGTAACACCCCGGATTTCCGTTTTGTAATCTTGTTACTCTTGTGTTTAAGTGTTGTCGTTAGCACCGTGTTTGGTTTGATGTTCGAGTTTGGATTTTGGTGGTTTTGGATTAACCACAGTGAACCACGCGAGTTGCACCGCGACTTGAGGTCGCGGCACAACCCACGAAACCCACTGGATGTTTTGGGTTTGAGGGACACGGGCGAGTTATGCTGCAAGTAGAAGTCGCGGCATAACCCGCGAGGTTGCCTGGCCGACTTAAAAGTGGTCTTCACAAATATCTCATTTGGTTTTTAATATCTCAAATCTCTTTTCTCTCTCAAGTCTCTCTCTCTCTCTCTCTCTCTGGTTTTCTTGTTTGGTATCCTCGGGTTTCGTTTGTTGCTAGTATAAAGTGCATCTAGCAAGGGTTCGGTGTTAAAAGCTTCACCTCTTCGTCGTGGTCGATATCTGGTTTTTCGGGTTTTCGTATAAACCTATTGGGTGAGTTCCTACTACCTTTTTCTAAACTTTATACATGTCAAAACTTACATTTTGAACTTCTATATATCTCCATGGTTTCAGATCTAAGTTTACTACATTTTGATATAACTTGAGTTTTGGGAGATTTTAGGGTTCCCGATCATTTTCGACTAAAATGATGGGTTCCATCTTATTTGAAGTAAAAGGATGTTTTATTTGCACATTTATGTGTGTTACTTGAAAGAATGTTTAAAGTTCATTTTGATGATTTTCATTCTTACCAGAAGTTAAACTTGAAAATGCATTTTGTTTATAAATGTTATTTTATACCATATGACTATCTATGGTTGGTCACATATGTTGTTGTGACGAGTCTGTGCCATTGCTAGTGGATCCCTAGGTATTGGTTCTACTTACGCTTTTATGTGATTTTCTGGAAAGAAAGTAAAATAAAGTACTACATGCACATTTAGTTGTGAGGTACTAAAAGAGAAAGTAAAATAAGTACTACATGCACATTTAGTTGTGAGGTACTAAAAGGGAAAGTAAAATAAGTACTACATGAACATTTAGTTGTGAGGTACTAAAAGGGAAAGTAAAATAAGTACTACATGCACATTGAGTTGTGAGGTACAAAAAGGGAAAGTAAAATAAAGGACTACTTGCACATTAAGTTGTGAGGTTCTGGAAGAAGAATAAAAGAAAGGACTACTTGCACATTAAGTTGTGAGGTTCTGGAAAGACTGTATATAGTCTCATTGTAATATTTCATTCTTATTAACGATTTGACTTGGGATTGCTTATTGGAAGGATCTCCTTTTGATGCAAATGTT
Organism: Arctium lappa; assembly: GCA_023525745.1. NCBI lineage: Eukaryota > Viridiplantae > Streptophyta > Magnoliopsida > Asterales > Asteraceae > Arctium > Arctium lappa. The sequence continues at coordinate 55,356,119 of CM042051.1, forward strand.
TATATCTCTTGAAATTATAAACTGTATGTTCTCACTAGGCTTTAAGCCTAACACTTTTTATCAAATGATGTGTATAACAGGTTCCCATTAGCGGTGGGTTGCCAAGGGCTTGTGTGATGAGCTTGGTCTCGGGGGCTTTTGAGATGACTAGTATTTGATGTTGGGCAATTGTTTAAGTCCCATTCTTTTGGTGATAATGGATTAACAACCGACGTAATCTAGATAGTTATGTTTAGATTAGTTTGTTGTTGAAATTCCATATCCGTATTCAGGGTTGTAAAGGTTAAGTACATTTCCCCTTTTTGGGAGGTTTATACCAAGTGTTGATGCTTATTTGTCCCGTTTCCACGTTGTAAATTCACTCTTGTTTTTAGGGTGTTACAAGTTGGTATCAGAGCTCTAGTTTAAGTGATCTAGGCATGAATGTTAAGCATTGATTCGTGAGCTTGGGTAGAATTTCTAAGATTGGTTGGTCTTAGAGTCGACGGAAGTTAGAGTTATCGAACGTTGTAGCGATGGTATTAAGAACCTTTATGTATTGTATGTTCATAATTTCACTTAGCTAATGTTATTATGAGAATATTTATACGTGATTGTGCTTAATGTATGTTATCCCAGATTTAATCTAGTTGGTAAATAATCAATCAAGCAATCATAGAACACAATAATAATCAAGAGATATATAAATCAGAGTAACATACCAATCCCTTGAATAAACAATGAAACCCTTGAGTGTTCTTGATACCCTTTGATTACAGAGAAAATACGGCTAACTATTTAGAATATTATCAGAGTTAACCTAAAACTAAACTAAACAAAACTTTAAATACCTAAGCCTTATGGGCTTTAAGCTTAACAGGCTTTCTAATGGGCTTGGGCCCAATAGCTAATAAACTATTAATCTATTACAATTTAAACCCTTTAAATAACTTTGACACAATTGCAGTTTAAACCCTGAACTTTTAACTTTAATCTTGAATACAATTATTTGATCCAACAATCTCCCCCTTTGGATTCAAGATTAAAAAAATTTGCAATTGTCTTCGGGTCTTCACTTGTATTCTCTTTTCTTCAGATATGACGTTGATCGCTTCAAAACTTCAAATCTTTGAAAATCTTCAGCAATCTTCAGATTATATTCTCCTTCTTTGATAATTCTCCCTTTTTTGATAATTCTCCCTTTTTGTATCTTCTCCCCCTTTTTGATGAGTGCTGAGAATCATCATCATCAAAACTTTGCAAAACAATCTCCCCCTTTTCAAGACAATCTCCCCTATTTTGAATGATCACGTAAGCACAGTCTTCATCATGTAACGAGCCCTGTGTGGAAATAAAAGCAGTCTTCCCAGATGGAAAGAGTGATTATTTCAATATTTTCAGATTAAAATAGAAAGTAGTAACCATTCGAATCTATTCAAATTCAAACAGTTTAATAAGTGTAACCCTGAATCAACAAATGACTCAGTTAGAATGCCTGTCAATGACACAAAGTCACTGAGTAACACAAAGTTACTATATAAGGAGCTGGTTTGATGTAGACTCCCCAGGTCTTCTATTGAATAATCGAATAACACATGGTTATCTATGAACGTTCTGATAGAAAACAAATTTCTGTGTGCTCGTGCATGTGTTAGAAAAAAAATTAAGCATAGATGATTGCTTTTCAATATAGGCTCAAAGTATGTAAACTTGTTGAGACAGCAACAAATTATACAAAAACTCAATGTGCATGAGAAAGGGTTCGAAGGTGGGGCAACTTTCCTTCTTTTTCAATATTAGTATCTTCCAAATGAAGAACCAATAGCGTATGTGCTGCGTCCCCAGAAAATGTGAAACATTCTCTTTTGAGAAAAAAATGAGTAGCTGGTGGGGTTGTATGCAAGAGATGGCATGGGCTAGTTGCCTATTTCAATGATGGTCACCAAAGAATGTGAACCAATCAGATTATGTGGTTGCCCGACTCAGAAAGAAATTTGGTGCAGAGTTTAATATTCTTTTACTCTGTTCTCTCACCCTCTTTCTTTTAATTCTCACTTCTAACCAATCTCTCTTTTCCATTTTACCTCTTCATACACCATCACTCAATTCTTTTTACCCTTCTCCCCTCAATCTCTCAGGGAATACTTCCTGGGTAGGAAACACTGGTTATCGTGAATCCATGGATGTTCTGTTAAGTTCTCACACTGAATCCCATGTATTTTCCTAAAAGAACATGCTGTTCAACAGGCGTTTGTACATGTAAGCACAAATAACACTTGTAACATGAAGAATAAGATTTTTGGAGAAGTCAAAATAGTTGTGTTTGATGATTCAATTCTCCCCCTCAACCTAAAAGAGTTTGACAATTAAGCTCATATCATTTTATCATGAAGAATAATATTTTGGAGAATAAAAAAAATGAATGTTGTTTATATGAACAATATATAAACATATTTTTAATGAAAGCACATGAAATGACGTTTGATTCAATCAACAGTGAATACAAATAACGTGAGTATTACCATAGAAAGATTTTACTTTTGATACATGGTAATAACAAAGTCAAATAGAATGTTCTGAACCGTTATGTGTACGAATACTAGACAAAGTATATTGACAAGATAAAACACAAGTATTTATCTTTGAAGAACACACGGTCAGATAAGCATTTAAGTATCCAAAAATCTGTTAATATCACAGATATTCTCCCCCTTAACTGAAAGATTTTTTTTTCAGCTTAAGAAAAAACAGAAAAAAATAAGGCACTGAAGTGCGAGTTCTAATCCGATGTGATTAGAAGCCATTGTCACTTGACCAAAACTGCATAAATAAAAGAAATAATGGTAATCATTTATGAAAATGATTCCTCTCTCGTTAACAACAGTTGGAAAATAACACAAAAGATCAAAACTTGGAATACTCCCCCTAGAATCATGAGTAAGGTTTAAGACATGTTCAACATTCCAAGTTTGCTGATGAGAAATTGAAAACGCTTTTCATCCAATGGCTTCGTGAAAAGGTCAGCTAACTGGAAGTCAGTTTGAATAAAGTGCATTTCAATATTACCTTTTTCTACATGATCCTTGATGAAATGATAGCGTACGTCGATATGCTTGGTCTTCGAATGTTGTACCGGATTAGAAGTTATAGATATTGCGCTCTTGGAATCACAATAAATAGGAACACGCTTGTAGTTGTAGCCAAAGTCCCTTAACTGTGTCGTCATCCAGAGAACTTGAGAACAGCAGCTAGCAGCAGCTACATACTTAGCCTCGGCAGTGGATGTTGAAACACAGTTTTGTTTCTTTGAAGTCCAACTCACAAGTTTGTCACCTATGAATTGACATGATCCAGAGGTGCTCTTCCGGTCTAGCTTACATCCTGCATGATCAGCATCTGTAAAGGCAGTTAGTTCAAAACGAGAATCCTTTAGATACCAAAGGCCTAGATTAGGCGAGCCTTTGAGATATCTAAGGATTCGCTTAACAGCAGATAAGTGCGACTCTTTAGGATTAGACTGATATCTCACACAAAAACATGTGGCAAACATTATATCCGGGCGACTAGCAGTCAGATAAAGTAAAGAACCAATCATGCTACGATACACCTTTTGATCAACAGGTTTCCCGGAGGGATCCGCGTCTAAGAGTGTACTAGTAGCCATTGGTGTTTTCATGACTGAACTATCTGACATATTGAACTTTTTCAAAATATCGTTTATATATTTAGCTTGATTAATAAATATGCCTTCGGGTAATTGCTTTACTTGTAGACCAAGAAAGAAATTCAATTCACCCATCATCGACATTTCAAACTTTCTTTCCATTATCTTTGAAAAGTTCTTGCAAAATTTCGGATTTGTCGACCCAAATATTATGTCGTCAACATAAATTTGAATGAGAATCAAGTCCTCACCTTGCCTTTTAAGAAATAAGGTAGTATCAACTGTACCTTTCTTGAAACCAGAAGCAAGTACAAATTTAGTGAGAGTTTCATACCAGGATCGCGGTGCTTGTTTAAGACCATAAAGCGCTTTGTCTAAAACATAGACATGATCAGGGTGATGAGGATCAACGAAACCTTCAGGTTGAGCCACGTAGACCTCCTCATGCAGAACGCCGTTCAATAAAGCCGACTTTACATCTATCTGATAGACTGTAAAGTTTTTGTGCGCTGCATAGGCTAGAAAGATTCTGATGGCTTCGATCCTTGCAACTGGGGCGAATGTTTCATCATAGTCAATGCCCTTTTATTGACAGTACCCTTTGGCGACCAGTCGAGCTTTGTTTCTCACGACTACTCCAGCTTCATCTTTCTTATTTCTGAACACCCACTTTGTTCCAATAACGGATTTACCTTTAGGTAGTGGGATCAAGCACCATACCTTGTTCCTTTCGAATTGGAGAAGCTCGTCTTGCATAGCAGAAATCCAGAATGGATCACGTAGAGCTTCAGCCGCTTTCTTTGGCTCTAAGGAACTGAGGAAGCTTGAAAACATGCAGAAGTTAGCTGTTGCAGATCTTGTTGTGACACCAAATTGTACGTCACCTATCACATTTTCCAGGGGATGATCCTTAGTCCAACGATGTGTGCTTGGTAGAGCTTCAACTGTTTGTTGCGTATTTGACGCATCATTTTCATCTTGCACGGCAGGTTTCTCCATAGATGTACTTGGGACATCTTGTACTGGTGTTTCTGATACTAAGGCTTCTGGGCTAGCAGTTGAAGTGCTCGGGACTTTGTTTCCAGAAGAACTATCTGTAGAGACAGACTCAGCATTAGTAGAGTCAGAAACTAACTTTGTACTCGTACCTGATGGAGATGAAGTGTCAGTGACTTCTTCAGAAGGTCCAGACATGTCTTCAGAAATAGTAGGGACCTCCGAGCCTGTACCACTTGTTATTGATGTTGATATGCATTTTTCAAAATCTGCACATATATCATCAAAGGCATCAATAAACAATAAATCTAACTCAGATGAAGTAGAGTTAGAGTTAGAAGAAGTGAATCCTTTAGGTGCTGGTTCTATTCTTGATTGAATAGAAGCTTTGTCGTTAAGACCGAGTTCTGAACTGTTGTCTCCAGAAGTCCTTGTAGAATTCTCATCAAAGGAGACATTCATGCTCTCAACAACCGTCTTGGTTCGAATAATGTAAAGTCGATAAGCTTTGGATGTCAGAGAGTATCCAACGAGGTATCCTTCATCCGCTCTCTTATCAAACTTTGATAATCCTTGACGCTCTTTTAGAATGTAACACCTGCAACCAAAAACACGAAGAAATTTGATATTAGGTGTACGATTGTTGATTAACTCATATGCTGTTTTATTAAATCGCTTGACCACGATGGTATGGTTCTGAGTAAAACATGCTGTAGCAATTGCCTCAGCCCAAAGGTACATGGGTAGATTCAAGTAAGCAAGCATAGTACGAGCTGCTTCAACCAGAGTACAGTTCTTCCGTTTAACAATGCCATTTTGCTGTGGAGTGTAGGCTGCGGAGAAATTGTGTGAAATACCCACGGAAGTAAAATAACTCTTCAGGGTGTCATTCTTGAACTCCGTGCCATTGTCACTGTGAATGGTTCTGACTGGCAGTTGAAGACGTACTTGAATGCGCTTGATGAAAGCGATAATCAACTCTGGCGCATCTGACTTGTTGCGAAGAAACTCGAGCCATGTATACCTTGAGTAGTCATCTATCATTACCAACACATATTTCTTTCCGTTGATAGATGTTGTGCGCATTGGGCCACAAAGGTCTATATGAAGAAGTTCCAGTGCAGATGAGGTCGATGATTCAGCTTTGGACTTGAAGGAGCTTCGCTTCATTTTGCCCAACTCACATGCAGAACACAGTGAGTCTTTTTCGAACCTCATTTCTGGTAGACCTTTGACCAGACCTTGTCTTTGTATCTTCGCTATAGATCGGAAATTCTGATGAGACAAGCGTCGATGCCACGTCCACGATTGTGCTTTGGAAGCTTTGGATAGTAGGCATACTGGACATGTGGCAGACAGTGTAGGAAAATCTACATAGTATAGATTTCCATGGCGCTCAGCTTTGAAGACTTCGTAACCATCGGGATCCTCTAAATAGAAATGAGTGGTTGTGAAGCGGACTTGATATTTCATGTCACAGAAGTGACTGGTACTGAACAGGTTGTGATCAAGTCCTTCAACATATAACACTTTTTGAATCTTCACAACACCGTTATCGAGCATTCCGTATCCTCTGACGTGGCCTTCGGCTTCAGAATTGGCAAATCTAACTGCTCCGGCAGGCTCCTCCACATAGTTATGCAAGAGGTGCTTGATTCTTGTCATGTGGCGTGAACATCCGGAATCTATTACCCACATAGTTTTGCTTAGGCACCGATATCAGGATGGGTCCTTCGCGGTTAGCATCAAGCAACTCAGGAATATCATCTGGTTTGACTTTCACTCTCCATTCATAACGCGGTTTTGGAACCCATTTCCAAACCATCTTAACATTCAGTTCCTGAAAGTGCTTTTTAGAAGTAGGATTGGCAACCTTAGCTCGATACACTTTGGGTTGTGTAGAAGAATCAGAATTAGAATTAAACTTAGAGTTCAGCTTAGCTTTGCTTTTATTCTTTTTGGACTTAGGAGGGGAGTAATATTTGAATGAATTATCCCAACAGTGTTTGCAATAAAGATTCTTTCGAGCAAAATTCATAAACTTAGATTTATCGGAACAAATCTTACATTCATGTTTATCAAAAGAAGTACTATTCAAAATAACACTGTCTGTAGGACAACTACTAGAATTCAAACTATTCTTTTTATTCAAACTAAGATCTTTATTCTTCTTACTCTTCCCAGCTCCATTTCCTCTTATATCTGAAACAGAAACAAGAACCTTGTTAGTCTCTAACTTAGAAGGTGGTTCTTTTCTAGTGCTCTTTGAAGTCTCACCCTTTTCAAAAATACTCGGTGGATATTCAAGACAATCAGAGTAAACAACTAAAGATTTTGTAGGAGCATCAAATTCTGGATTGGTTCTTACCTTCCAGCTTGGATCATTGAACATCTGTTTATCATTTGAAGCATTTTTAAACAAAGTAATTTTCAAATCATTGATCTCAGTGCAAAGATCTTGATTTACTTTGAAAGACTTTTCAAGTTTATGTTTGAGATCAAAGTTTTCATCTTCAACCTCATCAAGAGACTGTTGCAACATATCAATTTGCTTCATCAATTCAGATGTATTATCATTCACAAAATTTGACTCCTTTGGAATAGAAACAGGATCAGAGTCTGAAGCATTCATCATTTCAGAAAATAATTCTTCTGTCATGGACTCAATAAACTCCGTTTTATCATTTTGAACACAAGATTCATTCGTGATAGCAGTTTCTTCTTCAACCTCTTCAACAAGTAAAAGGTTTAGAAGCAATGGGATTTGAGACTGATGGTATAGTAGATGGATCAATATCCGATTCATACTCATCATATTTGCATGCAGTCTCAGGTGGAACTGTGTTGGTGCTTACTGATTCTTTGAAAGGTGTGGTAAATAGTGATTCAAATTCAGTACATTCGATCTTTCGAGTCTCATAGCTTTTATTCAAATCACCATATGTAAAAGCAACTGATTTAAAATGATTTTGAGAATCAGTGTCACCAGACTTGTTCTTTCCCATTTCTTCTTGACCTTTGATCTGAGATAAAGGTGTTGGAGTACTTGCTTCAACAAAAGTTGCACGAATGTCAGGAATGGGTCTGATTGCGGAGCCGAATTTATCAAAATTATTTAAATGCTCCGGTGCCTTTTTCAAAATCTCATTAGTTGGCACACCCAAACCTGGTTTTAGTTTATAAAACCTTTCGTCTTGGAGTTTATTGGTCAACAGATTTAATGTTTGCTCAGTCTGACCTCGTTTCATATTAATGTCCTCCAGTTGCTTAATTTTGGTGTAAGCATCATTTCTTTCTTTATAACAAACTTCAAATTTATTTTGAACTCACCTTTTTCAGCATTGATATTCACAAGATCCTTTTCTAAATCAGATATTTTGCTTTTCAAAGAATCCTTTTCAGCTTTTAAACCGTCTTTTTCCTTTTCTTTTTCGTCCACAACAACTTTCAGCAAAGCGTTTTCATCACGAAAACTCAATTTTGATTGTTGTGCAGAGCTAAGTTTGCCTTTCAATAAAGCAAATTCATCTTTCATGCTATGTATTTGAGTCATAAGAGATTCAATAAGCTCAGAATTATCACTTACCTCAGAGTTTGCATCTTCATATTGTGCCTCAGAATATTCATCGTCACCATCCAGCTTTGCCATATAAGATACTTGAGTGAAGTGAGCTTGCTCCTCGTCATCGAAACTTTGGAACAACCAGTTCTCTTCTTCGGCCATAAGCACCTTTCCTTCTTCAGCTTTCTTGGCGATGAATGACTTTCTTGCATAATAGTCTGAGTTCTTTACCTTCTTGAATCTGCAATCTCTGGAGAAGTGCCCAAACTTGCCACAATTGTAGCATTTTCCTGGTTAATCAGCCCTGTCTTCTTTCTTTTCTTCTATCTTATCTTCTCTTCTGTCTTCTTTTCTTTCTTCTCGTCTTTCCTCTCGTCGTCCTTGCCTTGGCTTGTATCTTAATTCAGCCTTCTCTTTCTTGGGACCTTCGTACTTAGGCTTTGAATAAAACTTCTTCTTGCCAAAGGTCTTCTTGAATCTTCGAGTAATAAGAGCCATGTCCTCAGAGAACTTCTGAATATCTGGATCAGAATCAATCTCCAGTTCTTCATCACTTGAAGTAGAGTCAGAGTCGGTAACTTCAGTAACTAGAGCTTTTGTCACCTTTTTCTTTGACCTTGCGAAAGATACAGAACTTTTGCCGGCTATGAGAGCCACAGAATCCTTCAGTTTGTTGGACTCAAGATTGATGGTTCTCACCTCATCCTCATGCTGAGAAAGAGTGGAGAAAATATCAGTGACGTTTTCCTGAGCCATGTTCTTTGACATCTGAAGGTTGATGGCAAAGTTCTTCCATTCTGGATTTAAGTTCTTGATGAACTTCTAATTAATCTCAGAAGCAGACTTAGAGATGTTGTTCCACCGCAGGTCATTGAGAATGATGTTATATCTGTTGTAGGTCTCTAGCAGCGTCTCTCCTTCTTTCGCATGAAACCCCTCGTATGCATTTATGCATATTTCTGCTTAGCTTGGATAGAGTCTTCACTTCCTTCAAATTGTCTGGATAGTTCATCCCAGATTTCCTTTGCAGAGTTCCGACCGTCTACACGGTTGTAGATGTCGTTCGGGATTGCCATGGTCAGATAGATAAGAGCCTCTTCATCTGTCTTGTACTGTTCCTTCTGCTTTTCAGTAAAGTACTGATAAGGTTTAGGAACATATCTGTCTGGGATTTCTGGAGAGGTGTCAGTTGCTGCTTGGCCATCAACTTTGATCATCGGATTGATCGTACCATTGATGATTGATTCAATGTAGTCTCTGTTTTTATGATTCAGAAACTGGACCATTCTCTTCTTCCATTCCTGATATTCATCAGCCGTAAGGATAGGCGGTTTGGACTGAGAACCCATCGAGAGAAGCTGGTTCGACATCTTAGTTGTACGGTTAGTAATTAAACTTATCTGTACCAAGACAACCAACTAGATGAGATCGTTAGAATCAAGAGTAAAGACTACACTCAAAATTTTTCAGAAAAATACATTTCCAAAAATAATCAAATGCAGTCCTCGCACACAGTATAAAGCACTAATATCTATGAATAAAATACTGAAAAATTAAGAAGATTTTGATCAAGAGCAAAACTTTGTCCCCCTTCGCAGACTTAGCACGGGTGGGGTCAAGGGGCAACACCCTTGCGGGGGTATGGGGGCAGCGCCCCTAGAGAATTTTTTTTGACATTTAGATGCCCTATTACAGTTTGCAAAAAACGACCGGGGATGTGCTTCGACCGGTATTGAGTCGACCGGGGTTTTGCTTAGACCGGTACCTTGCTTCGACCGGGATGTTGCTTGTACCGGTACTTTGTTCGACCGGAAGTATGCTTAGACCGATAATGCTTAGACCAATAGAGATCTTTGACCGGTAAGGGTCTTCGATCGGGACTTCCTTAGACCGGGGTGAGCTGAGAGTGTACCGGTCGAATGCTAAGGACCGATAAATGGTATTCGACCGGAAGAGTAAGGACCGGTATGGTGCTAAGGACCGATGTAACTCGACCGATATACTCTTAGACCGGTGTAACTCGACCGATATACTCTATGACCGATAGACTATGTTCGACCGAAATAATGTTTGACCGGTAAAGATTCGACCAATATTAATTCGACCGGACAAGGTATCGACCGATGTTGATGTGAGTGTATCGGTCGACCGGACAAATGTGAGTACCGGTGAATATAATGATCGATACTATGTTCGACCGATAAAGTGTTATGACTGGTATAGTGTTCGACCTGAATGGTGTTAAGACCGGTATGTTCTTAACCAACCCAGAAGACGATGAACAGATGCAATAATTGACCAAGAAATCAAACAAAACACATAAATTGAATCCATAAAACAACCTTTTGTACCCAGAAACATATACCAATCCCAGTGCAATGAAAATTATAGATCAATTTCAACTTTTAAGCTTCCGATTTTAAGAACACAGTGACTATATGTATGCGAACCCAGAAACCAAAAATTCAAAAATTCAGTCAATTCATGATGTTAACTACAATTAATCACTCAGATCATGTTCAATAGCATAAAAGGCATCTAATCATATCAATTTTATGCAGAAAAACATAGCAAATCAAGCATTTAATTTTCACACGATGAACACAGTCGATAAACAGATAAATCGATAAATCCAAAATCTTGATTTTTAGGCTCTGATACCAATTGTTATCCCAGATTTAATCTAGTTGGTAAATAATCAATCAAGCAATCATAGAACACGATAATAATCAAGAGATATATAAATCAGAGTAACATACCAATCCCTTGAATAAACAATGAAACCCTTGAGTGTTCTTGATACCCTTTGATTACAGAGAAAATACGGCTAACTATTTAGAATATTATCAGAGTTAACCTAAAACTAAACTAAACAAAACTTTAAATACCTAAGCCTTATGGGCTTTAAGCTTAACAGGCTTTCTAATGGGCTTGGGCTCAATAGCTAATAAACTATTAATCTATTATAATTTAAACCCTTTAAATAACTTTGACACAATTGCAGTTTAAACCTTGAACTTTTAACTTTAATCTTGAATATAATTATTTGATCCAACAATGTACCGTTACTATGACAATTGGTAATGTGGTATTCGTTCTTTCGTGTTCATTCTGTTGATCTGTCTCATATTCTTTTCGTGCTTGTGTGGCTACCATTACGTAGGTAAGGTGAACACACGTGGTCGTCCGTCGGGCGGCGGAGATCTTCGCGATGTTAGTTCGCGTGAGATGAATCTTGTGGTTAGGGTGTAAGCAGTCGTTCCTCCGGGCATGCCACCGATATTTACTGCGGAAGTAGAGCTGGGGCCAAGATTAGATTTGGCATCCACCAGGCCCGTTATTCAAGTGGCAAACCCTTAAGCTGATATGATGGCCAGCGTCATGCAGATGGTGACGTCGGCCATGGAGAAACAGCAAGAGGTTTTTCAGAAGATGTTGAAGGACCGGGACACGAGCCTCAGGAGGCATGAGTCAGTGGAGGAGAATGTGTTGGTTGGCTCTGGGGGCACCGGGAACATGATCAGATCTGAGGAGCAAAGACTGGTAGGTGCTCCGAAAAGTAGGAAGAGTTATTCCTACCAGTCTTTTCTAGCTTGCGGACCACCAGAGTTCTCTGGTTCCGAAGACCCAGTCGCGTGTGTGAAGTGGATCCGAGTGGTCGAACAGGCTTTCGATTCATCCGAGTGTGGTGATGACCAGAGGGTAAGGTTCGGAACGTAACTGCTCAGCGATACGACGCTCACGTGGTGGAATGTTATCCAGTCCACCCTCTCTCCTACTGTTTTGGCCCAACTGACTTGGGGCGAATTCAAGGTAAAGCTATTGGAAGAATACTGCAATGAGAGAGTTGTGGATCGGATCGAGTAAGAGTTCTGAGCGCTTGATAAAGGGAATTTGACGGTGAGAGAGTATACCCGTCAATTCATGGAAAAGATGGGGTTAGTGGGGCATGTGGCCTCAACTGAGAAGGAGAAGATTAAGGCGTATCTGAAGGGTCTACCGTCAGACATGATGACTATGGTCCGAAACTCGAAGGCTTCTAACCTTTGGGAGACTATCTAAGAGGCGCAGTTTATGGAAGAGGTTTACGCGAGAGGTAAACCGGAGAAGGCTGTGGCAGTTGTTGAGAAGAGGGGATAGGAGAGCAGTTCAGTACCTCCCAAGAGAACCCGACCTTTTGTCGGAAACCGAAGCTTCAGCAGTTATCAAGACGCTAGGTGGTGCCATAAGTGCAGAACCAAGAACCACAGTAACTGTAGCACCACTCCTCAACCTTCCAGCAAGTGTGGAAAGTCTGACCACACCACCCATGATTGCCCGATCAGAGGACTTGTATGTTTCGAGTGCAAGGCACCGAGGCACATGAGGATAGATTGCCCGAAGCTGATGTCGGGTAGCGCACCAGTGAAGAAAGAGAATCCATCTAGGGTTCCGGGCCGAGCGTTTCAGATGACGGCCGATGAGGCCAAGGCATCAGCTGATATGGTATCGGGTACATTTCTTATAAACTCAGTACCTACTCGTGTTTTATTCGATACGGGTGCCAGTTTCTCTTTTATATCTGAGTTGTTCCGTCCAAAGATTGCTATGCCCACTACTAGTCTTGAGGATGCGTTAGTAGTTTAGATAGAAAATGGTAGTCAAGTTCTGATCCGCAATGTTCTGAAGAGGTGTATTCTAGGAATCGAAGGGAGAAATTTCCCAATCGATTTGTTTTCGATGTTAATCGGGGGTTTTGATGTTGTGGTCGGCATGGATTGATTAGCAAACAATCATGCCGAGTTCGTATGTTCCAAGAAATTAATTCGACTTCCCAATCCCAGTGGCGAAGTTGTTGTGATTTATGGTGAGAAGAGGAAGGGAGATGTGTCAATATTTACTATGACTAAAGCACGCAAGTGTTTGGTGAAAGGATGCTCATCTTTCCTAGCCTACGTGATATACGCCAAGCTAGAGAAGTTAAAGCTTGAAGATGTGAAGATTGTGCGTGAGTTTCCAGACGTCTTTCCGGACGACTTGCCTGGGTTACCACCCGATCGTCAAGTAGAGTTTCGGATTGATCTCGTACCGGGAGCGGCTCCTGTTGCTAGATCCCCTTATCGATTAGCGCCAGCGGAGATGCAAGAGATGATAGCCCAACTCCAAGAGCTTTTGGAGAAGGGATTCGTAAGACCGAGCTTGTCACCGTGGGGAGCTCCGGTCTTGTTCGTCAAGAAGAAGGATGGCACAATGAGAATGTGCATCGATTATCGTGAGTTGAACAAAGCTACAGTGAAGAACAAGTATCCGCTTCCCAGGATTGACGACTTGTTCGATCAACTCCAAGGAGCGGGTTGTTTTTCCAAGATCGACTTACGTTCGGGTTACCACCAAGTGAAAGTAAGAGAAGAAGACGTTCCGAAGACAGCTTTCAGAACGCGTTACGGCCATTATGAGTTTCTTGTAATGCCTTTTGGCCTAACGAATGCACCAGCGGTATTTATGGATTTGATGAATAGGGTGTGTCGACCGTTCCTCGACAAGTCGGTCATCGTATTCATTGATGATATACTCATGTTCTCTAAGAGCGAGTTAGAGCACGAGCAGTACCTACGCGAAGTTCTTGATGTATTGAGAAAAGAAATATTGTACGCCAAGTTTTCCAAATATGACTTTTGGCTTGAAGAAGTGCAATTCTTGGGTCACGTTGTCACTCCAGATGGAGTGAAAGTGGATCCCTCCAAGATTGAAGCTATGATGAATTGGGAACCTCCCAAGAGTCCGTCAGAGATCCGCAGTTTCTTGGGTCTGGCAGGGTACTATCGGAGATTTATTCAAGATTTTTCAAAGATCGCTTCTTCCTTGACAGTTTTAACTCGGAAGAATGTGAAATTTGATTGGACCGAAACGCAAGAGAAGGCGTTCCGAATTCTACAAAAGAAGTTGTGTGAAGCTCCAATCTTGTCGTTGCCGGAAGGGTCATAAGACTTCGTGGTCTATAGCGACGCTTCGAATATGGGATTAGGATGTGTGTTTATGAAAAGAGGCAAGGTAATCGCATATGCCTCGAGGAAACTTAAGATACACGAGAAGAACTATCCTACCCACGATTTGGAGTTAGCAGCGGTGGTGTTCGCCTTGAAGCTTTGGCGACATTATCTCTGTGGAACAAAATGTACGCTCTACACAGATCATAAGAGTTTGAAATACGTCTTTGATCAAAAGGAGTTGAACATGAGGCAAAGGAGTTGGCTCGAGTTGCTCAAGGATTACGATTGTGAATTACTTTACCATCCCGGTAAGGCTAACGTTGTAGCCGATGCGTTAAGTCAGAAGGACTATAGCGGAAGCAATCGGGCTACACTTTCGAGAATCGAGTTAGTGTCTAGTCTTGTTGAGAAGATCAAGACATCACAGGTTGAAGCTTTGTTGGAAGAAAACCTCAAGGAAGAAGTCATGACGAAACAACGTTTGCTCTTAACGGAAGATAGTCGTGGGGTGAAACTGTTTAGCGGTCGTGTATGGGTGCCCAAAGTTGGGGGTAACCGTGATCTATTGCTTGAGGATGCTCACAAGTCCAAGTATTCCATTCATCTAGAAAGTACAAAGATGTACAGGGACTTGAAGTTGCATTATTGGTGTCCAGTAATGAAGCTTGATGTGGCGCGTTATGTGGAGCGTTGTGTGTCGTGCTCGCAAGTTAAGGCCGAACATCAACGTCCGTATGGGAGTCTTCAGTCCTTAGAGATTCCCGAGTAGAATTGGGAACATATTACCATGGACTTCGTGACGAAGTTGCCTAAAACTCTTCAAGGTCACGATACCATCTGGGTAATAGTCGATAGATTGACTAAAAGCGCTCACTTCTTAGCTATGCGCGAGACTTTAGCGATGGACAAGTTAGCAAAACTTTACATCGATGAAGTGGTCTCGAGGCATGGAATACCCTTGTCGATCGTGTCAGATCGCGACAGTCGGTTCACTTCGAACTTTTGGGATGGGTTTCAGAAAGAGCTTGGTACGCGAGTTAAGTTGAGTACGGCTTACCATCCACAAACCGACGGGCAAAGCGAGAGAACGATCCAAATGTTGGAAGACATGTTGAGGTCTTGTGTCATCGATTTCGGGGGTAGTTGGGACTCTCACCTACATTTGGTGGAGTTTGTTTACAACAATAGCTACCACTCGAGTATTGGGATGACACCTTTTGAGGCATTGTACGGGCGGAAGTGCCGAACTCCCGTGTGTTGGCTTGAAGCGGGAGAGAAGCAATTCACCGGACCTGAAATCGTGCAAGAGATGGTCGATAAGGTCAAATCCATTCGTGAAAGGTTGAAAGCGGCTCAGGATCATCAGAAGAGCTATGCCTATAAGAAAAGGCGGTCGATGGAGTTTCAAGTGGGCGACCGTGTGTTGCTTAAGGTATCTCCTTGGAAGGGCATTATTAGGTTCGGAAAACGTGGGAAGTTGAGTCCCCATTTCCTTGGACCTTTCAAAATTCTTAAGCGGGTGGGTTTGCAAGCCTACCAATTGGAACTGTCGTCAGAGTTGAGCAGAATCGACAACAC
Source organism: Arctium lappa (assembly GCA_023525745.1). NCBI lineage: Eukaryota > Viridiplantae > Streptophyta > Magnoliopsida > Asterales > Asteraceae > Arctium > Arctium lappa. The sequence continues at coordinate 55,371,867 of CM042051.1, forward strand.
GTTCCATATTTGTTACCTTCGGAACTGTTTGGCGGAGGAAGAAAGCGTCATTCCCATCTCAGAGTTAAGAGTGGATGAGGGTAACCGTTGTGTAGAAGAACCTGACGCTATCTTAGAGAGAAAGTGTAAGAAGTTGCGTCATAAAGAGGTCACTATGGTAAAGGTGCAGTGGAAGCATCATCGGGGATCCAACGTGACGTGGGAAGCTAAGGAGGATATGAAGCGAAGATATCCTCGTCTTTTCGAGTAGTTGGATTTCGGGGACGAAATCATTCCCAAGTTGGGGAGGATTGTAACACCCCGTATTTCCATTTTGTAATCTTGTTACTCTTGTGTTTAAGCGTTGTCGTTAGCACCGCGTTTGGTTTGATGTTCGAGTTTGGATTTTGGTGGTTTTGGATTAACCACAGTGAACCACGCGAGTTGCACCGCGACTTAAGGTCGCGGCACAACCCCCGTAACCCTCTGTTTGTTTGGGTTTTATGGAGCTACGCAAGTTGCACCGTGACTTGAGGTCGCGGCACAACCCGCGAAACCCACTGGATGTTTTGGGTTTGAGGGACACAGGCGAGTTATGCCGCGAGTTGAAGTCGCGACATAACCCGTGAGGTTGCCTGGCCGACTTAAAAGTGGTCTTCACAAATATCTCATTTGGTTTTTAATATCTCAAATCTATTTTCTCTCTCTCTCTCTGGTTTTCTTGTTTGGTATCCTCGGGTGTCGTTTGTTGCTAGTATAAAGTGCATCTAGCAAGGGTTCGGTGTTAAAAGCTTCACCTCTTCGTCGTGGTCGATATCTAGTTTTTCGGATTTTCGTATAAACCTATTAGATGAGTTCCTACTACCTTTTTCTAAACTTTATACATGTCAAAACTTACATTTTGAACTTCTATATATCTCCATGGTTTCAGATCTAAGTTTACTACATTTTGATATAACTTGAGTTTTGGGAGATTTTAGGGTTCCCGATCATTTTCGACTAAAATGATGGGTTCCATCTTATTTGAAGTAAAAGGATGTTTTACTTGCACATTTATGTGTGTTACTTGAAAGAATGTTTAAAGTTCATTTTGATGATTTTCATTTTTACCAGAAGTTAAACTTGAAAATGCATTTTGTTTATAAATGTTATTTTATACCATATGACTATCTATGGTTGGTCACATATGTTGTTGTGACGAGTCTGTACCATTGTTGGTGGATCCCTAGGTATTGGTTCTACTTACACTTTTATGTGATTTTCTAGAAAGAAAGTAAAATAAAGTACTACATGCACATTTAGTTGTGAGGTACTAAAAGAGAAAGTAAAATAAGTACTACATGCACATTTAGTTGTGAGGTACTAAAAGGGAAAGTAAAATAAGTACTACATGCACATTTAGTTGTGAGGTACTAAAAGGGAAAGTAAAATAAGTACTACATGCACATTGAGTTGTGAGGTACAAAAAGGGAAAGTAAAATAAAGGACTACTTGCACATTAAGTTGTGAGGTTCTGGAAGAAGAATAGAAGAAATGACTACTTGCACATTAAGTTGTGAGGTTCTGGAAAGAGTGTATATAGTCTCATTGTAATATTTCATTCTTATTAACGATTTGACTTGGGATTGCTTATTGGAAAGATCTCCTTTTGATGCAAATGTTTATATCTCTTGAAATTATAAACTGTATGTTCTCACTAGGCTTTAAGCCTAACACTTTTTCTCAAATGATGTGTATAACAGGTTCCCATTAGCAGTGGGTTACCAAGGGCTTGTGTGATGAGCTTGGTCTTGGGGGCTTTTGAGATGACTAGTATTTGATGTTGGACAATTGTTTAAGTCCCATTCTTTTGGTGATAATGGATTAACAACCGATGTAATCTAGATAATTATGTTTAGATTAGTTTGTTGTTGAAATTCCATATCCGTATTCAGGGTTGTAAAGGTTAAGTACATTTCCCCTTTTTGAGAGGTTTATACCAAGTGTTGATGCTTATTTGTCCCGTTTCCGTGTTTTAAATTCACTCTGGTTTTTAGGGTGTTACACTAACAATTACAACTTGATTAAACTTGATCTAACACAAATGTCAATCGCGATTTATATCACAAAGAGATTTGGGTATAAACCTCCATACTGATATAACTTGGTTTTTTTATCAACTTAGTTAAATCAGCAAGATTAAGAGTCTGTGTTAGAGCATATATTTGTTGGATACAAGATCATGAAGTCTGAAGCTGAAAGTCAATCGAAGTCAAAGCTCAAAGTCAACTCTCAAAGTGAAAGTCAAAGTCTTTTGTAATAAAAAGTCAAAGCTAGTGTTGTAAGAGTTTAGTATTGTGCGTGTTTCCTTTGTCTGAGAGTTTTGTGTCTTGAGTGTTTTCTCTTCTTGTATAAGTACTTGTGTCTCTGTGGTTAGCGAATAGCAGTTCATAGAGATCTCAGTGTGTTGTACGAGTTCATCTGTTAGAGAGGGAAAGTTTGAGAGCTTCTATTATATTCATAATATGTGATTGAAATAAAGAATGGAAATTGATTAAATCAATTGTGTCATCTTGTTTACATTGTTATTTGGGATAACAATTGGTATCAGAGCACCCGATAAGCCAAATGATTGGAGATCCATTGAAACCGGTGAAAACTAGGTCTGCTACATTAAATATGTGTATGCATGACTCGTTTCTAAGTAAGGTAGAGGCAACTCGCGTATCTGAAGCTCTAGCCGACTCGGATTAGGTAACTGCGATGCAAGATGAGCTGAATCTGTTCGAAGTATTAAAAGTCTGGAGACTTGTGCCAAAGCCAGAAGGTAAAACTATCATCAGCATAAAATAAGTATTCAAAAACAAAATGGACGAAGATGGTATCGTTATCAGAAATGAAGCAAGACTTGTCACAAAAGGCTATAGGAAAGAGGAAAGAATTGACTACGACGAGGCTTACGCTCCAGTGGCACGCATCGAAGCGATCAGAATGTTTCTTGCATATGTTGCCCACAAGAACTTCACCGTCTACCAGATGGACGTGAACACAGCCTTTCTTAATGGCATTCTCAAGGAGGAAGTCTACGTCTCTCAGCCTGAAGGCTTTGTCAATCTAGAGAAACCGAATCATGTGTATATTCTAGACAAAGCGCTTTACGGTCTGAAGCAAGCCCCTCGCGCCTGGTATGAAGTATTATCTAAATTCCTAGTCAAGTCTGGCTTCTCAAAAGGTAAGATCGATACTACTTTGTTTATTAAAAAGGAAAAAGTCGATATCATATTAATTCAGATTTATGTGGATGACATCATATTTGGCTCAACAAATCCAAAATACTGTAAGAATTTTTCTAACCTCATGGTGTCAAGATTTCAGATGAGTATGATGGGAAAGATGAATTTCTTTCTCGGATTAGAAGTCAAACAATTTTCAACGGGGATTTTTATAAATCAATTAAAGTACATTTTCGATATTCTTAGAAAATTCAAAATGGAAAATTGTACACCTATTGGAATCCCGATGGCACCAGGAACTAAGATTGGGACTGATCCTTCGGGAAAAGCTATCGATGTTAGAACCTATAGAGGGATGATTGGTTCTTTGATGTATTTAAGTTCTAGTAGGCTTGATATAATGTTCTCTACATGTCTATGTGCTCAATATCAGGCTAATCCAAAAGAATCCCATTTGTCTGTGGTCAAAAGAATTTTTAGATATCTGAAGGGCACTGTAGATCTTGGTCTGTGGTATCCTAAGGATACAGGTTTTGAACTGACGACATATTCAGATGCAGACCATGCAGATTGTATGCTTGACAGGAAAAGTACGTCGGGACACATACAATTTCTGGGCGATAAACTCGTGAGTTGGGAATCAAAGAAACAACTATGTGTTTCCACATCAACGACTGAGGCAGAGTATGTCGCTGCGGCGAGCTGTTGTTCTCAAGTGTTGTGGATGAGAACATAACTTCGAGATTATGGCTTTCAATACAAGATCCTGATATACTATGATTCAAAGAGCATGATTTCCATATCTGTGAATCATGTTCAACATACTAAGACCAAACACATAGATGTTCGATATCATTTTATCAAAGATAATGTGGAAAAAGGTACAATAGAACATTATTTTGTAAACACTGATTATCAACTTGCAGATTTATTTACCAAGCCTCTCGATGAAAAGAGATTTAATTTTCTCGTTTCAAAACTTGGTATGTTAAATCTCAAGACTTAGTTTGTGTTTACCTATTAAATTTTCGTTATTATTATTTTTCTTCATTTCTTTATTTTTAATCTGAACGATATCTGCACTTTAAGTTTGTTCATGATCTCAGGGGGAGTGTGAGAAGATGAAAAGATGATCTACATCCATTTAAAGGGGAGTTATCATATTTTTACATATATTCTTAACTGATAAATTTTCTGATGCATAATCGCAGGGGGAGTAAGAGTAAGGAGCATTAAACCTTAGGTACCTGCAACACAGATTTAGCTTTTGGTACCCACTGGTATTTGGGTTCTGATGTGTTAGTTGCAGTTCTTGTGGGGGTAACATAATATGAACCATACCAGTAATTGACAAAATTATTACTTACAAAGTCATTTGCTCCACAGTAAGAACAACATGTTTTCTTTTCAGCCAACCTGATAAGATGATTAGTAGAGTAAATTCTATCAGATTTACCAAAAGATTTACTTTTATGCTCACTGTTCTTTTTGGCATTGGATGTGGATGCAAATACTTTGTCAATTTTCTTCTCATCTGAGGAATCTTTAACTCTCCAGACCATCTGTCCTTTCTTAGAATGCTTCCCAAGAGATTTAACATAGAAGTTCGTTGGACTATCAACAGATTTATTATAAAATAGATTAGATGGACGAATCTGATTTGATTTGACAATGTTTGGTTTGACACTTATCTTTTTGAAAACATTATTGTCATGAATGGAACTTGAAGTTGTTTTGTAAGAACAGGTTGATTCTATTGAATTTTCAACAGTGATTGATTAATCACATCAGCTGAAATCTTTTCTGACAAATTACAATATGGAGCTTCCAAGTCATTTATCTTTTTGGATAAAATGTTTCTTTCAGCAGAAAGTGTATCAAACTTTTGATTCAAATCAGTTCTAGCCATCTATTCTTTCTGAATGTCTGATGATTGAACAGATATCTTGGATGAGAGCTTAGATATTTCTGATTCAAAATATAAACGTTCTTGTTCAAAACCTTTTTCTAAATTCTTGTTTTGTTCAGAAATATCTTCGAAAATCCCAACATTTCTCTTTTCAGTAATTTTCTTTTCTATCTCAAAAGACTTTTTCTTTTCTTGAAAAGATTTTCTTTCTTTTTCAAGTAAGTCTTGTAGAACTGAGATTTGTTTGGGAAGTTCAATCGCTTTATCTTCAAGAACTTTTCTTTCTTTAGCAAACGTGTCTCTTTCTGTAATTAAAATTTTCTCAAATTCAGACACTTGCTTCGAGAGTTTCAAACATCTTAGCTCCAAATCTTTCTTCTCTTGGACAACTTTCTTTGAAAAATCAGACAGCTTTTGAGTAGAAGATTTCTCCAGATTTGTTTTGTCTTTATTTGCTTGGAGGCTTTTCTTCAGATCAGCATTCTTTGACTCCAAAGCAGATATCTTATCTTCAAAAGCCTTAAACTTCTGTTGAAGCTCAACTGATTCAGCTTGCAATTCTGAATATTTTTGTTCAGTTGTCTTCAGTTGGCTTTGAAGATTACTTATCTTTCTCTCTTTCAACTTTATTTCGTTTTCACATGTAGCAATGATATTTTCTTTTAAAACAATATTTTTCTCCTTCTTTTTGATTTATATCTCTCTAGCTCTGATGATACCTGCAAAATCAGATTTAGCATGATTAGCACATTTGATACAATCAGGATTTTTATCAGAGTTTGACAATTTAGATTTCAACTCCTGAATTTGTTTAATAAGAACTGAATTCAGATTTTTCAGTTTATCTCGTTCAGCTTCTATTGTTGGTATCTCAGGCATATACATGATAGCACAGTCTCTCCCTGATAAAATTGTAGACATCTTGAACAATAAGTTTGCTTGATATGAATGATCATTCCCAAACAATTCAGAAAAGTTGACTTTTCAGTCAAACTTAGGTCACCACTTGAAAAATAACTTCAGAAAAATTCTATCTCCTGAACTCGCAAATCACAAAAAACTCGCAGACCAAATAACTCGCAAGACACTGTTCACTAAGCTTCTCGCTAAATCTGTTGTGCGCGAACAAGGAACTCTCAGACCTCTTCGTGCGCGAAGTAAGAAACTCGCACGCAAGGTTGTGCGCGAAGTGGCTTCTCGCAAATAACTACTTGCGCGTTTAAGACTTAGAAAGAATTTCGATCGAGTATTTCTCGCAGATGAATGCAAACTCGCAAATCAAATATGTTGGTCCCGGAGGTGCTTAACAAGTTTGTAGAAGTGGGGGGGGTTGAATACAAACACAGAAATTAAAGTTTAATAAATTGTTTATTGATAAATCAAAATACAATTTACAAGTTTGTTGCGGAATAAGATTAAGACAGACTCAATCTAAACAAACTTAAGAAACACTAAAATGATTGCACAAGAAATTCAGAGAATGGGGGATTTAAGAGATATAAAAAACAATGGTTTCTATATGGAGTTCAAGGATTGAGCACACCCACAGATGGAGGGGTGAACTTCCTATTTATACCCTATGCATTAAATGCATGGCAGGGCACTTTACACGTGGCGTTCACAGATTGGCTTTGGGAGTCTTACTTTTGGGAGACATGCTTTCCGTCGGGTCATGAACAGTGTAGTTGACAGAGTTGTTGTACGTATGGTGGCAGAGACATGTCCGTTCTGACACATAGTACTAGTTTGTGCAAGGATAGACAAAAGGAAACTTGAGACATAAGCTTTGTGATCCTTTGATCGCTGAATATCTCTTCTTTCAGAGATAAAGAGGTTCAGCTATCGCTGAAGCTTTTTCTTATGTTCCTTCGCGTATATGTAGAGTTGTCTTTGCTTCACTGATATCCGTATCAGATCACTAGTAGACTTCTCTATATTCAGCAGCTTCATCTTCGATTCAGCTATGAACATATGTTGACGCGAGACTTGTCTTCAGGGATTACGTTGGCTGTTTACTTCAGAAACTATCAGTGATAATTGAACAGACTCAGTCTGATCACTGATAGTGAAACACTAATACATAGAAATGTTTGAGAGAGACTATCAACGAAAACTGAACAGACTCAGTCTGATCGCTGATGGTGAAACACCAATACATATTAAAACGTAATTTTCACTAAGTATAGAAGAGGGTCTTTATCAAATCACTGAGAGATTTTGGATCAACAATCTCCCCCTATTCGATAATGACAAAGTAACTAAAGAAAATTACTTTATGATTCAAAATATAGGAATAAAAAGGACTCATAGCATGCATGTCCCAATTACTATTTTGAGGGATCTTTTACAGTACTAATAGGGTTAAGTACATCAATGCAATTTTCATTTAATTCAGGGATAGAATTACAAGATATGAAAATCATAAGTACAAGTGAATAAATAACTACTGTAAGTATAACTAACAGATTACAGAAAAGGAAACTAATCTATCAGTTATTAAAAGAAGACTTAAGAGGATTGATCATATACTCAGGTATTTCTTCTCCTTTCTGTCTTCGTTCCAAAGATTCTTGGCTGATAATTTCTTTGATTTTCTCAGCAGCAGGGGAGAAGTCACACCATAAGCATAAGAGATCCTTGAGATGATTCAGAGGACAGATAGGAATCTCAAAGACTCTTTGAAATCTGAGTTCCTCATCATCATCTCTGAAGAACACTCCATAAGGATCGTCAATTACTTGACCACCTTGGAAAGGACCACCAGGAGGCAGAGATAGATCCAGAGCTGAAAGATCGGGAGGAGGACCAAACAGTGCATCTCTTGAAAATTTGATAGAAGTTTCATTCCTGATGATGGCGACGTCTTCAGAGGAGGAGGACCCAATTCTTCTCTTGAGTTTCAAAGATTTGGGAGGAAGAGGAGATGGCAGCTTCAGTACAGAAGTGACTCTATTTATGAGGGCTTCAAGAAGTCCTTCAACGTAGCCTCTGTATGTAGATTTGGATTTCTTCAGCGCATCCCAGAACTCTAACCATTCCGTAAATCCGAAGCTCTCAAGTTTGGATACGTACATAGCTTTTTGGGTTCCATCCTCTCTGGTAATCTCCATGGTCACTGAGAGTTGTTCCTTCTTCTTGCGACCAGAGATAGTCACGGCTGATATCGGAAGAAGATCAGAACGATAATCCATCTTCTGTTTGCACCATTCGATAGACTTGTCGTTTATCTCTTGTTCTTTGGAGCGTTCCTCTTCAATTTCTTTCAGCAGTGCAGCTTGAACTTCCACAGGCTTGTTCTTTAGCTTTTTGTCCTTGACTTGAGAAGATTGAATCTTTAAAGCGAGCTGGGCATCTTGTCTGCATTCAGCGATCAGCTTCTCAGCTTTGGCAGATTCTTCTCTTTCGGCTTCAGTAAGGAAGTCGAGCTCTGTGGATGTTTGAAGAGGGACTTTCAGCCGTTGACTTTCTAGTTGAGCAATCATTTCAACTCTTTTCTTCATCACTTCCTCTGACCAATGAGATGGTTGAGAGGGCCTTCCTGGATGGACCAGGGAATCTTCTTCTTCTTCTTCATCAATCTCAGCGATAGAGATTGGGATTATTTCTTCAGCGATAGTAGCTGGAATTATTTGTAGTTCAGAACCCTTAAGCAGGGGTGAGAACTGTCTGGATAGAAAATGAAGGAATGAAGGGATAAGTGTATATTTTTAGAAAAAGATAGATAAAGGCTAGAAGGAAATAGGGGTTTGGAAAGAGTAGGAGAGTGGTACAATTGAAAGACATACCTGAGAAGGATGCTCCCCCTCAGATTGTGATCCAGTCCTCAAGCATTCTTCAGCGATTGGTTGCTTGTCTTTGCTTTGCGAAGGAGCGCTTGAAGATGTATCACCTCTCACCCCTGCTTTGACAACCTCTTGTGAAGTTGTCCCTGATGCGACATTCGGCTTGGAGAACCACATAGATTGGTCTTCTTCATCGTCGTCGTCATTGGAGGGTTGATCCTTTTCTTGATCATCAAGATCTAGATCATCTTCCTCTTCATCGTCTTCTTCCTCATCATCTTCAAAGAGAAGAGAATGAATAGATGAGGATTCTTTTGCCTTCTCCCCCTAAGATTGAGAGGGAGGTTTCTTTGGAGTCTTAGCTTCCCCAGCAGCAGTGATAGAAGTTTCTTCAGCTTTCTCCCCCACTTTGTCATTATCAGCGGTAGGGGGTTGCTCAGCTGCTGGAGTAGCTGTTGAAGCTTTTAGCACATGGACGTCAGCCTCCAGACGCTTGACCCGTTCTTCAACTGCAGGGATGTCGCACGTGGCATCATGGATGAATTCCACAGCGATGTTGAGGTTGGTCCGATCATCTTCAGTAAAGGAGGGAGGCAGCGCTGGAGCTGGTGCAGTCACCTTTTGTAGAATTTGCTGAAGAAGGGACGTGCAGAGATCAACCTTTGAAGAGAGACCTCGAACTTCAGTGGTAAGAGACTCAAATCGCCCCTGAAAGAGTTGAGAGGACTCTTTGAGTTGGACGACTTGTTCTTCAACAGCTGAAAGTTGGGAGTTCTCAGCTTTAGATGAGCAGGTCGCGGTCAACCTCTTCAGCTCCTCACCAGCCTGATTGACGGCGCTGGTGGTGTCGTTGATGGTGTTGGTGAGAGCGTCCACCTTTTCTCCCAGACTGTTGACATGCGTGTCAACAGACGCCAAACTAGGACCTGAAAATAATGTTAGTTCAGATACGGGCTTATTTGGAGAGGTGGGGAAAGAAGTGTTTAGGATTATAGGTGTACCTGACGTATCAAACATTTTGTAGAACTGCATAGAATCCTCAAAAGTTTGATGTTCAGGTCCTATAGGTAAAGAAGAGGTAGCGGGTTCAGAGACCAAATGAGTAGAAAAGGGAAGAGTTTTGGGATAGAAGTAGGGTTGGGGTTAATCTCAGCGAATGAGATAGTAGGTGGGGTCACTGATGATGTGACAGCGATTGAAATCGCTAACACGGCAGGTTGAGTGACTGCTGGAGTTATGGAGGAAAGACCCACAAATGCATCTAAGGTAGCTTGTTGAGAAGCGCCCTTAGGTATAGTACTAGAGGGTGTACTTTCGTTAGTCTTTTTGGCCTTTTTGGAAGGACCAATCGGACTAGCTGATGGTCGTTTGGAAGTAGTGGTAGCGACAGGGATAGCAGACGAAGGAACCGTCTGCGTGGTCGCTGAAAATGAAGAAGAATGGAGAGAGAGACGAGAGCGAAGGAAAGAGATACTTACCTCGTTGGCGAGTGGCTTTACCTCCAGTGATCGTTGACCTACCCTAGCAAAAGTGCCATCATCTTTGGTGGAATAGGTGTTGGGATAGAGGAACTTGATGTACGTACATATGAAACGTACGTACGAGATCTTGGGATCTTGTTCAGTCTTCTCTAATCTCGACCTCAGGTCTTCAAAGATTGCTGTAGCGTTGTCAAAGTTTTGACCAGCGATAACGGAGTAGGCCATCTGCAGTTGTGTTTTGCTGGCTTGATCCAGCGAACCACTCTTCCCGCTCATGCACTGAATTATGTGCGATAAGATAAAGTTCAGTTGTGAAGGCATCTGAGCTTTGAGAATCTTGGTGAGCTTCTTGTTGGGAATAGAAGATCTCGGTTTGTTTTCCCAACAATAGCCCATTGCATCCAGAAATGATATCAGCTCAGCATCAGTGGGGAGTGCGTCGAACCCACTCTTTGGTTTGTCAGGGAATCTTAAAGATTTCCTGAGGCTAAGAGCGGTCATGCTCCCTGGCCCCAAGTCCGTGCTGAAAGAGATAGCAGGGACTCGTTCACCTTTCTTGTTGGTGAGTTCAGTTGCATCAGCAGTGAACCAGAACTGCTGGAGTAGAGTCTTGGAAGGCTTAGGATCAACAGTGATCGCGTAAGCTATACATGATTGTTTGAGAAATTCAGCAGCTTCCACCAGATGTGGGTATTTGTCAGCTTTGAACTCGAGTCTTCCCAAGTGATTACATTTAGTAATCTCAACTTCAGTGATAGCGAATCGTACATGCTTGGAAGCAACGATTGAAGACTGTGCCATTTCTGTTATGGAAAGAAGCATAATAGAAGAAATGATTTAGACTAAAAAATAAGATGATGTTTACCAGATTCCATATTAGGAAAGAAACTGGAAAAAATATCGAGTTATATTTTTTTAAGAATAGAAAAAAAATGTTCTGGGTAGAAAGAATGAAGAACACGTTAAAAACCAAGAGGTTTTTATAAAAAAACATAAAATCAGAAAGAGTGATCTTTAGTTTTTAGAAAAACGTTTTATAAAATCCATAGAAAACGAGTAGGATTTTAAAAAGAATAAGAAGAATCAGAAGAACAATGCAAAACCTGTTTATCTTGAAGAAAAGGAGTTGCAGATTCAATGTTATGGGTTTACTTGCTTGAGTGTTCTTGAGAGAGAGAGTGTTTCTTGCTTTGAAAGTTTTGAAAGCGTAAACCGTATAAAGGAGAGAAGAATTCCTTTTATACGAAGAGAGAGAAGAGAGAGAAGGAATGAAGCGGGAAAAGAAAAAAAAATCATCATGACATTGACACGTTCCACGAAGTTGATTGGATAGAAGAGCAACGGACGAACGTGTCAGAAAAGGTGTGTCGTGGATTATCCGCTCAAATGACGTCATAGGAGAGAGAGACGCTTCATTTTTCCGTTTTGAAATTATCACTGAAGAAAAGTCAGCGATAGATTTTCCTTTTTGAAAGTATCCCTGATGGTAAAGATAGGGATATATTTTCCTTTTAAAAGATCACTGACTAGAAATATCAGTGATTAATGTATTTTTCAAAAGCTTTTAATCATTTGAAGAAAGTTCAGTGATTAAAGTTTATATTTTGAAGAAAAACATCTTAACTGAGTTAAGATTCAGTTGAGAGAACAAACCTGAGAGTCAGAATGTTTATCAAAGAGAACAATGAGAGGGGAACTTTTGATTACTGACACAATACATGAACGCTGAAGAATTATTCTTCGAGGTTCAGCATTCCAAGCTCACTGATGAGAAAGTTGAACCTTGTCTCATCAAGAGGTTTGGTGAATAAATCGGCAAGCTGAAAGTCAGTAGGGATAAAGTGAAGTTCAATATCACCATTCATCACATGATCTATGATAAAGTGATATCTGATCTCTATGTGTTTCGTCTTTGAATGTAGCACTGGATTATTTGCTATGGCTATAGCACTAGTATTGTCGCAATAGATGGGAATTTTTGACAGTTGAAGGTCATAATCTAATAGTTGATTTCTCATCCACAAGATTTGAGAACAACAGCTTCCAGCGGCTACGTATTCAGCTTCAGCTATGGAAGTGGACACAGAATTTTGATTCTTGCTTGTCCAGCTTACCAGCTTTCCTCCCAGGAGTTGACATCCACCAGTGGTACTCTTTCTGTCGAGTTTACAGCCTACAAAATCACTATCAGAATAACCAGTTAGATCGAACCCTGAGTCTTTGGGATACCAAAGACCGAGGTTAGGAGTTCCTTTCAGATATCTGAAAATTCGCTTTACAGCGATCAGATGGGATTCCTTGGGTTCAGATTGATAGCATGCACATAAACAAGTAGAGTACATAATGTCAGGTCGGCTCGCTGTTAGATACAGCAGGGAGCCTATCATTTCTCTATAGGCAGTGACATTAACAGGTTTACCAGAAGGATCTTTGTTAAGTGTCAGGGGTGGTGCCATAGGAGTTTTCATCGCTGAAGTTTGTGTGAGATCAAACTTCTTCAGCATATCTTTAACATACTTACCTTGGCAGATAAAAGTACCTTTGTCAGATTGTTTAATCTGAAGACCAAGAAAATATGTCAGCTCACCCATCATACTCATTTTATATTCTTTCTTCATTCTTTCAGCGAAGCTAGTACACAGAGATGGGTTAGTAGAACCAAATATTATGTCATCAACATATATTTGTACAAGAATTATATGACCTTTTATCTTTCTGAAAAATAACGTATTATCAATTTTGCCACGTTCAAAATTTTCAGAGATAAGAAAAGATGAGAGAGTGTCATACCAAGCTCGAGGGGCTTGTTTTAGACCATAGAGAGCCTTATCCAATTTTTAAACATAATTTGGATACTTAGGATCATAAAACCCTGGTGGTTGTTCTACATAGACTTCTTCATTCAGCTTTCCATTTAGGAACGCTGATTTTACGTCCATTTGATAAACGATGAAGTCTTTATAGACTGCATAAGCTAAGAATAGTCGAATTGCTTCGAGCCTGGCCACAGGGGCAAAGGTTTCATCATAGTCTATGCCTTCCTCTTGTCTGTATCCCTGAGCAACAAGTCGAGCCTTGTTGCGGATTACAGTTCCATGTTCATCTAACTTGTTTCTAAACACCCATTTGGTGCCTATTACAGTTTTATCAGATGGTCTAGGAACGAGATTCCAAACTTTGTTTCGAGAGAACTCAGTCAGCTCTTCTTGCATAGCGCTGACCCAGTTTGGATCTCTGAGGGCATCATCAGTCTTCTTTGGTTCTATTAAAGAGAGAAAATTTACAAAGAGACAGATATTACCTAAGCTTCGTCGTGTCTGAATACCTGCTTCGAGATCACCAAGAATTTGATCTATTGGGTGATCTTTGGTCCATCGCTGAGCAGGAGCATGATTGCTTAACTCAGAGGTTGGATCAACGATTGGAATGTTTACTGATGAGGACGTTTGAGGTTCATCAGCGATTAACTGTTGAGTAGATTCACTAGAAAGGTTTTCAGACGAAGGCAGATTTGATGGTAGTAATGTGTTTAGAGGTTCTGCTGAGACCCATGAAATGGATTCAGCGGTAGGATGTATAATGTTCGGATCATCATCAGCGGTTGGAGGATCAGAATGCTGATGGTTTGAGAAGAAAGGTTCTGTTTCTCTGTAGTGAGAAAGCATCCAAGCATTTAACTCTTCATTGTCAGCGATTGGTTTGGAGTTCGCTGAGCGAGTTTCATCAAAAGTGACGTGAATTGTTTCTTCTACGATTTGTCTTCTCTTGTTGAAAACTCGGTAGGCTTTGGAGATGGAGGAATATCCTAGAAATATTCCATCATCAGCTTTTGGGTCGAACTTTCCAAGTTGATCTCTGTTGTTTAAGATAAAGCACTGACAACCAAAGATATGAAGAAAACTGATAGAAGGCTTCCTCCCAAGAAAAAGTTCATAAGCTGTCTTACCAAATCGCTTTATTATCAGCGATCTGTTTTGAGTAAAACATGCAGTGTTTACAGCTTCTGCCCAAAATTGAGTAAGGAGATGAGAATCGCTGAGCATTGATCTAGCAGCTTCTATGATTGTTCTGTTTCTTCTTTCAGCGACTCCGTTTTGCTGAGGTGTTCTCACTGAAGAGAAGTTGTGAGAGATTCCCTTGTTCTCAAAGAAATTGTTCAGGTAACTGTTTTTGAATTCAGTTCCATGATCACTTCTTATTGAGCGAACAGTAAGATTGTTCAGCACTTCCATCTTTTTCACAAAAGATATTAGTTCTTCGGGAGTATCACTCTTACAGCGAAGAAAGATAACCCAGGTGTAGCGAGAATATTCATCTACAATGACAATTGTATATTTCTTTCCAGCTATTGATTGGATGTTGACAGGGACAAACAGATCCATATGCAAGAGCTGAAGAGGACTTGTCACTGAGGAAACTTGTTTCGACTTGAAACTAGCTTTTGTTTGTTTTCCTTTTTCACATGCTGAGCAGAGAGATTCTTTAGCATATGAGTGCTGAGGAAGACCAGAAACCAGTTCCTTAGATGAGAGAGAATTCAGGGTTTTGAAATTTAGATGAGAGAGCCTTTTATGCCATAGCCAGTTGACATCAGAAGAGGCCTTAGATAGAAAACATAAGTTTTCAGTGATAGTAGAGTCCATATCTATTACATAGACATTTTCTCTGCGATGACCACTGAGAGCAAGTTTTCCTTTTTCATCTACCACTGAACATGCTTTCTTAGAAAAGCGAACTTCGTAATCTTTGTCACATAGCTGACTGATGCTTAGAAGGTTGTGCTTCAGTCCATCTACATAAGTGACTCTTCGAAAGGTAGTTGTCTCATTGCTGAGGACACCAAACCCTCGGGTAAATCCTTTTCCATTTGCACCAAAGGTCACAGAGGGACCTTTCTCTTCCTTGTATTCAGTGAGCAGGTCTCTTTGTCCAGTCATATGACGAGAACATCCACTATCGAGATACCAGATGCCCTTTGATCCCTGCATACATATGGAAGATTAAGCGTTGTTTGGTACCCACTTTTCAATGGGTCCTTCAGAGTTAGTGGATAATGAAGATTCATCAGTCTTCATAGCTGATGAAGAATCAGCTTCAATGGTAATCTTCACTTTGGTTAATTTCTTAACCTTAGTGGTATATTTCACTTTGGTTGATTTTTCAACTTTGGTGACTTTCTTGGCCTTAGAGGCATTTTTCTTCACTTTAGCTGTTTTATCAGCTTTGGTGGCATTTGGACATTTACTTGCAATATGATCAGTAAAACCACAGTGATAACATTTTCTGTATTTGAAAATGGTTTTAGGATCAGTAGAAGGTTTTGCAAGTTTAAGATGAGCAGGACCAGGTCCGAGAACGCTTTTCTCATGAGATATAGGAGGGATTTTCATTTCTACAGATCTCGTTGGTCTAAGGTCAATCTTTAGCTTTGGAGGACAGAGATCAAAAATTTCTATCACAGAGTTAGAGGATAGCTTAGCTGAAGGTTTAGAAGGAATTTTCAGCTTCGCTTTCCTGGTTGCCTTCTGAGGAAGGAGAATGGATTTTCCTTTATCCGTAGACTTAGTGTCTTTGGATTTTTCCTCAGTGATGGGATTTGAAGAAGAACAGGGATAGAATTGATTATAAGAAGTGTCAAAGAAAGATGTGACAAAAGTTCCAAACTTAAGCGAGGAACTTTCTTCTTTAGGATCATCCTGTGGTGTCCAAAAACCAAGACCAGTTCTATCACTTTCAGGAGTTTGAGCATTTATTATCTCAGAGATCTTTGTTGATGATTTGCACCATTTTTCAACATGAGCCTTTTCTACTTTTAGAGCAGCAATAGCTTGTTCGCGTTCAATGTTGATGATTTCATTTATAATGACTTGATCTTTCTACTTTTCTTCTAAAAGATTTAGTTCACTGATCTTTTCATGACATTTCTCTAGCTTTTGAGTTAAATGTACATTTTTATTCTCAGCTTGAGTTTTGTCGTTTAGAGCATTATAAAGGTCAATTGTCAGCACATCAACAGCACGACTTCTCTCAGCTTCAGGCAGAGAGGGATTTGTAGAGATAGATACCTGAGATGATATGTAGCTCATAGAAGGTTCAGATGGTTCTTCTACTTCTTCTTTAATCTCAGCCATGAGGCAAAGATTAACGACTTCTTCTTCATCAGAAGATGATTCTTCTGATTCAGCCCAGTCATGTTCTTCAGTGATGAGACCTTTACCTTTTCGCTGATAGCTTTTCAGCTTTTGATATTTGTTCTTCAGCTTATGGTATTTGTCATCACTGGATCTTCTTGAGGTATAAGGTTTCAAGACCTTTTTCGACCTGCACTCACTAGCAAAATGTCTAATTTTTTCGCAGTTATAGCAAGTGGCAGTAGCCTTATCAACCAGAGTTGATTTTGGCTTTTCAATAAGAGAGAGAGGTTTACTTCTTCGGAAGTTACTCTTTCTTGCAAATCTCTTAAAAGAGTTTGTCAAGAGTGCTAAGGACTCATCAAACTCTGAAAGATCAGGGTCTGATAGATCCTCAGATTCAGAATCTAACTCAGTGATGGTGAGAGTAGATCGCTGAGATGGAATTATCTCTGAAGAGACTAAAGCAACAGGAGTGCTTTTGGAGTCTTTAGAATCTTTTACAAGATTCTTCTTCAGGAGATTAGATTGCTCATAGTTGAGCAATATTCCATACAGAGTGCTTAGAGAGAGAGTATGTAAGTCTTTTGTCAGATGAAGACATATTGAATAACTGTCCCAGCTTTCAGGAAGACTTTCCAAGAATTTTGTTAGGACCTCAGAATTAGAATAGGTCCTTCCAACAGTTCTTAGGTCAATGATTAGGCAGTTAAACCGCTGATGAATGTCAGAAAGAGATTCATTCTTTCCAGTGATAAAACTTTCATACTGTCTTACCAAGTTAATCTTTCGAGTCTCTTGGATTTCAGTGGTGCCCTCATATTGAACACATATTGTTTCCCACATTTCTTTAGAAGTTTTCAGATGCAAGATGGAATGGAAAACTTCATCAGGCAGAGCCATTGAGATGATGGTCTTTGCTCTTGCATCTATGCCTACTTTCTTTTTATCTTCATCACTCCACTGTCTTATTTCCTTAACGACATATCGTTCAGGGACAGCTTCAGTGGTGGCAGTAGCGGGAACCGCAGCTATAATTCTAACAGGTTCATAGGGTCCGTTTTCTATATATTCAGGTATAGTAGGATCCGCACCTTCAAGAAATAGCATCATTCGATTTTTCCATAGAGAAAAGTTATCTCTGCTAAATCGAGGAGGTTTAGAAAGTGAACCATTATCATAGTAGTTTGTGTTTGTGTTTAGTGTCATTTTAGAATAGCAAGGAAGAGTATTTAGCAAGATCTTGTTTATTAGATTAAACAAACTGCTCTGATACCACTTGTTGGTCCCAGAGGTGCTTAACAAGTTTGTAGAAGGGGGGGGGGTTGAATACAAACACAGAAATTAAAGTTTAATAAATTGTTTATTGATAAATCAAAATACAATTTACAAGTTTGTTGCGGAATAAGATTAAGACAGACTCAATCTAAACAAACTTAAGAAACACTAAGATGATTGCACAAGAAATTCAGAGAATGGGGGATTTAAGAGATATAGAAAACAATGGTTTCTATATGGAGTTCAAGGATTGAGCACACCCACAGATGTAGGGGTGAACTTCCTATTTATACCCTATGCATTAAATGCATGGCAGGGCACTTTACACGTGGCGTTCACAGATTGGCTTTGGGAGTCTTACTTTTGGGAGACATGCTTTCGGCCGGGTCATGAACAGTGTAGTTGACAGAGTTGTTGTACGTATGGTGGCAGAGACATGTCCGTTCTGACACATAGTACTAGTTTGTGCAAGGATAGACAAAAGGAAACTTGAGACATAAGCTTTGTGATCCTTTGATCGTTGAATATCTCTTCTTTCAGAGATAAAGAGGTTCAGCTATCGCTGAAGCTTTTTCTTATGTTCCTTCGCGTATATGTAGAGTTGTCTTTGCTTCACTGATATCCGCATCAGATCACTAGTAGACTTCTCTATATTCAGCAGCTTCGTCTTCGATTCAGCTATGAACATATGTTGACGCGAGACTTGTCTTCAGGGATTACGTTGGCTGTTTACTTCAGAAACTATCAGTGATAACTGAACAGACTCAGTCTGATCACTGTTAGTGAAACACTAATACATAGAAATGTTTGAGAGAGACTATCAGCGATAACTGAACAGACTCAGTCTGATCGCTGATGGTGAAACACCAATACATATTAAAACGTAATTTTCACTAAGTATAGAAGAGGGTCTTTATCAAATCACTGAGAGAGTTTGGATCAACAAAATACTCTTTGTGCGTTCCATACTTAGAAAATATTGACAAACAAAGAACTCGCTAAGTAGAAACGCGCTAAACACAAAGCTCACAACACACAAAAACTCGCAGATTACTGTATACTTCACTTCTCGCAAACAGCTTTGTGCGTGAACTAGCTTCTCGTACACAACTTTATGCGCGAACCACACAGAAACTCTCATAATGCAAGATCATCTTCATCGTGCGTATTCTTCAGGTTAGCGTGTTCTTCATTAGCGCGAACTTTGAATCTTGCGCGTTTGACACTTAAACTCACGGATTCGATCCAAATTGTTTAATACCTGCAAATAGAACTTGAAAATGCACAGGGTTGATCGATTAATCATTTAGAACAAATTTATAATCCAAGATTTTGATTAAAACAATCCAAAACAATAAGAATCGATCAAGAACAGTGTTCGACTCTGTCCAGAACCAAAACCTTTAAAAATCCAAAATTGAATGCAATTCAGTGCTAATTTCGTGAAACAATCTACACAAGAATTGTTTAAAAACTCTAATCGATTACTATGAAATCATTTTCTTGCACTAAAAATTATTTATCACGAAAATTTTGATTCAAGAGTGTATTTTCAGAAAAATGATTCTGCGTGTTCTTTAGAAATCAAAAAATCGATCAATCCAAGTGTAAACCAATTATCTGAATGAATTTGGTCTCGCTCTGATACCAATTGAAAAAAGTATGATTCCCATATTCAATCACATACAATCAAGATCAAGATTTGACAATTGCGATCTTAGAGAGAGAGTAGAGAGAGAAACACAAGTCATAGGTATATTGATGTAACAATCACAATACACGCATATTACTTGGTTACTTACAACACTCACAATACAAAGGCTATTTATACCTATAACACATCACTCACAAGCTTACAAGAAATACAAACACTTGCAACACAAACAAACTAGACTTGGCTTAGTTGACTTTACAGGACCTTGACTTTTCACATTAAATCTTAGATACAATTTATACACTAACAATTTCTAATCTTAATCTCATACGTGTCTGAAAGACTGACAACTTTCAGATATGAAAACATGTTCTTAATGTTCAAACCACTTTTGATTCTTAAAATGATTTCATGAATATAGAAGTGTGATTTTTAAATGTTTTCATGTTATATGAGCTTCAATGTTAACAAACCGTGTGTTTCCAAAGATAAATACTTATGTATTGTCTTTTCTATATACTTTCAAGTATTCACACACACCGGTTTAACTTCTATTCAAAATGTTATCACCATGTCTCCAATTGAACATATTTTTTTTCGATGGTGATACACCCCGATTGAACTTCAAAGAATTTTGAGCGTGATTTAATTTAGAAATGTTTCTTTCAATAATGTGTAAATTTTTTCGTATAGACAATATCTAATTATTTCTGACCTAAGCCTTCATCGATAAATCATTTCAAATATTGATCTTTTTCATACAATGTCAGGTTTTCAAACAAGTTTCTTGTCTTCATTTCATTCATCCAATATACTTGTTTTGAAAAGTCTTCAATGTTTAAAATGCTCAAATCTTCATGATTATTTCATTTAGCATACCAACATTTGGCTTGTATATTTTTGTGCTCTTACTGTAAAGTTAAACCATTTTTGAGCAACATGTTCTTATAGGACAATATGGGTTCATTGTGTGAGCTTAACAAAACTTCTATGGATTCACGTTAACCAGTGTTTCCTACCCAAGAAGTTAATCCTTGAGTGATCGAATGTGTATGGAGTCAAAATAACTGAGTGTGGGATGAGTGATGAGATAAAATGGAAATGAGAGTTTGGTTAGATGTGAGCATAATGTTTAAAAGAAAGAGGGTGTGAGAATAGAGTAAAAGAATATCAAACTCTGCACCAACTTTTTCTGAGCCGGGCAACCACATTACTAGTGTTTCACAATTCTTCGTGAACATTATTGAAAAAGGTAACTAGCCCATGCCAACTCTTGATAAAAACCCCACCAGCTACTCATTTTCTTCTCAATAAGAAAATGTTTCAACTTTTCAAGGGGATGTAGCACATATGCTATCTAATTTTTATTTGGAAAATCTGGATATTGAAAAAGAAGGAAGTCTGCCCCACCTTCGCACTTCGATCATGTTCAATTGAGTCTGTGTTTAACTGTTGTTGTCTCAATGGTTTACACAATTTTGAGCCTATATAAAAAGCAATCATATGTGCTTAATTCTTTCAAACACATGCACATACACACAAGGAATACGTTTTATTGTCATAACGTTCATAGAAATTCCTTTGTGGTATTTCGATGATTGAATGGAAGACCTGGGGGAGTGAACATCACAAAAGCTCATTTCCGATGTGTATTCGTTACACACAGTAACTTTGTGTTACTGACAAGCATCTTACCTAATTCATTTGTTGATTCAGGTGTTACACTCATATTTTGTCTGAATTTTCAAAGATTCGGATGAATATCTTGTGGATCAATTGATGGTCAGAGGCTCAGTATAAAAGATCGGTGCTCAGATCAGATTACAGACATTTCTTGTCAAAGTTTTGATGATATCATTGCTTCATTCATCAAAAAGGGGGGGAGATAATAAAGAAATGTAAAAGATGAGAGAGAAGATCAAGCATTATTTGAAAAGTGATCAAGAATTGTGGATTTTGATAAAGTTTGTTCAAAGCTGAAAGAGATATTTCAAAGATTACTGAAATTTTCTTTGAAGACATTTTGCTAAAGCAATCCGACCTGAACCTGAAGATAATTTCTTTCCGATTTCTGAAATAGATGTTACAACCTTGGAGGAAATTGTTACTATTGTTGAAGACAGATTTTGGAAAGATTGTTAAAAGTTTTGAAGACATTTTTTTATCAAAGAAAGGGAAGATTGCTCTAAGTTTAAGAAGGGGAGATTGCATTTCATTGCTTATGTTGATTTCTGAAAATATTCTGAGTTGACAAGAAGTCTACAAAGGGGGAGATTAGAATTAAAGATCAACTAAAAGGGAGAGATTGTACAGATTGAACTTAAAGGGGAGATACATTCTTAAAGATCTTCAATGCAATGAAAGGGGGAGATTGAATTGCAAAATCTTTTAGAGATGATCTTGAATCCAAAAAGGGAGATTGTTAGAGCATATATTTGTTGGATACAAGATCTTGAAGTCTGAAGCTGAAAGTCAAGCGAAGTCAAAGCTCAAAGTCAACTCTCAAAGTGAAAGTCAAAGTCTTTTGTAATAAAAAGTCAAAGCTAGTATTGTAAGAGTTTAGTATTGTGCGTGTTTCCTTTGTTTGAGAGTTTTGTGTCTTGAGTGTTTTATCTTCTTGTATAAGTAGTTGTGGCTCTGTGGTTAGCGAGTAGCAGTTCATAGATATATCAGTGTGTTGTACGAGTTCATCTGTTAGAGAGAGAAAGTTTGAGAGCTTCTATTGTATTCATAATCTGTGATTGAAATAAAGAATGGAAATTGATTAAATCAATTGTGTCATCTTGTTTACATTGTTATCTGGGATAACAGTCGGTAACAATGGACACTTTATGAGCATTTTGTAGGACCGGTCTATAAAAATCCACCTTCAAGAGATCGGGATTTTTATAGACATTTCGTACTACAAAGTGCCCGACCATTTTGTTACTATGTTTCTCTCAAGAAAAGCTTACCCCCATACCCATTCTTTAATTATAAATTTCATTTCGTATTTTTAGCATTAATCCACCACCAAAACGATAATTTTTCCCACAACCAAACTTGTGCAAGAAGTTCATGCAAATCTCTGATTTTCAGTAGTTCAGTCCTTGAAGAAACGATACTCGGTTTTACGACCATTATATTACTTGTAGCGATCCCAGTGTTGGTATATACTTGTGCTCACACTGAGAAATATTGTGCCCACGCTGTGAGTACATGATAAATAGCTACCAATAGAATCGGATGATCAAGATGATGATGCCTCCTACAAGCCATCGGATAAAGACCTATCAGTGAAGAGTTGATAGACTTAGTGTCAGAAGATCATATTCAAATAGAGGACCTCCTATTCAGGGAGAGTAACATCATGTTAAGGGGGAGGAAACTTAAGCTAACATTGACAGAGAAATGGAGGAACCTCGTGTTGAGGGGGAGGAACCTCAAGATGTCCCTGAAGTTCCACATTTTAGTTGACGAGGAAACAACTCCAGTCACTGATCATATCCTAGAAGAAGAAGCAGATCAAGAATCTGACCCTAATTCCGATACTATATTTTCAGGAGCTACCACTTAATCGGAACCTTCTATAACTGAATTTGTGCTCACTCCAAAAGCCTCTCAATCAACATTAGATGCTGTTGAACCTCCAAAATAAATGGACAAAGAAAAGTGGATTATGTCTCGTGAAGAAGAGGATGACTTAATAAAAAAGAACAAAGTTAAAAGATTAATTCAGAGAAAAATTACTCCGCGGAAATCTTTGGATGCCTCCTCCACCTCCTAAACCAACTGTTGATAATAAAAAAAATTGGATGAACAACTGCTTGTAGCCAAAGCTCTTCAATTCAAGAGATGAAAAACTTGAGGAGTTCAACAAAACCTTCTCTAGAATAAGTCTTAAATCTAAGATTATCAAAGCCATAGTGATATGATATAAGAAAAGCGGAGTTAAAGACCCACTCATCAAAATAAGGCTAGAACGGGAAGATTGGAGTAGAAAAGATGAAGATATTCATTGGCTTTGTATTTACAGATTCAAAGAATGGTTGGAAATTCCTGAGGCCATCCGAACAATTAAAAGTACCTACAAGCCAATTGTCATGCAACGGGTACAAATTCTTATAGAAGAAGTAAATGACTTGAAGAAGAAATATGGATTTCCCAATCCTCCAATCTTTCAAAGTTTGTTTCGACCCTTTGTCCATGAAACTTCCCCTCAAGATTCCAGTTAATGAGAAGACAATCCAATCACTTGTCCTAGCCAATAATCTTCCTACTATACTAACCTTGATATCTCCTTATCCCCTAGAGATCTGACGCCACAAGGAACATATTGTTCTTTCTGACTGCAGGAATGTATTTCTATGCTCTTTTTGGAGATCTTAGATTTCAACGATCAGCTGAGTTATCCATAGCATCTCCAAGTTCTTCTAAATTTGTTTTTACCAAACAATGAGTTGTGCAAAGCCTTTTGTTAAGACTATATTACAACATAACTCAATGTAAATAGATTTACAAGAGATGAATTAGGAGGAAATCATGTTTCTTTTATTCACATACACATATTACAAACAATCTAGAGAAAGAAAGAAGTTTCTCTCTCTAGAAACACTCTCCTTACATGACTACATTGTGAATACTCTTCTTACAAACTTGCAAACATGAAACTTATTTATACTACCCAACATCCCTTGTACAACTCTTAAGCTCAAGTCCAATATTCTATATGACAAGGCCCAATACAACAATAAATTCCTTTACAAAACTTTCATATATAGGACATTTTCTGTCCTAACATTCTCCCCCTAAAGTTTTGTAAATGAATCATCATCTTTAGCTCTATCTATGCTCCCCCTTGATGTGTTGCGCATCTTCAAGATAGTTCAGGCTCCCCCTTGAATAAAGCTCTTACTCTTCATAGTTTCAACCTTAAAACCAAATTCAATGTGCAATAACCCTCGACTGAGTGCACTAAAGACAACTTTTTCTACAGAAACTCAACACATTATTTACGCCCACAAGAAAGAAATGTGCAAGTTTCTGTGACAAACCACAGTGCATCTTCAGTTTATAACAAAGAATTTGTCTTTGAACCGTGAGTTGAATAGGAATTCAGCTTAAGAAATTGTTCTGATCAGCTCGTCGGAGGAAGAAACTTATAGCAAACACTACTTGGCAAGGGTTAGAAGAAATACCCAAAAACATTGTGCAACAGCTGAAGAAATATACTCATTTCCAAACTACCTTTTAGAACACTGAATGAAGAAATCAAAAACTCCAATCTTCACAAATCAGTCGAATGATTATAAGCACTCAAAAGTCTAAATGACAACCAGAGCACCAGAACAATGATTGCAAGCACTCACAATTCTAATTCATCAGGTCAGAAAAATGATTAAGGGCACTCAAAGGTCTAGCATCGTTGATAACGCCAATTTTGGCGTTATTTTAGAGCTACTTTTCGGGTAATTAAGCTTGTTTCTCCAAACAAACGAAGCGTCATTTCACATTTATTCATGAGTTTTTCAGGTATCTATCTTTCAGGAATAATGTTAGGACACAGTCTCATTGGATTCAAGATCATACAATACGAAGATCGCAATCTGAAGCTAAAGCAGAAAAGTTGTCTCATTAATATTAGTCTAAGTCGTTTGTATTAAAATAGTCAAAGTTAGTTGTTATTGTATTTTATTGTTATTAAGTAATTAGTTAGTTTAGTTATAATATCTAGATATTATATTGTTAGTTGTTAGATAATATCTAAAATAGATATTATGTAGGTAAAGCAAGTGTGTTAGAGAAGCTTGAGTTGTTCAACATATCATATCACAATATACACACACACTAAAGGTGAAAACTAGAGACAACACACAGAAAAGCTTCAATCGATCAACCTTGTAACCATTGTTATTAATCAAACAGGTTGGTAATCGTTTATGTGTATGAGTCGGTAAGAACTTGATAGTATTGTGGATCCACAATTGGTATTAGAGCCTGATAATAGATTAAAATCAAATTTTTAAACTATCGACTCTGTGTTCTTATTTTCAAAATCATTTTCGAGATTTAGAGTGTTTTAGAGGTTGAAATCGATCAGGTTGTGATCGATATATGTACTAGATCGAGTTGTTATAGTTTGATTTCAGTATAGAGCTTAAATCGAGTTCCAATTTGGTGATTTTGTTTTCTGAGTTCGAATTCAAAAAGAGCATTGTTCCATCGTCTTAAATTTCAAAAAGTGGTGTTTATTGCAATCGAGTGCTTGCAATCTGTTCTCGATAGGTTAGTGGTCATTTTATTGAATATTGGGACTGCTAATCTTGGAAAAACAGGTTTTTAGTCGAATTTTCGAAGAACAGGACGAACTCACACAAAGTTTAGTTTGCGCCAGTTCATAAGTCTCGTTTGCGCCATCAGTTCATCGCGCAAACTCCAACTCGCGCCACACACTGATCACGCAAATCCCACTTTGCGCGACCAACGTCTCACGCAAACACAAGTTTTTGCGACCCACTTGAAGTGCAAACCTCAACTCTCGCGACCAACACATCACGCAAACCTCAGTTCGCGCGATCAACTCTTCGCGCAAAGCACAAGTCTCATTTGCGCCAAATCCCTGTAGCGCAAACCATACTTTGCGTCACGTACATCTCGCGCAAAGCTCTCTTGCGCCAACTACATTTCACGCAAACCTCTCTTTGCGCCAATCACTGTTCCATACTTAGAATATTTTTTTCTGATAATTTTTCAAAACTGTAATATGGCCTCTATTTGTCATAAATTTTTCCCTCGTGCTAAGTCTGCCTAGGGGGACAAAATTTATTGTGTGATCAAATTTTACCTGGACTAACGGTCAAATCCAAGTTCTTATTGCACATTTATATCCAAACAGGATGACTTCAAAAGACGCTCTTTCCATTGGCACGGATGTCAAACCCCCAGTTCTGTTTAAAGGGGATTACGAACAATGGAAAGACAGATTTCTTGACTTTGTGGACCGACACTTAAATGGAGATAACATTCTTTTATCAATAAAAGAAGGTCCCATGGCACCACTTTCTGTCCAAGTACCTGATAATGATGATGATGATGCTGAAGATGATTCTTCTGACAGCGAGAATGGTAACGTGGAAAGAGAACAGAAGCTGAAAACTTTTACAATAGAGTATGCCCAATTTTCTGAAGAACAAAAAAACCGTTTCAAAGTTGATAAGCAAGCAAGATCTTTACTTCTTCAAATTATCCCGAATGATATCTATATCAAGATAGACAGCTACAAAGCTACTGCTAAGAAGATGTGAGATCAACTTCAAAAGATGATGATGGGATCTAAGGTTGGGAACCAGATGAAAGTCGCAAACTGTATAAACAGTTATGAAGAATTCAAAGCCTTTCAGGATGAAAGCCTAGCGGACACTTATGAACGATATGTTCTGCTTCTGAATGAGCTGTCAAAGAATAAAGTTAAAAAGAAACAGATTGAGAACAACGTCAAGTTTCTCAGTGTCCTTCAACCAGAATGGAAAAAGCATACACGAAGAATGAAGCAGATGAAAGATCTGAGTGACATTCCACTCCACGAGGTGTATGAGACACTAAGGCAGAACGAAGAAGAAGTAGAAGAGAAAAGGAGTGGAAAGAAAAAGGAAGTTGAGAAAGTTCCTGGTTCCATTGCACTTGTTCTCAAAGATAAGAAGAAAAAGAAGAAAGTAATTACAAGTTCTGAATCAGAAACTGAATCTGATGGAGATGATGGAGAAAGTCTCAAGCAAGCACTGAAATTACTGACCCGTGCATTCCAAAAGAAATTCTACAAGAAACCGGGATCAAGTTCACAGAGATATTCTTCCTCAAGCTCCAAGAACCGTGAGCATAGAGAAAGAGTAGAAGGAAGTAGATTTCTTGAGAAGAAACCAAAAGAAAGGAAGCAATTTGTGAATGACTACACCAGTACAGACAAGAAAGCTAATGTCCCAAACATATTGTACAACTGTGGCATGATTGGACATTACGCCTCAAACTGTCGAAAGCCAAAGGTTCGCAATTCGAAGTATTACCAGAACAAACTAATGTTAGCCAAGCAACAGGAAGCTGGCAAAGCGTTAATGGCTGAAGACGAATTCTGGTTAGATCATTCTGATTCGGAAGAAGAAGAGAATGAAGAAGCTGCTAATATGTGCTTGATGGGCAATCATGCAAAGTATGATGATTCAGATGATGATGCAGCTGAAGAGGTAATGAACTTAACCGAAAATAATTTTATGATTAAAATGGATGCGATGATGGTCGAACTTCAAGACCTTTAGTCGAAACTGAAAAGGGAAAAAGGCAGAGTTGCTAAGTGTAATCAAAATATCTTTGAGCTAAATAAGTCAGTTATTGGGAACAAAGATCTCATGGATTCCCTACGCAAATCTGCTTTAGATTTTAATCTTAAAAACAATTGTTTAGAAAAGAAGTTTTCTGATTTTGTTTCTCAAATTTCTAAGTCTGATTTAGAAAAGAAAAAAACTGCCTTAATTGTTTATAAGTTGCAGTTTGAGAACAAGAATCTTAAAAAGAAGGTAAATGGTCTGGAAACCAAACTTTACTCAATAGGCCAAACAGATCAAACTATTTTCTAGAATAAACCTAATGAAGAGGTTGATTTTAAAGCAAAATGGGGATTAGGTTGTAATAATCCTCATTACCTGAAACATGTTATCAGAAAACAGCTTGGTTTATATAATGCAGATTATATGTATGCTGTTGGTAAACATACTCATTTGAAACCCAAATTTGTTACTAAAGCATCAGAAGAAGTTGAGGCAAGAGAAGATACAAATAGAAAGAATTTGAAGAAAATGCAACTACCATTCTGTTATGCAAGACTGAATGATAGTTATTGTCAAGATCGAAACTCAAACAAGAATAATTCACTCAGAAACAATGTTAAAGAAGTTGCGGAAAAACGCTTTAACACTAACAATCAATGAAACAGTATATCAAACTCAAATCACACATTTATATTGATTCAACTTGATGATTACACACAAAAACACAAAACCTCAATCTATTGAACAGGCTCAACAGACGTTCTATACTTCTCTATAGAAAGGATCTAAACTAGTCTTGAGGTTAATTCACTATCACCAAAACTTATTCATTCTATCAATAATTCTCCGAGAATGTACTATATAATCTATAACATCTAGACTATATTTACAGAGTAGATTACAAGATAATTATTAAAATAAACTTGATCTTCAATATCAATCCCATAATTATCTTCAGCCTTATCTCCAACTTGTCTTTATCTCCAAAACATCTTTATCTTTATAAGCAGCACTAACTATCTTCTGAAGTATTAACCATCTTCAGCAGCTTTAATCTTTAGCAGTACAAACTACTAGCAGTACTAACTCTCCAAGCAGTACTAACTATTCAAGTAGCA
The DNA here is from genome assembly GCA_023525745.1 of Arctium lappa. Taxonomy (NCBI): domain Eukaryota; kingdom Viridiplantae; phylum Streptophyta; class Magnoliopsida; order Asterales; family Asteraceae; genus Arctium; species Arctium lappa. The sequence goes on from CM042051.1 coordinate 55,400,708, forward strand.
GCACTAACTCTTTAAGCAGTATTAATTCTACTAGCAGTAGTAATATTGATAGTCTAGCAGTAGTAATCACTTAGCAACATTAATCAGCAGCATAAACCATACTTAGCATATTTATACCTAACATCTCCCCCTAACTTAACTTTTCAGAAGGAGAAGTTAAGTTCTTCATGATATGGTCTTTATGATGCTTTCAACACTTCAGCTCAGTTGCCCAAATTTGGATCCAGTCCCAGACTTTGATTGATGATCCTGCTAACCACAATCTTTACCATTTCTGAACCTTGAGAACAAATTAATTTGGCTTTCAACATCCCATGAAGCTTAGCTAGGCTGTGATCATATATCTTATCCACCATATAATATTCATGAAAGCTTTTATCTATGGTCAAGATATACACCCCACATCTTTCTATAAGCATCCAGTTGTCCACGGACTTGAATACATCTTTGATGACATGCTTTACAAGATCTGGACTAAACATCATGCATAAATACTCCATTGCTAGTTTCTTGATGTTCATCCCTTGAGTCTTCAGCACATCCTCATACAAATTCATTCCCACTTTAAACATTTCTTCCAAGTCTAACCTGGAACAACATTTGATTATCTTCCCCCAAGTAGAGTAGACTTCAAAGTGATCACCCATTCTTTTGATTCTGAAATACTCTTTGCCTTGATCTTTAAGAATATCCCAGTGGATGATTTCAGGGGCTTGGACTGAAATGGGATCTGCCTTCACTGAATAACTATCTGTTACAGTCATGTAAAGTTCAAAATGCACATTAGATTGACTTGTTTGCTATGCACTTTGACTTGATTGTTCAGCTTGACTTGTAACAGATGGTTCTGTATCTTTCTCAGCTTCTGCAATCTTTGGCTTCTTCAACAGTTTCTTGGAAGCTATTGTTTTCACTCTCTTGGCAGATTTAACTTCGTTAGCAGTACTAACATCATTAGCAGTACTAATTGGATTAGCAGTACTAATTTTGTTAGCACTACTAACTTCATTAGCAGTACTAATTGGATTAGTAGTACTAATTTTGTTAGCAGTAGTATTGCTTGCAGCAGCATTATTTCTGTCAGCAGTACTATTTGAAGTAGCAGTACTAACAGATTTCTTTACTATTGGAACCTAAACCTGGACAAAATTGTTTGCTTTCTTCTTCATTAAGTGACTCCTTGACTTATTTGGGGTATTTTTCTTTGATTTTGCAAACTTGTTTTGAGCATGAGCTTTTAAAGGTGCTCTTTTTACATTTTCAGTCATATGATTTCTTCTTTGATTCCTATAACCAATAGGATTTTGTATATGTCTTTGAAAGTTTATCCTCTGGTTCATAGGATTGAAATAACAGTATTTGGCAATATGGTTAAGCTTTCCACAAATAAAGCAAGATTTTGGTCTATTGATTTTACTCAGATCAACCCCTAGTTTTTGTGCCCACTGATTATTCCAGTTTCTTTGATTACCCCTTGTTTTATCATGTTTTTGGGGCTGAGACTATTTACATGTACAGGGATTCATAACTGTGGTCTGCATATAGTGGACTCCCTGTACCTTTCCCTTTTCTCTCTTTGAGTTATCCACCTGTTCACTCTTGATGAATGGTTTACCTCTTCCCCCTTCACTGGTAAGGATCTGATTTTCTACAGGAATCTCTTCAGCATTCTTATTCTCAAAGTTCTCTTCTTCACTCTCTTCTTCAACCACCATACTATCTATAGGATCTACCTCTGTTGCTCCTATAGGTAAGTGATAGCGGAAAACCGTATAGTTCCACACAATGGCCACAGTGTTCCCACAGTGGGGGCGCAAGTATACACCTCAACTATGATCGCTATAAGTAATAAAATGGTAAGTATACCGAATATCGTTTCCACAGGGACTGGTCTACTGAGAATCAGAGAGTTTCTTGAACTTCTTGCACACACGTTGGTTGTGAGAAAAATTTGTCGTTTTGTTGGTGAAATATCGAAAATAATTAAGAAATTTAACAATGAATTAAGGATTGGGTATGGGTGTAAGTTTCCTTGAGATAATTGTAGTTACCAGATGGTTAGGCGCTTAAGTGCATAGAACAATGTATAAAAATCCCGATCTCTCGAAAACGAATTTTTATAAATTATGCCCAAAAGTACCTATAAAGTGCCCATAATTATTGTACTTGAGTTTGCCGATTTATCTAAGTTGACTCTAAGCGTCTAGTTCTACCGGTATGGGGATTTATACCCAAATCTCTTTGTGATATAAATCCCGACCGACGTTTGAACCTTAGTAAATCATACAAAACCCGCATCTCTGCGTGGTTATCAAAGACTTTCTCAAATCTTTGTGCATCACTTAAGCCGTATTTCGGACCCGCCCCTCTCGAGGTCTAAGATCTAATATTAACACTTCAAAGTGATCGGCTTATTCGCATTGAGTTATGTCCCGACTCAAGTGACCAAACTGAAGAACAAGTAATTATAGACACACCCAAGTGTATCCTACTAGTTTCAAGTTCACCCACATCCACAACTAATAAGGTGCTTAGCTCATGACTAAAAAGAAAGATATAATGAAATAAGAGAAATAATTAAGAACTACTTGCATAAATGTAAATTATGGAAATTAAATTACAAGGGAAAGTAAATGACTAGAAATGTAAATTGCTAGGAAATTAAAGTACTAGAAAGTAAAATGCTAGAAAGTAAAGGACTAGAAAGTAAAATTACAATCTTCAAGTTAACAAGTAACTTGAAGATGAACTAGAGCTAGAGAATTGTTGGTGAATTTCTTGTGATGGATGAAAGGTTGATAAGTTTATGAGTTAAATGCAAGTTCTTCCTCTTTATATAGCCTCCAAAACATAAGACCCAAGGGATTCTTTCTTCAAAAACACAAGGGGCAAGACCCACTTCTCTTTACAACCCATGCCTAAAAGATTTCCATAGATTTCTGCAGACAAGCATGCTCCAACAAATATATTTTAATCTGCTCCTTGTCGTTCGGATAACTTGAGCGTCCGACAGTTTCTTCAAGTGGTTCATCGACGCCCACAGTGGGTAGAGTATCTGCCCACAGTTGGCCACAAAAGTGCAGTTTTTCCAAGAAAATAAACTTTTGATAATTTATCACCTCTTTATCACATTTTTAGACCAAATGAAAAGAATAGAAGCAAAGTGGGTATAAAAACGATATAAAATCCTAGAAAAAAAGTAATAAATAACTCTCAAAATGAGAGTTATCACAACCCCAAACTTGAGGTTTTACTTGTTCTCAAGTAAAAAAATGAAGTAAAAAGAATTTTACGAGGGGAAAGAAGGAACGAAACTTACACAAAAAAATGCTTGAATGTTTCCTTAAGTCGAAAATTATACAACTTCCTTGCTTGACTTCATTGATGTTGAAATTGATCGGTAAGGCTTTTTCGGGTTAGTGTTTGAGGCTTCTCAAAAAAAATTACCCCTCCCCCAAACTTGGGCTAAACTACAAAAGGATGTGGGATGTTTCTTTTTTCTTGCCTTTCCTTTTGAGTTCATATCTTCATTTTTTTTTAATCAAAACCCAAGTTTTGTGATTTTCGGTTCGTTCTATGAATTTTGGGTTTTGATTGCCTCCCAATTTTTCGAAGGCCGTCTTCCAATTTTCCCAAGACTTGTTTTTTTTTTTTTTTGCTTTTTTTTATATATGCCAAGATCATATATATTTATTTTCCCACCCCCAAACTTTGAAGTGGACAATGTCCCCATTGTCGATCGTAACGGCTAGGGTGGGAAACGAGGGGAAAGTGTTTAGGCCAACAAACGAGAGGGCCTACGTCCTCTCAATTTCAAACGTCAAAAAGTCACCCAAAGAAGATGTACCTGAAAAATGATAATAGCATAAAAGAAACCAAAACAAAGTTCAAGCATAAAACAAGTTATCAACATAATAACACACGAAAGCACCCACAAATAATACCCAAAAGATTAAACATAGAGAATGCTCAAAAAACCATGATGATTAACCAAAAGTTATTTATCCGGATCCTACTACCCGGGTGAGACATAGAGGGTTGTTTTGGGGTTGTCGACTTTTGAAGGTGGAGGGGGTTGCTAAAATCATCGGCTTTGGTTAAAGGGATTCGGTTGAGTGGTTAGTGATGGAATGGTTAAAGTGACCGAAAGGGGTTTTTTAGGTTGGAGCGATAGGGGTGGAAATGGTGGTGAAAATCGATGGTGGAAATGGTTGGAGGAACCATTGATGGTTTTGTGAGGGAGATGAAGGGTAGAGATATGGATGTAGGAAGGGAGATGATAGGAGGAGATGAGGGAAGGGAAGTTACCCGGGTTATGACTTCATAGCTTTCAACAAAACTATCCACATACACCAGAGAAGAGGGTGTTAGAGCATCGTCGCTGGTGACGATAGTGGAAGAGGCGGTGCTGTGCATCGGCGTTTTAGTGGTCACCGGTGGTGGCCCAACGGTGGTGATGATGTTGTCGACCGTCGGATTTTCCGGCGAAGCGGCGATGTTTGACTGATGGTGACTAGATCGGCGAGGTGGATGTTGAGGACGAGAGATCAAGTGATTTTGCCTTGCCATGGGAGTGTCTAATGGAGAAGAAGATGAATAGTTAGTCTAAAAGATAGTTCTTTGAATAACTCCTTAAACCAAAAAAAACACCTTCTCTTTTTTGAAAAACCACCAACCCTTTTTGAAAAACCATCAACTCTTTTGAAAAACTACCTATTCAAAAACCACCAACAAAACCTTTTTTTTTTACCTGGTTAGTGAATATATCTAAAAGGTAGAATTGTAAAAAAGATCTGTTGGGTAAAGGGGTTATCCAACTTTTAGTACAACCTTTTTATAAAAAAAATAATTTTACACTTCTCCATGTACTAACTCTCCATTACTTTTGACTTGTTTAATTTCCACATTCAAAAAGTAAAATCACATCAGTCTTCCATCTCCAAAGAAATAATAGTTTTATAAAGAACCATTATGACTTCCAGACCCATGCCTATCTAAAATTTTGAATTTTTCGTGGGCACATAGAGCCCACAGTGGCCAGAACTGCAGAAATTTCCTACAATGCAAAATTAAAAAGAAACTTAGATAAAATATATACAATATTTACAATGAAACTCGTCTTCTTTGACTCTTCAGAGTTAGTGGGCCCGAGCACTTCGGTAGGAACTAAGTGCTTATCCCGATGCCCATTAACTCTGAAAATGCTTTCGTCATGTGGGTTTAATAAATCAGTCGTTCCAAATTGTCCCACATCCATGATGGTAAAAGGTCCCGACCATCGTGATTTTAAGTTTCTAGGAAATAACTTCAATCGAGAATTAAAGAGGAGCACTTGTTGATTTTTCTAGAATATCCTTTGGTTGATCCAACGGTCATGCCAAATCTTCGTTTTTTTTTCATTATAAATCTTGGCATTTTCGTAGGTTTGATACCTTAATTCCTCTAATTCATTCAATTGAAATTTCCTTTTCTTTCAGGCTAAACCCTCCCTTAAATCAATTTCTTTTATTGGCCAAAATGCCTTGTCATTGGCAATTTTAACAGTGGTCTCGACAACCGGAGGCGAACGCGGAGGTGGTGGCGGACCTCCGTCAGCCACGGTTTGATTTAAAGGTGGGTTTTGCCTATTTCCTCTACCTCTTCTACGTCTTTTTACGGTTCTTTCAATTTCAGGATCAAGAGGTAAAAGTTCACCGTGTTGTAGCCGTGGCATACAACACGGAAGAGGTGTTTTGAAACGAGTGACTCAGGCTCAAATGAAATTCAATATCTCAGGATGTAAAATCGCGACGGTCCCCGTCAACGGCGCCAAAAACTTGATAGCGGAAAACCGTATAGTTTCACACAGTGGCCACAGTGTTCCCACAGTGGGGGTGCAAGTATACACCTCAACTATGATCGCTATAAGTATTAAAATGGTAAGTATACCGAATATCGTTTCCACAGGGACTGGTCTACTGAGAATCAGAGAGTTTCATGAACTTCTTGCACACGCTTTGGTCGTTTTGTTGGTGAAATATCGAAAATAATTAAGAAACTTAATAATGAGTTAAGGATTGGGTATGGGTGTAAGTTTCCTTGAGATAATTGTAGTTACCAGATGGTTAGGCGCTTAAGTGCATAGAACTATGTATAAAAATCCTGATCTCTCGAAAACGAATTTTTATAAATTATGCCCAAAAGTACCTATAAAGTGCCCATAATTATTGTACTTGAGTTTGCCGATTTATCTAAGTTGACTCTAAGCGTCTAGTTCTACCGGTATGGGGATTTATACCCAAATCTCTTTGTGATATAAATCTCGACCGACGTTTGAACCTTAGTAAATCATACAAAACCCGCATCTCTGCGTGGCTATCAAAGACTTTCTCAAATCTTTGTGCTTCACTTAAGCCGTATTTCGGACCCGCCCCTCTCGAGGTCTAAGATCTAATATTAACACTTCAAAGTGATCGGATTATCCGCATTGAGTTATGTCCCGACTCAAGTGATCAAACTCAAGAACAAGTAATTATAGACACACCCAAACGTATCCTACTAGTCTCAAGTTCACCCACACCCACACCCAATAAGGTGCTTAGCTCATGACTAAAAAGAAAGACATAATGAAATAAGAGAAATAATTAAGAACTATTTGCATAAATGTAAATTACGGAAATTAAATTACAAGGGAAAGTAAATGACTAGAAATGTAAATTGCTAGGAAAGTAAAGTACTAGAAAGTAAAATGCTAGAAAGTAAAGGACTAGAAAGTAAAATTACAATCTTCAAGTTAACAAGTAACTTGAAGATGAACTAGAGCTAGAGAATTGTTGGTGAATTTCTTGTGATGGATAAAAGGTTGATAAGTTTATCAGTTAAATGCAAGTTCTTCTTCTTTATATAGCCTCCAAAACATAAGACCCAAGGGATTCTTTCTTCAAAAACACAAGGGGCAAGACCTACTTCTCTTTACAACCCATGCCTAAAAGATTTCCATAGATTTCCGCAGACAAGCATGCTCCAACAAATATATTTTAGTCTGCTCCTTGTCGTCCGGATAACTGCAGCGTCCGACAGTTTCTTCAAGTGGTTCATCGACGCCCACAGTGGGTAGAGCACCTGCCCACAGTTGGCCACAAAAGTGCAGTTTTTCCAAGAAAATAAACTTTTGATAATTCATCACATCTTTATCACATTTTTAGACCAAATGAAAAGAATAGAAGCAAAGTGGGTATAAAAACGATATAAAATCCTAGAAAAAGAGTAATAAATAACTCTCAAAATGAGAGTTATCAGTAAGTCCTTCTTATTTTGGTTCTCTAAGAGATCTGAAGAGGGAGGTATATAATTAATGTTATAAGGTGGAGGTGTTGCATTGTATCCTATACCACTGTTGATCTTATCATGAACTTGAGCTTTAAGCAAAGAGTTGATTGCTTTGGAAGCATAAGAAAACTTCTCAATGTCAAGCTTAGCTTTCTCATACTCACTCTTTATCTTCTCACACTCCTCTTTAGATTTTTCTATTTGAATCTATAATTGATCTTTTTCCCACTTCCAGTAATTTATGTCATAATAATGTTGAAGTTCATTGGCCTTATAAGCCTTGATTTGATCTTCAAACTTCTCAACAATCACTTTATAATCTCTTATATCTCTTTCTAACCTTTTAAGGTCGTCACACATGCTTTGGTTATGATCCCTGTACTTTTTAACAGTCTGAAGACACTCTTCAGTACACAGTTTAGTTTTTACCTCTGTTGGAATATTTGTGCTTGAAGATTCTGAGACTTCTGGCATCAGGGCTTGATTCTGAACAGCTTCTTCTGCTTGATCACTCCAATCAAATCCCATTCCTTCTTGAGAAACAAGAGCTTGAGTAGAGTTTTTGTTGTTTTGGAAGCTTGAGGAATGTGCTTGCTGGTGGTTACTGCCATGTTGTTGAGGAATTCCTCCTATGCATTCTCTTGCAAAGTGTCTCATTTTATGACACTTGTAGCACTTCACCTTCGACTTGTCAAACCCATCACCAGCTTCTCTCCTTTGAGAAAAGTTGTTCCTGCCTGTCCTCTTTATGAATCTCTTGACCCTTATAGTTAGCATGGCCATCTGCCACTTTATATCCATCTCCTCAAGGTCATCTGCATTAATTTGTTCAAGATCATCATTAATTAAACCAGAATTAGCATGACTAGCAAGAAAAGCTTCTAATACAGAGTCATTAAATACATCCTGCTTAGATACATAAGCAGTACTAACTGATTCTGTATTAGCAGCAGAAACAGTAGAAGAAGAAGATGATAAAAGAGCAGCATTATGAGTGTATCTAGATGGTCTTTTCTTGGCTTCAACTTCAGCCTCAAACACCCTTAAGTCATTTTAAAGATCGTCTAGTTCTTTGTCCTCCAGCTTGTCATCCTGTCTGAAGGAGACAGTATACATGGTCCATTCATCTCCAAGGGACCTTAAGAACTTTCTGTTTACATCATCTTGATCAATCTGCACTCCAACAGTAGATAGTTCACCAATCATCTTGTTAAACCTGTCAAAAGTTTGAGTAATGGACTCATTCTTAGTTGACATGAAGTTTTCATACGGTTGCTTCAGTATTGCCTTCTGATTTCTCTTGGTACTTTTGGTACCAGAGAATCTCTTCTCTAGAGCATTCCAAAGCATCTGGGCATTAGTGCAGTTGCAAATTTAGTGTTGATACTCATTAGGAATAGCCAAGAGCAGTGTGCTCAAGGCTTTCATCTCTGTCTGCCTTATCTTCCTCTCTCCATATGTCTTTGGTGGGATTCTTTTTCCATCTGCTCCAATCTTTCCTTCATTGGATGGGCCATTCTCAATGATGTCCCACATAGAGTAATCAGTGAGAATGATGTATTGCCTGATCCTAATCTTTCACATGTCAAACTCATTAGATCTGAGCATTGGAACCTTTGAGAACAGAACACTATCACTTGAACCGTCCATGATGATTGTTGGTTTTCTGAGTTTAACAAAGCTCTGATACCACTTGTCAGGATCAAAACTCAAACAATAATAATTCACTCAGAAACAATGTTAAAGAAGTTGCGGAAAAACGCTTTAACACTAACAATCAATGAAACAGTATATCAAACTCAAATCACAAGTTTATATTGATTCAACTTGATGATTACACACAAAACCTCAATCTATTCAACAGGCTCAACAGACGTTCTATACTTCTCTATAGAAATGATCTAAACTAGTCTTGAGGTTAATTCTCTATCACCAAAACTTATTCATTCTATCAATAATTCTCTCAGATATATAATCTATAACATCTAGACTATATTTACAGAGTAGATTACAAGATAATTATTAAAATAAACTTGATCCTCAATATCAATCCCATAATTATCTTCAGCCTTATCTCCAGCTTGTCTTTATCTCCAAGACATCTTTATCTTTATAAGCAGCACTAACTATCTTCAAAAGTATTAACCATCTTCAGCAGCTTTAATCTACAGCAGTACTAACTACTAGCAATACTAACTATCCAAGCAATACTAACTATTCAAGTAGCATCACTAACTCTTTAAGAAGTATTAATTCTACTAGCAGTAGTAATCTTGATAGTCTAGCAGTAGTAATCACTTAGCAACATTAATCAGCAGCATAAACCATACTTAGCATATTTATACCCAACAGTTGTCTTTCGGAAAAACCAAAAGTTCTTTCAAAAGAATATTTTGCTACATATTCTTCTACTGAAATGGAGGCAAAACCTGTTCGAGTTAAAACTTATCTACCTCCACTCGTATTAGAAAGCAAAATAATTGAGTTAGAAAATGTCTTATCTGACGAAAGAATGTTGGTGAATTTAGAACAAGATGTGTTTTCTACTATTATATAGAACACTGTATTTCATTCTAAATCTACAAAGTGTTCTACAATTTCAAAAGCACCTCACACTTCTACTGATTTCTTTGATGACTTATTTGAGTCTGCAAATGATTTTTTAAATTCTGAATAAGGGTGTATAGAAGGAGTAGATATGGTTGATTTCAATGCTTCACTTCCAGATCATTCTACTTTTCTTGTAAAAGGAAATGCTTTACCAAGTGTTTATAAAACTCAGCGTTCACATAAACATAATACCTCTGGTAAACGCAAGAAAAGCCAATCTCAAAAATCTGATTTTCCTAATAAATCTAAATCTTCAAATCAGATTCGTACTACTAACCTTCCTTTTGACAGAAAGTTAGTTGGTTCAGGTTCACTTCAGAGAAGAGGGAGCTATAAGGAAGAAAATCTTTTTCTGGAAGAAGAAACTAGTTAAAGACGAAAGCTCATGTGTACATACGCATAATGAAACAAAGAACAATGCGCTGAAAAGTAAACCTGCTCACAGAACCAAAGATCATTACTGGTAAGGAAAATTCTTGTTCTTACTGTCGTACACATGATCCTGTTCACAGAACCAAAGATCATTACTGGTATGGTTCTTATTCCATAACCCCCATACGAACTACAACTAACACATATGGACCCAAATACCAGTGGGTACCAAAGAAAACTAATTCTGTGTTGCAGGCATCTACTGTCAAGGGGGAGTAGAAGAACAATGGTTCTTGAGTAAATCAGCTCAAGACCCGGACATCAATGTCAACGGTGGCTTCTGATTACAACATATCAGAACCCGTACTTCAACGAAGAACAATGACTTCTAAACACAACAGTTTAGGACTCACACTTCAATGATGATAAGACATTACTCCAATGCTGATATGAGAGATTGTACTCCGATACTCCAACGAGGAAATTCAACCTTCAAGGGGGAGTACATAGTTATTTCTGAAATTATATATGTTAGATGCATAATTTCAGAGGGAGTAAGAGAAGTTCTTTTTTTTACTACTTTTTGTCTTTTCAATATTAAGTGAATAAAGTTTCTTTGACTTGACTTAAGACTTTTGCAGAATTTTTGAGAAGAGCTTACACGATCATATATTTATGACTTTAAGCTAAGCTTCATGAGATGTAAGATCGCACTTAAAGGTATATTCCTTTATCTTAATCTCATATGTGATTGAAAGAAGGACAACTTTCAATCATTGAAAACATATTCTTAAACGTTCAAACCACTTCCCGATTTTTTATCAAATGATTCTATATTTTGGGAGTGTACTTTAAATGTTCTACATGAGCTTACATGATTATAAATCATTATGAGCAACATATTCTTTATAGGATATACGGAATCTTTGTGCTAAGAATTAACAAAACTTCTATGGAATCACGTTAACCAGTGATTTCTACCCATGAAGTTAATCCATAGTGATTGGGTGTGAGGAGTCAAAGGAAATGAGTGTGGAAGAGTGATGAGGTATCATGAAAAAGAGAGTTCGGTTAGCTGTGAGCTAAATGTTTAAAAGAAAGAGGGTGTGAGAACAGAGTTAAAAGAATATCACAACTCTGCACCAACTACTTTCTGAACCGGGCATCCACATTTCTAGTATTTCACAACTCTTTTGTGATCATTATTGAAACAGGCAACTAGCCCATGCAAACTCTTGAAATTACCCCACCAGTTACTCATTTACTTCTTAATAGGAAAATGTTTCATTTTTCAAAGGGGAAGCAACACATATGCTATCTGATTTTCATTTGGAAAATCTGGATATTGAAAATAAGGAAGTCTACCCCACCTTCGCACTTCACTCATGCACATTGAGTCTGTGTTTAACTTACTGTTGTCTCAGTGGTTTACACAATTTCGAGCCTATAAGCAATCATCAAGTGCTTAATTCTTTCTAACACAAGCACGAACACACAAGGAATTTGTTTCTTTGTCATAATGTTTATAGAAATAACCTTTGTGGTGTTTCGATGATTAAATGGAAGCCCTGGGGGAGTCAACATCAAACAGCTCCTTTCCATTGTGTATTCGTTACATACAGTGACTTAGTGTTACTGACAGGTGTTTCTAACTGATTTGTTTATTGCTACAGGTGTTACATGACTATTTTGTCTAGATTTGCAAAGATCTGGATAAATATCTATTGCATTGACAAATCAGAGGCTCCTTATGAACAACATTTCTTGTCGTCAAGTTTTGATGAAATCGTTACACTTCTCATCAAAAAGGGGAGAAGATCTACCCAAGAAATGGAGAAGAGCTAGCCAAGAAATCACATGTTTCAAGAATCACGTCCAAGATTGGATTCTTCAAAGAGCAAGTATTCTGAAGATATGCTGATTCGAGAGATATTTTCTTTGAAGATACTTTGCTGAAGAATTTCGAGCTGAAACTAGAGATAATTTCTTCCCATGAACTGAAAGAGAGAAAAACTACATCTTTTGGGGAGTTTACTATATCTTGAAGACTAAGAGAGAGATTGCATCTTCTGTGCTGAAAGAGAAGATCGTATTGCTAAATCATTTTCGTAATGATCTTCATCCAAAGGAGGAGATTGTTAGGACACAGTCTCATTGGATTCAAGATCATACAATATGAAGATCGCAATCTGAAGCTAAAGCAGAAAAGTTGTCTCATTAATATTAGTCTAAGTCGTTTGTATTAAAATAGTCAAAGTTAGTTGTTATTGTATTTTATTGTTATTAAGTAATTAGTTAGTTTAGTTATAATATCTAGATATTATATTGTTAGTTGTTAGATAATATCTAAAATAGATATTATGTAGGTAAAGAAAGTGTGTTAGAGAAGCTTGAGTTGTTCAACATATCATATCACAATATACACACACACTAAAGGTGAAAACTAGAGAGAACACACAGAAAAGCTTCAATCGATCAACCTTGTAACCATTGTTATTAATCAAACAGGTTGGTAATCGTTTATTTGTATGAGTCGGTAAGAACTTGATAGTATTGTGAAACCATAAATAAATTAAGAAAAGACTGCAAAAGGAGCTACTTATAGACAAGAATGACGCACTCGATAAGTTTAATGGCAAAGGAAAGTTCGTGCAAGTCAAATTTTGGGTCAAGGCTTGGAGAAAGGCATCAAAGAAGAAAACATTGCTCACCGATACTTACACCGAGACTTACCTCTCGGTGTAACTAGCATCAATATGAGTTTTGGGAAAAAATTGCTCACTGAGACTTAACTCTCGGTGTAACTAGCGCCATTCTGAGTTCTGGAAACACATTGACCACCAAGACTTTTACCGCTAGTTAAGTCTCGGTGTAACTAGTGCCAGTGAAACTGTAAAGAAATAGTGCCCATCGAGACTTTTACCGCTAGTTAAGTCTCGGTGTAACGACCGGTGACCTGCTGACGCGTTTTAAAGCTTTTTTCACCATGGGTTTTCATCATTAAGCTACCATTCGACTAGAGGACGGCCAAGGGAGATTTTAGGGCAACTAGAAACGATTTTCCATGGGGATTCAAGCCAATTAATGTGGGGAAATCACCGGGAAACACAAGATAAACGAAGATCAAAGCCTTGTTCATGGGTATTGCGATTCAACAAAAGGGAGTTTGTTCATATCTAGATCTTTTGTTCAAGAGACCATGTTTAGTTTGATTTTTCTTCTTATTGCTTTGATTTTTAACACCCCCAAAATGAACTAATCTTTAGATGTTGAAGGTTGGATGAACTTTGGTTTTTAATCATATGAACACGAAATCTTGTGACTTTTACCCGTTTTTCTAATTAATGAAGCATATGAATTTTGTCTTAATGCTTTTGTAAGCGTGATCAACTTACAAAATGATTTATTTGTTATGGATTAGATTAGAGAGAACTAGCTTATAACTTGAATTGGATTTGTATTCCTAAGGTGAGAAATTAGATAGAGATAGACCAAGTAAACCTTAGTACCTATTTTACAATCTTGTTCTTAATGAATTTCTGAACTCATAGGATGAGATCGAGAGATGAAACTTATCTTTTTAAAGATAACTCTGTTGTTGCTTGAGAGAGAATAACAGTTATTTTGGTGATTGTGTATTCATTTAAGTGGAGTATTCTTTGTGAAAACCATTGGAATTCCAACCCTCAACAGCTTTCTTCCCGAAATAGTTTCCAACTTTGTTCTTGCTTTTACTCTAGAGTTATTTTCATTAATTTAGTTATTATTTAATCATCAATAATTCATCAATTAGATCGTATAGTAAATAGTGATTATAGTTATTGTGATACTCAGTTCCTAGTTCCCTTAGTTCGATATTTGTACTTCCAAGTACATATTACTTGATTCGACCCGTACACTTGCGGTTAGATTAGGGCATGTGTAAACCCGCCTAACAATCGTCAAGAAAAACTTCAGAATAATGATTGCAAATACTCAAACGTCTAATCTAATCCAAGCAAAGAATGAATCCAAACACCCAATATCTGAAATATTGACAAACTTGAGCTCTGTTAATCTTGGTCAGTTGCTTAGAAATATGTGACAGACTGAAGATAAGAATGATGTGACATATGCTATACGCGATAATCCCATGAACAGATTGTCCCCCTCCTGTGACTTAGCACGGTGGTCCCGCTAATCGGTTAGCGGGTGAGGTCAAGGGGCAACGCCCTTGCGGGGTTTGGGGGAAGCGCCTCAAGAGAAATTTTTTAACACTTAAGTCTCATAGGGCAAACTTGTCGCAAACTTGAGCATGTACAGTAGCTTGATGCAGACCAAACAAATTCACTTGTCGCAGAACCACTTGTCGCAAACAATTGAACATTGAACCACACTTGTCGCAAGGGCCTACATGAGTCAACCTCACTTGACGCAAGGGCCTTGACCCAAAAAGTAACTTGTCGCAACCCATTACATGCAATAACCATGACTTGACTCAGACCAAATGATACGCACAGTAACTTGTTGCAGATCGAAGGAACCGAGTAGTGCACTTGACGCAATCAGTTACTTGTGAGAAGCTCCCTTAGAGAAAATTCTGAAATCTTACGATAATCTCAAATCTTGTGTCAACCTCATGATGAACTTGCGACAACAACTATGAACTTACGACAACTTTGCATCTTACGTCAAGCGGTCTCTGTCACTTAAAAATCAACATAACTTCCACGATACTTTGAATTTTTAGATGAAAATTTGTACGCATGTTCGAAAAATGATTCTGGTCAGGTTTGATGTTGATGATCTTGTCCAAAAACCACTAAATCACTGAATTTGATCACAACACAGTTAGTTTCATTTTTTTAACTAAAACTCTCAAAAGTTCGACTAAATTCTTCAAATTTGTTGAAATTAAACACATTGATTGATTCCAATTGATTCACCAATGATCATCGAACCAATCTAGCATCAAAGATCATCCAATTGAGCTCCAAATCTCAGAATTTGAAATCTGCATCACCGAAAGCGACTGTACTCATTGAAAAAGTCGTAAAATTTTGATCGTATCAAAAATAATTTTCGATTCTGCTCTGATACCACTTGCTAAGCCCAAATTACAACATTATTCAATGTAAAATAAATTTACAAGAGATGAATTGGGAGTAAATCATTTTTGTTTTATTCACATAGACATATTACAAACAATCTAGAGAGAGAAAGAAGTTTCTCTCTCTAGAAACACTCTCCTTACACGGCTACATTGTGAGCACTCTTCTTACAAACTTACAAACATGAAACTTATTTATACTACCCAACATCCCTTGTACAACTCTTAATCCCAAGCCAAATATGGTATATGACAAGGCCCAATACAACAATAAATGCCTTTACAAAACTTTCATACATAGGACATTTTTTGTCCTAACACCTTCACTAATGGTATCAAGTCATTTCTAGAAAACTGGATCGGTCAGCCTAACAGTAGAATCGGAGAAGATAAATTTGAGGATCACATCTTTAAAGAATAAAAGTCTTGTTCAAATGTAAGTTGTCACTGTAACAACGCCGTACAGGCATACTAACTATTTCATCGGTTGAATCAGGGTTACCTTGCTCATTATGTCTGAATTTGAAAAGATTCGGATATATACATTTCATGAATTGACGGATACTCAGATCACAAGTGGGAGAATGTCATATTATCATAAAGGGGAGATCAATGAAAGTGCTGAAATTGAAGAAGTTTTGATGATCATGATGTTCACAATCATCAAAAAGGGGGAGAAAAAGTTCAATTTCAAAGTTTTAAAGAAAGAAAGAAAGTTATTTCTGAAGACAGTATAAAGATCAAAGAGATGAAGATGCTATTTCATTTATCAAAGAGATGAAGATGATGTTTTTGAAAGTTGTATATTATTTCTTCTTTTCCTTATCATGTGGTGTCTGCTACAAGTTTGTTTATCATTCCTCCTATGCAATGATTGAAACAAGTTCTTGAGAAGAAAACAAATCTATTCAACTCGCGGTTCAAAGAAAGATTCTTTGTTTTAAACTGAAGATGCACCGTGGAATGTCACGTTACTCTCACATTATCTTTCTTGTATGTTGATCCGATGTGATTGAGTTTCTACAGTTAAAAGCTGTGTGATAGTGCATTCAGTCGAGGCTACTGTACATTGAATCTGGTTACAAAGTTGATACTATGAAGACCAAGAGCTTTATTCAAGGGGGAGCGTGGAAAGACATGAAGTCAAGCAACATCAAAGTTCTTCAAAGATTCAAGAGGGAAAGAAGATCAATGTTTGAAGTTTTTCATGTTGATAAATGCTTTATTCAACTTTAGGGGGAGATTGTTAGGACTGAAAGTCCTATGTGTTGAAAGTGGAATAAAGTATTTATAAGGGTGCATAATGTAATTCATTAATAGTTGATTAATTAGATGGGCCCAAGCCCATTAGCCCATTAGGCCTGTAAGCCTTAGTATATAAAGGCATTATTAGTTCATAATTCAGGTTAGACGTTTTCATAAGAAGGTTATAGTCTCATTATTTGAAAAACAACTAGTTGATAGGTTTACTCTCTCTGATCAGAAATTCTTTCTGTAAACCTGTAACCATTTGATTCAATATCAATCATATGACTAGTTGCTGTGACACATATTCTGTTCATCTTTGATATAACTTACTGTTGATTGCACTATACTGGGATCTACACCCATTTAACCCATGCAATAGCTCTCTTTTTACTTGATAAATCCTCACTACCGCCCCCTCCCCCCTAAAAGAAATTCCCTCTCAAATGCTTAAGAGAATTTAACACTCCAAGTGGTGCACGAAATAAAAAGAGAAATTATAACGATGTGCTACCTAGAACCGATTTAACCAATGTTAGTCTTCCGCCGAATGACATCGTTTTTGATTTCCATGACGCTAACTTTTTCCCCATCTTTTCCATTACCGAATTCCATGCATCACCTTTCTACATAGATGCACTGACTAGGAGACCAAGATAATTAAATGGGAGCATGGCACATCCACACCCCAACGAACTAGCCCACGAATCAACTTCGTCTTCTGGTACTCCCACTCCGAAAATTTTTCTTTTACTCATATTTATTTTAAGTCCCGAAACAATATGGAAGCATTTGAGAACTTTCAAAAGATTCTTGATGTTATCTAAGTCCCATTCGCCGAAAAAGATTGCATCATCGGCATATTGTAGATGTGATATTTGTATACCTTTTCGACCCACCGAAATACCCTTGAAGAGGCCTTTTCCCATAGCCTCTACCATCATCAAATGTAGACTTTCGGCTACCAAAAGAAATAGAAAAGGCGCTAGTGGATCACCTTGGCAAATACCTCTTCTCATAATGAATTCCTTAGTCGGTGTCCCATTAACAAGTACGGAAAACTAGAAGTAGAGAGACACGTCTTTATCCAACTTCTTCATTTTGTCGAAAATCCCATCTCTTCCATCACCTCCATGAGAAAATTTCAATCTACCGAATCATAGGCTTTCTCGAAATCAACCTTGAAGATAAGTCCTCTCTTTTTCGATTTTTTCAAGAACTCAACCGTCTCGTTTGTAATTAGTACTCCATCAAGGATGTATCTCCCTTTCACGAACGCGTTTTGTTCGATGCTTATTAGATTATTCATCACAGGCTTTAATCTTATCGCTAGGACTTTTGACACAATTTTGTAAAATATGCCAATAAGACTAATTGGGCGATAATCGTTTAGCCCAACCGGATTTTCCACCTTCGGGATCAACGTTATGGACGAGCCATTGCATCCTTTACTAATCTCCCCTCTTTCCATGACCCAACCGACCGCCGCCAGCAAGTCCGCTTTTATCGTCCCCCATAATGCTTTTATAAAAGCAACCGTAAACCCATCCGGGCCCGGTTCCTTGTTGCTACCACACTCCACCATCGCGCTCCACACTTCTTCTTCCGTGACTTTCCCCTCTAAGAATTTTTCTTCCTCCTCCCGCAACTTCTTTATGTTATTCATTTGCAATGAAGGTCTATCAATCATAGTATCCGAGAATTTACCTTTAAAAAAATTATAGACGAAGTCATTTATTTTTGATGGGTCCTCCGTCCATATTGAATCTATGTTAAGGCCCTGGATGGTGTTCCGTCTTTCCCTATTTTTAATTGTCGCATGGAACATCTTTGAGTTCTCATCCCCGTCTTTAGCCCATCGCACCTTTGCTTTTTGTCTCATCATTTCCAATTTTTTCGACTCTAACTCCAACCACCTTGTTCTAGATGCCACTCCCCTTTGCCGTTTGGATTCGTCCATATTCCCGTTGGCACACTCTTCTTTCCACAATTTGACCTCAAGTTTTTTCACTTTCACTTCTTCTTCTAATTTCCCCCATTCGCCCCTACTCCAATCTTTCAACGCACCTTTGACATTCTTCAACTTGTCCCGAAAGATACAATCCGGTCATCTCGAAGAAACCTGTTTACTCCATGCCTCTTGGACAATATTCCCTAACCACTTATCCTTTAACTAAACGTCAAAAAATTTAAAGGGTTTAGGCCCAAAGTCGGCCCACTTATCACTAACCATGATCGAAAAGTGGTCCGGCCATTTCCTTTCAAGAACTTTTGCTCCCACATTTTTCCAAGAGGGTACAAATTCATGGGTCATAAGAAACCTATCCAACTTGCTCCATTTTCGCCCATCATTGCTCACTCGAGTAAAGGTTGTTCCTCCCAATGGTACTTCCAATAGATTTGCTTTTTGAATGGAAGCATTGAATTCCTCGCCACCTTTTCGTTTTTTTATAGAGTTTAATCCTTTATTTTATTTAATCTTTCATTGTCGTTCCTAACTTCATTGAAGTCTCCTCCAAGGACCCACTTCACATCTTCTTTTTCGCATAAAGTTTCCAAGTTATTCCAAAGCAAAGCTCGATCCTTCTGCTCTCGAGGACCTACCCACAACTGCAATTAAATTTTCCTCTTGTACTACAAATTCACATTGGAAAGTTATTTTACCCCATACCGTAACTAGGCCCCCGGAATTTCTCACTACCGATTCCTGTACAAAATCAGCTTCATTCGATCCCCACATATTTTCAGTTTCCTGTAGCTCGAATTTTTCCTTTTTAGTTTCTTGAATCATCAACATACATAAGTTTTCCTTCCGACATATTTCATTTATCCACTGCTTCTTGTTTAACGACCCCAGACCTCTAATATTTATAGACACAATTTTCATGGAGAATAAACACAAACGTACCTTACACCGGGTCGATTATGTAGTCTGCTTGTCATCTTCCTTCCATCGAACCCCGATTAGATTCCCGAATTTTTTGAGGCTCTCTTGACTGTCAACACTTCTCAATTCATTTGCAATCGACACTTTAGTGGCAGTCGAAACCGAATCCCCATCATGGATTCGACTAGTTCCTTTCAATTTATTTGATCCTCCTTTATTTTTTGAGTTCTCCCTCGCAAGTTTCTTCAGATTGTGAAAACCTATTCTACTTATGCCAAAGGAATTCCATCTCTCTTTTTATGCCTTGTCGCTTCCCCGATGTCGGACATTGCTCTACTGTAATGATCTTTCAACTATTTGCTCATGTGACCCCTCTCCTACGATCTCCTTCATCTGATTATTCCGATCCTCTTCGCTGGAATTAGACGATGTAGTTCTTAATTCTTCAGGCCCAAATTGATTTTTTTTGTTAACGTTATTAGGATCCCTCCCACTAGGCCTCTGACTTGACGACCCATGTTCCTTATCTATTTTAACTTAGTCCATGAGACTACCAACTAGACTACAATCTGCCACATGGTCCATCACTTCGGACGACCCGACTTTCTGACTTAGTTCAGTCCGGTACATAACAGGTTCAATAGGGGTTTTAACAGTCTCACGGCCCATTCCTTCCTCGTTTAAAGTTTCCAGATCAGCCGTATTATAATTTCTATTGCCTTGAACCTCTAAATCGCATGCTTGGATAGCCGGCTCAATATGGATTTTCCACCATCTTTTCTTGGAGTCTTCAAAGAATTAATATCCTTATGATTAAACAACGACTGCTCGTCTCCTCTTGCCGGTGATTCTATCTCCGACATATTTCCGGTCTCCCTCTTCTCTTCATTGAGTTTTTCCGGTTTCCTCTACTAGAATCGGTGATCTTCTTTAGCCTTCCGCCTCTTGTTCTGGTTTGCCACTATTCCGATCGTCAATGTCGAATCTGCTTTCTTCGACCACCCAATCTTCGTTGCTCGCCTCTCCCCCTTCCGATCATTCTGACGGTATCGTCGAACCTTCATCTCCTTCGCTGCTATCGCCAGCATCAAATACTTCCTCTCTTCCTAGTTGGACCTTGAAAAAACTGTTGTCTTCCTCCTCTATCTTAATCGCATAAAAAAGGTCTCCCACTTTAATGCTTGAAATCACGCTAATTCGTTCAACGTCACCCGTACTGATTTGAACCTTCCCCCATAACAGATTGCCGAGATCTTCCAGGTCACAATTTTTTGATTTCAGAACATTTCCCCATTTACTTGCAATTTCGATAAAAGTGGATTCTCTCCAGACGTGTAACGGTATTCCTTCTATCCTTATCCAAACCACTTTATCCGAAGCTCGGAACCCTTTTGACCATCTACGTAAATCTTTTACCCAATAGTGTAATCTATGGGTTTTATTTGATATTGTCTCCTCCATAGCTCTTTTCGATTCGAATTCCACAAGAATGCTCCTTCCACCAATTAATCTTGCTCCTACGCCTCCCCCAATCTCCGGTTTACATAATGATTGAACTGCTTGCAAATTATCCAGTGACGTGAGCGATCCTACATCGCATTTCGAGAGTAAATCTATCCTTTCTTCATTCGCTACCCACGTTCCCGCAACCACAGGTGTTTGTCTTTCGGCCTCCACCGCTGCCTGGATCGGCTTTTTAAGGTTCCCAGCCACCACTTCCGCGTATGTGTTGCCCGTCTTTTTGATTCCTACTTCTTATACATGTACTATTGTTCCACCACTCCCTCTTTCCTGCTTGAAATTATGCGTTCAGGTTGACGCACTCCCCTTCTTTTTAGCCAAGAATACTCTCAGCCGGTAAGTGCCAATCCATATTTGGTTTAGTTTTGACTCGAATAGCTTTTCATCCTCAACATGGTTAAACCGAGCAAAGCCGAACCTATCTCCATTTTTCATTCTTTTCTTTGGCATGTAGATGTCCACAATTTTTCCGTACCGTTTGAACATCCTCCATAGATTATGGACCTCCCAATTCTTCGGAAATTTGAAAAACAAAAACGAAGTCACCTTTGTTGTGAATCTAACGTCGGTGAATCTATTCCTAAGCACATCGTTATACCTAGGTCTATTTCGATCCACCACAAGCCTCACCTCACTCTCCCTCCCCCAACCTCCCTTTCTCTTTCTATTCTCTCTCATGTTTTTAGCTATTTCCATTTAACCACTTGACAGATAAAACTTTCAAAAGCTATACTTTTCAACCTTCTATTTACTTTCAAAGGTTATACTTTTAACCTTCTATTTTGTATTTTATGTAAGTATGGCACTATTCCATTATCTCGAATGTTGAAAAAATATATAGTTTTATTGCAAACAAGTTAAAAATACAAATTGTAAAACATAATAATGGTAAAATCTAGAAACCCAAGAGAGTGGTGAAAGTGAATAAAATAAAATAAGCATGCAATTAAATTAAATTAAGAATTTTTCTATAGGATCATGCGCAAACCAAGTGCAGCCCGCACGCGGGACAGACTCCCTGCCTTCTTTTCCCTCGACTCTCTTGTCCTATATACATCTCCAATTAATTTTGAATTTTATATTCATTTCTATATATTGTTTATGTATTCACATATATATATATATATATATATATATATATATATACAGAGAGGTGGTTTCAATTGGAAACCATATTAGATTGGAAACTTTGGAAATCGTCAATTTTATTGGTTAATTTAATGAAATTGGTTCATAAAGTTGTTTAATATGATCAAGTTGTTTCATATAATTTTTTGTTAATGAAATTGTTTCATATACTTGTGTTTTTTATGTAATTTCATCTATTTTTCTCATTCGGATTAAATTGTTTCATGTATTTTCACAGTCTGATGAAACTTTTTCATTTTTATATAAAAAACACAAATATATGCAACAATTTTATCAATAAAAGAATTATATAAAACAATTTCATCAAATTAAACAATTTCATTAACTTAACCAATGAAATCGAGAGTTTCCACATTTTTCAAAATTTGGGTGGTTTCCATTTGATCGCTCCGTAATATATATATATATATATATATGTAGTATCAAATACGAAACAAAAAGTATTCATATGTTTCATATATAAAAAACATGTATATAACTCACACACATATGAACAAAAACTATATTGCAATCTAACCTAAAGTGAAACTCATTGAATTGTTGAAAATTGTTATTACAGTTCTGAATATTTTTGTGATTATTTTTTGATTTTTCCAATAAATATAGTCCGGAAAAATTAATATTAATATATTTGTTTTTCAAACACATCGTCGGATGGTTTTATTTATTATATATTTGGATTTCTTTAAACTTGTATGAAAGGAATGAAGTGAACTTTCTCTTCGATCTATGGTTAATTATATAAAAATTTGGTGTGATTTTACTACTTTTTTCAAATCATACTGTTACTACTTTTCCACATTTAACAATTTTTAAATAACGTAAGGTGTGGTGTGATGGTGAGGTCTAACCTTACGAGATACAGCAATGCCATGATGGTTTTAAGGCTTGTCGTAAGGCGGCATATGTATATATGCATACATGTATGTATGTTATATATATATATATATATATATATATATATATATATATAAAATTGTGTGTGGTAGTGTTTTTAATAATCTTGTAGAACAATTTAAATTCATATGAAGCTATAAATTAACATAAAAAGGAAAGAAGAACCATTTATATCAAATATATGGAACTTATAACAAAATGATATGAAAAGTTGAAACCCGGATTGAATCTGTCTCAACTCACTACTTTCTTTAGTCTACAAAGAATTCATGTTCGACTGTCCGTGTAAAGGAACGAGTGTAAAGCTTTACTTATTTAGGGTTTTTAGTTTTTATGTTTCCTTTTATTTTTTTTTAAATCATAGTTGTCATCCATAATTATTATTTATCTACATCAAGTTACATATTTAAAAAAAAATTAAAAATAAAACGCATGTCTTAAAAAATAACGCATCAGGCACGCCATAACGCACCATAATGCATTACGATGGAAGCCAACCTTAGAGAGAGCCACAAGGGTTAACATGGCGGCGAAGCCAAGTTTCGACGCCGTAACGCGCCGTAAGGAGGCTATTATGAGCTAATTAGAACCATGATATTAACACTTTAGATGTTACCAATGTAATACGTTTGTAACCTTGATGTATCTTAACTCGTTAGATTTTTGAGTTTGCTTTCCAAACATCATCACTTGAAGTTTCCTTGCAACTATTAATAGCTTTGGCTAATTGATAACTTCAGAGTTCCATTAAGAGGGTGTTTGGGATTGCTTATTTAAGGTGTTTTTTAGCTTATTGCGGTTTGACACCGCAGATAAGCACTTTCTAGTGTTTGGATGGAAAGAAAATGAAAGTGCTTATAGCGGTGTCAAACAGCAGATAAACACTTTTTATAAGTCACTTTGTTTTAACTTATTAGCTTATTTCAAAAGTGCTTATCACTTTTTAGGTTACTTTATATGTATAAGCAATCTCAAACACCTTTAAACAACAACTTATTAGCTTATTACGTTTTGGTACCACAATAAACTAATCCAAATACATTTTTAAAAACTCCGGTTTGACACTGTATAAATTGATAAGCACTTATCAATATAAGCATAAGTTGTTTTAAATAAGCAATCCTAAACACCCCCTAAATTAGTTGACATACATACAAGTTGGTTTAAACATTCACGGATGTAAATAATCTAATAAGGTCATAGTTGTAAGGCACTTTTGTGACCATACCAAATTTTATTTTATTTTATTTTGGTTTTATATTTAATTATTTTAGAAAGCAAGTTTCTGAAAATATGAATTTATTTTTTTTAATTAAGAGGGAAAAAAATAATTCGAAAAATGTAATTGGCTATAAATTCTCAAAAAGGAGTCCTATTGCTTCAAAATTGGTCGCCCCAGTCCACCCTTCTAATTATCCCAAAAAAGAAAAAAAAAAAAACCTTTTACAATCTAAAAATAAAATAAAATAAAATTCAGACACAAAAATAGAATGGAAAACCTACTCCTCCAAGAATTGCTTCACGATCTTTACGCTTGCTTCCACCACCTGCTTCTCCCATATTTCCGCCACCCTCCCACCACCGCCTGAATCCGCCGTCATCACCGCCCTGAAAGCCTCCGTTGCATCGATCCTCTTTAAATCCCAACCGGCGTCTTTCAACCGTAGGATCTTACCCACTTGTCTCTTTGCTAGCTGACACGTGTTGTCCTTGATCCTCCTCACGGCGTCATTATACACCTCCACCAGCCTCATCACATCCTCCTCGGCATCCGCGACGGTGGTGAAATACCCCTCGAACTCTGGAACACCGATTGCCTGACCTAAACCGCTCCGGTGCACCGTTAAATGTTCACCAGACCCAAAGAACTCCGCTAGCTCCTCGAACATACCCGAATCCAGCATCTCGTCGACCCGTTTGGATAAATACTGGTTTAAAACTGGTAAGCAGACGTCAACCCAGATGAAACAACATTTGTATCGCTGCTCCGAGCTGACTGGATCTGGGTCTGGTCCGTTGAAGACATCCGATTGCGGGTCGAACCGTTTTGTTGTGAGCGAATAGATGAAGGAGTTTGAGCCGCCGACGACAAGCGGCAACCCACGGCGGGACATAATGTCGGAGATGGTTTCCGATGCTAGCTTCCGGAAGTCGTGAGGGTTAACAACGGATTCAATCGGGTCAAACGCTCCGAGGAGATGGTGGGGGACGCCGTGTTGCTCTTGCATTGTGATTTTGTTGGTGGTAATATCGAGTCCTCGATAGACTTGCATTTTATCCGAGTTGATGATCTCTGCGTTGTTGAAGAATCGAGTGGCGAGGTCGATTGATAGACGGGATTTGCCTGCTCCGGTTGGACCCATGATGACGACGATCTTTCGTTGGCGGCGACGGGTTGTGGGTGATACGGCGGCAGCGGTGGTGGTGGTGGGTTCCATATGGATTCGATGAACCCAAGTGAAGGTGAGAAATGATGGGAAAAGGTTGAAGCGATGGTGATGGAATAATGATGATGATATTGGTGAGAATGGTGGTCTCATAAGGAATTAAGGGACATGGATATTGGCAGAGAGATAGCATTTAGCAGAAGAAGGTACATACAGAATACATGAGAGTGGTAGGAGAGAGTGAGTATACAACTTTTTTGGGCGGGTTTGTTTGTTTGATTTTTGGACGAAATTATGGGTTTGTTACATAAAATACATCTCTCTCTCTCTCTCTCTCTCTTTCTCTCCCCTTCTATATATATATATATACATACAGATATATTTATATATATATATATATATCTGGTGTCTTCTTACTGGCTGGTGGACTGGTGGTTCTGTGGGGATTTGGGTTTGTCTGTTTGCTGATGGGCGTGCGTGGCACTGATGACGATGATGGTGGTGATGGTGGTGGATATCAATGAAGATGGAATTAAGGGAAGTTTGGTTTGATTATGGAGCCATGAAGGAGAGGACCATGATCATGATCATGATCATCATGGTCACTAACTATATATTACGTCTATGATGAATGTATAATAAATAAATAAATTAAATAAAAATAGTTTGATGTATGGATGTTTCTAATTTTTCCAGTCTTGCTCCGCCGCAGTCGAATGAATGTGGTATAGAAGAAGTTGGTTATGTTGGAGAAGATAGATAACATAAGGAGGTGATCGAAGAATGCAGAGATATATTGCTATATTTTGTGGGGTTTGTTAGGATAAAATATTTTGAGAAAATCATTAAAATAGCTTTTCTAGCTTTTTACTAGAAAAAACAAAAAATAACCTATGATTTTTTAGTGAAATACTGGTTGAGATATGTTTGTTTAAAAAAAATGTTTTAATGACTATTAATGTTGAATAATTCAGACATTTTTACACATCACCTATTATTAATCATAAATAAAATAAGACTTCAGATTTTAAACCTATTAGAAAAACAAAGGACACCATAAATTGTCTTAGCAATATTGCGAAATCATTTTTTTTAGATTTTTAAATACTTTTTTTTTTTGTTAAATTGTGGGTCAAATCTAACCCAAATGGAACAACTTCCGGAAATTTAAGGAACCATTTGCGAAATTCCTCATAATTTTTTAATTTTGGTTTGAAAAATGAAAACAACAAACCTTTAAGAATTGTGGCAGAAAAGTAATAGTGAATTAATATCTTGTTTAATCCTAAAAGTATCTTATACTATAATTAGTAGAAAAATGATAAAAGCTGGAAAGAGTAATAAACAAATAAAACTATTTTTAGATATCCCAAACACTACTAGAAAAAAAACCATTTCCAACGGCAAAATCCGTCGGAAAATCTAATTACCGGCGGATTTCTGGCGGATTACGCTGTCAAAAAATGCCCCGCCAGAAAATAGATTTTCCGACGGATTTATCATTTCCGACGGATTTTTCCGTCGGAAATTAATTTCCCATTTTTTTAAAAAAAGTCAGATTAATTAGTTTTTGCCGGATTTCTGACAGATAAAAATTTATTAATTATTTTATTTTTAACCATTTATTTATTAAAAAATATATAAAGAAACATTTTTAAAAAAG
The DNA here is from genome assembly GCA_023525745.1 of Arctium lappa. Taxonomy (NCBI): domain Eukaryota; kingdom Viridiplantae; phylum Streptophyta; class Magnoliopsida; order Asterales; family Asteraceae; genus Arctium; species Arctium lappa. Next base: position 55,427,836 of record CM042051.1, read on the forward strand.
AAAAAAAATTCCGACGAAAAATCCGTCGGAACTCCGTCGGTAATTCCGCCGGAAATCCGTCGGAAATTTGTTTTTTTTTAAATTGTTTTTTAAAATTATTATTTAAAATATTTTTTTAAATTATCCGCCGGAAATCCGTTGGAAATCCGCCGGAAACTTCTTTAAAATTATAAATTTGAATCTATTTCTTTAATTTCACCGGCAGATAATCTGTCGGAAATCCGTCGGAAATTAACTATATATTTTTTAAAAAATAATTAAAAAAAACGATTTTAAAATTTTAAAATCATGTAAATGCAAAAAAGCTGTAAATAAAATATTAAAATAAATTAAAGCTGTCATCGATTATAAAAGACCCTAAAAATACAAATTGTCCCAATTGTTCACTAAAGCAAGTTCATGTACATTAATTTAAATACAAAATCGGTCATAATACTCAACCATCAAGACTCTGTAGGTGGGGGTGGCGGAAACTGCGATAGAGTAAACTGACTCTGGGTTAACCTGGTCACCATCTCCATCATTTCCTGATGCTCCTTCCTGCGGACATCGTCTCTTCGGCGCATCTCCTCCATCTCTTTGTTGTGGGCCTCTTCTGATTCGAGAAGTCGAACCTCTAATGCTTGAATCTACAAAAAAGAACCACAGTAGAGTTTATAATAAGAAGTATATACGAAGTAAATAAACATCAAAGAAAAAAGAGGTACACACCCGAGCATCAGAAGAAGATGCACCACTAGAATATCCACTTGAGGACTCCCCGGTCAAGACCAAATTCGGATCCCTAGTGTTCCTAAAGCCGTATGTTCGACCTTTCTTGCTTCCCCCAACCGCCTGTTGCCACAATTCTTCATCTATTATGAGATGGAAAGTGGCATCCTCGCCGTATTTTTGGGTGAGATTGGCATTATAGTTATCCTGTGGTTTAAGACACAAATTAATTTCAACAACATAACGGCTGTAATTGGGACATTTCCAAATAAAACAATCCTAACGTTTGCCCAACAAATGGCAACCCAGACTAAAATGGAGATATATATACCAACATTTAAACTAAAACAATATTAATTTCCGCAAACAATGAAACCAAATACAGGTATAACCACTAAACAATAAGATGTATCCCCCAAAAAATGGCAACCCAAACTAGATATAACACTAACATTTTAACTTAAACAATCCTAACGTTTGCCCAATAAATGGCAACCCAGACTAAAATGGATATATATATATATATATATATATATACCAAATCTTAATGTTTGCCCAACAAATGGCAACCAAAACTAGACAGATATATATATATATATATATATATATATATATATATATATATATATATAATAACATTTTAACTTAAACATTCCCAACGTTTACTAGAAAAATATTTGGAATTAAAGGTATAGTCATTGAATATTAAACTATCAATTGAAAACTACTATATTTGACCTAGAACGTCAACACATATCTAAACCAAAAACCAATTTTTTTAGGTATATAATACTTATATAAGGCAAAACTCACAAACACCTTCACCACATTTAGGAGGCTTGAACCCTTGACCTTCAATGAGGTTGGGATCTACCGGATGGCATTGGGATATTGACCCTTTGGCGAAACTTGAACCAACTTACGAAGGCAGTAGGAGGACAGATTCCTCTTTAGCAAGTTTTGAGCAAAACTCCATATCGTCATTTATTCCTTGCAGCTGTGAGAAGTTAAAAAACATTTTGACCTTTTCAAATCAAAAAGGCTAGTTTCAGCTTTACAATCTCTCTAAATTCCATCTTTTTTTGAAAGTAAATGAAACGAATTGATATATGATTGATAAATCAGCAACAAATTCCACATGATTCTCCATCAACGGAGGCCTAAAAAGAAACGAAAGGTTGGAAAGTAGGAAGCATTCAATTCATCGTCTTAACATTAGCCCTAAATGCAAAATCCCTAGCAGAGGCCGTGAAACCCAAAAAGCACCAAACATAATCCAATTCCTAACACAATCTCGTTCTTCCATAAGAATAATCTAATTCTACTTACTCACCTTAAAGATCCAAAGAACCATGGGCGACGGAGCAGGAGGTTGTGGATTAACAGCTCCGAAACTCACGGCATTCTTCGGCTTCTATTTCGATTTCGTGGATGAAGGTTTGCTGATTCTAGCATTCTTCTTCCTCTGCTTGTAAAATCCTTTCATATCTGCAGAAATCGAATAACAAAATCGTGAACTATTCGATCTATTCAAGGGAACAGAAATCGATTGCAATCAGTTCAAATCGTGAACTGTTGCTAACAAAATCGAATAACAAAATCAAATAACAAAATCGATTGCAATCGTGAACTATTGCTAACAAAATCGATTGCAATCAGTTCAAATCGTGAACTATTCGAACGAGAAAGGAACAGAAATCGAACCTGAGTAGAGAAATCGATGGCCATTGAACAGAGATAGAGAAGTCGAACGAAAATCTTGAAGACGGAGAAAACGGCCGAATTGAAATCTTGAAAATGGAGAGGCGTCCCTTTGGTTATGGTTTGTTTGGGATTAGGTGAAATAAAAGAGGGAAGGAAAAGTAAAAGAGAGGGAATGTTAAAAAATTTGAGATTATAGAAGGGAAATATTAAAAAAAATTATTATCTATATCTATACTATATTATAAAGATGACATAAAAAACTCTTAATTACAACTCACTAAGCTTTATGTACTATCATTTAAAGTTATCTACTTAAAATCTCTTAAAAATAACTACTAAAGCCTAATGTACTACCTGTAAAGCTTTTAATCCTAATTAATATATTTCATCCTTATCCCCCAAAATCCTTATCTCTAATCCCCAAACCCTAAAATTATGAAATTTGAATTCTGATAAACATAATCAAAACAGGATAAACATCTCAATTTAAATATAAAAAAATTAAAATATATAAGATAATTAATGAATTTTAACAAACTACTTAATTTTTTTTATATAAAAAACATTATATTGTTAAGCCTAAATTAAACAAATTTATATATAAAAAACCATTATCACTCAATAAAAACCATAAAAAATCGTACTGTAAATCAATAAAAAAACAAAAAATTAAAATTAAAATTAAAATCGTGATGTATTAAGCATTATGTACTATTATTAAATGTTAATCTACTTAAAATCTCTTAAAAAACAATTAATGAAGCAATATGTACTACTTTTAAATGCTTTTAACCCTAATTAATAAATTTCATCCTTATCCCCCAAAATCCTTATCTCTAATCCTCAAGTCCTAAAATTATGAAATTTGAATTCTGATAAACATAATCAAAACAGGATAAACATCTCAATTTAAATATAAAATATATAAAATAATTAATGAATTTTAACAAACTACTTAATTTTTTTTATATAAAAAACATTATATTGTTAAGCCTAAATTAAACAAATTTATATATAAAAAACCGTTATCACTCAATAAAAACCATCCAAAATCGTACTGTAAATCAATAAAAAACAAAAAATAAAAATAAACATTAAAATCGTGATATATCTCGCTGCATTGCGCGAGTACGTTTCTAGTTATATTATAAAGCACGGATAAAAAAAACTCTTAAATACAAATTATTAGACACAATGTATCATCATTTTATGCAAGATTTTAAAAATCTCTTAATTTACAAGTATCAAAGCACAAGATAAATATTATTACTGTAGACTTCTAACACCTACCAATTTGGTATGTGCAGGGTCTTCCTTTTATACAGACTTTTTCATGCATCACTATTAATTAATATATTATATTACTATAAATTTGTTTTAATTATATTATTAAATATGTAATTGGTTATTTTTTCTAGATGTCATTAAAATATATAAGTTAATCATTAAATTCTAACAAAATACTTAATTTTTTTTATATAAAAAACATTATATTATTAAGCCTAAATTAAACAAATTTATAAAAAAAACATTATCACTTTCTCAAAATCATCCAAATTCGTACTGTAAATCGACAAAAAAAAAGCAAAAAATAAAATGAAACATTAAAATCGTGATGTATCTCGCTGCATTGCGAGAATACGCTTCTAGTCTTTAAGAAATATGAAAAAAAAATTATTAGTTTTTTTTAAACATGAGATTTTCTTTTGTCTAACATAATTAGTGAATAAATATTAAATATTTAGATTAGATTCATTAAGGCCCAATTGAACCCTTTAAAGCCCAATAGAAACTTTTAAAGCCTGATAGATCCATTAAGCCTCAATGAAACCCTTTAAAGCCCATACTTCTTATTCTTTGAGGAGGCACGAGACTTCATATTTAGGGCAAGTTTGTAGATATTTTATTATATAAATATTTATGGTAAGTTTTCAAAAAATTATTTTTTTATGTATTAAGTATACTAGAAAAAATACCAATATAATCTTGGATGAGAAATTGACGTATATTAGGATGAGATGCATCGTGATAAAATGAAACCCTTTAATGTCCGATAGATCCATTAAGGGCCAATGAAACCCTTTAAAGCTTAATAGAACCCCTTAAAACCCGATAGATCCATTAAGGCCCAATGAAACCATTTAAAGCATAATAGAACTCTTTAAAGTCCTATAGATCTATTAAGGCCCAATGAAACCCTTTAAAGCTCAACAGAACCCCTTAAAGCCCGATAGATCCATTAAGGCCCAATTAAACTATTTAAAACACAATAGAACTCTTTAAAGCCCGATAGATCCATTAAGGCCCAATGAAACCCTTTAAAGCTCAATAGAACCCTTTAAAGTCCGATAGATCTATTAAGACCCAATGAAACCATTTAAAGCACAATAGAACTCTTTAAAGCCCGATATATCTATTAAGGCCCAATGAAACCCTTTAAAGCCCAATAAAACTGAATAAACTCATTAAAGCCCAAAAGATCCGTGAAAGCCCAATAAGATAATATAAGGCCTAATATACCACAAATAAAACCCAATATAATCAAATAAAGCCCAATAGAATCCATTATAGCCTAATAAACCCGAATAAAGCCCAATGAAACTATTTAAAGCCCAATATAACCCATTAAAGCCTAATGAAACATAATAAAGCCTAATAGACCCATAATAACCCAATGAAACCGTTTAACGTCCAATAGATCCATTAAAGCTCAATATAACACATTAAAGTCCACTAAGATCTACTAAAGCCTAATAAGACTCATTTATGATCCTTGTTAACTTATTATATGAATGTATGCAAGTGTGTGTTGCATATTACATATGGTGTCTATTGGGACTCGACAACATCACTAAGACCAACTATAGCTTAGTAAGACCCAATAAGATCCATTATAACACCACAAGCCTAATAAGATTACGAGTGCGTTTGAAGTGATAAACAACAATGGTCACTTATTACTTATATTGATATATGTGGTTACATACACACATACAAACCTATATACACCTTATTTATACATTCACAACATATGATGTGCGGTTTATTAACATATGCATATGTACATCATTCGCGTTTACCAATAAACAACACACAAACATATATTATTAATACATTCACATATACACATTGGTAGAAACACACACACATATTATACATATATACATATATATATATATAACACAACATATATAAAGAAATAGATTCAATCGTAGTTAGCAACCAACACGGACCAAAGAATACATAAAATACAAACACATGTTTAAGCCCAGTTGAACCGGTTTAAGCCCAACAGAACCTATTTAAGCCTAGTTGAACCGACTTAAGAACAATATAACCCATCAAGCCCCAATTGAAGCCATCAAAGCCCACAATGAGTGTTATTGACTTATTAAGGCCCAATATGACCTAGTAAAACCCAATTGAACCGATTTAAGCCAATAGAACCGATTTACTTCCAGTTGAATCGATTTAAGCCTAATATAACATAGTAAAACACAATTGAACCGATTTAAGTCCAGTTGAATCGATTTAAGCCCAATATAACCTATAAAGCCCAATTTAACCGATTTAAGCCCAATAGAACCGATTTAAGTCCAGTTGAATCGATTTAAGCCCAATATAACCTAGTAAAACCCAATTGAACCGATTTAAGCCCAACAGAACCATCAAATCCAAATAAAAGCCCATCAGAGCCCGTTATGAGCATTGTTGACTTATTAAGGCCCAATATAACCTACTAAAACCCAACTGAACCGATTTAAGCCAAATTGAACTGATTTGAGCCCAACAGAACCGATATACCTAATTGAACCCATCAAAGTCTGTTATGATCGTTGTTGACTTATTAATACACAAACACACAAGTAATGACTTATTATGTGCTTCTTTACACGTATCGACTTCATAGATACATGTGTCGTGTATTCATGTCAACTAGACAACTAAGAACCATTATACCCTGATATAAGTCACTCAACCACCATTATTGCCCAATCTGATATAAGCCACTCAACCATAATTCGATTTTTTATAAAAATTTTATAACTTAACCATTTAATTTAAGAAAATGTTTTAAAATTAAAAAAAAGTAAAAATCGAGGACGGAAATTAATTTAATTTAAAATTAAACTATTTCCGTCGGAAATCCATCGGAAATCCGTCGGAAATTAATTCGATTTTTTATAAAAATTAATTCGATTATAACATAACCATTTAATTTAAGAAAATGTTTTAAAATAAAAGAATTAAAAAAATCGAATTAATTTTTGACGGAATTTAATTTAATTTAAAATTAAATTAATTTTCTGTCGGAAATCCGTAGGAAATTAATTCGATTTTTATAATTTTTTTATATCTTAATTTTTAGGAAAGATTTTAAAATATTTTTTTTTCAAATGGAATTAATTTCCGACGGAAAATTAATTTAATTTAAAATTAAATTATTTTCGTCGGAAATTAATTCGATTTTTTATAAAATTTTTATAACTTAACCATTTAATTTAAGAAAATGTTTTAAAATAAAAAAAAAATAAAAAAACAAATTAATTTCCGACGGAATTTAATTTAATTTAAAATTAAACTATTTCCGTCGGAAATTAATTCGATTTTTTATAAAAATTTTATAACTTAACCATTTAATTTAAGAAAATGTTTTAAAATAAAAAAAATTAAAAATCGAATTAATTTCTGTCGGAAATCCGTCGGAAATTAATTCGATTTTTTAAAAAAAAATTATATCTTAACCATTTAATGTAAGAAAATGTTTTAAAATAAAAAAAAATTAAAAATCGAATTAATATCGGAAATCCGTCGGAAATTAATTCGATTTTTAAAAAAAAAAATTAAATCTTAACCATTTAATGTAAGAAAATGTTTTAAAATAAAAAAAAATCAAAAATCGAATTAATTTCCGAAGGATTTCCGATGGAAATTAATTTAATTTTAAATTAAATTATTTCCGTCGAAAATCCGTCGGAAATTAATTCGATTTTTAAAAAAAAATTTATATCTTAACCATTTAATGTAAGAAAATATTTTAAAATAAAAAATATTAAAAATCGAATTAATTTCCGACGGATTTCCAACGGAAATTAATTTAATTTTATATTTTAAAATAAAAAAAATTAAAAATCGAATTAATTTCCTATGGATTTCCAACGGAAATTAATTTAATTTTAAATTAAATTAATTCCGTCGAAAATCCGTCGGAAATTAATTCGATTTTAAAAAAAAATTTATATCTTAAGCATTTAATGTAAGAAAATGTTTTAAAATAAAAAAAATTAAAAATTGAATTAATTTCCGACGGATTTCCGACGGAAATTAATTTAATTTAATTTTCTTCTAATTTGCTTGTTTAGTTACTAATTTATTTAATTAAGTATTTTAATTTCAATTAAACAAATATTTGTGACGGATTTGTGGCGGATTTGTGACGGATAGAATTTCCGTTACAAATCCGCCACAAATATTAAAGAGAATATAAATATTTATTTTCCGTAAAATTTCAGTGGCGGATTTGTGGCCGATTTCCGACAGATTTAAGGTGATGTTGACTTTTGTTGACTTTTTTGAAATCCGCCGGAAATTTTTCCGACGGAAAATCCGTCAGAAACGTCCGTCGGTGATAGCTCTTTTTTTAGTAGTGAAATTAGACATACTTTTTACTCTTTTCGTATTAATTGGGTATTCATTCGTATCAAAATATGTAGCATTTAATTTCCTAAATAATTTAAAAAAAGCATTAGAGTAATAATTAAATTATTAAAATATCTTAAACACGATTTAGACTATGTTTGACAAACTAATTGATAGATAGCTGATCAACTAATCACATTTAAAAAAACTAACTGATAAATTAGTTAAAAATGTAAAATAACTAACAAGAGTATATTTATAAAATTATATAATATAATTAAAATAAACTATAAATGATATAATATGTTAATTAATACAAACTAGATACTAAAAAATTAAAAAAATATTATATGTTAATTAATATAACGACAATTTGATTATATATATATATATATATATATATATATATATATATATATATATATATATATATATATATGTAGGGGTTAAATCATTTGAGAACCAAAAAAAAGTTGAGAACCGTGAGAACCGATCTAAGCCGTAATTTGATTTTGATTATATAGTTTTAATTAAAAGCTGTTTCACTATATGAAAAGGGTATAATAATCATTTTGTAATAAAGATTCACCAGATAAAACACATTATTTCACCTCATGAAATAAAAAAAGAATTTTCATAAATATGATATTTCACCTCATGAAATCTAAACATGATATTCATATATATGTTATTTCAACTCATGAAATCCAAACATAATATTCATATATAATTATATATGTTATTTCACCCCATGAAATCAAAAACAATTTTCATCTATAATCTATTTCACCCCATAAAGTCAAACAAAATTTCCCAAATCAACAAAGTTGATTTTGATTATACAGACATTGGATCATTTATGTCGACTTTCATTGTGGAATGGGAGAATCCCATGGAACACCGAGATCAAAATAGATCAATATTGGTTAAGAAAATCATAACAATGCAGCAAACAACATGTAAGCATTTCAAAGAACTCACAAACACAAATAATCTTAATCATAACTAGAAGCTATCATGAATTAAAACCCATGATTACCTAGATCATGACTGTGAATTTGGATCCAACTCAAAAACTAAAGAAAAATAGAAAATTTAATGGATGGATCATTCTAACAAACAGGTGGTGAACATACATGATTAATGATATAGTTATTGATCATGAGACTCTGAAACAAACTAAAGAAATGATGATGGTTTTTTATTGATCCTCTGATCAAAATAATCAAAATTAACAACAAAAAACCCCATCGATGAACCTGCTCTTAAATTCCCAAAATGTTCCACAACATGAGACTTCTTTGTTGAAATTACAAAACTCTAATTCCTAATTAAAAAATTTGAAATTTGAAATCATAAATAAGTATATCAAGATGGATCAGATCTGCCTTTATTCAGACATAATCGGCGGCGACAACAGCCATGGCTGCGAAATCAGTTGCCGGATAAACGAATTTTTCGTTCACCGAATTCACGGCGGAGGACGTACTGACGAGCGAGAGGGACTCAATTCGGTGGTTTTAGCGTGCAATGGCGATATGGTTTTGCTTCCTATGAACGAACCTGTGTACGAACAAAGAGGAAGATCCAGATTCAGATGTATCTGGAACACAACGAAGGTGCCGGAGTTCAGCATTTGGCCCTAACCAGTGATGACATATTTTGGACCTTGAGAGAGATGAGGAAGCGCAACGGATTCAGTGGTTTTGAGTTTATGTCGTCGTCGCTGCCTACCTATTATCGGAATATGAAGAAGAGAGCCGACGATGTATTGAGCGGTGAACCATTTAAGGAGTGTGAAGAAATTGGGGATATCGGTTTTGAGTTCATGTCGTTGTCGCCGCCATGTCTGATAATTCAAGCTCCCAACGGTAGGGTTATGTGGGTTTGGAATGGGAGTAGAGGGTTTCTAGAAGGTGGGTTTTTACAAAAAGCCTAATATGCCCTCCCTTTTTTAATTTAGATGTGAAACTAGACACAAATTCCCTAAATATTACAAAAATGCCATTATATTTAATAACCATTGATTAAAACTTTTTAATGATTGAGATTAGTCCCCATGGTTCTTAACCTTTTTATGGTTCTCATTTGATTATCGTCTTATATATATGGATTTGTATTGTCAAATATGAATTTTAGAAAAAAACTATATTAATTGATGATATTAAATAATTATTACATGAATATAAAAATATTAATCAATAATCGATATTATGTACATGTTAATTTAACAAATAATTTTAAAACCATTTGTTAAAATTTTATTATTTATGAAAGAAAAAAAATATCTTTTATATAACATATAATAAAACTTTGAAATTGTTATATTTTATTTTTAACCCATTAATCTATTGCATAATAATAATTAATGTGATTGATAAAAAATATAAACTATTAGTAATTAATGTTAATTAAGAATTAAGAGTTAATATTAAATAAGCATTGATAATTTAATATTATTTAATAGTCATGACTAAAAAAAGTACTATGAAATGATAATTAATATTAATTAATAAAAATCAGTGGTACAATATAAAAATTGGCTAAATGCTGTTTAGCTTATTAAAACACTACTTAAAATAACGTTTGAATAACCTAGCTTCTCAATTAATTTATGGTCATCCAAAAAAGTAATAACTCAAAATAAGCTAACTTATAATTATCAATTAATGTCTTAATAGAGGTTTTGCATTTATAATGAAACCTTAAATATACTAAAATGTAATAAATAAAAAAACCTTATATACAATATATTAATCTTGTAATTGTACTCTAAGAACCTTAAATGACCAATTATTAATGGACTGTTTGGCAGTTGCTGAACGGTTTAGTGTAAAATGATTAAGTGATCAGAATGATTAAGAGACTCTTATGATATAGTGTAAAATGAAATACGATTGTTTTCTAATTGTTCATAATGAAATAAGTACTCTGAATGGTTAAGGGAGGGCTAGGATACAAAATCATTCAGAGGGTTTTGGAACCATTAAGAGACAAACATTTTTTTTGTCAAACAAGATTCACCTCTTAGCAATTCAGAGGTTGCCTCTTAATGGAACCATTAAGAGGTAAACAAACAACCCCAAAGTTTGAAAGAATATATTTAAAAAAGTATTGGATTTTAGAGAAATCTCAAAATAGACGATTACGTAGAAAGGATAATGAATTGGAAAGAATGAAAGTTATAAATTATCATTAATAATAAGTCTTTAAAATAGTGATGGGTTTATAATAATGAATGAAACATCCGTTATGGTAAATCCTAATTTGTTGAAACTATTTTTTCAATCCCTTATTTATTTATGAAAGAACATAATCCTTCAACACTATCCCTTGTGCCAAATCAAAGGGATAATAGTATCTAATTGTTCTCGTTAAAACCTTACGACAAAAGAAAAACTGAGTATAAAAAATTGAAAAAATGACGAAGGAAAAAGTACAATGCACCAGATTTTTTGCATTATAGACTTTTACATTAGTCTGATGTGTGTCCCAATCTATATGCAAATCAAGATGAACAACAACAATTCATTTCAGTTTTATTCAACGAACACATATTACAATATCTTTGAAAATGAAATATTTCTCTCACTAGATTTTCTCTCACTAGATTTTCTCTCTGATAGGTGCTCCTCGGATACAAGAGAAAACACAAACTAATTATACCTCCTACTTTTACAAAAACAAAACAACAATTAAACTAATTGACTTTGACTTTCCTCTCTAAGCTCTTTGACTTTGACTTTGCAATGAGAGGTTTTGACTTGGGCTTTGACTTTAAATTCCAATGATCTTGGATCCAACATATTTGTGTACTAACAATCTCTCCCTTTGGATTCAAGATCATCTTCAAAAAGAAATTTGACGATAACGAACAATCTCTTCCTTTCTGTCTGATCTTTAACGGATTCAATATCCCCTTTAGCATGAATACAAAAACCTTCTTCTTTGATAAAACAATCTCCCCTCTTTAAGTTTGAAATGTCTTCAGAAAACACAATCTCCCCCAAAAAATGTGATTAAATATTTCAAAAACTTTGACAATCTCCCCCAAGGTGTATAACAATCATCTTTCAAATTTTGGAAAATAAATTATATCTAGATTTAGCTCACTTTGCTTCTGCAAATAATCTACAAAGAAATTTTCTATATACTTCAACAAACTTTTCTGAATTCATTGAACTTTCTCTTTCAATATGTATCTTCTCCCCATAAACCATTTCTTGACTTTTCTCCAAAACTATTACAAAATGTTCTTCAGACAACATTTCTTGAAATTATTTCTCCCACTTTTTGATGATGTAGAGCATATAAATCATCAAACCTGTCTCCAAGAAATGTCATATGTTTAATTTCTGACCTCTTTCAATATCTGATCTTTCCAAACGAACATCTAAACCATCCGTCAATTCATAATGTATTCATCCGAATCTTTTCAAATTCAGACAAACAATAATGTAACCCTGAATCAACAAATGAATCAGTTAAGATGCTTGTAAGCAACACGAAACTACTTAGTGCAACGAATGTACTGTTAGAACATACATGTTCTATTTAGAAGTTTAGTAAAATAATCCTTTTGTATTTGTATTGGGCCTTGTACTTGGGTTTGGGCTTAAATGTGTAACAAGGGTATTGGGGTATAAATAGGATCTATTAGTTATTTTGTTTGTAACTTTTCATTCAGTAACAATGTAGTCTGTACGAATTCTCTGTGTTATCTGTAGTTTGTTTAGATTTGTGAATAATAAACTACAGATTCCTCCCAATCTCTTGTCAATTGTTTATCAATCAATCAATTTGATCTCAATGGACCTCACATGTGGTATCAGATCTAAACGTAGAAATTATTTCTACGAACGATCGAGATCATTGTGTTGATTGAAGAACAGTTCAATGTCGTATGATAAGTTTTGAGAATTTTGAATTTTGTTGATTTGATGTTAATTTGATCGAACCTTTATGTTAAATTGATTATGAGTTTATAGTCGAATCACATAGAATCAATATCTGTAATAACTCTGGTTTAAAAATAAAGAGAAAAATATATATTTGTGGCATGCATTTGAAAGGCCTCAAACGCCGGATTGTGAAAGGTCGTCATCAATCGGCCATTTATGTTGCGTCCGTTGATATGCTTCGAAACCGACGGTAGGTTAATATAAAAGGGACGATGCATGAAAGGTAACCATATGTAAAAACCGATTGAGAAGGAGAGTAATAGAAGCCAAGAAAGAAGACAAAGGTTCGCTATGAACATGACTACTTCGACGTCAATTGGGAGACGCTAGCCACTGCGAAGATCAGTTTGGGCTACAACGAGTACTGTGAGTTACACGTGACTTTTTAAAATGGGTTGCATGCGTTATTTAAATTTTATGCAAGCTTGCTAAATTTATTCATGATTTTATCATATGTTGCGTATGGTTAAAAGTGTGATATTTTGAGCATACATGATCATGCACATATTTTGATACTTGTGTGACAATGTGGGTGTATTATAGAAACAGACATGCTGTGTGAGTCTGTGGTCAAGATGCAACTGTAGTGCAACATGCTTTGTGAGTTTGCCTAGTTGTCGAGCTTCGATCAAAACAACGGACATGCTGTGTGAGTTCGTTAAGTAATGCTGTGTGATGTGAACACCCACTATAATGTCGTCGTTTTGTGAAATGTGCCATTTTTATTAAATACATGTGTAATTGTTGAAGCTTTGTGAAAAGTATAAACTTGTTTTCGTGCATGAAAACCGTGGATTCACTGGGCCTTAGGCTCATCCAAACTCTTTTAAATTTGTTGCAACCCAGGCGACAACCAGATTGGAAAGAAAAGTGGGATAAAGCATAGACCGAGTGTGACATCGGAAGAAGGATATGTTCCGTTCAAGGCACAAATATATAGCGCAAAATTATGTTCATAAAAAGTGTAAAGTTAGAGATTTTATTTCCGCTGCAATGTAAGTGTTGATCTTGGGATACACTATTTTCAATATATTGAGGTATTCGAAAATTTTCGGATGTTACAAGTGGTATCAGAGCAAAGTTTAAGCGAACTAGGTTACTGTAAACCTAGACTTAAACTAAGAATGGAAGATTTTTTTTATGTGCGACTAAAGATTGATTTATAGTGATGAAAGTAATGGTTTAAGGTAATTTGGGGTTTGTGAATCTAGTCTTGAACTAGACTAGTTGTTATATGGCTTAATGTCAACGGATATAATGACATTGATAGAGATTGACTATAATTGATGAAAAATGCATGCAATATGAGATAAAAAATAAAAAGGTAGAGATAAAAGATGTTTTGAGGGATAAAGTTAGGTGATAAACTCCCACTAGTTTTCTTGAGTGAGAAGAAAATATATTAAGCTTTAAGAATAAAGGAACTCATAGTATTGATGATATAATTAGATGATTCAACCCATATTTGAGCAAGATGGGGAAACATTTCCTATATCAATTGGAGAGAAGAATAGTCAGATACGAGAATAGCAACGAGGTCATTAGTATCATCATTAATGGAAACAAATTTATGGTAAGAACTGATGATTGGATGCACGACTAGTTGAAAGATTTTACAATCAAGAGTTGGGTAGTCGAGAGCATATGTAAATGTTATGAGAAGATCTAAAGGTTTTCAAAATTAGTTTCATAAAATAAAGACACCAGTTCGATGTGCGAGATGGTCTTAGAATGTAGGATACTATGGTTTAGTATTTTACTTGGAAAATTGGGGTTCTATTATCCTCCATGTATGTATGGTGTGGTGTGGTTAGAGAGATGGTATTAACTTCTTTGATTTGATGAAATCAACTACTGTTAGTAAGCATGTGTTGCTTTGAGCAAGCTATGAAAGCGAGAAGGTGATAAGACAAAAAAAAGGTGTTATGATTGTAATTATGTATCACGTGTAGTTCGAAAGAAATATTTTGTGGTAAAATAATAAGGTTTATCCAAGTGTATGACTTCTAAGCCATAAATAGGGGGCAATGGAATTGTTCCCATGGTTATAAAGGCATCGTGCTAGGATAGTACAAACATACATGAGATGTTCTTCATTTAGGGAAAGATACGTAAGATGCGATACAAGTTAAGAGAATGAAATAAATAAAGTGGTGCACTTAGAATCATCAATGATATGAATGACTCATAATATCCCAAATATCAATGAGGATGAATGGTTAATATCAAGAACCTTGTTTTAGGATGTGTAGTTGATGATAAGTATATGAATTGGTTCAGGAGAACCAAATGGTGGCATGTGTGGTGTAAAAAGCAGAGTTAACTAATTAGTTAGTAGAACAAGTAGTGAAGTCGGTTAATGGTACATATTTGTCGTCAAAGAAGAGTTGTGACTAGACTCTAGAATGAATGCAATGCATGATATAAAGATTTTCCTTTTTGGAAGATGAGTTAAGTTAAACTTTATGGTCGCTTACAGGATGAATTCGAGTAAGAATTTGGCAAAATATTAAAATAACTCAAGGGCTTGTACTCGACCAGTGACTTGGTCAAGTCAAACGATGAACATTGTGATGTTTAAGCATATCACACAAATGTGAAGTCATAAAGGTAAATGAAGTATGCCATGAAGACCAAGAAGTGATCCTAAAGTGTCTCTGCTAGGTTAGACAAAGGAATTTTTTTTTTGTATACAATAATGCTCCAATGTTGGCACTACGATGTATATTGGTCAAAAGGGGAAATGTTATAGTATGTGTGTCATGGTAATTGAAAATGGATGACTTGAAATTAGTAGCAGTAGTAGTGAATCTAAAAACAAATTGAGGGATTATCTACAGAAAGGATTGTGTAGTCTATACTCGATAGCTAAAGTCATCTTGTGTGAAAAGATAAGTACATATATGCATAAGTGCATGAATATAAAAGGTTTGATGTTGGATGCATACTTAAGTTGTGAAATAATTTGCAACGAATAAGATGAATGTTGGCTTGTATGTTGCCATATTTTGTAGATAAGAAAGACAAAGTGGTACTTATGTGGGATAACCTTTAATGACAACTGGAATAACCGCTTAGTGTTGAAAGCATTTACCTAAGTTAATGATTATCAAGGGGTATTCAGACAGAGCCACTCGAAGAGTACATTATATGATAAATGCTAGACGGTTTGTCGAATTACCATTAAAAAGAGACAGATAGACGGATCGGTAGTATACCTTCATTTGTTAGAAAATATTGATCAAGTTAGCAATAGATTGAAGATTGCCAGGATAAGCAAATGAGTTATTTACAGAAATGGAAAGGAAGCTTAAAGCTCCAAGCAATAAAATAGTTGGTACAATGGAAATTATGACATAATCTAAGGAAGTGTCTGGGCCGATGAAAGTGTCGAGGCAACTCTTAAGGATGAAGAGGTGGACAAAATTATAAGCAATATTGAAGAATCGAAAGCTATCGTTGATTGAAAAGTAAGGAAACTGAGAAACAAAGAGATTGCTCTCGTGAAAGTTCAATGCATGGAGACATCATAGTGGGTGAAAAACAACTTGGGAACCCGAGAAGGAGATGAGATTGAAGTACCCTCATTTATTTGCATAGGACAAATTTCGAGGACGAAATTTTGTTAAGGGGGGAAGTTTGTAATAACTCTGGTTTAAAAATAAAGAGAAAAAAATATATTTATGGCATGCATTTGAAAGGCCTCAAACGGCCGGATTGTGAAAGGTCGTCATCAATCGACCATTTATGTTGCGTCCGTTGATATGCTTCGAAACCGACGGTAGGTTAATATAAAAGGGACGATGCATGAAAGGTAACCATATGTAAAAACCGATTGAGAAGGAGAGTAATAGAAGCCAAGAAAGAAGACAAAGGTTCGCTATGAACATGACTACTTCGACGTCAATTGGGAGACGCTAGCCACTGCGAAGATCAGTTTGGGCTACAACGAGTACTGTGAGTTACACGTGACTTTTTAAAATGGGTTGCATGCGTTATTTAAATTTTATGCAAGCTTGCTAAATTTATTCATGATTTTATCATATGTTGCGTATGGTTAAAAGTGTGATATTTTGAGCATACATGATCATGTACATATTTTGATACTTGTGTGACAATGTGGGTGTATTATAGAAACAGACATGCTGTGTGAGTCTGTGGTCAAGACGCAACTGTAGTGCACCATGCTTTGTGAGTTTGCCTAGTTGTCGAGCTTCGATCAAAACAACGGACATGCTGTGTGAGTTTGTTAAGTAATGCTGTGTGATGTGAACACCCACTATAATGTCGTCGTTTTGTGAAATGTGCCATTTTTATTAAATACATGTGTAATTGTTGAAGCTTTGTGAAAAATATAAACTTGTTTTCGTGCATGAAAACCGTGGATTCACTGGGCCTTAGGCTCACCCAAACTCTTTTAAAATTGTTGCAACCCAGACGACAACCAGATTGGAAAGAAAAGTGGGATAAAGCATAGATCGAGTGTGACATCGGAAGAAGGATATGTTCCGTTCAAGGCACAAATATATAGCGCAAAATTATGTTCATAAAAAGTGTAAAGTTAGAGATTTTATTTCCGCTGCAATGTAAGTGTTGATCTTGGGATACACTATTTTCATTATATTGAGGTATTCGAAAATTTTCGGATGTTACAATATCTTTGTTTAATTTCATCAATTTTCGAAGATTTGTTGAAATTTGAGAAGTTTTGGTGCATAAACTGTCATATTCTGTATAATGATCAAAATCTATTGATCATGATTGTTTTTGTTAAATTGATGGAAAAGGATTGTAATCGATCATCCAGTGAGCATAATGTCAAATTTTGGTGAGCCAATTCAAAGATTTGAGTTGAATTCAGTGGATTTATTCGAAAAATGCTCAAGATCTCAAGAATTCACATGATCAACGAACAACTCGCATGAAGAACTCGCTTGGAGAATTCACATGATGTAATGTTTGAAGAAGTCACATAGAGAAATTCACATGTTAGAATTCGCATGGTCTTTGAAGATGAAATTTTTTTAAGTAAAGAATTCGTATGACAGAGAGAT
This sequence comes from Arctium lappa, assembly GCA_023525745.1. Taxonomy (NCBI): domain Eukaryota; kingdom Viridiplantae; phylum Streptophyta; class Magnoliopsida; order Asterales; family Asteraceae; genus Arctium; species Arctium lappa. The sequence continues at coordinate 55,445,906 of CM042051.1, forward strand.
GCGAAATGTTCAGAATTCACATCCATACGAATTCTATATGGTTAAAAAATTTTAAGTTCAGAATTCACATGGAGTCATATGCGAGAAGTCAAGAATTCGCATGTAAGAGTTATGAGAAAAGAGAGAATTCGCATACAAGCTCATGCGAGAAGCGAGGATTTCGCATGTAGGCATATGCGAAAAGTAAGAATTCGCATATAGGCCTATGCAAATTGTGGGATTTTGGCTATAGCCTCATGCGAGTTGTGCGGTTAATGAATAGTGATATGCGAAATCTGAAGGGTATGCGAAAAGTTTGTGAATTTATGCGAAAAGTGACTGTTCTGAACCCATTTTGCTACAAGTTTGCCCTGTTCCCGAGATTTTTCACGTAATGCAAATGTGACATCATCCCTATCTTCTGTTGGTCACATATTTTAAACAACTGATCTAATTTTCACGAGTGCTCATTATTGTCAAGATTTTCAGATACTGGATGTTTGGACTTACTCTCTGATTGGATTGATTTAGCAGCCTGAGTATCTGCAATCATCAGTCTGGAGTGCTTCTATTTGTTGTTAGACCGTTGAGTACTCTTGATCATTCTTCTGACCTGATCAATCAGTAGTGTGAGCGACTGCAATCATTGTTCTGATGCTTTGGTTGTGATTCGGTTTCCTGAGTGCTTATAATCATCCAGCTAATTCGTGAAGAAAGGAGTTCTGAGTTTTGTTAGAGCACATATTTATTGGATTCAAGATCATAAAGATTGAAGATGAAAGTAAAGCATGTCAAAGCTCAAAGTCAACCCTCAAGCATCAAAGTCAAAGTCTTTGTGTAATAAGTCAAAGTCAAAGTGTAATTTTTTTAGTTTCCTTGTAATTGTGTGTAGATATAAATAGGTTCCTTGTCTTTGTATGTGTAGTAACATTCAGATTATAGATGTGAGCATATTAGAGAACATATTGAATATCATTCTAATGAGAGAAACATGTTGTAGAGAGAGAAAGTGAAGATTGTAATCTTTGATTGTTGAATCAATGACATATCAGCGGCTTCCTTCGCTTCCTCCTTCGTTATTTGAAATGCCCTCCCCTGATTCTTGGGAATGGCCTCTCTTTTCGGTTGACTTCCAAAATTTCCTCCTCTCGCCCCACCTCTCAACTTGGGGCACTCTCTTCGAATATGACCGATTTCCTTGCATTCGAAACAAACTGTCCCCTGAATGGGACACAAGAAATTGGTGTGACCCGGTTGACCGCACTTGAAACATGAAACTGGACCTGGATTTGGGTTGGGGTTGGTCTTGCAAAACCCATGATGCTTACTCTTACACTTAGGGGCACCATTTCGTTTCCCGTCTGTTGTCGAAACTCTTATTCAAAGGTTGAAACTTCGGCTTCTTGTACGAACTTGACGGGCTTTCCCACCTCGTCTTCTCCACAGTCTTTGCCTTCTCGGCCTTGTCCTTCGCAAAGAGTCTCTCCGTCACCTTAGCTTCTTCAATTGTTTCTCGGAGATTAGAGGCTTTGGAATTACGGACCATTTGGATCATGTCCGCAGGTAAGCCTTTTAGGTATGCCTTCACTTTCTCCTTTTCAGTCAGAGCTACGTGCCCCATTAAGTCAAGTTTTTCCATAAAGTGTCGGGTATACTCCTTTACCGACAAGTCACCCTTCTTGATCGACCATAATTCTTCTTCTATAGCATCCATCTCTTCCTTAGTACAGTACTCCTCTAAAATCTTCTTCTTGAATTCGACCCACGACATTTTGGCCAACATCGATTCTTCAATGGTGGAGGTGATGACATTCCACCAAGTCAAGGCCGTGCCCCGGAGCAATTGAGACCCATACTTTACCTTTTGGCGTTCTTTACAGTCGCTAGATCGGAAAGCTTGCTCGATCTCTTTAAGCCAACTCATGCACTTCGCGTGCTCATCAGACCTGGCGAACTCCGGTGGTTTGCAACAAAGAAATGACTTGTAAGAACACCCCCTCTCCGGTTGCCTTGTTTCCAAAGTTGACAACCCATCAGTGCGGATCTCTCCCCCGGTACCCCCGTAACCTGCTATGACGATGTTTTCCTTAATTGTTTTGTGTCGACGTTGATTCCCATCATGGTCCTCTAGTAGCTTCATGAACAACTCTTGTTGTTTTGCCATAGTCTCGTTCATGGCTCTCATCATGTCCATCATCTGAGTCTGAGGGGTTACCTCAGTCATGATCGGATCGACAGTGGCAATGACGGTCCTCGGAATTTGTTCCACCCTTCCGACGAGCATAGGTGGAATCGGAGGTCCATCCGTCACGGTTGCATTGGGTTTGTCGACCGTGGATTCGTTTACCACTTGACCCTCTGGCGATGACTGAAGATGACTCCGAGTATTTACCATTTTTGTTTGTCATCAAATCAAAAGAGGGTGAGAGAGGGCTACACAAGATTATACACGCGAAACGTACTAATACAACTCATCAATCATCATAATCCCAGTAATTGAAGCATGTTCACGTAACCATACATTCATAATAGCAGTAGCTAATTGAAATTATGAACATATAATACATAAAAAGTCACGTTACCACTTTTATAACACTCAACAAGGTAGTTTCCGTTGACTCTAAGAATGCTCCATCTTAGAATTTCTACCCCAATCTCACACTTGATTGCCTAAAAGTCTCAGTTTAAGTCTAGGCATCTCGTTCACATACCTAGTTCGCTTAAACTAGAGCTCTGATACCAACTTGTAACACTCTAAAAATTCAACGAATAAAAATTCTTAAATTCGACAATATGACGTCTAAAATACGAAGGTCCAAACACTGGGTAATTAAAGCTTTCAAAAGAATAACAACCCAATATTCAACACAAATAAAACCCTAAATAATCGGGTTAGTTTGCATCACAAGGTTTGCAACAAATAACGGGACATCAATAATACAACGACCTACTTAAATCTAATATTAATTCCAATCTACATTAAAATGGGGGTTGCAAAACCACTAAGAGCTCTCTTCACAAAATTCCTCCAAAAGACCGACACTTCAATGATCTCCTACGTGCCCGGTAGTCAAGCCGACATCCTAAATTCCTCCAGGGTAGAATCTGTGAGGAAATCAATAACCACAACAAGTGTTAGGACGAGGCCAAGTGAGATTCCATTGTTACAACAATTATAACATAAAGATATAAACAATAATTATGTTACCGAACTCCAACGCCTTACTATTTACGTTCCACCGCGTCCAGGTTCCCACAACCTGAACAATTATTAATACAAGAGATAACCCTTGACATTATGGGGGAGACCCGTTTCCATCAAGGTGACATATACACAAAGGTGGAGTCACCCACGATGTTAATGGATTACACCTCATGCCCCGGTCTTAGTTCCCATGCCATATCGACATCACAACCTCAAACCATATTTACTGCCTTTATTGCCTACTCTGTCGAGTTACACCTCAAGGACTTACGGACATTATTGCCTATCCATATCTAGACGAGCTACACCTCAAGGATCCAATACCCCTTATTGCCTACTCGCTAGTAATCCACAATACTTATTACAATGTACCAATATTGAACAACTACCACCTCGTGCACAAGGAGTAGTGTTCTCATTCTTATTAGGTGATCAACATTTGTTAAATAGTTATAACATTATATGCACCTCTTTTCCCCATATAAAACAAGTATTTCTTACTTCTCATAATATCAAATTCTTCATGATTTCAAGCATGTAGACACATCCATATATTCTCCTTACATCATTTCTTCGTAAAGTTATCAGCAGTTGGATTTAAACCATGTCAATAGTAATTTCCTCATGAGTTCAACATATAAGCATGAAATTTGGAACATATAACCCACATAGTTACTACCAAAGAGATTATTAAAGCCTACTAAACATACTCACCCTTATTGGGTTCATAAAGTTGAGAATCCCATAAGTTAGGTTATAAAACTCAAACAAGTAGCACATAAGTGTAATGTGTGATAATCCATGGTGATAAACAAATACTAGAGCATTTATGGAAGAGTAACTCACAAACTAGGGTTTGTAAGAAAACCCTAAAAATGGTGGTAGGGTCTTGAGGTTGAAGATGGAGAAAGCAAGATGATGGATCCTTGAACCCTAGTCTCCCAAGCTCCAAAGGTAGACCCAAAACTTGAAGATTTGAAGAGATTTGAGTAAGGGATAGTTCTAGGTTGAAATTTATGAAGGGAAAGGATAAGAAAGTGATTTTGGGGAATGTTTGGATTAAATGAGGTGTTTGGGGCCGATTTCACCTTTAAATGGACGACCTGGTGGACCCGCACGGGTGCCCGCACGGCAAGCCGTGCCATGCACTGGATGCGTGCAAAGGCAGTGCTCCTCGCGACTAGTGGCGCGACTCAACCCGCGCCATAACCCGCGCGGTGCACTGTGTGTCCTCAATTCCACAATTTCAAAATTAAGAAATAACCCGCAAAGAGACCCAATTTCGAAACACGACTAAGCACAAATGCTAAAATAATAACAGAAGCATAGATTTAAGATATAAATGCTTACAGCGAAAACGGGGTGTTACAATCCTCCTCCACTAGGAATAGATTTCGTCCCCGAAATCTCACGCTAGACAAAAAGATGAGGGTACCGACCCTTCATATCTTCCTCCGCTTCCCACGTCACGTTCGTGCCTCGATGGTGTTTCCATTGAACCTTCACCATTACCACTTCTTTATGGCGAAACTTCTTCGTCTCTCTCTCTAGGATGGTTTCCGGATCTTCAATGCAACGATTGTTGTCCACACGAATCTCCGATAACGGTATGACGTTTTCTTCCTCCGCTAAACACTTCCGTAGATAGAAAATGTGGAAGGTTGGGTGGATTCCACTCATCTCGGACGGTAAAATCAAGCTTGTAGGCTTAGAGTCCCACACGTTCAACGATAGGAAAAGGCCCGAGGAAACGGGGGCTAATCTTCCCTCGTTTTCCAAACCTTAAAATCCCTTTCCAAGGTGAAACCTTCAACATAACCCGGTCGCCCACTTGGAACTCCATCGGACGTCGCTTCTTGTCCGCGTAACTCTTTTGGCGATCTTGAGCCACTTTCAAACTCTCCCATATTACCTTAACCTTGTCCGCCGTTTCTTGTACTATTTTCGGTCCAGCGAACTGCTTCTCGCCCGCTTAAAGCCAACAAGTTGGCGTTCTACATTTTCGCCCATATAATGCCTCGAACGGTGCCATACCCAAACTCGAGCAATAACTATTATTATAGGCGAATTCCACCAATGGCAGATGAGAGTCCCAATGTCCCCTAAAGTCAATCACACACGATCGCAACATGTCTTCCAACGTTTGAATTGTCCGCTCGCTTTGTCCATCCGTTTGAGGATGGTACGCTGTGCTCAATTTTACATTTGTTCCCAATTCTCTTTGAAAGGCACTCCAAAAATGGGAAGTGAAACGACTGTCTTGATCCGACACAATAGACAACGGCACCCCATGCCTCGAGACCACTTCATTGATGTAGAGTCTCGCTAGCTTGTCCAACGGTAACGTTTCCCTCATATCCAGAAAGTGGATGCTCTTTGTCAACCGATCCACTATCACCTAAATGGTGTCGTGGCCCTTCAACGTCTTTGGTAACTTCGTCACGAAGTCCATTGTGATGTGATCCCGCTTCCATTCTGGCACATCCAAAGATTGCAAACTCCTATACGGTCGTTGGTGTTCGGCCTTCACTAAAGAGCAAGTAAGGCATTTCTCTACATAGTTCGCCACATCCAACTTTATCACGGGCCACTAGAAGTTCAAATTTAGATCTCTATACATTTTGGTTCTCCCTGGATGAATAGAATACCTTGATTTGTGCACCTCTTTGAAGAGTAGTGATAGGCGGGTTTACATCCCCCTAATCTAACGCAAGTGTACGGGTCAAATCAAGTAATATGTACTTAGAAGTACGAGTATCGAACCAAGGGAACTAGGAACTGAGTATCACAATGAATATAATCACTATTTACTGGACGATCCAATTGTTGAATTGGTGATGATTAAATAATAACTAAATTAATAACAATAAACTCGAGAGTAAAAGCAAGAACAAAGTTGGAAACTTTTTCGGGAAGAAAGCAATTGAGGGTTGGAATTCCAATGGTTTTCACAAAGAACACTCCACTTATCTTGAAAGTGTTGCAAATCTTTTCAAATTCCCGGAGGTGTCCATGAGGGTCTTCTGTTGGTGCTCCCCCAAATTGGTTTTGTTGTAGTAGCTGGATAGTGCCATATTTTATCTCGAAGTTATTAGCTCCTACCGCAGGGGCTTGAACACCTCTGTTGAGGGATGCGACATTTGGATTGGCAAAGGATCTCATCGGAACTCTTGCTGGTGCTTCCTCTCCCATTATATGATTTTTTTTCAATAAATCTGAAACAGGGAAAAGATAGGATCACGGAATGTGTGGAAAATAAAATAAAGCAAAATAAAATGTCCAATGCAATAACGCTTATAGTGTCAGACGATGCCATCAAACTGAGGTTGTTTAATTTCTCACTGAAGGGAAGGGCTCAGATATGGGAGGAGAGCTTACCCACAGGTCAGATCACTACTTGGGCAGACATGGCTGCAGCGTTCCTACAGAAGTTCTTTCCACCGGGTAGGACAACTCAATTAATGGCAGAAATAACCCACTTTGCTCAATGGGACCAGGAGACACTCTATGAGGCATGGGAAAGGTATAAAGACATGCTCAAAAAGTGTCCACATCATGTGTTACATGGTTGGGTAATCATCCAGACCTTCTTTGGTGGTCTTCATCCGCAGTACAAAAATGATATTACAGCAGCAACGGGTGGTGCCTTGATGAACAAGACCTATGAGGAAGCAGTTGAACTGATTGAAAATTTAGCTGAACATAGATATACCACTCCACGGTCCGCTACCAGACGAGTGGCTAATGTTCATGAATCTGACGAGCTAAAAGCGATAAAGGCTCAATTGGCTGCCATCACAAACCAGCTGAAAGAAGCTTCCGTCCAACCTGCACATCACTATGAGGGAGACTGTTGATCCAAACTCTCTCAGTGATTTGATAACGACCCTCTTTTATACTTAGTGAAAATTACGTTTAATATGTATTAGTGTTTCACCATCAGCGATCAGACTGAGTCTGTTCAGTTATCGATGATAGTTTTTCTTGTAAGCATTTATATGTATTAGTGTTTCACTATCAGTGATCAGACTGAGTCTGTTCAGTTATCGCTGATAGTTTCTGATGTAAACAGTAACGTAATCCCTGAAGACAAGTCTCGCATCAACAGATGTTCATAGCTGAATCGAAGACAAAGCTTCTGAACAAAGACAATTCTACTAGTGACCTGATGCGGGTATCAGTGAAGCAAAGACGACTCTACTTATACGCGAAGGAACCTGAGGAAAAGCTTCAACGATAGCTGAACTTTTTTGTATCTCTGAAGGAAGAGATATTCAGCGATCAAATGATCATGAAGCTTATGCCTCAAGTCTCCTTTTATCATACCTTGCACAACCAGTACGATGTGTCAGAACGGACATACCTCTGCCACAATTCGTACAACAACTCTGTCAACTACACTGTTCATGATACGTCCGAAAGCATGTCTCCCAAAGTCAGACTCTCTTAGCCAATCAATGAAGGACACGTGTAAAGTGCCCTGCCATGCATTTAATGCATAGGGTATAAATAGAAAGTTCACCTCTCCATCTGAGAGTGTGCTCTATTCTTGAACATTCATAGAAACCCTTGTTTTCTATACTCTCTAATCTCCCATTCTCTATATTTTTGTGCAACCATCTTAGTGTTTTATAAGTTTGTTTAGATTGAGTTTGTCTTAATCTTATTCCGCAACAAACTTGTAAATTGTATTTGATTTATCAATAAACAATTTATTAAACTTTAAAAATGTAAGTTTGTATTCAACCCCCCCTTCTACAAATTTATTAAGCACCTCCGGGACCAACAAGTGGTATCAGAGCAGACTATTTAATCTGATAAACAAGATCTTGCTTTATTCTCTTCCTTTTTATTCTAACATGGCACTTAACACAAAAACAAACTACTATGATAATGGTTCACTTTCCAAATCTCCTCGATTTATCAGAGATAACTTCTCTCTGTGGAAGAATCGAATGATGCTGTTTCTTGAAGGTGTAAATCCCACCATACCTGAATACATAACGAATGGACCCTATGAGCCTATCCAAATCATAGCTGCCGTTCCAGCTACTGCCACCACTCCATTTGTTCATGAACGCTATGTTGTTAAGGAAATTAGACAATGGAGTGATGAAGACAAAAAGAAGGTTGGTATCGATGCAAGGGCAAAGACCATTATCTCTATGGCCCTGCCTGATGAAGTTTTCTATTCCATCATGCATTTTAAAACTTCTAAAGAAATGTGGGAAACCATATGTGTTCAATATGAAGGCACCACTGAAATCCAAGAGACTCGAAAGATTAACTTGGTAAGACAGTATGAAAGTTTCATCGCTTGTAAGAATGAATCTCTCTCTGACGTTCATCAATGGTTTAACTGCTTAATCATTGATCTAAGAACCGTTGGTAGGACCTATTCTAATTCTGAGGTCCTAACAAAATTCTTGGAATGTCTTCCTGAATGCTGGGACAGTTATTCAATATGTCTCAAGCTGACAAAAGACTTAAACTCTCTTTCTCTCAGCACCTTGTATGGAATATTGCTTAACTATGAGCAATCAAATCTCTTGAAGAAGAATCTTATAAAAGATTCTAAAGACTTCAAAAGCACTCCTGTTGCTTTAGTCTCTTCAGAGATAATTCCATCTCAGCGATCTACTCTCACTATCACTGAGTTAGATTCTGAAACTGAGGATCTATCAGACACTGATCTTTCAGAGTTTGATGAATCCTTAGCACTCTTGACGAACTCTTTTAAGAGATTTGCAAGAAAGAGAAATTTCAGAAGAAATAAGCCTCTATCCCTCACTGACAAGCCAAAATCAACCCCTGTTGATAAGGCTACTGCTACTTGTTTTAACTGTGAAAAGATAGGACATTTTGCAAGTGAGTGCAGGTCAAAGAAAGTCTTCAAACCTTCTACCTTAAGAAGATCCAGCGATGAAAAATACCTAAAGCTGAAAGACAAATATCAAAAGCTGAAAAGCTACAAGCGAAAAGGTAAAGGTCTTATTGCTGAAGAACATGACTGGGCTGAATCAGAAGAATCAAGTTCTGATGAAGAAGAAGTCGCTAATCTTTGCCTTATGGATGAGATTAAAGAAGAAGTGGAAGAACACTCTGAAACTTCTATGAGCTAAATATCATCTCAGGTATCTATATCTACTAATCCCTCTCTACCTAAAAAAGAGAGAAGTCGTGCCGTTGACGTGCTGACGATTGATCTCTACAATGCCCTAAACGGCAAAACTCTAGCTGAGAACAAAAACATTGATTTAGCTGAACAACTAGAGAAATTCCATGAAAAGATCAAAGAACTAACTCTTTTAGAGGAAAGTTTGAAAGATCAAGTTATTGTAAATGAAATCATCAGCATTGAACGTGAACAAGCCATCGCTGCTTTAAATACAGAAAAGGCTACTGTTGAAAAATGGTGCAAATCATCAACAAAGATCACTGAGATAATAAATGCTCAAACTCTTGACAGTGATAGAACTGGTCTTGGTTTTTGGAAACCACAGGATGAGCCTAAAGAAGATAGTTCCATGCTTAAGTTTGGAACGTTTGTCATTTCTATCTCTAACACTTCTTATAATAAGTTTTATCCATCTTCTTTTTCAAATCCCACCCCTGAGGAAATATCTAAAGACTCTAAGTCTGCAGATAAAGGAAAATATATTCTTTATCCTCAGAAGGCTACCAAGAAAACAAAGCTTAAGGTCCTTTCTAAACCTTTAGTAAAACAATCTTCTAGCTCTGTGATAGAAATCTTTGATCACTGTCCTCCAAAGCTAAAGATTGATCTTAAGCCAAGAAGATCTGAAGAAATTAAAATTCCTCCCAGATCTTATGCTAAAAGCATTCTTGGAGCAGGCCCTGCTCATCTTAAATTCTCAAAACCTTTTACTACTGGTCCTAAAACCACATTCAAATATAGAAAATGCTATCACTGTGGATTTACTGACCATATTGCAAGCAAATGTCCAACTGCCACTAAAGCTGATAAATCAGCTAAAGTGAAGATGAATGCCTCCAAGGCTGAGAAGGTCATAAAAGCTGTAAAAACGACCAAGGTGAAGAATACCACTAAAGTTAAGAAAATAACCAAGGTGAAGGTTACCACTGAAGCTGAATCTTCATCTGCTGTGAAGATTACTGAACCTTCCATCTCCACTAACCCCAAAGGACCCATTGAAAAGTGGGTACCAAACAAAGCTTAATCTTCCTTATGTGTGCAGGGATCAAAGGGCATCTGGTATCTCGATAGTAGATGTTCTCGTCATATGACTGGACAAAAAGACCTGCTCACTGAATATAAGGAAGAGAAAGGTCCCTCTGTGACCTTTGGTGGAAATGGAAAAGGATATACCCGAGGGTTTGGTGTCCTCAGCAATGGGACAACTACCTTCAGAAGAGTCGCTTATGTAGATGGACTGAAGCATAATCTTCTAAGCATCAATCAGCTATGTGACAAAGACTATGAAGTTCGTTTTCCTAAGAAAGCATGTTCAGTGGTAAATGAGAAAGGAAAACTTGCTCTCAGTGGTTATCGTAAAGAAAATGTCTATGTAATAGATATGGACTCTACTACCACTGAGAATGTGTGTTTTCTCTCTAAAGCCTCTTCTGATGTCAACTGGCTATGGCACAAAAGGCTCTCTCATCTAAACTTCAAAACCCTGAATTCTCTCTCTTCTAAGGAACTGGTTTCTAGTCTTCCCCAACACTCATATGCTAAAGAATCTCTCTGTTCAGCATGTGAAAAAGGAAAACAGACAAAAGCTAGTTTCAAGTCTAAACAAGTTTCCTCAATGACAAGTCCTCTTCAGCTCTTGCATATGGATCTATTTGGTCCTGTCAACATCCAATCTATAGCTGGAAAGAAATATACGCTTGTCATTGTAGATGAATTCTCTCGCTACACCTGGGTTATCTTTCATCGCTGCAAGAGTGATACTCCAGAAGAACTAATATCCTTCGTTAAGAAGATGGAAGTGCTGAATAACCTTACTGTTCGTTCAATAAGAAGTGATCATGGAAGAATTCAAAAACAATTCTCTGAACAATTTCTTTGAGAACAAGGGAATTTCTCACAACTTCTCTTCAGTAAGAACACCTCAGCAAAACGGAGTCGCTGAAAGAAGAAACAGAATGATCATTGAAGCCGCTAGGTCAATGCTCAGCGATTCTCATCTCCCTACTCAATTTTGGGCTGAAGCTGTAAACACTGCATGTTTTACTCAAAACAGATCGCTGATCGTAAAGCGATTTGGAAAGACAGCTTATGAATTTTTTCATGGAAGAAAGCCCTCTATCAGCTTTCTTCATATCTTTGGTTGTCAGTGCTTTATTCTAAACAACAAAGATCAGCTTGGAAAGTTCGACCCAAAATCTGATGATGGAATATTTCTAGGATATTCCTCCATCTCCAAAGCCTACAGAGTTTTCAACAAGAGAAGACAATCTATGGAAGAAACAATTCATGTCACTTTTGATGAAACTCGCTCAGCGAACTCTAAACCAATCGCGGACAATGAAGAACTAAATGCTTGGATGTTTTCTCACTACAGAGAAACAGAACCATGCTTCTCAAACCATCAGCATTCAAATCCTCCAATTGCTGATGATGATCCAAACATCATACCTACTAACGCTGAATCCAACTCATGGATCTCAACAGAGCCTCTAAACACACTTCTACCATCAGAACCATCTTCGTCTGAACATCTCTCAGAAAACAATGGCATGTTTGAAACTCAACAATTGATAGCTGACAAGCCTCAAGCTTCATCATAAGTGAACATTCCTATTGTTGATCCAATCTCTGAAGTAAGCGATCATGCCCCTGCTCAGCGATGGACCAGAGATCACCCCATAAATCAAATTCTTGGTGATCTCGATCCAGGTATTCAAACACGATGAAGTTCAGGTAATATCTGTCTCTTCGTCAACTTTATTTATTTATTAGAGCCAAAGAAAGTTGATGATGCCCTATGCAAGAAGAGATGATTAAGTTTACTCGTAACAAAGTTTGGAATCTTGTTCCTAGACCATCTGATAAAACTGTTATAGGCACCAAATGGGTGTTTAGAAACAATTTAGATGAACATGGGACTGTAACCCGCAACAAGGCTCGACTTGTTGCTCAGGGATACAAACAAGAGGAAGGCATAGACTATGATGAAACCTTTGCCCCTGTGGCTAGGCTCGAAGTAATTTGACTATTCTTAGCTTATGCAGTCTATAAAGACTTCATTGTGTATCAAATGGATGTAAAATCAGCGTTCCTAAATGGAAAGCTGAATGAATAAGTCTATGTAGAACAACCTCCAGGGTTTTATGACCCTAAGTATCCAAATTATGTTTATAAATTGGATAAGGCTCTCTATGGTCTAAAACAAGCTCCTCGTGCTTGGTATGACACTCTCTCATTCTTTCTTATCTCTGAAAATTTTGAACGTGGAAAAATTGATAATACTTTATTTTTCAGAAAGATAAAAGGTCATATTATTCTTGTACAAATATATGTTGATGACATCATATTTGGTTCTACTAACCCATCTCTGAAAGAATGAAGAAAGAATACAAAATGAGTATGATGGGTGAGCTGACATATTTTCTTGGCCTTCAGATCAAACAATCTAACAAAGGCACTTTTATCAACCAAGGTAAGTATGTTAAAGACATGCTGAAGAAGTTTGACTTAACACAAACTTCAGCGATGAAGACTCCTATGGCACCTGTTAATGTCACTGCCTATAGAGGAATGATAGGCTCCCTGCTATATATTATAGCGAGCCGACCTGACATCATGTACTCTACTTGTTTATGTGCTCGCTATCAATCTGAACCCAAGGAATCTCATCTGATCGCTGTTAAGCGGATTTTCAGATATCTGAAAGAGACTCCTAACCTCGGTCTTTGGTATCCCAAAGACTCAGGGTTCAATCTAACTGGATATTTTGATAGTGACTTTGCAGGGTGTAAAATCGATAGAAAGAGTACTACTGGTGGATGTCAACTCTTAGGAGGAAAGCTGGTAAGCTGGATAAGCAAAAAGCAAAATTCAGTGTCCACTTCCACAGCTGAAGCTGAATACGTAGCCGCTGGAAGTTGTTGTGCTCAGGTCTTATGGATGAGAAATCAACTATTAGACTATGACCTTCAGCTATCAAATATTCCAATCTATTGCGACAACACTAGTGCTATCGCTATAGCAAATAATCCAGTGCTATATTCAAAGACAAAACACATTGAGATCAGATATCATTTTATCAGAGATCATGTGATGAATGGTGATATTGAACTTCACTTTATCACCACTGACTATCAACTTGCTGATTTATTCACCAAACCTCTTGATGAGACAAGGTTCAACTTTCTCATCAGTGAGCTTGGAATGCTGAATCTCGAAGAGTAAATCTTCAGCGTTCATGCATTATGTCAGTGATTATAAGTTTCCCTTCATCATTCTATCTCTGATTAATATTCTGACTCTCAAGTATGTTATCTCACTCTCTGCAACTGAATCTTCCTTCAGTTAAGATGTTTTTCAAAATATAAACCTTAATCACTGAATTTTCTTCAAATGATTAAAAGCTTTTTGATAAACAAAATCTATCGCTGATATTTCTCTTCAGTGATACTTTCAAAAAGAAAATTTATCACTGACTTTTCTTCAGCGATAATTTCAAAAAGGACAAATGAAACGTTTTTCTCTCTCCTATTACGTCATTTGAACCGACAGTCCGTGGCATGCTTTTCTCTGACACGTTCGCCCGTTGCAATTCCATCCAATCAACTCCTTCAAACGTGTCCATGTCATGATGAGCATTTGTTTTCCCGCCTCCCTCTCTCCTACTCTCAAACGTATAAAAAGAATGTTTTTTTTCCATTCTTATCGTTTTACGCTTTCTGAAAATCTTTTTGAGCAAGAAATTCTCTTTCAAGCTTCTGCATCGTCTTCATTCAAGATCACCAGGTTATTTTAATCTTTAATCTTGTTTCCATTTCAATCTTGTTATTAAAATCCATTTATGTTCTATCATTATGGTTTTTTATAAGATTTTCTTTCTATAAAATCATTTTTTTATTTTATTTCTCCAAAACCTTTGGTTTTTCTTACTGTTCTTCAACCTTTCATTAAGAACACTGTTTTTAATCTCAAAATATATTGGTTTTTCTATGTTTCTTTCCTCAAATAGAAACTGGCAACACCTTTATTTTTAGGCTCAACTCTTCTTCTACTCTTCTGTATTTCCATATTCAGAAATGGCTCAATCTACTCTTGTTGCTTCAAAAAACGTCAAATTCGCCATCACTGACTCAGAAATCCCCAAGAACAACCATCTTGGACACCTGGAATTCGATGGAATCAAATACCCACACCTTGTGGATGCTGCTACCTTCCTGAAGCAATGTTGCATTGCTCATGCTCTTAATGTGGATCCCAAGCCATCCAAAACTCTACTCCAACAATTTTGGTTCACCGCTGAAGAATCCACCATCACCAATAAGAAAGGTGAACAGGTTCCTGCCATTTCTTTCAGCACTGAACTCGGACCAGGGATGATGACTGCTTTCGGCTTGAGGAAGGCTCTCAGGTTTTCTGACAAACCCAAGAGTGGGTTTGATGCTTTGCCCACTGATGCTGAACTCATCCAGTTTCTGGACGCAATGGAATACTGTTGGGAACACAAGCCACGAACAACCATTCCCGACAAGAAGCTGACTCTCATCAAGAAGGCAAACATGCCTTCCTAACTGAACTTCAGCTTTTCTCACTTTATTCAGTGCATGAGTGGGAAAAGTGGTTCCCTTGATCAAGCCAGAAAAGTTCAACTCCAGATGGCCTAATCGGTAATCGCTGGCAAAAACTTCGACTTTGCCACCGCTATATTTAATGATCTAAAGTCAAAGATAGAGAAGACGGAGAGGGATCCCAAGATCCCATATGTACAGTTCATATGTGCATATCTGAAATTCCTCTACAAAGACTCCTACCCCACTACTACTGATGGCTCCTTCGCCAAAGTGGGTCAGCGTTCACTGGAGGTCAAACCGCTGGAAAACGAGGAAAGTATCTCTACCCTACGCTCTCGTCTCTCTCTCCACACTTCTTCTACTTCAGCGGCCACGCATGAGGTTTCTTCTTCTGATATCCCTGCCGCTACCACCCCTTCTAAACGCCCATCTGCTAGTTCCTTTGGTCCTTCGAAGAAGGCCAAAGTGACTAAGGAAAAAGCAACCACTAGTTCAAGGCCTGAGGAAGTTTCTCGACAAACTTTCTTGGATGACTTCGTGGTCATCTCCTCCACATACTCTGTACTCACATCATCAACCGTGCCAGCGATCTCGGTCGCTATCACAACATCAGTGATGCAACCACCCATCTCAGTACCACCCGAGGTAACTACCCAACTCCCAACTATTTCTATCCCCATCTCTAATTCCTCTATTTCTTTGGTCTCTGACCCTCCTTCTCTCGTGCAACAACCTCACGTTGCATTTTTAGGACCTGATGCTCAAACCTTTGAAAGAGACATGCAATTTTTCAAGATGTTTGAATCATCAGGTATACCTAAACCTGCCTATACCTCTCCCATCTCTCCATCTAAGCCTGTTACTCAGACACTAACTTTTCTTTTAGGTCCTAGTTTGGCAACTGTTGACTCGAATGTGAACAGTTTGAGTGAAAAGATGGTCTCTCTCACCAACGCCATCAATGGAACCACCAGCGCAGTCAATACCGCTGGTGAAGAGCTGAAAACACTGACAACTAGCTGCTCCTCCAAAGCTGAAACTTCTCAAATCTCTGCTCTGCAAGAAGAGATTGTCAAAGTAAAGGAGGACTCTCAACGTCGGTTTGACGCTTTATCCTCAAAGGTTGATGCTTGCACCGCTCTTCTTCAGCAAGTCCTCGACAAGCTGAATGCACCAGCTCCGACTCCTTCCCCTTCCTTCACATCCGACGACCGCACATCTCTGAACGTAGCTGTTGAATTTATTCATCAAGCTACTTCAGATATCCCTGTGATTGAAGGACGTCTGGAGAGTCTGGAGGTTGAAGTCCAAAAATTGGCCACTGCACAGCCTTCCTCTCAAACCAAAGATCTCTCCCTCGCTGATAATGACAAAGAGGGGGAGAAAGAAGCTGAAGAAAATAAGGAAAAGAAGTTGTTGCTGAGGTTCAACAGGAAGAACCTCCCTATCATGTTGAGGGGGAGAAGGTTGCTGACAAAGCCCCTCCTTCTTTCGAAGTCTTAGTCGAAGAAGAAGAGGAAGAAGAAGAAGAAGAAAATCTTGATTTTCAAGATCAAGAGGAAGAGCATCCTCATCAGGATGATGATGATGATGATGAAGAAGATCAGTCCTTATGGTTTTCTGCAGCCGCCACATCATCAGTGATAGCTTCGAAAGAAACTGTCACAGCAGGGGGAGTCTTGGAACATTCTCAGGAACCCCTTCCCAAAGCAAATCTAAGGGTGCAGTTGCTGAGGGAAGCCTGAAGACAGTTTCACTATCTGAGGAGAATCTTTCTCAGGTATGCCTTTCACTTGTTCCCATATCCTACTATAAATTCCCTACCCCTGTTTCTTTCTAGCCTTTATCTTCCTCCTTCCTAACATATACACTAACTTATTTCTTTCTATTTTCTGACCATACAGTTCTCTCCCCTGCTTAAGGGTAAAGAACTTCAAATAATCCCAGCCGCTGTAGCTGATGAACAAATAATCCCAATCTCTGTAAGAGAGATTGATGAAGAAGATGAGGAAGAAGAGTCCCTGCAACATTCAGGAAGGCCCTCTAGACCATCTTACTTATCAGAGAAAAAGGTGAAGAGAAGAACAGAGATGATATCTCATCTAGAGAATCAACGACTGAAAGTCCCCTCTCAATCATCAGATATAGAGTTCCTGACTGAAGCTGAAATCGAAGAATCTATCAGGGCTGAGAAGCTGATAGCTGATTGTCAAAGAGATGCCTCTCTTGCTCTCAAGATTCAGTCCTCTCAAGTCAAAGACAAGAAGTTGAAGAAGAAACCAGTTGATGTCTAGGCTGCTCTCTTGAAAGAGATTGAAGAGGAGCGCTCAAAAGAACAAAGGGTCAGCGATAGCTCAGTCGAATGGTGCAAAAACAAAATCGACTATCTCTCTGACCCAATGAAGATCGTTGTAGTCATTATCTCTGGGAGAAAGAAGGACAAAGTCTCTGTCACTATGGAGATTACTAGAGAGGATGGAAGCTGCAAGGCCATGTTCGTGTTAAAGCTGGAAACCTTCGGTTACATAGAATGGCTAGAGTTCAAAGATGTACTGAAGAAATCCAAGCCAACCTACAGAGGCTATGTTGAAAAGATAAATAATGCCCTCATCAACAGAGTCGCTGCAATCCTAAAAGTGCCATCTACCCTTCCTTCAAAGCCAAGGCATCTCAAAAGAAAGCCTGTCTCCTCCTCTTCTAAGAATGTCGCAATGATAAGAAATGAAACCTCCATCAAATTCTCAAGAGAAGCTCTGTTTGGTCCTCCTCCTGATCTTTCAGTTCTCGATCTATCTCTGCCCCCTGGTGGACCATATGTTGCAGGACAAGTAATTAAAGAAACTTTTGGAATCTTCTTCAGAGATGATGGGGAAGAACTCAGATTCCAAAGAGTCTCTAAAATTCCTATCTGTCCCCTCAGTCATCTCAAGGATCTCTTATGCTTATGGCGTGACTACTTCCCTTCTACTGAACCGATCAAGGCAATCATCAGTCAAGAATCTTCAGATCGAAGGCAAAGAGGAGAAGAAATACCTGACTATATGATCAATCCTCCAAAATCTTCTTTAGATAGCTGATAGATTAGCTTCCTATTTCTTGTAATCTATTTAGTAAAACTTATAGTAGTTAGTTCCTCACTTGTACTTATAATTTTCATACCTTGTAATTCTTTTCTTGAATTAATGAAAATTTCAGTGAAGTACTTAACTCTATCAGTACTGTAAAATATCCCTCAAAATAGTAATTGGGACATGTATGTTATGAGTCCTGATTATTCCTTATTTTGAACCATAAAGTAATTTTCTTCAGTTACTTTGTCATTATCAAATAAGGAGAGATTGTTGATTCAAACTCTCTCAGTGATTTGATAACGACCCTCTTTTATACTTAGTGAAAATTACGTTTAATATGTATTAGTGTTTCACCATCAGCGATCAGACTGAGTCTGTTCAGTTATCGCTGATAGTTTTTCTTGTAAGAATTTATATGTATTAGTGTTTCACTATCAGTAATCAGACTGAGTCTGTTCAGTTATCGCTGATAATTTATGATGTAAACAGTAACGTAATCCCTGAAGACAAGTCTCGCGTCAACAGATGTTCATAGCTGAAACAAAGACAAAGCTGCTGAACAAAGACAAGTCTACTAGTGACCTGATGCGGATATCAGTGAAGCAAAGACGACTCTACTTATACGCGAAGGAACCTGAGGAAAAACTTCAGCGATAGATGAACTTCTTTGTATCTCTGAAAGAAGAGATATTCAACGATCAAACGATCATGAAACTTATGCCTCAAGTGTCCTTTTGTCTTACCTTGCACAACCAGTACGATGTGTCAGAACGGACATACCTCTGCCACAATTCGTACAACAACTCTGTCAACTACACTGTTCATGATACGACCGAAAGCATGCCTCCCAAAGTCAGACTCTCTTATCCAATCAATGAAGGACACGTGTAAAGTGCCCTGCCATGCATTTAATGCATAGGGTATAAATAGAAAGTTCACCTCTCCATCTGAGAGTGTGCTCTATTCTTGAACCTTCATAGAAACCCTTGTTTTCTATACTCTCTAATCTCCCATTCTCTATATTCTTGTGCAACCATCTTAGTGTTTCTTAAGTTTGTTTAGATTGAGTCTGTCTTAATCTTATTCTGCAACAAACTTGTAAATTGTATTTGATTTATCAATAAAAAATTTATTAAACTTTAAAAATCTAAGTTTGTATTCAACCCCCCCTTCTACAAACTTGTTAAGCACCTTCGGGACCAACAGAGACATTCCCGGTTTGTTCCTTGCTTCTCATAAATCTGAACAGGTTCAATTCTTACAAAATTGGAACAATCGTCCTCGGAATGATCCATTTTCTAATACCTATAATGAAGGATGGAAGAGGAATCCCAACCTCTCATGGAATCAACCGCAAAATCAACCAAGAGAGACTATGGGATAACAACAACAACAGTATGGTAACAATTTTAACTTTTCTTCTTCCTCTCATGCTAATAATGTTTATCGTCCCCCAGGTTATAATCAGAGAAAGCAGGAGGAAGGACAAGCTGGAGATAAGAAGATGTTTTGATGAAGTTCATCTCGAAGATGGACAATACTATTGAAGGGATACTTCTTCCGTGAGCACTTTGACTACCACTGTGGGCACTGTAAAAGCAGCATCTGAGCAGAATACCGCTTCAATCTAGATTCTAGAGAGACAGATCAGACAGATAGCTGAAGCTCTACAATCTCGCACTCAGGGTCAATTCCCTAGTCAGACTGAAAGAAAACCGTGATAGAATTGCAATACCATTCATCTGAGGAGTGGCAAGGAATTGATAAATGACCCAACCCGAGAGCATGTGGTGACTGAAGAAGTAGAGGTTGAAGATGTTAAGACGAACGATGGGGTAACTACTGATACTGTTGATCTAAATGAGCCAAAGGAAAAAGATGTGACACCTACACCAAAACCGATAGTCAACCCTTATGTGCCACCGCTACCTTTTCCAAATCGATTGAAGGTACACAAGGATGAGGAACAGTTCAAGAAATTTCTGGACGTATTCAAGAAATTAAGCATCAATATTCCTTTTGCAGAAGCCCTTGCTCAGATGTCGACATATCTTAAGTTTATGAAAGATATTCTATCCAAGAAAAGGAAGATCGAGGGTAAGGCTACTGTGGCACTCACGGAGGAGTGCAACGCGATTATTCATAATAAGCTTCCTTCGAAGATTCAAGATCCAGGGAGTTTTTCTATACCTATACAATTAGGAAATTTTTGTTTTGATAAGGTGTTATGTGATTTAGGAGCTAGTATTAATTTAATGCCTTTATCAATTTTCAGGAAGTTAGGTATTGGAGAAGTAAAGCCGACTTCGATGACATTACAATTGGCAGATAGGTCATTAAAGCACCCACATGGAGTAGTTGAAGATGTGCTTATTAGAGTCGGTAAGTTTTACATTCCGGTTGATTTTGTGGTTCTGGATATGGATGAAGACATGGAGGTCCCGCTAATATTGGGAAGACCATTTCTGGCCACGAGCAAAGCATTTATTGACATGAAGGAATGTGAGATGACATAAGAGTTGGAAGTGAAAAAGTGACTTTCATGGTGTTAGAGAGTGTAAAGGGTCGAACTGGACAAGAAACTAGTGATCACGGAAAACCAGAAGTGGGAGAATCTGCAGAAAACCGTATGTGTGGGCGGTTTAAATCCGCAAGCGATAACGAGCCAAGTTCAGAGCCACACAGTCGTGCCACGACTATAAATAAGGCGCTAGGTGGGAGGCAACCCAACAGGTTTGTTTTCATTATAGTTTCGTAGTTTTTATCTTGTTAGTTTTGTTTCTGTAGTTGTTTTGTTGAGGCCTCTTGTCAAAAATCGAGTTTTGAACGAGTCCCAACATTTAACTCAGTTTCGATGGTAAGTTGTGGCCTCGAGGAGTCGTGATAGCCCTTATTAAAGTTGGTAAATTTTGGCCCTTACGAGTTTTTACCGCTAGTAAAGTCTTGGGACAAATTCCGGTAGCCACTGAAAATTCTTTGAAAATTTTGGTCTCCAAGAGTTTGCTCGATAGTTAATTCTCGGTGAAAGTACTGGTGGGGGCTGAAAATTTTGGACTTTTTGACCACCGAGAGTTTCACCAAGACTGAAAGTACTAATAGCCACTGCCACTCCACGCTTAAAGGAGCTCTCGAGAGTTATACCGAGACTTAAGTCTCGGTAAAACTAGCATTGGGGGTTGTTTTGTTATAAAATAATTTCACGTCCAAGGGACTATTGCTAGTCATACCGAGACTTTAGTCTTGGTACAACTAGCAATGGGGGTTGTTCCTGCGTCCGCTAGTTATACCGAGACTTTAGTCTCGGTACAACTACCTTTGGGGGATGCTATGTTAATTCTTTCCACGACTCATCAACAATCAACAGACCTCCATCGACTCCTCCGCTTATTTCCCTCACCCCCACTCTGTCGACCTCTCTCTCTCTTCGATTGACCACAACTCGTCAATCGATCCATCCACCCATTCTCACCAAACTCGATTCAAACCTAGGTTTCCACCTAGGTTTGGGGTGGACCTTCTTGGGATACCTTCTATGACGAAGTATGAGCCCAACCTAGGCCTCGGCCTAGGTTTGGGTTAGCCGATCCACCAACACCTTCCCTTGTGCATAAGGTTCAAACCTAGACAAGAGTCTAGGTTTGGGGTTTCATCTATTCTCTTGATCATTCGAATTATGTTAACCTTTGTTTCAGGAAATGGGAAGAAGCAACCTAACCACTACCATCCCGAGATGGTCGTCTTATTGAAAGCTTAGCAGTGGAAAAGACCTGGTTACGTCAAGAGCCAAACACATATATCACAAGAAGAAGAGCGCAAAAAAAGAAGATTACTAAACAAGTGCGGGATCCGAACTCAAGGACTCCTTAATTTCCTCGTACATTCTACTTATCAGCCGTATGGATGACTGTACTTAACTACTACTCTTGCCACTAATCATAATCGTGCTATATACTAATTGTCTTGCATCTGGGCCTCATGTGTGCACTATATGTCTATTGTTGATTTCCGCACATCTTATTGTCTTTACTCAAAACCAAGCTGACACATTGGGGACAATGTGTTGGTAAGGTTTGGGGTTGTAGGCACGGGTATACTTATTTGTGTATAATTGCATTACACTGTTTTGGGCCAACATTTTAAAAATTTTCTTTAGGAAGAGAACATGGGATTATATGAAAACCACAATTTTTACAAAATTTATATTGTCTTGCGAATCTGAGAACGGTGATATAATCTGGATCAACAATTAGGAGATTGCATAATTAGGAGACATTAGTGGAGACCACCTGTGAGATGTTGAGCCTAATGAACACCGATTCGATTATGAGAGATATAATGCAAAATAGTCTATACACTTATCTGTTACTCTTTCATTGTAGTTATAGCTTGATCTCGCTGTAAATTGCATCAAGTAGCAAAGACGTCCATCAGGATCTTGAGTAAGGGTTTAGTCACCTATTCGTGTAGACCTTAAGATATGATTTCAGGCATTATGTGTGAATTCTATGATGTAATTCTTTTGGCTATCGTTCCTTTATTTTCATTTTGTGTGCACCCAACCCCTTTTGCAGCCTTTTACTGTTTAAATAATCGTTTTTCAACCCACTTTTGACCGCAGCCTAAACACTAGCCTACCCTTGTACTAAGATGTGTCAATCACAAGCGGTTAGTAATCATGGTGACGGTGATAGAAAGGAATGAAAAAAAGGGATTTGGAAAAAGAAATCAGAGCCAATCAGATTATAGAGCTGCTAATAAAAGAGGGCCAACGGTGCCCCATAAATAAACTAAAAAAATGGAAGAAAAAAAAGAGAACGGGTAGTTACCCGAGGCAACAAAAAAAAAGAGAGCAACAGAGTAGAGAAATACACCCAAAGGGTGTAATGGTGGAAGAAGGAAAGTGAAAAAGAAATAAAAGGGGTGAGTAAGGTGAAAAGTCGAATGACCGTACAAATTATTGACACATCTGGACTTTTGTTCCACTTTACCCATCGTTTCTTAGCCATAACCCCTAAACCGATTACAACCCGTTAAAAGACCTGAATGATCTTCTGGAAAATATGATAAAGGTAGACTAACTCTTTTACTAATATTCCTTGTCTTGTAGCTTGATTCCCTTCCGAGATCACCTTGACTTCACATGTGCATTTTTCAACTTATACATCATGCTGTTATTAATTGATTTTCTTCGTCTATAAACTCCCCCTGCATGAAATATATGTGTGATAGCCTATGATCCGAGTGAATCGAGTGCATACCGTGAGGTAGGGTCGAGGCGAAATCCTCTCTGAAAGTGTAGCTGAATAGTTGTAGTTCAGTATGGTGACGTTGTTTTCAGTTCAATCTTCAATGTTTAGTTTGATGTTAATTGTGCTATGATTGAATTCTACTGTCTTCTTTATATTCTTCACGATTAATTGGTACAATAATAGTTCAAACTTCATGATAAGTATACCTGTTGGCCACTGTTGCAGAATCAACTTGCTTTTGATCTTTTCTTATTTTATCTTTGTCGCTAATTTGCTTGGGGACAAGCAACGCTCGGTTTGGGGTTGTTGATAACGCCAATTTCGGCGTTATTTTAGACCCACGTGTCGAGTAATTATGCTTGTTTCTCCAAACAAACGAAGCGTATTCTCACATTTATTTGTGAGTTTTTCCAGGTATATCTATCTTTTGGGAATAAATTAAGAAAATGGGTCCAAAAGAAGCTAATTATAGACGAGAATAGTACACCCGATAAGTTTATGGAAAAGCAAAGATCGTGCAAGTCAAATATGGGATCAAGGCTCGGAAAAATGAATCAAAGTGAAATTTTGGAGAAAAAGTGTTCACCGAGACTTTTACCGATAGTTAAGTCTCGGTGTAACTAGCATCAACCTGAATTTTCAGAAATATTGCTCATCGAGACTTTGACCGAGACTTAAGTCTCGGTACAACTAGCACCAGTACACATTTTATGAAACAGAGCCCAACGCTACATGCATCGGTAGTTAACTAGTGGTGAAAGTAGCGATGACATGCTGATTTCGTTTTTAGTCATATTTCTTAGGGTTTTGTTTCACTTTTGATACTATTCTTAAAATTGGCGACGGGAGAGAAGCTAGGGCGACTTTGGGGCGATTTTTACAAGGAGAAAACATCAAATTAACGCGGGGAAATCATCCGGGAACACAAGATTTACGAAGATCAAAGCATTGTTCGTGGGTATTACGATTCAACAAAAGGGAGTTTGTTCATTCTTAGATCTTTTGTTCAAGAGACCATGTTTTCTATGATTTTTCTTCCTATTGCTTTGAGTTTTAACACCCCTAACATGAACTAATCTTTAGATGTTGGGGGTTGGATGAACTTTGGTTTTTAAGCATATGAACACGAAATCTTGTGACTTTTATCAGTTTTTCTAATTAATGAAGCATATGAATTTGGTCTTAATGCTTTTGTGAGCCTGATCAACTTACAAATTGATTTAATTGTTATGGATTAGATTCGAGAGAACTATCTTATAACTTGAATTGGATTTGTATGCCTAAGGTGAGAAATTGGGTAGAGATATACCAAGTAAACCTTAGTACCTGTTTTACAATCTTGTTCTTAATGAATTTTTGAACTCATAGGTTGAAATCGAGAGATGAAACTTATCTTTTTAGAGATAACTCTGTTGTTGCTCGAGAGAGGATAACAGTTATTTTGGTGATTGTGTATTCATTTAATTGGATTAGTCTGATAACAGTCATAAGTGGAGTGTTCTTTGTGAAAACCATTGGAATTCCAACCCTCACTGCTTTCTTCCCGAAACCTGCTATTACGATGTTTTCCTCAATTGTTTCGTGTCGACATTGATTCCCATCATGGTCCTCTATTAGCTTCATGAACAACTCTTGTTGCTTTGCCATAGTCTCGTTCATGGCTCTCATCATGTCCATCATTTGAGTCTGAGGGGTTACCTTAGTCATGATCGGATCGGCAGTGGCAATGACGGTCCTCGGAATCTGTTCCACCCTTCCGACGAGCATAGGTGGAATCGGAGGTCCATCCGTCACGGTTGCATTGGGTCTCGGCCGTGGGTTCGTTTACCGCTTGACCCTCTGGCGCTGACTGAAGATGACTCCGAGTATTTACCATTTTTGTCTGTCATCAAATCAAAAGAGGGTGAAAGAGGGCTACACAAGATTATACACGCAAAAACATACTAATACAACTCATCAATCGTCATAATCCCAGTAATTCAAGCATGTTCACGTAACCATACATTCATAATAGCAGTAGCTAATTGAAATTATGAACATATAATACATAAAAAGTCTCATTACCATTTTTATAACTCTCAACAAGATAGTTTCCGTTGACTCTAAGAATGCCCCATCTTAGAATTTCTACCCCAATCTCACACTTGATAGCCTAAAAGTCTCAGTTTAAGTCTAGGCATCTCATTCACAGACCTAGTTCGCTTAAACTAGAGCTCTGATACCAACTTGTAATACTCTAAAAATACAACGAATAAAAATTCTTAAATTCGGCAATATGACGTCTAAAATACGAAGGTCCAAACACTCTGAAAAAATGACGAAGGAAAAAGTACAATGCACCAGATTCTTTGCATTATAGACTTTTCCTTTAGTCTGATGTGTGTCCCAATCTATATGCAAATCAAGATGAACAACAACAATTCCATTTCAGTTTTATCCAACGAACACATATTACAATCTCTTTGAAAATGAAATATTTCTCTCACTAGATTTTCTCTCACTAGATTTTCTCTCTAATAGGTGCTCCTCGGATACAAGAGAAAATGCAAACTAATTATACCTCCTACTTTTACAAAAACAAAACAACAATTAAACTAATTGACTTTGACTTTCCTCTCTAAGCTCTTTGACTTTGACTTTGCAATGAGAGGCTTTGACTTTAAATTCCAATGATCTTGGATCCAACATATTTGTGTACTAACAATTCTCCTTTTGGATTCAAGATCATCTTCAAAAAGAAATTTGATGATAACGAACAATCTCTTCCTTTCTGTCTGATCTTTAACGGATTCAATATCCCCTTTAGCATGAATACATAAACCTTCTTCTCTGATAAAACAATCTCCCCTCTTTAAGTTTGAAATGTCTTCAGAAAACACAATCTCCCCCAAAATATGTGATTAAATATTTCAAAAACTTTAACAATCTCCCCCAAGGTGTATAACAATCCTCTTTCAGACTTTGGAAAATAAATTATCTCCAGATTTAGCTCACTTTGTTTCAGTAAATAATCTACAAAGAAATTTTCTATAGACTTCAACAAACTTTTCTGAATTCATTGAACTTTCTCTTTCAATATGTAACTTCTCCCCATAAACCATTTCTTGACTTTTCTCCAAAACTGTTACAAAATGTTCTTCAGACAACATTTCTTGAAATTATTTCTCCCACTTTTTGATGATGTAGAGCATATAAATCATCAAATCTGTCTCCAAGAAATGTCATATGTTCAATTTCTGACCTCTTTCAATATCTGATCTTTCTAAACGAACATCTAAACTATCCGTCAATTCATAATGTATTCATCCAAATCTTTTCAAATTCAGACAAACAAGAATGTAACCCTGAATCAACAAATGAATCAGTTAAGATGCCTATAAGCAGCACGAAACTACTTGTAGATCCCAATGCAGTGCAATCACAAGTAAATAAGAACAATGATGAACAGATTATAGGCCACAACAACTAGTCATATGATTGATATAACTTCAAAAGGTTAAGGTTTACAGAGAGAATTTCTGATAAGGGTATGTAAACCTAATGACTAGAAAACTGAATAATAATTTCTCTAGCTAACAAATGAAATAAAACAACTTTAAATATGCAGGCTCGCAGGCCTAATGGGCTTATGGGCTTTAAGGCCCAACAAGCTTACAACTTTAATAACTTGACATAATTTACCCTGAACTTCTATTTAACTAACAAAGAAGCCCTAACAATCTCCCCCTTTAAATAGAAGTTGATAGTCACGCCAGTTAGGAACAAAAATTTTCCGGAAACCAAAGCTGATCTCGAAATATCGAATCTGAGTTCTGTACTCCAGTCGCTATTCAATTACGCCCAGTGCTTTAAGAACAAGTGCTTTGTAAGAAGAATCCAGTATCTGAACTCCTTTTTCATCTTGACTCAGCGCACGCTTCAACTTGTCTTTCAAAAGCATCAACGTACCATCACAAAATCTAGCAATCTGATCAAAACGGATAAAGCGTAGAACACCGTTGTTGTTCACATATGACATACCAAACTCTGGAATCTTTATAACTGTGAATGCAGGTACATTTAGAGCATCAGATGGAACACTCAGATCAGGCTTGAACAGATTAATCTTCGGTTGATCACTTTCTAACCCAATCTGAAAATCTTCCACCGAAGCAAGTTTCATTGCACACTTCATGTATCTTTTCACTGTTTCTAGTGCATCAATGACTTCTCCGGGTCTGACGGTTCTGGTCTTTAAGTCACGTAGGATGTACAACAGATCTTGTGGCTCCAGACATGGAAAATCAGCATCAGAAAAGCAGTATTTTTGACCATCTTCTCTAGTAACCATAAAGTCCGTATACTTGAACTTCATAAAGTAGGCAGGTATAATCTTATCAACAGATACAATCCTGAGCTTCGTCTTAGAGTACTTGTGCTGAAACTTTCTGTACACGAACACAAGTTCACGCTGTTTTTCTTTGTTTTTCACTGACTGTAGACCATGTATAACGACTTCATCATACTTTCTGATCCAGTGGGCAAAGATCTTTTTCTGGCTTTCTTCGAGGAAAGGAACTTTTATTCGGACTCTTTCCCACTTGGATGGACGAACTGGAGTAGTACTAACTGGTTCTCTAACTAGTGAAGCTGGAGGAGATCTCTCGGGAAAAACTGTAGAAGAAAATTTAGGGTAATTAACTGGATAGGTCAATAAAGGAATCACGGCAGAAGACTGATCATCTGGATGCAGTATTTCATCAATTTCTTCTTGCATAACCACCAGAGCTCTTTCAGTATTGGCACATTCTTCTGTCGTGTCCGTCACTTCATACGGATCTAGTATTATTGCCCAATCTTCAGGAACTATCGGAGAACCATCTTCAAATTCCTCAGGCTTTTCAACCGTCGGATAATCGTATAGTATCAAGTCTGTCACCGGTTCCCGTTCCTGTTCCTGTCTCTGTCCCTCTGTTCTTGTACCCGAACCCGTACCCTGTTCAACCTGTTGTGACTCCACTACATGTGTCTCCGGCTCAGATAGACGTTGGCGCTTCTCCCCCTCATGGTGATTAGGATCATCCTGATCATCATGTCGGCGCTTGAGCCGTTCTGCCTGGCTACGACAGGTATCCTCCACTGCTGAAAGGCGTTCAGTCAAAACAACTACGGTTTGCTGAAGTGACTGAAGCATAGCTTGCTGGATCTGGAAGGTTTCGGTAGAGACAGTAGGCTGGGGTGTAGGTGGAGTAGGTGTGGATGCTTGAGAACGAAGTAGGGATAGCAAATCGGCATCCTGGGTGGGTTCGGTTTGAGATTGGGCTATAAGCTTGGCGAGAAGGATAGATTTGAGTTCAGGTATGGAAAGATCCGTGGCTGGTAGAGAGGATGGAATAGGTGTGGTCTCCGGCTCAGTCGCAGGACCTTTGCCTTTGACCATGCATTTGATGTTGTCCAACTCCTCCTTCATCATAGATTGGACAACCTTTAGGGCGTCGTCCATGTATTCCCTTGAGACAAACTCAGTTGGGGTAACGCCGGGGTCACTTAGACTTCCCGTTGTAGCTACGACTGTTGAAGTCGAGCCGCCTACGTTCACGGTTGGCGTGATGATAGCCGTGGTAGGACTTCCACCCAATCCTCGTAAACTACCCGAAGGCGGGTTTACTATGGATGTTCCGGCCGGGCCACTTAGGCTACCGACGATAGCTGAAAAAGGAATCTGTGTCCTAGGAATGGCATGAATCACAAATGGCTCTAGACTCCGTGCAATCAAAGATGGCGAGAACGGGGGCAACTATTCTCTTGTTTCAATATCGGCACCCTCCAAGTGAGAGCCCGATAGCGTATGTGCTAAATCCCCTTGAGAATGTGAAACCACCATCTGTTGAGAGATGGTGGAGTGGCTTGGTTGGGCGTGCAAGTGCGCCGCTAGGTCCACGACGGCTTCTTCAATAACCTGTCCCAACACATGAGACTGGGTAGCAGATGTGGCTACCTGGCTAGACGTGGCTAGGGGGGGTGCAACCGAAGATGGTTGTCCCATCACTCCTGTACTCTCGGAATGCATTTTACTCCGCCTTTCCCTCACACAACTCACTTCTTGATTTTCAACTAAGACTCCCTCCGCTCTCCTTATCTCTCTAGATGAGGGCTGATTATCGTCACCATCGGAGTCAGAAGACTCTTCATTTGATGCCGATGCTGCAGTTTGGGTTTCCTCTGAGTCGGAATTGGCTGCCGTGTCTTCAGTAGCAGCAACAGAAGAGGACTGAACATGAACGACTTCAGAATCTGTTGCCTCTTCTGCCATTTGAGTCTCTGTTGGTGATGGCGAAGATGGTTGTCGTGAAGAACTAGGCTGGCTCGTTCCAACGGCACTGCCCACGCCAGATCCCCTCACGATAATAGCTCTCGACACACCCTGTCTGGAAGCCCCAGCTATCCGGACGCTCCCGCCTCTCGTTCGTGGACGCGGACCCTCACGTCGCTCAGGTCTCGCTCCCTGGGCAGGTCCTGCCGGTCCTGGCTGGACCATAGGAGCTGGGATGTTGTGTGTGTGCCTATAAGCTATCACACTCAGTGCCGTGGGACGAGCATGGTCTAGTAGCCCGACTGGGATTTATCGGGCGACAACACCTTCCAGATCAGTACGGGAAGGAATCTTGCAAGTTGGATGTTGTGGGCACATCGGGTGGGTAGAGAGGCGCTATATCTCGGGATACAGGTTCATGTAGTTCCGGATAACGATCTGTAGGAACCGCATGAATGGAATGAAGTTTGACCGGAGAGATGCAGTAGAACGAACTCTCTAAATGAGTTCAAACCAGAGAAGGTCGGCAAAGTCGACGTGGCGATTGAATACCACCGCGTGAAAGATGCGATGAATCGGGGCGCTCGTCTGATCAATGCCCTTCGTTATAGAAGAAAGGCACCGATTGATGTATGTGAATAACGTGTACCATATCGTGGATAGATGTTTGCAGTTGAAGGTTGATGGGATGCGTAGTTCTGCGCCGTAACCCAAGGAGTGAAGGTCGGTGCATAGTGTAGCATCAGTGACAATTGGGTCGAAGTCTTCTCGGCCTGCGACGGATCCGGCGGTCGGTAACCGAAGGAATTGTCGGAAGAGATCACTTGTAAGAAGCACTGGTGTGTGATCTATCCGACCTTCAAGATGGAATCCTCCATCGGCTTCTAACGCATGAAGAGAATGCTAGAACTGCTGTAAGTATAAGATTGGTATGGTTGCAGTTTCCGTTAGAGCATAGGCGATTGGATGGCCCCTGAGTATCTCGATGATGACCTGATATTGAATAGCAGGTTGGGTTACATCGATATGGTAGTTATTGGCAGTAAGAGGAAGGAACTGATCCTCGGGAATCAGTTCCGCATCTGCGATTGGATCAATCGCTGGTGGCTGGTTTTGTGCCATTGTACCTGTGAAGAATGAATCGATTAGTACACAGGTTTGGAATAAGATAATAGCCGTTGGAGTTATACAGTCATGATTTAGATCACACCGGATAGTAACTCCAAACATTGGAAGAACAAACCCTACTCGTGAATTAGGGTCAGTCACCAAGGCGCATAGACTTGCACCAGCACATATAACCAACAAAGTTTCCTCATAAACCACATATTTTAAAAAAAAATATAACTATAAGCACCAAAAAAATTGGATTCGACCGGAGAAGATTCAACCGGGGGTTTACTAAGACCGGATAATAGCATGATTGGATACGGCATTCGACCGGAGGTCTCATAAGACCGGATAGGTGTGCGACCGGATAAGATCTTCGACCGGAGGTCTCATAAGACCGGATATATGGTCGATCGGATGGGGTGTTCGACCGGAGGTAACCTAAGACCGGGGGTGCATTCGACCGGGGCGAAACCTAGATCGGAGTAAAACCCCCGGAGAGTCGAATCGTCAATGACGCAGACGTATAGTCGGCGATTAAACAACGAAAAACTCGATCGAAATAAGATGTAAACACCGCAAAATCGATTAAACCTACCTTGTCGATCGAAGTTGAAGAGAAACGAGTGTTCGGTCGAGTGATAGTTCGATCGATTTAGAGTCCGATCGAATCAACTTCGGGCGAGAGAGAGAAGAAGGAGAAGATGAGAAAAGAAAAAGAATCGATCGAATGAATGGAGGAGAGGGATTCGACCGGGGTTTTTAAACCCCGAACCTGGGCTTGGGCTCGGGTTATGGCTTGGGCCGGGGAAAACAGAAACAAAGCAAACAAAAAAAAAAAAAAAAAAAACTAAACACACAAACTAAAAAAATATTTTTGTATTTTTCGGTAATATATAAAAAAACTTTAAAAAACATATTTTTGGAGTTTTCGGTGATATAAAAAACAACTTCAAAACCAATCCTAATGGAAAAAAAACTTAAACCTATGGATAGAAAGTATATAAAAAAAATTAAAAAAAAACATAAAAGTAAAACCGAAGACACGAGACTTAGCTCCCCCTCGAATATTCACCAAGAATAGGTCCAAACACAGAACCCTCTTACCTGCTCCCCCTCGAATGGAGGACTCGTGAGACTTACCAACCATCTGACGCTAGTGCTCCCCCTGAACACAGTATCGGGTTGTAGATCCGTCACTAACAACTTACTCTTCAAGGAACAAAGGAATGAACTGCACACAAAATCACGAAAAAACAGACACACGAACACAAAAGAAGCGGGAAAAGAAAAACACGAAATCTACTTTGTTGATACAGATGTTCGTAACGGACACAAAGTTGAACGAGTAGAATGCAATAACCAAGGAGTGTGGATAATAGCAACCAGAGACAAGGAACTGGTGCAGTTGTCACAGTCATTCGTTATTGAATGAAACTCGTAGAGAGCTGTGAACGGATCAAAATTTCAGATTTAGCATACCTAGCTTGGACACAAGGTAATTAAATTGTTTTTCGTCCAAGGCTTTGGTAAAAAGGTCTGCTAACTGATGCTCTGAATTAACAAAATAGAGTTCGATTGTACCTTTTTCCACGTGATCTTTTATAAAGTGATAGCGCACATCAATGTGCTTCGTCTTTGTGTGTTGGACGGGATTGCTTGATATGGCTATAGCTCTCTTCGAGTCGCAGTAGATGGGAATCCTGGAGTAATTAAATCCATAATCTTTGAGCTGGGTGCGCATCCAGATGACTTGCAAGCAACAACTGGCGGCTGCTACATACTCCGCCTCGGCGGTGGAGGTGG
This sequence comes from Arctium lappa, assembly GCA_023525745.1. Taxonomy (NCBI): domain Eukaryota; kingdom Viridiplantae; phylum Streptophyta; class Magnoliopsida; order Asterales; family Asteraceae; genus Arctium; species Arctium lappa. The sequence continues at coordinate 55,478,363 of CM042051.1, forward strand.
ACACGCAGTTTTGCTTCTTGGAAGCCCAGCTGACAAGACGATCGCCCAAGAACTGAACATGACCCGACGTGCTCTTCCGGTCCAGCATGTTGCCAGCGTGGTCAGCGTTCGAGTAGGCTGTTAATTCAAAACCTGTCTCTTTTGGGTACCACAAACCAAGATCTGCAGTACGTTTTAAATATCGAAAAATTCGCTTAACTTCAGCTAAGTGAGACTCTTTAGGTTTTGACTGAAATCTTGCACATAAGAATGTCGAAAACATAATGTCAGGCCGACTAGCCGTCAAGTACATCAGAGAGCCAATCATACCTCTATAAATAGTAGCATTCACATCCTTACCGAGATCGGAGTGAAGCTTTAGAGTAGTGGACATGGGGGTTTTCATAGATGAAGATTGTTCCATCTGGTATTTCCGAAGAATATCCGAGATGTACTTAGATTGATTAATGAAAATTCCTGTTTGTAATTGTTTTACTTGGAGACCCAGAAAAAAATTCATTTGCCCCATCATGCTCATTTGAAAATGTTTACTCATTAAGGCAGAAAAGTTCTGACAATACTTGGGGTTCGTGGAGCCAAAGATTATATCATCAACATAAATTTGTACAAGAATGATATCATTCTTCTCTCTTTTAATAAATAAAGTAGTATCAATTTTACCTTTTGAGAAGCCAGACTTGACTAAGAAGGATGAGAGTGCATCATACCAGGCTCGTGGTGCTTGCTTCAGACCGTAGAGAGCCTTGTCCAGAAAGTAGACGTAATGCGGATTTTCAGTACTCACGAAGCCGTCGGGTTGCGAGACATAAACTTCCTCCTTGAGCACGCCATTGAGAAACGCGGATTTCACGTCCATTTGAAAGACAATGAAATTCTTGTGAGCGGCGTAGGCGAGGAACATGCGGATCGCTTCAATGCGGGCCACCGGTGCAAACGTCTCATCGTAATCAATTCCTTCTTGCTGGCGATATCCTTTAGCCACTAGACGCGCCTTGTTCCGAACAATGATGTCGTTTTCGTCCTTCTTGTTCTTAAAAATCCATTTAGTCCCTATCACCGTCTTGTGCTTAGGTCGGGGAACTAGGCGCCATACTTTGAGGGTCTCAAACTGGTTGAGTTCCTCCTGCATAGCAATTACCCAGTCCGGATCATTCAGTGCTTCAGAGACAGTGGAAGGTTCGATACGACTTAGGAACGAGGAAAATAAGCAGTCATTAGCAGTGGTGGATCGAGTTTGAACTGGTGTGGAGGGATCACCGATGATCTGATGAAGAGGGTGTGCTCGAGTCCACTTGGTGGTGTGTGGATGAGGTTGATATGTCTGATGGGAGGTATCGGAATCCACATGACCACCTGGGGTTAAATCCTGAACTGCCTCGAGGGATGATGGCCTGTGAGGTGACAACTCCTTAGTGGGAGTCGAACTAGGAGAAGAGGACGACTCAGCTGGAGATGAAATGATGGGAGGTTCCGGGATTACCAGAGAGGAAGCGTCGAGAGCACCTTCAACAGGAGTCGGTGCAGGAAGTTGAACGGAGACAGGAGTCGGTTCAGGAGCACCGTCATCAAGAACTTGAGCTAGAGGTTGTTTATCACTTGAGCTCGGGGAAGCTTGATCATTGGCAGTAGAGGATGGAGCACCAGAGTCGGTAGGGCCAGTGACTTGTGTCACTTCTGGTGCTTGAGCAGTATTCCTGTCACATGACGTAGTATTAGACTTAACATTAAATAAGTCATTATAAAAGAATTCAAACAGTAAATCCAAATCAGAAAGATGTGCTCTTGACGTAGACGCATGATGTGGATCCACTGGAGATTGTGTAGCCTCTGAACGAAATTGTCTAGAAGCTAACACACCAGTAAGCGCGGGTCCTGAACTGAGATGTTCAGAAACCATTTCAGGGGCCTCGTCAAAAGTCACGTTTACGCTCTCAACGACGGTCTTCGTCCGTTTGTTGTAGACACGATAGGCTTTTGCTTGCTGAGAGTAGCCGATAAACACTCCTTCATCCGCTTTGGGACTGAATTTGCCAAGATCATCCTTATCATTTAAGACAAAGCAGGTGCACCCGAAGGCATGAAAGTAGTTGATGTTCGGGATACGCTTGTTGATGATCTCGTACGGAGTCTTGTTGAACCGCTTGTTGATGATAGACCGATTTTGAGTATAGCAAGCGGTAGCAACATCTTCTGCCCAAAGAAATAGTGGTAGCTTGGAATGAGACAACCTCGTGCGTGCTGCTTCAACTAGAGTTCTGTTTCGACGCTCTACCACCCCATTCTGCTGAGGAGTACGAGCGGTAGAGAAAGTGTGTGAGATACCCACTGAAGTGAGATAACCGGTGAGTATTTGATTCTTGAACTCAGTGCCGTTGTCCGTCCTGATGGTCTGAACTACTTGGTCGAGACTGACTTGAATGCTCTTCAGAAGTGAGATTATCAACTCGGGAGTTTCATCCTTTGAACAGAGAAATCGGACCCAAGTGTAACGAGAGAAATCGTCAACCATCACCAGGACATACTTCTTGTGATTTATGCTTTGAACGCGCATCGGTCCACATAAGTCCATGTGGATTAGCTCAAGGGACCTAGAAGTACTCGGAACGGCTTTAGGCTTGTGAGATGCCTTTTTCATCTTGCCCTTTTCGCAGGCAGTGCACAGATGATCTTTTGCAAACTTTAGATCTGGCATACCTTTGACATGTCCACCGAGCACCAACTTGTTGATATTCTTGAAGTTCAAGTGCGAGAGACGACGGTGCCATAGCCAGCTTTGTTCAGCAGATGCTTTGGACAACAAACAGACTTCCTTGTCGGGTTTCAAGGACGAGAGGTCAATCGTATAGAGGTTGGTGCGTCGCGTTCCAGCAAGTATTTCTTTACCATCCTCAGTTCGAACACTATACCTTTTAGCCTTGAAAGTAACCTCGAGATTCTTGTCGCAGAATTGACCGATACTGAAGAGATTGTGACCGAGACCTTCGACATAGGAGACTTTCTTGATCGTGATGTTATCTTTGACAATATCGCCGTAACCCCTGATGGGAGAGGAGTGATCATTCCTGAACCGTACATTCCCACAGAACCTCTCGGTGAAGTTTGTGAGTAGCTCCCTTCTTCCGGTCATGTGTTTGGAGCAACCTGAATCTAGATACCACACATGACCGTCCTGCAAAACAGGTTATTTCTTTTTAGGTACCCATTCGTAAATGGGTCCTTTGGGGTTAGATTTAACACCCGACTTAGAGACCCGTTTAGAGTTGGGTCTTTTTCTTTCACGGGAAACATCACAATGAGGATGATTATGAGCAATATGATATGAGCCAAACCAATCAGATGCATAACGACTATCAAAAAAATCATTTGATCCACAATAAGAACAGCATAGACAATCATGACACAGTTGAAGTAATTGCGGAATTGAATAAACTTTTAAAGGAAGAGTTCCATTACATTCAACTAGAGATTTAGAAATAAAGACATCATGATTGTTATTGTTCTTTCTAGACTTTAAGACAGGATCAACTAATTCTGATGTTGCCGAGCTCTCTTTTGACTTCTTAGCTACCCAAGCATATTTCACTTCTTCCCGCCGACCATACGTATCTGAAATGCCGTTAAACCCATAGTCAGAGGATTTGAATATTGACGATTGTGACCTTTGAGATCGACCGGTCTTTTTCTTCTTCTGTGAACGACTTTTAGATTTAGACTTGGAAGATTTTGAAGAATTGTTCACAGAAGGTTTTTGCGAGGCAGATGTAGAACATTCACCCTTATAAAATTTAACCGGAGGCTCACAGGACTCATTTAAAAAATCAACATGGCTAGGTAGAGAAGGATTAAAGTCAAATTGGCTCAAATTGCTATCTAAACACACTTCAGAATTCAAGAATGCGGAAAATTCTAGTTCCTCATCGGAAAGGACCTTATCACATGAGGACTTCAGAACAGTGGAAGAGTTTGTTGAGAGCAGATCATATGCGGAAGCATTTTTACAATCAGAACACTGATCTGATTCAAAACTTTGAGGCTCTTTTCCTTTAGTTGGTGAAGAGTCACCCATAAAAGCTTTGCAGGAAGATGTGTCAGAAGAAGAGTAAGAGTTTTCAGACAGATGAGATATCTCTCTTTCGAGAAGGGAAGGCTGAGCTTGAGGGTCAGCCTTGTGAAGTTGGACTTTCAGTTGATCTGTTGCCATAGCAGCCAGTTGTGAGTGCAACTTCTTTATTTCTGTCTGGAAATATTCTTTTTCCTCATCCGACATAGTCTCCTTTTTGTTGGAACTGAGAAACTCAATTTGAGATAAAAGACCATGTTTTTCCTTTTGAAAATTTTCCCGTTCTAGTGCATACGATTCTTCTAGCTGAACAAGTTTCTTTTCTAAAATCAAAGTTGGAACATAAACTTTGGGAGCTAGAGGTTCCTCCTCAGTTTTAGCGGTTTTAGTATCTAGTTCAGCTTGAGAGTAACTATGAAAATAATCGGATGACAGGAAACGGGGTTTGACAGTATTATAAGTCGCATTTAAAGAATCATAAACAAAAGGAACTGTCCTTTTAGAAAGAACAGAGTTTTCTCTTCTCAACTTATCTTCCAATTCTTCCTCCTAAGTAGGTGTGGTCCATCGTATCTTATATTCTGGAAAGATTTTGTCTAATCCAAAAAATTCAGATGCATATAAAGTAGGAACTTTGGATAAAGCCTTGTTTAAATAATTAGGGTTATCGTACCCGATACCCGCATTTCCGTACTTTGGTTCTTTTGGTGCGATTAGCTTTAGCGTTTGATCAGATTGACCAAATTTATAAAGTTTCTTTTCAAGCTCTTCTAACTGATTAGATAACCTTATGTTCTCATTTTTGTAAGCCACGTTTTGATTTAACAAATCAATTTTATCGGTCTCAGACGTACGAAGCTTATCGGTCAGGTCATCTACTTTGGTCATTAGTTTTTGTGACTTTGTTGAACAACTCACATTCTCTTCTCTTAAATTAGAAATAGTGTACATGTAGCTAGAAATTTCTAAGCTTTGTTTTTCCATAAAGTCAGACTGCTTAGTGACACGGTTTTCCAGAGATGAGAGAAGTTGTTTTTTTTCTTTTAAAAGTAGCTTGTAAGAGTCAAGTTTGTTCATTGAAAGTTGCATCTGATCAAGTAAAGCTTCATGGAAAGGGGCACATACCTGGCAGGGAGCATTGTGATCTTCTTCATCAGTATCGGATGGTGATGAATGGTTGCCCATGAAACACAAATGAGCTTCAGCATCCTCAGGTTCTTCATCCGACACTTGTAACCAGTAATCGTCTTCAGCCATTAGAGCTTTACCGGATTCCTTTTCTTTGGCAAGAAGCAGCTTGGCTCGGTAGTAGTCGGCGTTGCGCACAATTGGCTTGCGACAATCTTTGGCGAAATAACCTAACCGACCACAATTGTAACATTTGATCGGTTCGTCTTTCGGCTTTTCTTCATTTCGCCTGTCAGGCTTCTTACCAGCTTCAAAACGACTATTACCTTCAGACTTTTCTCGATGATCACGTCGAGTAGAGATTCTTTGCTTGTTGGAAGTCTTGTTAAAAAACTTCCTCTTTTGAAATGCTTGAGTGAGAAAAACCATTGCTTCTTTCATCTTGGCAAGTTCTGGATCCGAGTCGCTATCGGGATCTTCAGGTTCAGAATCACTCAGCACGGGCTCTTTTCCAGATGATCGGCTGACGGACTTGCCTCTTCTCTCAGATACTAGTGCTATTTGATCAGTTGCTGGCTTTTCCTCAGCTTTCCCAATAAGTTCCATCACTTCTTCTTCATCTTAGAGCAGCATTTCATAGAGTTCGTGAAGATGCAGCTTCTCCAAGGTCTGAGTGTGGCGTATATGGGAGACGAACGGTTTCCACTCAGGCTGTAAGTTATTCATGAACTTTATGTTGTTTTCCGTGTTCGTCTTTGTGATCTTATTTTTCTGAAGATCATTCAGAAGCATATTAAACCTTTCGTAGGTTTCCGTCAGCGTTTCACCCTTTCGTGCTTTAAACCCATCATATTTGGTGATACAACTGGTCACCTTTAGCTGATTATTGATGTGGCTTCCCATCATCATCTTCTCTATTTGGTCCCATATCTTTTTCGATGAGTCCTTGAAGCTATCTATACAAGCATATATGTCATTCGGTAGACTTTGAAGAAGGTATGATTTTGCCAACTTTTCTGCCTCGTACATTTCCTTTTCCTCCTTAGTAAAATCACCAATAGATTTCCGAATCTGTCGCTCTGTCCATCCTTCAGCTGGGTTTGCTGGTATCACTTTCATTTGCCACTCTTGTGGACCCTCAGTCAGGCATTTATATATTTTTTCATAGTTGGATTTTGCTTCTATGAAATTCATAAATCGGTCATGCCACTGAGGGTATTCTCCCCGAAAGAGCACCGGGGGCTTTTGGTCAGAACCGATGGCTAGAGCATCCCTTGAGTTCATCTTTACTTCTTAACTTAAAAGCACTGTAATGATCGTTAGGCAAGCAGGATGATCCAAATACAATAAAACTAGAAGAAACACAGAAACACTTGGTCTAACACAATATCGGTCGAAGGTATGCCCGGAGGAAGCAGGTATCCGGTCGAATGATACAACCGGGGATACACTTATCCGGTCGAATGATACGACCGGGGATACACTTATCCGGTCAAAAGGTCAAGACCGGAGAACTCTTATCCGGTCAAATGGGTAAGACCGGGGAAACTCTATTCGGTCGAAGGAGTTTGACCGGAGCACAAGTGTCCGGTCGAAGGAGGAAGTCTTATTCGGTCGAAAGGACAAGACCGGAACACACGTGTCCGGTCGAATACTCAGGTCGAAAGACTTTAAATTAGATAACCACAAATAAGGATAATATCGAATAACCAATAACGACCGAAGAACTCGAAGAGTTCGACCGAAGAACTCGAAGAATCCGACCGAAGAACCCGAAGAATATCTGGGATTCGACCGAACTAAAACCCAGATCTTCTCCTTCGATCGAAAGAAACAAACAATATCCACCAAATTTTTTTCGATCGAACAGAAATCGATTCAACCTAAACTCAACAGTAACCTAAAATCGACCGAACAACCCTATTAACAATCGATCGGACTAAGGATTTCCAAAAAAAATTATTCGACCGAATTGTACTGTTTTCAGAAAAAATTCGATTGACTAAAAAAAACAGAAATCTTAACAATCAAACAATCAATTAATGCAAGTAAATCAATTAACACAAGAAATTGATCTTAGGGTTTCAGACAAACCTTTTTACTGGATCAAACCTTTTTGCCTATCTGCTCTGATACCAATTGTAGATCCCAGTGCAGTGCAATCACAAGTAAATAAGAACAATGATGAACAAATTATAGGCCACAACAAATAGTCATATGATTGATATAACTTCAAAAGGTTAAGGTTTACAGAGAGAATTTCTGATAAGGGTATGTAAACCTAATGACTAGAAAACTGAATAATAATTTCTCTAGCTAACAAATGAAATAAAACAACTTTAAATATGCAAGCTCGCAGGCCTAATGGGCTTATGGGCTTTAAGGCCCAACAAGCTTACAACTTTAATAACTTGACATAATTTACCCTGAACTTCTATTTAACTAACAAAGAAGCCCTAACACTACTTAGTACAAGGAATGTACTGTTAGAACATAAATGTTCTATTTAGAAGTTTAGTAAAGTAATCCTTTTATATTTGTATTGGGCCTTGTACTTGGGTTTGGGCTTAAATGTGTAACAAGGGTATTGGGGTATAAATAGGATCTATTAGTTATTTTGTTTGTGACTTTTCATTCAGTAACAATGTAGTCTGTACGAATTCTCTGTCTTATCTGTAGTTTGTTTAGATTTGTGAATAATAAAATACAGATGCCTCCCAATCTCTTGTCAATTGTTTATCAATCAATCAATTTGATCTCAATGGACCTCACAAGTGGTATCAGAGCTAAACGCACAAATTATTTCTACGAATGATCGAGATCATTGTGTTGATTGAAGAACAGTTCACTGTCGTATGATAAGTTTTGAGACTTTTGTTGATTTGATGTTAATTTGATCGAACCTTTATGTTAAATTGATTCTTAGTTTATAGTCGAATCACATAGAATTAATATCTTTGTTTAATTTCATCAATTTTCGAAGATTTGTTGAAATTTGAGAAGTTTTGGTGCGTAAACTGTCATATTCTGTATAATGATCAAAATCAATTGATCATGATTGTTTTTGTAAAATTGATGGAAAAGGATTGTAATCGATCATCCAGTGAGCATAATGTCAAATTTTGGTGAGCCAATTCAAAGATTTGAGTTGAATTCAGTGGATTTATTCGAAAAATGCTTAAGATCTCAAGAATTCGCATGATCAACGAAGAACTCGCATGAAGAACTCGCTTGGAGAATTCACATGATGTAATGTTTGAAGAAGTCGCATAGAGAAATTCGCATGTTAGAATTCGCATGGTCTTTGAAGATGAAATTTTTTTAAGTAAAGAATTCGCATGACAGAGAGATGCAAAATGTTCAGAATTCGCATCAATCAAATCACAATCATAAAACAAGTAAGAACAATGAGAATCATTGGGGAAATCACAAGTGTATTGATGTCACAAGTGATGGGTACATGGGTTTCTCTCTCTAGATTCTCTCAAAGTGATTACAATCAAGGCTAGTTACATGATTAACAAATCTATAGGTATTTATACCAAGGACTAAACTACATGCTTAAACACAAACAATAAGATTGACTTTGCTAGACTTGACTTTTCACACTAAATCTTGGATACAATTTTATACACTAACATTCTCCCCCTTTGTATTCAAGATTTAAAATTTTTTTGACACTAGTCTTCAGTGCTTGATTCTTCAACTTTTATTTTTAATTCAGACGGCTTTGAACTTTGAAGCTCTCTCTGAAGTTATTGAAGAATTTTGAAAAGTCTTTAACACATTGTATATTTGGAAAGTCAATTAGTCTTGAACAAATCTTTGAAAAACTTCATCATTTGAAACTCTTTGAAACTTCGAGGAATCTTTGAAAAATTGTATCTTCATCACTGTAATCTCTGATCAGTCTTCAAGCAAACAAACTTTCACGAATCATCTTTCTGATTTGTCTTTGAATGATCTCAGAATGATTTCTTTGAATCTGACTTGAACTTTCTTGAACTTTGTAGAATCTCTCCGCAAGTCTTTTTGACTTTGACATCTTCTTTGATGACTTTGAAATTGATCTTTGTAGATGTCTCCCCCTTTTTGATGATTGTGAGCATCATGATCATCAAAACATCTTCTGTTGAATCATAATTGTATTCAAGATTAAAGGGTCTAAACTGTATTTGATTGATAGTTAAGGTTAAAGGGTTTAAAGTGTAATATGTTAATAGTTATTTGTAAATGGGCCTAAAGTCTGTTAGAAAGCCCATTAAGGTTAAAGCCCATATAGCCTAAGTATTTAAAGTTTTAGTTATTTAGGTTTTAGGGTTAATCCTCATATTCATAATTATAATCCTATAGTGAGGTAGCTGTTTTCTCTGTATTCAAGGGTATCAGGAACACACAAAGTTTAACCGTTTATTCAAGGGATTGGTATGTTTTGTTAATCTTTATATCTCTTGATTATTATTGTGTTCTGTGATTGTTAATCAACTAGATTAAACTGGGATAACAAGTGGTATCAGAGCCTAAAGAATCAAGTTTTAGGATTAAATTTGTGTTTTGCGATTTTACTATTCATCGATTACTATTCATCGATGGTTACTGTTCATCGATTTTTTTTCGAGTTTACTGTTCATCGAATAGTGAAATCTAAGTACATGAATTGATGTGCTTATTGGTTTAAAGTTGATCTGATTAGTTGAGGTTCATGTTTCTGAATGCTATCTGATTGATTAATTGCATTAAAAAGAATCAAGATATTGAATTTATTGATTTTGTGTTTTCTGGGTTTGCATGAATATCGACACTATGTTCTTTAAATTGAATGGATGAAAGTTGATTTTAATCTTTGTTATTGATTGGGTTGTGTTCGATACATGTTTCTGAGTGCAATAGCCTGATTTTTGCATTTGATTTTGAGTTCGTGTTTGTTTTCTGGGTTGATTTTCTGGGCTGCTTATCGACAATCTGTGTTGAATTAAGAACATATCGGTCGAATACTATACCGATCAAAGCACCATATAGGTCGAACACTATACCGGTCATAGCACCTTATCGGTTGAACATAGATTATCGGTCCATATCATCTATCGGTCAAAGCCTATACCGGTCTATCACACTACCGGTCGAATTCACCATATCGGTCTAGTCCATTACCGGTCGAGACCTTTAAAAGTATACCGGTCGAATATAGTTTATCGGTCAAATAGAATACCGGTTGAATAGTTATATCGGTCCATACCTTTGTATCGGTCGAAGACCAATACCGGTCAAAGCATAGTATCGGTCCTATCACTTACCGGTCGAAGCAAGTTCCCGGTCGATCAAAATACCGGTCTTTACATCTTTCCGGTCAAACACGCTTTGCACAACCCAAGTGTCACGGAAACCTCCACTTTGCGCAACCCAAGTGACACGCAAACCCTCACTTTGCGCAACGGCCTAGTCACGCAAACCTTACTTTGCGCAACGGCCTTAACGCGCAAACTTCACTTTGCGCAACGGCCTAGTCGCGCAAACCTTACTTTGCGCAACGACCTTGACGCGCAAACCTTACTTTGCGCAACGGCCTTGACGCGCAAACCTCACTTTGCGCAACGGCCTTGTCGCGCAAACTTCACTTTGCGCAACCCACTTGATACGCAAACCTCACTTTGCGCAAGTACTGTTCACTATTCACTGTTCACTTTTACGAAAAAATTTTCGTCAGATTCTCACAGTTTGTTCAGTATCATTTGAGGCTTTATACTGATTGAAAGGACTGCATTTAATTATTTTCGGGAATTTATTTTTCTGAAAATTTTTTAGTGTGGTTTTCATTTTGATTCTAACGATCTCATCTAGTTGGTTGTCTTGATACAGATAAGTTTAATTACTAACCGTACAGCTAAGATGTCGAACCAGCTTCTCTCGATGGGCTCTCAGGTCAAACCTCCTGTCCTCATGGCTAATGAGTATCAGCAATGGAAGACCAGAATGATCCAGTTTCTGAATCACAAGAACAAAGAATTCATGAAAGCAATCATTGATGGTCCAAAAAGTCCAATGATCACAGTCAAGGGTCAAGCTGAAACAGAAACCTCTCCAGAAATCCCTGACAGACAGGTTCCTAAACCTTATCAGTTCTTCACTGAAAAGTAGAAAGAACAATATAAGATAGAAGAAGAGGCTCTAATCTATCTGACAATGGCAATCCCAAACGACATCTACAATCGTGTAGACAGTCAGAGCACTGCTAAAGCAATCTGGGACGAACTAGCAAGACATTTTGAAGAAAGTGAAGCCTCTATCCAAGCTAAGCAGAATCTATGCATAAATGCTTACGAGGGATTTCATGCAAAAGAAGGAGAGCTACTACTAGATACCTACAAAAGGTATAACATCATTCTCAATAACTTGCGGAGGAACAATATCGCTAAATCTGCTTCTGAGATAAATTACAAGTTCATCAAGAATCTGAATCCAGAATGGAAGAACTTTGCCATCAACCTCCAGATGTCTAAGAATATGGCTCAAGAAAATATCACTGATATCTTCTTTACTCTTGCTCAACATGAGGATGAGGTGAGATCTATTAATAATGAGTCTAATCATCTGAAGGATTATGTGGCTCTCATAGCCGGCAAAGGTTCTATATCCTCTTCAAGGTCAAAGAAAAAGGTGTCTAGAGCTCTAGTTACCGAAGTTACTGACTCTGACTCTGCTTCAAGTGATGAAGAACTAGAGATTGATTCTGATACAGATATTCAGAAGTTCTCTGAGGACTTAGCTCTAATTACACGACGATTCAAGAAGAGCTTTGGCAAGAAAAGATTCTACTCAAAGCCAAAGTATGATGGATACAAGAAAGAGAAGTCTGAGATGCAATACAAGCCGAGGCATGGAAATAGAGAGGAAGGACGAGAAGGCAGGAAGGAAGATAGAAGAGAAGGAAAGAGAGAGGAGAAGCGAGAAGAACGAAAGGATGAACCAGGAAGATGCTACAACTGTGGCAAATTTGGGCATTTCTCAAGAGACTGCAAGTTCAAGAAGGTAAAGAACTCAGAATACTACGAAAGAAAGTCACTCATTGCCAAGAAAGCTGAAGAAGGAAAAGTGCTAATGGCTGAAGAAGAAAACTAGCTATATCAAAGTTCCGATGACGAGGAGCAAGCGCACTTCACCCAAGTATCTTACATGGCAAAGCTGGATGGTGACGATGAAGATTCTGAGGCACAATCTGAAGATGCAAACTTTGAGGTAAGTGATAATTCTGAACTTATTGAATCGCTAATGGCCCAAATATATGATATGAAAGATGAATTTGCTTTACTAAAAGACAAACTTAGGTCCACATCAATCTGTTTTAAGCTTTCGTGATGAAAATGCTATATTAAAAGTTGTTGTGGAAGAAAAAGAAAAGGATGATTTAAAAGCTGAAAAAGCGTCTTTAAAAGAAAAAATTTCTGGTTTAGAAACGGATCTTGTGAATCTTAATGCTGAAAAGGGTGAGTTTCAAATAAAATTTGAAGTTTGTTATAAAGAAAGAAATGAAGCTTTCACCAAAATCAAGCAACTGGAGGATATTAATATGAAACGAGGTCAGACTGAACAAACATTAAATCTGTTGACCAATAAACTCCAAGACGAAAGGTTTTATAAACTAAAACCAGGTTTTGGTGTGCCAACTAACGAAATTTTGAAAAAGGCACCGGAGCACCTATGTAACTTTGATAAATTTGGCTCTGCAATAAGACCCATTCCTGACATTCGTGCGACTTTTGTTGAAGCGAGTTCTCCTAAACCTTCTAAAGAGACCAAAGGTCAAGAAGAAATGGGAAAGAACAAGTCTGGTGATACTGATTCTCAAAATCTTTTTAAATCAGTTGGTTTTACATATGGTGATTTGAACAAAAGCTATGAGACTCGAAAGATCGAATTTACTGAGTTTGAATCACTATTTACGACACCTTTCAAAGAATCAGTAAGCACCAACACAGTTCCAACTGAGACTGCATGCAAATATGATGAGTATGAATCGGATGTTGATCCATCTACTATACCATCAGTCTCAAGTCCCATTGCTTCTAAACCTTTACTTATTGAAGAGGTTGAAGAAGAAAATGCTATCACGAATGAATCTTGTGTTCAAAATGATAAAAAGGAGTTTATTGAGTCCATGACTGAAGAGATATTCTCTGAAATGATGAATGCTTCAGACTCTGATCCTATTTCCGATTTAAAGGGTCAAACTCTATGAACGATAATACATCTGAATTGATGAAGCAAATTGATTTGTTGCAACAATCTCTTGATGAGGTTGAAGATGAAAACTTTGATCTCAAACATAAACTTGAAAAGTCTTTAAAAGTAAATCAAGAGATTTGCACTGAGATCAATGATTTGAAAATCACTTTATTTAAAAATGCTTCAAGTGATAAACAGATGTTCAATGATCCAAGCTGGAAGGTAAGAACCAATCCAGAATTTGATGCTCTTGGAAAACCTTCAGTTGTTTACTCTAATTGTCCTGAATATCCACCGAGTATTTTTGAAAAGGGTGAGACTTCAAATAGCACTAGAAAAGAACCACCTTCTAAGTTAGAGAGTAACAAGGTTCATGTTTCTGTTTCAGATATAAAAGGAAATGGAGTTGGGAGGAGTAAGAAGAAAAAAGATAGTAGTTTGAATAAGAATGAAAGGTTATCTAGTGAAACTTTTGCTTCAAATAGTTGTACTTCAGACAGTGTTATTTTGAAAAGTAATTCTTTTGATGCACATGAATGTAAGGTTTGTTCTGATAAATCTAAGTTTATGAATTTTGCTCGAAAGAATCTATATTGCAAACACTGCTGGGATAACTCCTTCAAATACTACTCCCCTCCAAAGTCGAAACAGAGTAAGAGAAAAGCTAAACTGACTCCTAATTCTAATTCTAATTCTTCTGCACAACCCAAAGTGTTTCGAGCTAAGGTTGCCAATCCTACTTCTAAAAAGCACTTTCAGGAATTAAATGTTAAGATGGTTTGGAAATGGGTTCCAAAACCGCGTTATGAATGGAGAGTGAAAGTCAAACCAGATGATATTCTTGAGTTGCTTGATGCTAACCGCGAAGGACCCATCCTGATATGGGTGCCTAAGCAAAACTAATTGTCTCTTTTGCAGGCTTGTCGATTATGGGTAATAGATTCCGGATGTTCACGCCACATGACAGGATTCAAGCACTTCTTGCATAGCTATGTGGAGGAGCCTGCCAGAGCAGTTAGATTTGCAAATTCTGAAGCAGAAGGACACGTCAGAGGATATGGAATAATCGACAATAGCGTTGTGAAGATTCAAAGAGTATTATATGTAGAAGGGCTTGATCACAATCTGTTTAGTACCAGTCACTTCTGTGACATGAATTATCAAGTCCGCTTCACAACCACTCATTGCTCTCTAGAGGATCCCGATGGTTACGAAGTTATCAAAGCTGAGCACCATGGAAATCTATACTATGTAGATTTTCCTACACTGTCTGCCACACGTCCAGTATGCCTACTAGCCAAAGCTTCTAAAGCACAATCGTGGACGTGGCATCGCCGCTTGTCTCATTAGAATTTTCGATCTATAGCGAAGCTACAAAGACAAGGTCTGGTCAAAGGTCTACCAGAAATGAGGTTCGAAAAAGACTCGCTCTGTTCCGCATGTGAGTTGGGCAAAATGAAGCGTAGCTCACTCAAGTCCAAATCTGAATCATCAACCTCATCTGCACTAGAACTCCTTCATATGGACCTTTGGGGCCCAATGCGAACCGCATCTATCAACGGAAAGAAATACATGTTGGTAATGATATATGACTACTCAAGGTATACATGGCTCGAGTATCTTCACAACAAGTCAGATGCGCCAGAATTGATCACCGCTTTTATCAAGCGCATCCAAGTACGTCTTCAACTGCCAGTTTGAACCATTCACAGCGATAATGGCACGGAGTTCAAGAATGACACCCTGAAGAGGTATCTTACTTCTGTGGGGATTTCACACAACTTCTCTGCATCCTACACTCCACAGCAGAACGACATTGTTGAACGGAAGAATCGCACGCTTGTTGAAGCAGCTCGTACTATGCTTTCATACTCAGATCTACCCATGTACCTTTGGGCCAAGGCAGTCGCAACAACATGTTTTACTCAGAACCGTACCATTATGGTCAAGCGATTTAATAAAACAGCATATGAGTTAATCAACAATCGTACACCTAACATCAAATTCCTTCGTATTTTCGGTTGCAGGTGTTACATTCTTAAAGAGCGTCAAGGATTATCAAAATTTGATAAGAAAGCAGATGAAGGATATCTCGTTGGATACTCTCTGACATCCAAAGCTTATCGAATTTACATTATTCGAACTAAGATGGTTGTTGAGAGCATGAATGTCTCCTTTGATGAGAATTCTACAAGGACTTCTGGATACAACAGTTCAGAACTCGGTCGTAAGGACAAAGCTTCTATTCAATCCAGAATAGAACCAGCTACTAAAGGATCCACTTCTTCTAACTCTAACTCTACTTTATTTGAGTTAGATTTATTGTTTATTGATGCCTTTGATGATATATGTGCAGATTTTGAAAAAGGCATATCAACATCGATAACAAGTGGTACAAGCTCGGAGGTCCCTACTATATCTAAAGACATATCTGGACTGTCCGAAGAAGAAGTCACTGAAACTTCATCTCCATCAGGTACAACTCAACCATTAGTTTCTGTCTCTACTAATGCTGAATCTGTCTCTACAGATATCTCTTCTGGCATGGAAGTCCCGAGCACTTCAACTGCTAGTCCAGAAGCTTTAGTATCAGAAACACCAGTACCAGATGTCCCGAGTACATCTATGGATCAACCTGCCGTACAAGATGACAACGATGCTTCAAATACGCAACAAACAGTTGAACCACTACCAAGCACACATCGTTGGACTAAGGATCATCCCCTGGACAATGTGATAGGTGACGTACAATCTGGTGTCACAACAAAATTTGCAACAACTAACTTCTGCATGTTTTCAAGCTTCCTTAGTTCCTTAGAGCCAAAGAAAGCGTCTGAAGCTCTACGTGATCCCTTCTGGATTTCTGCTATGCAAGACGAGCTTCTACAATTCGAACGGAACAAGGTATGGCGCTTGATCCCACTACCTAAAGGTAAATCTGTTATAGGAACAAAGTGGGTTTTCAGAAATAAGAAAGACGAAGCCGGAGTAGTTGTGAGAAACAAAGCTCGCTTGGTCGCCAAAGGGTACTATCAACAAGAGGGCATTGACTATGATGAAACATTCGCCCCGGTTGCAAGGATCGAAGCCATCAGAATCTTCCTAGCCTATGCAGCGCACAAAAACTTTACAGTCTATCAAATGGATGTAAAGTCAGCTTTCCTGAATGGCATTCTGCATGAGGAGGTCTACGTGGCTCAACCTGAAGGTTTCGTTGATCCTCATCACCCTGATCATGTCTTTGTTTTAGACAAAGCGCTTTATGGTCTTAAGCAAGCACCGCGAGCCTGGTATGAAACGCTCACTAAATTTCTACTTGCTTCTGGTTTCAAGAAAGGTACAGTAGATATAACCTTATTTCTTAAAAGGCAAGGTGAGGACTTGATTCTCATTCAGATTTATGTTGACGACATAATATTTGGGTCGACAAATCAGAAATTTTGTAAGAACTTTTCAAAGATAATGGAAACAAAGTTTGAAATGTCGATGATGGGTGAATTGAATTTATTTCTTGGTTTACAAGTAAAGCAATTACCCGACGACATATTTATTAATCAAGCTAAATACATAAAAGATATCTTGAAAAAGTTCAATATGTCAGATAGTTCAGTCATGAAAACACCAATGGCTACCGGTACACTCATAGACGCAGATCCCTCCGGGAAACCTGTTGATCAAAAGGTGTATCGTAGCATGATTGGTTCTTTACTTTATCTAACTGCCAGTCGCCCAGATTTAATGTTTGCTACTTGTTTTTGTGCAAGATATCAGTCTAATCCTAAAGAGTCGCATTTAACTGCTCTTAAGCGAATCTTTAGATATCTCAAAGGTTCTCCTAATCTAGGCCTTTGGTATCCAAAGGATTCTCGTTTTGAACTAACTGCCTTTACAGATGCTGATCATGTAGGATGTAAGCTAGACCAGAAGAGCACCTCTGGGTCATGTCAATTTATAGGTGACAAACTTGTAAATTGGACTTCAAAGAAACAAAACTGTGTTTCAACATCCACTGCCGAGGCTGAGTATGTAGCTGCTGCTAGCTGCTGTTCTAAAGTCCTCTGGATGACGACACAATTAAAGGACTTTGGATACAACTACAAGCGTGTTCCTATTTATTGTGATTCCAAGAGCGCAATATCCATAACTGCTAACCCGGTACAACATTCGAAGACCAAGCATATAGATGTATGTTATCACTTCATTAAGGATCATGTAGAAAAAGGTAATATTGAAATGCACTTTGTTCAAACTGACTTCCAGTTAGCTGATCTTTTCACCAAGCCATTGGATGAAAAGCGATTTCAATTTTTAATCAGCAAACTTGGTATGTTGAACATGTCTTAGACCTTACTCATGATTCAAGGGGGAGCATTCTAAGTCTTGCTCCGGTGTTCTATTCTTCAACTGTTACTAACGAAAAAGGAATCATTTCCACAAATGATTACCATTATTCCTTTTATTTATGCAGGTTTGTTCAAGTGACTATGGCTTCTAATCACTTCAGATTAGAACCCGCACTTCAGTGCTTTATTTTTTCTGATTTATCTGTTAAAAAAAAAATCTTCAGTTGAGGGGGAGCTTAAATGTCAAAAGAGCTTAATAGAAATACTCCTTAGAGCTTAATTGTCAAACTCTTTTAGTTTGAGGGGGAGAATTGCATCGTCAAACACAACTGCTTTGACATCTCTAAAATTTTTATGCTTCATGTAACAAGTGGTATTTGTGCTTACATGTACAAAACGCCTGTTGAACAACATGTTTTTTTAGGATAATACATGGGATTCGGTGTGAGAACTTAACAGAACTTCCATGGATTCACGATAACCAGTGTTTCCTACTTAGGAAGTATTCCCTGAGTGATTGAGGGGAGAGGGGTCAAAAGAATTGAGTGATGGTGTGTGAAGAGGTAAAATGGAAATGAGAGATTGGTTAGAAGTGAGAATTAAAAGAAAGAGGATGAAAGATCAGAGTAAAAGAATATTAAACTCTGCACCAAACTCTTTCTGAGCCAGGCAGCCACATAATCTGATTGGTTGACATTCTTTGGTGACCATCATTGAAAAAGGCACCTAGCCCATGCCATCTCTTGCATAAAACCCCACGAGCTACTCATTCTTTTCTCAAAAAGAGAATGTTTCACATTTTCTGGGGAAGCAACACATATGCTATTGGTTCTTCATTTGGAAGATACTAATATTGAAAAAGAAGGAAAGTTGTCCCACCTTCGAACCCTTTCTCATGCACATTGAGTCTTTGTATAATTTGTTGCTGTCTCAACAAGTTTACATACTTTAAGCCTATATTAAAAAGAAATCATCTATGCTTAATTCTTTCATACACATACACGAGCACACAGAAATTTGTTTTCTGTCAGAACGTTCATAGATAACCATGTGTTATTCGATGATTGAATGGAATACCTGGGGAGCCAATATCAAAACCAGCTCCTTATATAGTAACTTTGTGTTACTCAGTGACTTTGTGTCATTGACAAACATTCTAACTGAGTCATTTGTTGATTCAGGGTTATACCTATTAAACAGTTTGAATTTGCAAAGATTCGAATGGTTACTACTTTCTATTTTAATATGAAAAGATTGAAATAATCACTCTTTCCATCTGGGAAGGCTGCTCTTATTTCACAGGGCTCGTTACATGAAGACGATGCTACATTGAAGTCTATAAAGACAAAGGGGGAGATTTTTCCATAAAGGGAAGATTGTTTTGACAAGTTTTGATGATGATGCTTCTCACCATTCATCAAAAAGGGGGAGAATATATTAAGAGGGATAATATAATCTGAATACTACTGAAGATTATCAAAGATTTGAAGATTTGAAGATTTCAAAGATATCAATATTTGAAGTTTTGAAGCTTTGAAGTTTTGAAGTTTTGAAGTTTTGAAGTTTTGAAGCTATCAACATCATATCTGAAGAAAATTGAAGACCTGAAGACAATTGCAAATTTTATTTAATCTTGAATCCAAAGGGAGAGATTGTTGGATCATAATTGTATTCAAGATTAAATGGTCTAAACTGTATTTGATTGATAGTTAATGTTAAAGGGTTTAAAGTATAATAT
This sequence comes from Arctium lappa, assembly GCA_023525745.1. NCBI lineage: Eukaryota > Viridiplantae > Streptophyta > Magnoliopsida > Asterales > Asteraceae > Arctium > Arctium lappa. The sequence continues at coordinate 55,497,852 of CM042051.1, forward strand.
GTTAATAGTTATTTGTAAATGGGCCTAAAGTCTGTTAGAAAGCTCATTAAGGTTAAAGCCCATATGGCCTAGGTATTTAAAGTTTTAGTTATTTAGGTTTTAGGGTTAATCCTCATATTCATAATTATAATCCTATAGTGAGGTAGCTGCTTTCTCTGTATTCAAGGGTATCAAGAACACACAAGGTTTAACCGTTTATTCAAGGGATTGGTATGTTTTGTTAATCTTTATATCTCTTGATTATTATTGTGTTCTGTGAATGTTAATCAACTAGATTAAACTGGGATAACATCTTCAATTTCAACATTATCTGTGATCACCCCCTTTGTATTCAACGTAACAATCTCATCATTTATGATGATTTGACAGTTGCCGCCCTTTGATCTGAATAACTGAATCATGAAATGTATATACCCGAATCTTTGCAAATTCAGATATAATGAACGTGGTAACCCTGATTCAACAAATGAAACAGTTAGGAATGCCTGTCAGTAACACGGAGTTACTGTGTACAACGAATGTACAATTTAAGGAGACGGTTTGATGATGACTCCCCAGAACTTCCATTCAATCATTGAAAAATACAAGGTTTATCTATGAATGTTCTGACAGAAAAACAAATTTTCTGTGTGCTCGTGCTTGTGTATGAAAGAATTTAGCACAATGATTGTGTTTCATAAGGCTCAAATTGTGTAAATTGTTGAGACAACAACAAGTATTACACATACTCAATATGCATGAAAGAGGTGCGAAGGTGGGGCAACTTTCCTTCTTTTTCAATATCTAAATCTTCCGAGTGAAGACTAGATAGCATATATGCAGCGTCCCCAAGAAAAATTGAAACATTTCTTTGTCGGAAAAAAAATGAGTGGCTGGTAGGGTTATATCAAGAGTTGGCATGGGCTCACTGCCTTTTTCAATGATGATCACCAAAGAATGTGAACCAATCAGTAGATGTGGCTTCCCGTCTCAGAAAGTGTTTGGTGCAGAGTTTTGATATTCTTTTAACTCTGATCTCACACCCTCTTTCTTTATAACATTATGCTCACTTCTAACCAAACTCTCTTTTCCATTTTACCTCAGCTCAATGAGAAAAACTCAACGGGATGAGTTATCTCCCCCACTCTTTGATTTTGACCCCTCACCCCTCAATCACTAAAGGATAACTTCCTGGGTAGGAAACACTGGTTTACGTGAATCCATGGAAGTTTTGTTTAAGTTTTCACACGAATCCCAAGTAATTCCTAAAAAGAATGATTGCTCAATAGTTTAACTTGAACAGTTAAGCACAAAAATGATAACATTGTCAAAATGTATGCTCATTAAAAATATGAATGAGATTTGAGCATTTGAACAATGAAGATTTCTCAAAACAAAGATATTGAATTAATGAAATGAAATCAAGAGAATTGTTTTGAGAATCTGACAATGTATCAATCAGATCAAATGAAATGGTTAGGGTATCAAAGAATTGGATGGTTTGTTTATATGAACAAATATAAACAATTTAACAATGAAAGCACAAACTTGGAAACGATGATTGATGCTCAACAATATTTGAAAGCAAACGAGAGTATTACCATCGAAAATTGTTTCGTTTAGAGACATTGTAATAACAAAATCAAATGAAATACTGAACCGATGTGTGTGAATACTTGACAGTATATAGAAAAGATAATAATCAAGTATTGATCTTTGGAAACACACGGTCAGTTAAACATTAAATCTCAATAATGAAAAAAAATTAAAATCTCACTTCTAAATTCATAAATCTTTTGAGAATCAGAAGTGGTTTGAACATTTTAGAAACCGTTTTTCATGCTTGAAAGTTGTTCTTCTTTCAAACAATCAAAGATCTAGATTAGAAGATATTTACATTTAAGCTCCCCCTCAAATCAGGATAGAATGATTTAGGTCTATTAAGCTCCCCCTGGATATTAGCAAAATATCCTTATCTGAACATTGAAGAACGGTCCTGATCTGTCATGTGATCAGAAGCCACAATCTTAACACTTAAATCCGGGTTTTGAACTGTTTTGTTCAAAAACCTTAGTTCTTGACTTTGAAGTGTGGGTCTTGAACTGTGTTATTCAAGAGCCTTTGTTCTTTGACATTGAAGTCCGAGTTCTAAGTTGTAGTACTTAGAAGTCAAACATCTTACTCCCCCTATACCTGTGGTACCTGCGAAACAGATTTAATAGGCTTTGGTACCTACTGGTATTTGGTCCTGGTATGTTAGATTTAGGAATCCACTTCTCATTAGATTTATATCTTTTAAATCTAGAATTCTGAGAAGTTATTCTGTAAGAACCGTACCAGTTATGAGCAGATTCTTGTTGGACGAAATCATTCTCTCCACAGTAATAACAACAGATCTTCCTTTGAGCAATCCTGATAAGATGATTAGTCGAGTAATATATATCAGAATTACCAAAAGATTTACCTGTATGCACACTGTTCTTTTTGGCTTTGGATGTGGAAGTGAATGCTTTGTCCTTCATCTTCTCATCATTTGAAGAACTCTTCACTCTCCAGACCATCTGATTTTTCTTCAAATTCTTTCCAAGAGATTTGACATAAAAGCTCAGTCAGCCATCAACAGATTTATCATAGAATAGATTAGATGGTCTGATCTGATTTGATTTTACAATATGTGATTTGACACTTTTGTTTTTGAAAACATTTTTGTCATGGATAGAACTAGAAGCAGTTTTAAAAGAGCAAACTGATTCGGTTGAATTGTCAACTGGTGATTGATTGATCACATCAGCACAAACTTTTTCTGACAAATCAACATTTGCAGCTTCTAAGTTCTTTATCTTTTCAGATAAAATGTTTCTTTCAGAAATAAGTGTGTCAAATTTTTGTTTCAAATCAGATCTAGCCTTCTGTTCTTTTTGCACATCTGATGATAGAACAGACATCTTGGACATGAGCTTGGATATTTCAGATTCAAAATGTAAACGCTCAAGCTCAAAATATTTTTGTAAGTTCTTGGTTTTATCAGAAATTTCATTGAATATCCCAACATTTCTCTTTTCATATTTCTTCTTTTCAATCTCCAAAGACTTTTTTGTTTTCTTGAAAAGCTTTTCTTTCTTTCTCGAGTAAGTCTTGTAGAATAGAGATCTGTTTAGGAATTTCAGAATATTTATCTTCAAGAACTTTTCTTTCTTTGGCAAAAGTGTCTCTTTTAGGGATTATTATCTTTTCGAATTCAGACACTTGCTTAGAAAGTTTTAAACATCTCGGCTCTAAATCATTTTTCTCTTGGAGAGTTTTCTTGGAAAGTTCAGATGACCGTTGAGTTGAAGATGTCTTCAAATTTGATCTATTTTTATCTGCTTGGATGATTTTCTTCAGTTCAACATTATGTATCTCTAACGCAGATATTTTGTCTTCAAAAGCCTTAAACTTGAGTTGAAGCTTAACTGATTCATCTTTCAGCTCTGATGATTTCTGTTCAGTTTTCTTCAGTTGGCTTTGAAGATTTGTAATTATGGACTCTTTGACTTTGATTGCTCTCTCAACAGACTGAATGACATATTCTTTTATTTCAATCATTTTCTCTCCATTTTTAATTTTTATCTCTTTTTCTCTAATTTCCTTCTTTCTTGCGCTGATGATACCTGCATAATCAGATTTAGCAATATCAGTACATTTTGAACAAACAGGAGTTTTATCAGAATTTGACAAATTTAGCTTCAACTCCTGAATCTGTTTTAGAAGCTTTGAATTCTGATTTTTCAGATTGTCTCTTTCTGCTTCTATTTTCGGTATCTCAGGCATGTACAATACAACCATATCTCTTGCTGACAATACTGTATTTCCCCTCTCATCTGTCTTTGGCATCTTGAATGAAAAATGAACTTGATTGATATGATCGTTCCCAAACAGTTAAGAAGATTTGACTAAAAGTCAAACTTAGATAAAAAAAAATAATCTCAAAAAAATTCATAAATTTTTTCTATCTTTGAAACTCGCAAGTCACTGAAACTCGCTAAGTACTGCACTCGCTAAGCACTGTTCACTTAGAAACTCGCTAGTAGTTGTTAGCGCGAAACTAGAACTCGCATGACGTTGTTAGCGCGAAAGTAGAAACTCGCAAATCATTGTTAGTGCGAAACTCACAGAACTCGCAGGCCACTGCTTGCGCGAAATAGCTTATCGCTAATTGTTGTTAGCGTGAAACTCAGAACTCGCAAAGCTTTAAACACGCAAAGAACTATTCACTGAGGAACGCGCTAGACGTGTCTTGCGTGAAGTGACTTTTGCGCCACCTTCTTTTAGCGCGAATCTTTCTTTTGCGTTAGATGCTCTTTGCGCGAATCTTCACTTAGAATATTTTTCTAAGATTTCAAACTCGCAATACACTTCTTGCGCGTTTCTGAGAAACTCGCAGACCTCTGTTAGCGTGTTCTTGATGATGAAGCTTGCGCGTTCTACGGATCTTGCGCGTTTTTGACACTTATTCACGAAATCGATCCAAATCGATTCAAACCTGTAATTTGATTTTCTAATTCATCCAGAGTGATCGAAATGTAACTTGTAACACTTTTCTAACAAACTAAACTTGCTAACACACAACAAATTTCAGTGCAATGATCTAATTACAGTGTACGACTACAAGTTTTTTTCGAAAAACACAATTTGATCAAATTGATCGATCTATATTTGAAATAATCCTATGTGATCTGAACAAGAATTGATCCTAGTGATAATATGTACGTAATCAAATAAATTTCTTGATTCAATTGTGTAAAAACAATAAAATCAGTGATCAAACAGTAAATTTTCAAGAAACGAGTTCGTAAAAACCAAAAATTCTAAAATTTATCCAATCTGATAATCTGATCTTTCGGAATCTGTTTGGTTTGCTCTGATACCAATTGAAAATGTCCAATCAAATTAAAATCTTAAAACAAGTAAGAACAATGAGAATCATTGGGGAAATCACAAGTGTATTGATGTCACAAGTGATGGGTACATGGGTTTCTCTCTCTAGATTCTCTCAGAGTGATTACAATCAAGGCTAGTTACATGATTAACAAAGCTATAGGTATTTATAACAAGGACTAAACTACATGCTTAAACACAAACAATAAGATTGACTTTGCTAAACTTTGACTTTGCTGACTTTGTTAGACTTGACTTTTCACACTAAATCTTGGATACAATTTTATACACTAACAATACGAATTCTATACGGTTAAAAAAAATTATAAGTTCAGAATTCGCATGGAGTCATATGCGAGAAGTCAAGAATTCGCATGTAAGAGTTATGAGAAAAGAGAGAATTTGCATACAAGCTCATGCAAGAAGCGAGGAATTCGCACGTAGGCATATGCGAAAAGTAAGAATTCGCATATAGGCCTATGAGAATTGTGGGATTTCGGCTATAGCCTCATGCGAGTTGTGCGGTTAATGAATTGTGATCTACAAAATCTGAAGGGTTTGCGAAAAGTTTGTGATTTTATGCGAAAAGTGACTGTTCTGAACCCATTTTGCTACAAGTTTGCCCTGTTCCCGAGATTTTTCGCGTAATGCAAATGTGACATCATTCCTATCTTCTGTTGGTCACATTCTTTAAACAGCTGATCTAATTTTCACGAGTGCTCATGTTTGTCAAGATTTTCAGATACTGAATGTTTGGACATAGTCTCTGATTGGATTGATTTAGCAGGTTGAGTATATGCAATCATCAGTCTGGAGTGCTTTTATTTGTTGTTAGACCGTTGAGTGCTCTTGATCATTCTTCTGACCTGATCAATCAGTAGTGTGAGCGACTGCAATCATTGTTCTGATGCTTTGGTTGTGATTCATAATCCTGAGTGCTTATAATCATCCAACTGATTCGTGAAGAAAGGAGTTCTGAGTTTTGTTAGAGCACATATTTATTGGATTCAAGATCATAAAGATTGAAGATGAAAGTAAAGCATGTCAAAGCTCAAAGTCAACCCTCAAGCATCAAAGTCAAAGTCTTTATGTAATAAGTCAAAGTCAAAGTGTAATTGTTTTAGTTTCCTTGTAATTGTGTGTAGATATAAATAGGTTCCTTGTTTTTGTATGTGTAGTAATATTCAGATTGTAGATGTGAGCAGATTAGAGAAGAACATATTGAATATCATTCTAGTGAGAGAAACATGTTGTAGAGAGAGAAAGTGAAGATTGTAATATTTGATTGTTGAATCAATGACTTATGATTTGGAAAATGATTCATCTTGATTGTTTTGAGTGATTAGAACTTGAATTCTGGCATTATCAATTGGTATAAAAGCAGAAGAAATTCAGAAACAATATTGTGATTTGAAGAATTGGATCGACATTTCAAGAAATCGCAAGTCAACTGTGTGAATTCAATTCTTTAAATTCTATGTTGTTTTGGATCTGATTTTGGTACTATACTGGTTTGATTTTTCTTCCAGAACAAATTCGTCTTGTATAGCTTAGTTCAATTCACATTAGATTGAGAGAATTTTGGATTGTATTGCATTTTTTGTTCGAAGTCTGAAAATGAACTGGTCTAGATCGAATTTCAAATTTTGATGTTTTAATATGAAATTCTTGGTTTGTAATCTGTTCGTGGGATGGAATAGACACAATCTACAAGTTTTCAGAGGGATTGGACAAGTTTTGGATCGAAATCAGTGAAAAAGACTTAGTTTATGTTCGAAAACTCTAAGAAAATGCTAGATCTGAAAAACTCGCAAAGGCTATACTGAAGAACACGCAGAAGTCTAAAACGCGGAAAAAAATGAAGAACTCGCAAGCTGTGATATGTGAGAAGTAGAAACTCGCAAAACCCTTTGTGCGAGTTTATACTGTTCATTCTCTTCGTTGTGCGCGAAGTACTTGGTGCGAGAAGTGATATGCGAGTTTCCATTTAGCGCGAAGTAAAGTGCCAAAATATTTTCTATGTCCAGAATGCGCAGGCTGATTGCGCGAAGTGTGTGCAAGAAGTGAGAAACACACAAGCTTTGGTGTGCGCGAACAAGAAACTCGCATGAGCCTGCTTGCGTAAACCTCAGAACTCGCAACGTTCAGTGTGCGTGAACCTAGAACTCGCACGTCTCTATTTGCGCGAAGTGTGTTTCTGTATCCTTTGATCTATGCAAAGCATAAAACTCGCAAGTTACAATTTTTGCGCTAAGCTAATTTTCTTTGGTTTGAGAGTTCTATACTTAGAATATTTTTCTAAGAATTTTTTAAAGTTGTAATATGGCCTTTAATTGTCAATTGTTTTTCTCTAGGGGCGCTGCTCCCAGACCCCGCAAGGGCGTTGCCCCTTGACCCCACCCACTAACCGGGTAGCGGGACCCCCGTGCTAAGTCTGCGGAGGGGGACAAAGTTGTTTTGAAACTTAGATTTTTTACGAGTTTTTTGAATTTTATCCAAATTTGACTTTTTGTGGTCCAGTTTATTTCTGAATTTCTAACGACCATTTCAAATTCTTTTTGTGAATACAGGTAATAAAATCAAGATGTCATCAAAAGAAGAGATTACTTCCCGAGATGCTATTGCAATCAGTACGGATGTGAAACCACCGATGCTTTTTAGAGGAGAGTATGAGCAGTGGAAATATCACTTCTTAGACTTCATTGGCCAACATGAATTGGGTGATTATATCAGATTATCTCTGCGGGAAGGAAAGATGAAAACTCCAACAAAGATTTACTCTTATCCAGGAGCATATGGATTCACGAAACGAGGAGAGGTTCCAATACCTCTTAAGGAATACACAGATGAGTAGAGAAGGAGATATGAAGTTGACAAATTGGACAGAGTTTTTATTTTGCACGAAATTTCAGATGAAATTTCTATCAATTTAGATAGTAAAAACGCTACAGCAAAACAGTTGTGGGATCAGCTTGAACTTAGATCAAAGTTGTCTTCAAGAGAAAAAGTAAAGATTTTGGAATCTGAGAATTCTGAGCTAAAAAGAAAGATCCCTAAATTTCAAAATCAGAATATCCAAATTCAACAAGAAACATCTAGTGAAAGTTATGAGGAGAAGATTAAGAGTTTGGAAGATGCTAATGCTGAGCTTCAAAAGAAAATATCTGATTTGGAACAAAATATAGTTAAAGACAGAGATCATTTTGAGATTGAAAAGAAAGAATTTTCCAAGTTCTCAGACTTTTCCAGAAAAAAGTGCTGAAGAGAAGAAGACGGTTGAGCTTAAATGTTCTAAGCTTTCTCAACAGATCTCAGACTTTGAGAAAGTAATTATTCTTGAACGAGAAAAGTTTGCAAAAGAAAAGAAGTTAATTGAGCAAAAGAATGTTGGATTCTTTAAAGAGATATCTGATGGAAGAAAGAATGCTGAGAATGGATTTGAAGAAGAAATAAGTATACTTCAGATAGAAATCAAGAAGCTGAATGAGAAGCTATCTGAACTATCTGAAAGTGCACTGACAGAGCGAAAAACGAAGTCTGAATTCAAGAAAGAGATTGACCAACTTGTCAAAGAAAGAGATAGTTTTGCTTCAAAGATAAAAAAGCTTGAAGACATTATTTCAAAAGTTGTGGTGACTGAGCAAACGACTCCAGAGTCACAAATCCACACACCTAGAAATAGTTCAGCCGGTTCTAACAAGACCACCTCAAGCTCACATTTGAAAACTCTTTCTTCAAGAAGGTCAGTTAAATCATTTGATCAGATTCATACAACTAACATTTTCTATGATTGGAAAATAGATGGTTCAGGTACACACAGGAGAAGAAGCAGATCTAATGAAGAGAGTAAAACAAGTAGATGAAGATGAGAAGAAGGAAGAAAATAAAGGAAAGAAGGATGAGAAGAAGAGTAACAAATCATTTGTACATTCATCAACAGTCAAGAAGAACAAAGTGCTGAAAGGTAAATATGATCTTACTTCCTCGAGAGATCAAATGATCAGGTTATCTAAAAAGAAGTATTGTTCTTATTGTCATACTTATGATTTTGTTCATAAAGCTAGTGATCATTACTGGTATGGTTCTTACTCGATTACTCCCATTAGAACTGCAACTCACAAATATGGACCCAAATACCAGTGGGTACCAAAGCCGAAAGATGATTCTGTGTTGCAGGCATCTTAAGTCAAGGGGGAGTAAAAGAACTAAGGCTTCTTAATAAATCAGTTCAGGACCCGTACTTCAATGGAGTTTGACTTCTAAACACAACAATTTAGAACTCGCTCCTCAATGATCAGAAGAGATGATACTCCCGGGCTAATAAGAGATTGTACTCCGATACTTAAATGAGGAACTCAACCTTTAAGGGGGAGTACATATTTTTTCTGGAAATATGCATTCGGAAGATATGATGAACTACAATTCAAAAGGGAGATGCAGATCTCTATCATGTACTTTTTCATTGACAAATTACAGATGCATATTTTCAGGGGGAGTAAGAATTATGACTTCTGATTAAATCATATCAGAACTCGTACATTCAATGTTTTACTTCTTTATGTCATTTTATTTTCCAATAAATTTTTGTGAATAAAATTTGTACTTTGACGGACTTTTTGACTGATGCAGATTGAAAGATGCTTACAAGATCATATCTTTATGACTTTATGCTGACTTCATGAGATTTAAGACAGATCAGAAAAGGTTTATTTCTATTCTTAATCTCATATATGGTTGAAAGAAGGACGACTTTCAATCATAGAAAACATGTTCTTAAACGTTTAAACCGCTTCCTGATTCTTAATTAGTTTTCATGATTTGGAAGTGTGATTTTTAAATGTTTTCACTTTTAGTTGTGCTGAAATGTTTATAAACCGTGTGTTTCCAAAGATTAATACTTGCGTATTATCTTTTCCATATACTTTCTAATATTCACACACACCGGTTTATTTTTTTATTGAATTTGTTCTTACCATGTCTCTAAATTGAAACATATTTTCGATGGTAAGACACCCCGATTGAATTCCAAAGAATTTTGAGCGTGATTTCATTTGTTAGCTCCAAATCTTCATTTGTTAAAAGTGTTAAAAATATCTAGTCCTACTTTAGAGGACTTCTAGAGACAGACTTCAGAGAACAAAGATTTCAGAGGACGAAGACTTCAGAGGACATACCTGCCTCTGAAGTACACATCAGAGATGAACACCTTCAGTAGAAGACATCAGAGATGGCTTCATCAGAGGCTCTGAAGACAACGTCAGAGCTCTGAAGACATTCTCTCTGAAGAATGCGCTAAAGACTTTTCTGAAGTATCAGAACAGATAACCAAGCACTTAGTCATAAGATTTACTTTATAAAGTAGGTTACTGTTCAAGCATGTCTTGAGCTTACCTTTTGGGTAAAACACTGTTCAAGCATGCTTCTATTTGTCAGAATAGTACACTGTTTACTTTATGGTCCTATAAATAGGACCATCACTCCTTTGACAAAAGTGTGCTTTTTGATATCTTGTATTAGAAGAATCAACTGAATATATCTTGAGAAGATCTTGTTCTTACTGCTTATCTTATTATATGAACTGTGACATTTGAATCTACTTTTGATATTAAACTATATTGCTTCCACTGTTATTACTCTTGTTGTTTATATCATTATTATCGTAAGATTAAATCTGGCTTCCAACATATGGAATCAGAACCTCCGTTGTTTTCTAAACAAAGAAAGATCATATCTGCATACTCGGATAGATTTAATTCTTACTGATTCAAGCTTTTATTATCTGTGCATGTTTATATAAACCCTGGTTTATTAAACTTCATATGCTCCAGATTTAAAAGTAAATCACAGTTACATCATTTGATAGAAGATCTTCATAGAAAAGCATTAGTTCTTCAAATCTTCATATTTTCTTCACAAAAATGGCAAACTCAAGCATAAGTGCCATTTATACAGCTGGATCATTAACCAAACCTCCTACACTTCTAAGGGATGAATATCCTCAATGGAAGATAAGGATGGTAAATTTCTTAGAAGGCATGGACAAGGATCTGTTAAGATCAGTGAACGATGGACCTCACCGACCAATGGTGTTGGTACCGAGAGTTCCAGCAACAACAGATACTGCTGAAATCCCTGCTTACTATGAAAAGAAAACTTCAAACTTTACGGATGAAGAAATTAACATGATGGATAATGATTCAAAAGCTGTTAGATTACTTAGAATGGCCATTCTCAATGATAACTTCCAAGAACTTGATTCTTGTGTAACTGCAAAAGAGATATGGGATCAGTTGTTAAATCAACTTGAAGTGGCCTACACACTCAAAAGAACAGAAGAAATCTTTGTATCAATGAATATCATGATTTTCATGCATTACCCGAAGAAACCTTACACCAAACATACTCAAGGTTTAACATCCTCATCAACAAATGCAGAAAATTTGGGGTCATGAGAACAAAAGAAGAAAACAATGTTCTCTTTCTTAAAAGTCTAAATGAAGAATGGTCACAACTGTCAATGTCAATACAAGCCAATCAAAATCTTGAATCATGGTCATTGACTGACATTTATGGCACCTTGGTAGCACAGGAAAAAGAAGTTGTTAAACAAAAATCAAAAACCTCTTTAGGTGGTCCACTTACACTCATGTCAAAACAAAAAGGTGTATCACAAGAATGCAGAAATGCAGAACAAGACAACTGTTCAAAGAGAGAATCTAAAAGAAAATCCAAGAAGGTTCTGATGTCTGAAGAAGTTGAACACTCAGATTCTGACTCAGATGATGACATCAATGCCTTTGCCAAATCTCTTGCATTAATCACTCATCAATTTAACAAGAAATTTGGCAAGAAAGTTTTTGAAGGAAGAATAGAGGATGAAGAAAGAAGAGGAAATCCAGAAATGAGATTTCAGAAAACTGACTATTAACAAGAGCCCATATATACTCTGCATAGTGATCAGAAGGGCGTTTATTTCACCAATCATGATTCTACTCAACAATCAAGATCTCAACAATCATTCCAGCGAAGGTATCCTAAACCTCAGAGGTACTTCAAGCCGCAACCATCAGCACAAGCAAAGAAGAAAAAATCATATACTGCTCTTCCATCAAACCAAAACGATGGAAAATGTTTTAGATGTGGAAAGCCAGGCCATTACTCTGTAAACTGCAGAGGCAGGCTCATCAAAGATGAAGACTACTACAAAAACAAATACAAGTACAACGTCAAAGAGAGAGTACTTGTTGCAGAAATGGAAGGCTGGCTGTCAGACTCAACAAGTGGCGGAGAGGAAGAACCTACCAATCTCTGTGGTATGGCTTTCACAGATGATCAGAATGATGGGTCATCAGAGTACTACTCTGAAAAGGTAAACTCTCCTTCCATCTCTGACAGTGAACTTGAATTGGATGTTATTAAGCTAACAGATGAATTTCAAATCATAAAGCAAAAACTTGTTGATGAAAAAGAAAAAAGAAAACAAATTGTGTGTCCTATTTCTAGTTCCTAATCACAAAACAAACAATCAAACAAACAATATGTTTCAATTACCTATTTGATTCAAATCACAATTTCAAACGATTACAAAGTTCCCTCTCTAGAACTCTCTTTCTCTCTCTACAATTCTTTCTCTCTGAATCGTATATTCTCTCTAGTCACAACTACCTTCAAGACTTCACACACCTAAAACAACTAACCTAAACTATTTATACCAAGGACTAAAATACAATAAAATACAAAAATATAAATACAAGGAAACTTTGACTTTTTATTACAAATAGGCTTTAACTTTGATGAGAATTGACTTTCTCAACTTTGACTCCTTGAACTTTGACTTTTGTCTTCTTGATCTTGTATCCAACATATTTCATGCTCTAACAATCTCCCCCTTTGGATTCAAGATCACTGTTGAAAGATCTATCAATTCAGTCTTCTCTTTTAAGCTCTGTCATATGCAATCTCTCCTTTTATCATTGTAATCTTCCAAGTCTGTCTTCAAAGAATATAACAATCTCCCCAAATATGATAAACAAGATCTTCAACAATCTCTTCAGAATTATCACAATACTCTTTCAGACTTCGGAAATAAATTATCATCAGATTCAGCTCGGATTGCTTTAGCAAAATAATCTTCAAAGAAAATTTCCTCAAAATCAGCACATCTTCAAAAATTCTTTGATCTTCTTCAAGTCTTTGCTTTGAATCTTCTGATATGGACATTTCTTTAAAAATCATCTCCCCCTTTTTGATGAAATGAGCAACAATATCATCAAAACTTTCAGTAAGAAATGTTTGTATCCGATCTGACCACTGATCATACAAGAGCCTCTAATTCTTTTGCCAATTCGAACAATGTATTTATCCAGATCTTTTCAAATCTAGAAAAAATAGGAATGTAACACCTGAATCAACAAATGAATCAGTTAAAATGCCTGTCAGTAACACAAAGTCACTGTGTGTAACAAATACACAATATAAAGGAGCTTTTTTATGTTCATTCCCCCAGGGCTTCCATCCAATCATCGAAACACCACAAAGGCAATTTCTATGAATGTTATGACAAGAAAACAAATTCCTTGTGTGTTCGTGCAAGTGTAGAAAGAATTAAGCACGAATAGTTGCTTTTATAAAGGTTCAACATAGTGTAAACCACTGAGACAACAGTAGATAAACACAGACTCAATGTGCATGATTGAAGGTGGGGCAGACTTCCTTCTTTTTCAATATCCAGATTTTCCAAATGAAAATCAGATAGCATATGTGCTGCGTCCCCAGAAAAATGTGAAACATTTTCTTTTTGAGAAGAAAATGAGTGGTTGGTGAGGTTTAGTCAAGAGTTGGCATAGGCTAGTTCCCTGTTTCAATAACGTTCACCAAAGAATTGTGAGACGCTAGTAATGTGGTTGCCCGACTCAGAAAGTAGTTGGTGCAGAGTTTGATATTCTTTTACTCTGATCTCACACCCTCTTTCTTTTAATCATTTAAGCTCACATCTAACCAAACTCTCTTTTCCATTTTACCTCGTCACACATCCCACACTCATTTCTTTTCGACTCCTCACATTCAATCACTAGAGGATTAACTTCATGGGTAGAAACCACTGGTTAACGTGATTTCATAGAAGTTCAATTAAGTCCTAGCACAAAGAACCCATATTGTCCTAGAAAACATGTGTTGCTCAGATGATTTAACTTTATCAGTTAAAGCTCAAATTCAAATGTCATATGCGAATATGCTTAGAGATATAAACATGAATATATGAGCATTTTGAGACATTGAAGTATTTTTAAACAAGTATATTGAATGAATAATCATGAATGCAAAAGATTTGTTTGAAAATCTGACATTGTATGACAAATGATCAGAAATGAAATGATATATCAGTTAAAGCTTATGGTCAAGAATAATGCATGTTGGATCCCAGATCTAATCTCGTAACAATGATATAAACAATAAGAGTAATGACAGCGGAAGTAATACAGTTTAATATCAAAGGAGATTCAAATATCACAGTTCATAAAGCAGATAAAGATAAACAAGATATTCTTTATAATAAAGTATCCAACTTATATTATCAGATATATAACTTCTTAAGCACACTTTGAACAATAAGGTGATGGTCCTATTTATAGGACCATAAAGTAAGCAGTGTACTTGTATGACGAGAAAGAGCATGCTGAACAGTGACCTAATCTAGAAAGTAAATCTTATCACTAAGTGACGTGTCATCTGTTCTTCTGTTCATTCTCTCAACTTCAGAGTATCTTCAGAGAGAATGTCTTCAGAGCCTCTGACATTGTCTTCAGAGCCTTTGATGAAGCCATCTCTGATGTCTTCATTCTCACGTGAACATCCCGAGAGAATGTCTTCAGAGCTCTGACGTTGTCTTCAGAGCCTCTGATGAAGCCATCTCTGATGTCTTCATTCTCACGTGAACATCCAGAGAGAATGTCTTCAGAGCTCTGACGTTGTCTTCAGAGCCTCTGATGAAGCCATCTCTGATGTCTTAGTTGCTGAAAAGTACTTCAGAGGCAGGTGTGTCCTCTGAAGTCTTCATCCTCTGAAGTCTTCGTCCTCTGAAGTCTTCGTCCTCTGAAGTGTATCTTCTTGAAAGTCCTCTGAAATAGGACTGGTATTTTCAACACTTTAACAAACAGATGATTTGGAGCTAACAATCTCCCCCTAAGTGTCGAAAATAGAAGATACAAAAAAAATAATAGAGAATTGAATTTTAAACTAGAAAGCATAGAGGAGAAAATTATCCTCTTATGTATTACTTCTTAAACATTTGGAAGTTTAATACAAAGAAAGTAATAATAAAAGAAATAAAGAAACAGACTAATATTTGTCACTTGAACAGATTCCATGGAATTTCATGATCAGAGCTCTGAAGTTGATCATCGAGTCGATCTCTAAGTCAAGCTTTGCCAGTAAATCTGCTCTGTGCCTTTCTTCCTTTGCATGGATCAATTTCTTTATACCTCTCAAGGTTTCATCAGAGTACTTCGACACTTCTGAAGCTAGAAAGATCTTCTTTTCTTGATTTATTCTGAAGACGAAACCCAGAGGTTCTGCAACGATTGATCCAGTCTTCTGTTCTTTAAGTTTGTCGAATGACTCCACAGGTTCAGTTACTTCCAGCTTTTCTTCCCCTAGGTTCAGAGCAATTTGAAAGTCACGTTTTGCTCGGTGTTTGACATAGGCCTCCATTGCCCGTCAGACTTCAACCATGCCCATCCTGATTTCCCTTCTTCCATGATCATACCTGGCAGAGCAATAGGCATATAAATGTGGTAAATCATATGGATTTAGATTTACGAGATCATTGTCATTGAACTCGTAAATCTTCTGATCAGATCGAGTTACCACATAATTCCTATAGATAATCTTGTTGTAAGCAAAGGTCTTTTCTGAGATTTTGTTGATTTTGATGATTGGATCATCAGAGAGGACCTGTGCTCTTGGTTTGGTTTTATCTCTGATAAATCTTCGCTCATAGTCTGGCATGTCCTCTCTGATTCTTGGATTCAGAGGAATGACCAGTGTATCTGCCATGTTGAACTCACAGTAAATGTATCTAAAGTGGTCTTCTATGGAAGCTTCTGGATTTGATTCGAGGAATGTTGGAGGTTTATTGAACACTTTTGCTGGAAGACCAATGCTTGCTTTCTGAACAGGATTCTCTGAAGGAGCCTGTTCATCAGCAACCATGGTTTCTGGTTCCATTGTTTGTGGAGGATCTTCTTTTGAGGGTTCAGAGATGTAGCCATCTATCTCTGGTGATTCCCTCAGCTCTGACGTTGTTGAAGTATGATGTGGTTGAGCATTTTTGAAGACATATTCTTCGACATCAACTACTTCAACTTCTTTTTCAGAATCTGATTTTTCTTCCTTTTCAGATTCTGATTCGTAGGCATCTCTCATCACATAAGTTGGTCTTTCTGGTGATGAGAATGCATCTTCTGATGTTGAGAAGTCTACGAGCTGTTCGGCTTCTTCTTCGTCCAGAGCTCCAATAGTTTCTTGATTTGAAGTTGGCATTTCAGCTGTGATTGGAACTATTGGAGCACCTGCAGTGGATGGCCCTAGAAAAATAATCGGGACTGGCGACTTTAGGGTGGCCTGAATATCTTCAGCAGAGGTAGAGGTCGAGTGTTTCTCTGTTCCTTTATCCTTGTGTGTTTCAACAGGTTTAGGAGTAGGAGTCTTCTCCCCCTTAGGAAGATCGGATGTCCCCTGAGGCTGGTCATCCCCGTCATCAGAATCTTCATATCTAGTCTTCTTTCTCGCTTCTTCAGAGCATGTGACCTCTGGTTCTTTTCTCTTCAATACTCCCTCTGAAGATTTGATATTCTTCAGAAGGTCTTCAATCTTCTTGTTCTTCTTAGTGGTCTTGGAGACGAACTTGCTGGAGATGTTCATTACATTGCTGGTGATCTTCTTCGAGAAGTTGGTCAGGTCAGCCTTTGTAATAAATTCTGTTGTAGCAGGAGCATCAGCAGAGGTGGTAGGGATCTTTGCAATTACCTCTGTCAAAGTACGCAAGATTTCCTCTTTGAATTGAGAGAAGTCTGCATGTGTTGGAGTGGGGCAGAGGTAGGTGGAATTGCCTGGAGGATCGCTGTTGTGGAGTTCTGAATTTCTCTGGACAATACGGAGTCATTCTTTATGACCAAGCTTTCCAGAGCATCCAGTTTTTCTGTCTGATTGAGAATCGTGGTGCGCAGCTCAGAGACCTCTGAAGTGAGCTTTTCAACTTCAGAGTTAGAGGTAGAGGCCTCTGAGGTCTTCTCCATTTGAAGTTTTATCTCCTTCAGAGATTCTCTGATTTCATCACCAAAGATTTTGAACTCCTCTTTGGTAACGTAATCAGAGGGGGTAACCTTAGGATCAACACATGATTCTAAGTTTCCCTCGAGTTCAGAGGGGCCTTCTGTCGGAGGTGGTTTGATGTTGTCTCCGGAAGGACTTCCCATTAATCCTTGGGGACCCTTTTTCAAGGATCTCCCTATAATGGTTCCGATTGGTCTCTGATCATCAGAGTCAGAATCTGATGATGAGAACCGAATGTGTTTGGAAACCTTGCTGTCCAGGCTAAGGATTCCTTGTGCAATAAGGTCGTGCCATTCTTTTCCTGACAGGCAATCCTTACGTTCTAAGGGACGGTCCAAGTTAGTTTGAGCCACAAAGGCATCATGTGTGGGTGGAGGTGACATACTCTGGGGTAAGTGAGTATTTTTATCTTGGTCCAAGTCCTTTTGGGAGGACTTAGCCGTATCAGAGGTTTCCCCTCTGGTGCATGCGTCAGAGGCAGAAACAGATGCCTCTGAGCGGTTAGGATGGGAAGGGTTCGAGGTGTGCACCTCTGTTTCAATGTCCATTGATGCTGGACCATCTTGGACAGTAAATTTGTTTGCACTGGGATTTGGGCTTTGGATTCTCTCATTTGTGTTATCAAGGACATCTTTTTCTACCTCACCGCCCTCAGATTCTATGTTTAGAAACTCACCTTCTGGAAATCTCTCGTGCTCACCTTCCTCTGCTCTGACAGAGTTATTCTCTTCGTCAGAGGGAGGGTCCTCATGTTTTCTCTTCCTCACTCTCTCAGAGCCACCCTCTGGTTGCGATCTGTTAATGTTTTGAGCAGTATCAGAGATATCACTCTCTGATTCATGCTCTGGCTCAGAACCTAAATGTGTTGGGGATCCCATCATCGGTTCTGATGATTGGCCAACACGTCTAAGTAGGAGATGGGTAGGAGAGTCAGCAGGAATAATTTCAATCATGGTGTGTGGGAAACGTCGGTCATGTGGATACGGAGGAACCTCTGTGGCTTTGAATGAGTTCATCATAAACAGAGGTGTCATTGGGCCCTCCTCAGTGATGGAGAATTTCTCCATTGCTCGTTGAATGACCACTGAGATAAATCGTGGAAACAGTACCGATATTGGTTGTTTTCCTTTGGCCAAGTCCTTGTTCTTCTTGTCCACCGCTGTCAGCATCTCACAGAAGAGAATGTGGGCCATATTGATGCTTCTGTTGAAAAAGAGAGCATACATTATGGCTATTATCACTGGATGAGTCTGATCCTG
The DNA here is from genome assembly GCA_023525745.1 of Arctium lappa. Lineage (NCBI taxonomy): Eukaryota > Viridiplantae > Streptophyta > Magnoliopsida > Asterales > Asteraceae > Arctium > Arctium lappa. The sequence continues at coordinate 55,516,340 of CM042051.1, forward strand.
ACTTCCAATTTTGCAGGTTATTGTTCGGTTGAGAACACTGAACATAAAGTTCCATTTGGGAGGCAGGTACTGACGTCTGAATTGACTGAGGCGTGTTATTTCTTTGTTGTAGCCTAAGTGTTGGAGGAACTGAAGAAGAACTTCTTGAGTTGGGGGTTTCTCAAAGGTTTCTATTTGAAGATCAGTTGTGGTGAGGAGGTTGAATCGGCGAGTTAGGGTTTGTGGGGTTATTCTTATGCTTAAGCTTTGTTCACCTAGGTCAATGTGCCCAACCAGTCCTTCCTTTTCATCGTCGTATTCACTTGAATACCACCATTGTTGGACAAAGCGAAGGGGAATATCTGACGCATGTTTGGTTAGAACATCATTGAGTTCGCAGTTGGTGAAAAAGTCGAGGATTGGGCAAAACTGTTCATCATATTTTGATGGGGTTACGTCCAGAAAGTAGTTGTTTCCTTTGACTGGAATGTCGAACTGTACCAAATTCAAGCTTGGAACAAGTTTGCTTGAGTTATCTGAAGTTTGGGAATTAGCCGCCATTGTTGCAGGTTGAGAAAGATGAAAGCTTAGAAAGAGAGAATCGGCTTTTGGATTTTGAGAGCGTAAAGAGTAATGGGAAGTGAACAAGGGTATTTTATAGCTACAGAAGGAAGGTAGAGGGAGAGCTTATTGAAGCGGCGAATGAGAGTCTTAATTGCAGAAAGGACGTTCCATCATCCCCGAATTGATGGGTGACACGTTTAGGCGTGTAGGGGAGAACCGCTTTGTGTCAGAAAACCGTCAGAAAAGAAACGAGTGGTTATCCAAAAAGATTTATTATTTAAAAGAATTTCCTTGAGGCTCTGATATAAACATCAGAGACAAGATCAGAGGCTCTGATATAAACATCAGAGACAAGATCGGAGGCTCTGATATAAACATCAGAGACAAGATCAATAAACATCAAACAAGATCAGAGGCTCTGATATAAACATCAGAGACAAGATCAGAGGCTCTGATATAAACATCATAGATAAGATCAGAGGCTCTGATATAAACATGAGAAGATTAGAGGCTCTGATATAAACATCAGAGACAAGATCAGAGGCTCTGATTTAAACATCAGAGATAAGATCAGAGGCTCTGATATAAACATGAGAGATAAGATCAGAGGCTCTGATATAAACATCAGAGACAAGATCAGAGGCTCTGATTTAAACATCAGAGATAAGATCAGAGGCTCTGATATAAACATGAGAGATAAGATCAGAGGCTCTGATATAAACATCAGAGACAAGATCAGAGGCTCTGATATAAACATCAGAGACAAGATCTTTTCTCCCCCTTGAAAGATGAAAGGGTCGTTGTCTCCCCCTTGAAACATGCTTGGAGATTCATAAGAGTAATTTTTACCATATTTGAAAGTCTAGAGGCTCTGATGAAAGGATTAGAGACTCTACTCGATTCAGAGACTCTGCTCTTTTGTTAGGTAGACATATTCAACATTCCCAACTTGCTAATTAAAAAATTGAACCTTCGTTCATCTAAAGCTTTTGTGAAAATATCAGCAAGTTGAAGTTCAGTTGGTACAAAATACATCTCTATTGTTCCTTTTTCAACATGATCTTTCAGAAAGTGGTACCTTACATCGATGTGCTTGGTTTTGGAGTGCTGTACTGGATTGGCAGAGATGGCTATGGCACTTTTTGAATCACAGAGAATTGGAATTCTGTCAAATTGTTGGCCATAATCTCTGAGCTGAGTTTTCATCCATAATACTTGTGAGCAACAACTAGCAGCAGCAACATATTCTGCCTCTGCAGTTGAAGTGGAAACACAATTTTGTTTCTTGGATGACCAACTTACCAGCTTATTGCCCAATAACTGACAACATCCAGAGGTAATTTTTTTGTCAAGCTTACATCCGGCATGATCTGCATCAGTGTAAGTTGTTAGATCAAAATTTGAAAGTTTTGGATACCAGAGGCCTAATGTTTGTGTCCCTCTGAGGTATCTGAAAATTCTTTTCACAGCAGTTAAATGAGATACCTTTGGATTTGCTTGATATCTATCATGCCTATGTAGGTTTAATAGTGAACCTATCATGCCTACTTGCAGTTAAGTATAATAGTGAACCTATCATCCCTCTGTAGATTTTTATATCCACATTCTCTCCTGATGGATCAGAGTCAAGTTTGACTCCGGTGGATAAAGGTGTTCTCATTGAAGTTGAATCATTGAGTTTGTATTTTTGCAAAATTTCAGAGACATACTTAGATTGACTTATGAATGTACCTTCTGAAGTTTGTTTTACTTGTAAGCCTAGAAAGAAAGTTAATTCTCCCATGAGGCTCATCTCAAATTCACTCTTCATCAACTCTGAGAACTTGTCACAATACTTTTGATTGGTAGAGCCAAATATAATGTCATCAACATAAATTTGTACTAAAAGCATCTCATTCTTGTACCTTTTGATGAATAAGGTAGTATCAATTGTGCCCTTTTCAAATCCATTGTTAATCAGAAAAGTGGACAGAGTTTCATACCAAGCTCTTGGGGCTTGTTTGAGTCCATACAGAGCTTTATCCAAATAATACACATGATTAGGATACTCTGTACTTTCAAATCCAGCTGGTTGTTGGACATAGACTTCTTCATTTAATTTACCATGAAGAAATGCAGATTTAACATCCATTTGATAAACTTTGAATCCTTTGTGTGCAACATAGGCTAAGAAGATTCTGATTGCTTCTAGCCTAGCTACAGGTGCAAAGGTTTCATCATAATCAATGCCTTCTTTAGGAAGGGGAACTAGGGTCTAGACTTTGTTTCTTACAAACTCCTGAAGCTCATCCTGCATTGCAAAAATCCAATGAGGATCTTCAAGAGCTTCTTTTACCTTCTTTGGTTCAATAATGCTCAAAAAGTTTACATAGAAGCATTCATTGATGGTGGCAGATCTTGTTTTAACTCCTTCGGATGAGGATCCAATGATTTGATCAATTGGATGATCTTTTGTCCATCTGGTGATTGGAGCAATAATTTGTGCAGTTTAAGATTCAGAGGCTCTGACGTCTGGTGATACCTCTGTTGTATTGTTCAGAGGCTCTGTTGGTGATGCATCTGTTGTACGGTTCAGAGGCTCTGATGGTGATGCCTCTGTTGTACTGTTCAGAGGCTCTGATTTTTGTTTCAGAAATGTATATTCTTGTTCATCATTTGGTTCTGGAGTTGCTTCAGATACTTCGTGATCATCTTCTGATTTACTTTGCTGATCTGCATTTGGTGAGACAGAAGGTGTTAGTTCAGAGGGCCCTGAAAGGGTTGTACTTGTTTCTTGAGGTTCTTCTGAATTCTCTCCCTGTCTTTCTCTAAAGATAACTTCAGAGATATCTTCATCATCAAAGAAATCTTCAAATATTTTGTTTAATTCAGATTCCCTTGATGATTCAGATATTTGTGATGAACTTTCTTGTTGTTCAGAGCTTTTATTGTCGTCAAAAGTGATATTGATGCTTTCTTGGATAGTCCTTGTTCTAAGATTGAACACTCTGAAAGCTTTTGAGGCTAATGAATATCCAATGAATTTGCCCTCATCAGCTTTCTTGTCAAACTTTCCAAGATATTCTCTATCTTTCAGAATATAGCACCTGCATCCAAAAACTTGAAAATATTTAATATTAGGTTTTCTATTGTGAATGAGTTCATAAGATGTTTTCTGAAATCTCTTCACAATTGTAGCTCTATTCTGAGTGAAGCAGGCTGTTGCTATTGCTTCTGCCCAAAAATTTGTTGAAAGATCAGATTCAGCAAGCATTGTTCTGGCAGCCTCAACAAGTGTTCTGTTTTTCCTTTCAACTATTCCATTTTGTTGAGGAGTTCTTGCTGCTGAGAAGTTAGGGGTAATGCCTTCTTCTGATAGATAAGAATTGATTTTGGCATTTCTGAATTCTGTTCCATTATCACTTCTTAGTTTCTGAACTTTGCTGCTGAATAGAACCTGTAATCTTTTCAACAATCTTATTAATATTTCAGGTACATCAGATTTAGCTCTAATGAATTCTATCCATGTATATCTGGAAAATTCATCAATTAGAACCAGAATGTATTTCTTACCTGCTAGACTCTGTACAGAGATAGGACCACAGAGGTCCACATGAAGCATGTGCAGAGGTCTAGGACAGTTGTTTTCACTCTTGGTTTTATGGGAAGATCTTTTCATTTTACCCATCTCACAAGCAGAACAAAGATGATCTTTGTTAAACTTTAGAGATGGTAATCCCTTAACCAAATTAAGTTTAACTAACTTATCAAGTGAGGAAAAGTTTAGATGTGAAAACTTTTTATGCCAGAGCCAGATTTCCTCACTATTCAGAGATACAAGACAAAGTTTCTTTGAATCAGTGTCTGTGATTTTGGTAAAGTTCATTCTGTAGAGGTTACCTCTTCTGTCTGCTCTTAGCATTTCTTGACCTGATTCTGAGTGAAGAAGTGAACAATATTTTCTTTGAAATTTCACATTGAAACCATGATCACAAAGTTGACTTATGCTTATCAGATTGTGTTTTAATCCATCCACATAAGCAACCTTTGATACAGAAACATTTTCTCTTGATAATTCACCATATCCCTTAATCTATCCTTGCTTGTTGTCTCCAAAAGTAACTGCTCCTCCGGATTTTGCTTTGAATGAGGATAGCAGTTCTTTATTTCCAGTCATATGCCTTGAACATCCAGAATCTAGGTACCAGATTGGCATTGACTGTTTCTGCAAGACAGATTATTGTTTCTTAGGTACCCACCTCATTATGGGTCCTTTTGTGTTAGACTTTGGTGGAATTGTATGACTTTTTGGCATCTCATCTTTTGATGTCTTGCCTTTCCTTGTCTTCTTTTGAGATTTTGTCTCTAAGATATTTTCCAGAGATTTATTCAAAAGACAGTGTGATCCTTTAAAATGATTTTTCAGTTTCATCAAGAGATAAATGCAGTTACAATTAATGGAACAAGAAGAAGTAGGAGCAAAGTTTTTCCTTTTATTAAAAGCATTTGTTACATTTTGACTTCTTTTGTAACTTGCACTAGGAATATTACTTTTATCCCTAACTAGTTCTTTTCTTTTTGCTTGATAGACAGTCTTCTTTTCAAGTTGCTTTTTCTTGTTCAAAAACATCTTCTTTTCTTTGCTGCTTACTGCACAGACAGGATCAATATGGTTAACTTTTGTCCATTTGCCTTTTTGTTCAGGAGAGAATTTTATTGTTTTATAGGTGTAAGAACCAGAAGTGTTTGTTTTATTCTTTGCCTTTTCTTGCAACTCTTTTTCAAGTTCCAGAGATGTTTTTGCTTGTAAACACATATTTGCAAAATCAGGATTTATTGGTATTCTGGTTTTGGTTTTCAATACTGAAATTGGAACATTCAAAATACCAGAGCCAACAGTTTCTATTCTTTTGTGAATTACATTCCCTGGTTTACAAAAAATCTGTTCATCAATCTCTAAATCAGATTCTGAATCAGAGTCAAGAAAGTCTCTCTTAGATTTAATAGAGATATCTATCTCTATTGGTTTTTTTTATTTCTTTTGATCTAGAGACTTTGATGATCCGTTTCATGCTTTCTTTTCTTTTTAAGTCCTCCATGACATTTTCTTCCCAAATCTTTTGAACATCATCTTTTAACGTAGTTCTGATGCTTTCATCTGACTTTGGTGAATACAGAGGAGCATTCGGATTAAGTGAGTTCTGAGATTCATTTTCAGAAGTACTTGTATCAGAGGTACTTGGTTCAAATGTCTCTGATTCTCTTGAGATGAAAGCATCAAACCTGAAAATTTCTTTGGAATCATAGCTCTGAGGTTTTGTAAAGTGTACCTCTGAAGTTTCTTCTTTTATCTGTAACACAGATTCTTTCATGTCTTTTACTTCAGAGTACTTTGTATTTTTGAAATTTAAAGCTCTTGCTTTTGATCCCTCTGATGTTTTCATTCTTTTGAAATTATTCAGAGATGGATCTTTAGAGCTTTGGACCTTTCCTATACAGAAAGTGGAAGAAAGTGAAGTTTTCTCCAATCCATTAAATGAATTCAACTCATTGAATCCTAGCCCTTGAGAGTCCATTTGAGTTTTTATTTTATCGAAAACACTTTGTGCATTGACATAGCTTTTGATTCGTAGATTTTGTCTATCTAGAGATTGATGTAGGATTTCTCTTTCCTTTTGAAAAAATTTGGTTAAGGCAATAGAATTGAGCCTTTCATACTCAGATTTCTTTACTTCTTCTTCTTTTCCTTTTAAAACTTTTTCAATCTCTTTTATTTCTTCCGAAAATGATTTTTCTTTTTGCTTGTTGGTTTCTTCAAGTTTGGTTTTTTTAAGAAAAATTTCTTTCTTTTCTGATTCCAGAAGATTCTTTTCTCTTTTGTAAAAAATGAGCTCTTTTGTTACTTGCTCTCTCTTATCTTTTTCTTCAACAAACTTTTGCTTTAGATCCTGAAGTTCATTAATTAGTTTAAAAGCATCTATTTCAGGATCACTGTCAGAGGTGTAAAGAGAGTTTACCTTTTCAGAGTTATCTTCGGATGCTTCATCAGTTTGATTTCCATCTGAAAAAGCCATACCACAGAGATTGGTAGGTTCTTCCTCACCATCACTTGTTGAGTCAGACAGCCAGTCTTCCATTTCTGCTACAAGAACTCTTTCTTTTACATTGTATTTGTATTTGTTCTTGTAGTAATCTTGATCTTTGACAAGTTTTCCTCTGCAGTTTGCAGAGAAGAGGCCTGATTTTCCACATATGAAGCATCTTCCATCATTTTGATTTGGTGGAAGAGTGGTAGTGCTTGTCTCTGGCTTCTGTTCTTGAGGTTTGAAGTATCTTTATGGTTGTGGATACCTTGGTTGGAATGGTTGTTGTGGTCTTGTTTGTGGTGTTGTATTTTCATGGTTGAAGTTTGCACCCTTTTGATCACTATATGGAGTGAATTTGGGTTCTTGTTGAAATCTTCTCTCCGGATTTCTTCTTTCTTCATTCTCTCTCCTTCCTTCAAATACCTTCTTGCCAAATTTCTTGTTAAACTGATGAGTGATTAATGCAAGAGATTTGGCAAAGGCACTTATATCTTCATCTGAGTCTGAATCAGTATGGGTTTCTTCTGCTATCAAAACCTTTTTGGATCTTCTTTTTGTTTCCAAACATTTTTGTGATTCTTCACAGTTGTTTTCTTTCGATGTTTGTTTTGAAACAAGTGCAAGGGGTCCACCCAAAGAAGTTTTTGATTTTTGCTTCATAACTTCTTTTTCATGTGCAACAAGAGTACCATAAATGTCAGTTAATGACCATGACTCAAGATCTTGATTAGCCTGTATAGACATGGACAGTTGTGACCATTCTTCATTCAAGCTTTTCAAAAAAAGAACGTTGTTTTCCTCTTTTGTTCTTAGCACTCCAAACTTTCTACATTTGTTTATTAGAATGTTGAATCTTGAGTACGTTTGGTGTAACTTTTCTTCTGGTAGAGCATGAAAATCATGATATTCATTGATGCATGGATTTCTTCTGTTTTTCTGAGTTTGTAGGCCACCTTCAAGTTGATTTAACAACTGATCCCATATCTCTTTTGCAGTTTTACAAGAATCAAGTTCTTGAAAGATATCATTGGGAATGGCCATTATGAGTAATCTAACAGCTTTTGAGTCATTGTCCATCATATTATTTTCTTCATCAGTGAAGTTTGTGGTTTTCTTTTCATAATATGCAGGTATTTCGGCAGTATCTGCTGTTGCAGGAACTCTTGGTACCAACACCATTGGAATGTGAGGTCCAATGTTCACAGATCTAAAAAGATCCCTGTCCATACCTTCTAGAAAATTTACCATCCTTATTTTCCATTGGGGATATTCATCCCTTAAAAGTGTAGGAGGTTTTGTTAATGACCCAGCTGTATACATGGCACTTATGCTTGAGTTTGCCATAAAAAAAATTAAGTGCTGATGCTTTGAGTAATGAACTGTGATTTACTGTCAAATCTAGAGCATATGATGTTCTTGAATAAACTGGGTTTATATGAACATGCACAGATATTGAAAGTTTTAGAATCAATGAGATGTAAATCTATCCGAGTATGCAGATATGATCTTTCTTTGTTTTAGAAACAAAGGAAGCTCTGATACCAATTGTTGGATCCCAGATCTAATCTCGTAACAATGATATAAACAATAAGAGTAATGACAGCGGAAGTAATACAGTTTAATATCAAAGGAGATTCAAATATCACAGTTCATAAAGCAGATAAAGATAAACAAGATATTCTTTAGAATAAAGTATCCAACTTATATTATCAGATATATAACTTCTTAAGCACACTTTGAACAATAAGGTGATGGTCCTATTTATAGGACCATAAAGTAAGCAGTGTACTTGTATGACGAGAAAGAGCATGCTGAACAGTGACCTACTCTAGAAAGTAAATCTTATCACTAAGTGACGTGTCATCTGTTCTTCTGTTCATTCTCTCAACTTCAGAGTATCTTCAGAGAGAATGTCTTCAGAGCCTCTGACATTGTCTTCAGAGCCTCTGATGAAGCCATCTCTGATGTCTTCCTTCTCACGTGAACATCCCGAGAGAATGTCTTCAGAGCTCTGACGTTGTCTTCAGAGCCTCTGATGAAGCCATCTCTGATGTCTTCATTCTCACGTGAACATCCAGAGAGAATGTCTTCAGAGCTCTGACGTTGTCTTCAGAGCCTCTGATGAAGCCATCTCTGATGTCTTAGTTGCTGAAAAGTACTTCAGAGGCAGGTGTGTCCTCTGAAGTCTTCATCCTCTGAAGTCTTCGTCCTCTGAAGTCTTCGTCCTCTGAAGTGTATCTTCTTGAAAGTCCTCTGAAATAGGACTGGTACTTTCAACACTTTAACAAACAGATGATTTGGAGCTAACAATGCATATTGTCTATATGAATAAAAAAATATAGACATTTTGAAAGAAATGCTTTGAAATGAAATAACGCTCAAAATTCATTAAAACACAAGCGGGGTGTCTTACCATCGAAATTATGTTTCAATATGAGACATGGTAAGAACAATTTGATCAAAAATAAACCGGTGTGTGTGAATACTTGAAAGTATATGAAAAGACAATACGCAAGTATTTATCTTTGGAAACACACGGTTTGTTAACACATTGAAGCTCAAAAATAAAAAATGAAAACATTTAAAATCACACTTCCAATTCATGAAATCTGTTTAAGAATCGGGAAGTGGTTTGAACATTTAAGAATATGTTTTCTACGATTGAAAGTTGTCCTTCTTTCAACCATATATGAGATTAAGATAAGAATTTTAACCTTTCTGTGCAATCTTAGATCTCATGAAGTCAGCTGAAGTAAAAAAAGATATGATCTTGATAGTTTCCTCTCATCCTACGCAAGTCTCAAAGTCTAGTCAAAGCAACTTTATTCACAAAGTTTATTCAAATGTAAAAGACATAAAGCAGTAAAATGATTAAAGTACGAGTTTTGATCAGAAATAATCAGAAATCATAGTCATACTCTTTTGATATGACTTATATGCTCCCCCTAAAATCATGCATCACAAAAATTTGTCAGTTAAGTAAAATGCAGAAAATAGATAAGCTCCCCCTCAAAAGAATGTAGATCATCTTAAATTGCATCTCACTCTCCCCCTGAGATCATGAACAAACTATTAAAGTGTAGATATCTTTCAGAAATAACGATAAAGAAAAATGATGAAAAATAACAATACTTAACTTTATTAGGTAACAACCGATTATGTCTTAAGATTTAACATACCAAGCTTAGAGATAAGAAAATTATATCTCTTTTCATCTAATGGTTTGGTAAATAAATCTGCAAGCTGATAATCTGTTTTTACAAAATAAAGTTCAATTGTTCCTTTTTCTACATTATCTTTGATAAAATGATACCTGACGTCAATGTGTTTGGTTTTCGTATGCTGGACAGGATTAGCAGATATCGCGATTGCGCTCTTTGAGTCACAATAAATCGGTATTTTCTCAAACTTGAAACCATAGTCTCGCAGCTGTGTTCGCATCCACAGGACTTGAGAGCAGCAACTGGAAACAGCTACATACTCTGCTTCAGCAGTCGATGTGGAAACGCATAATTGTTTCTTTGATGCCCAGCTAACGAGCTTGTCTCCAAGAAATTGAATGTGACCTGAAGTGCTCTTTCTGTCCAACATGCAACCTGCATGATCTGCATCTGAATAAGAAGTCAGTTGAAACCCAATATCTTTAGGATACCACAGACCAAGATCTGCAGTCCCCTTAAGATACCTAAAAATCCTTTTGACAACAGCCAAATGGCATTCTTTAGGAGCAGCGTGATATCTAGAACATAAGCATGTTGAAAACATAATATCTGGCCTACTTGAAGTAAGATACATTAATGATCCTATCATACCTCTATAAGTTCTAACATCAACACTTTTACCCGAAGGATCAGTGCTAATCTTAGTATCTGGTGCCATCGGGTTTCCAATTGGTTTACAATTTTCCATTTTAAACTTCCAAAGAATATCCAAAATGTACTTAGATTTATTAATGAAAATCCCCGTTGAAAACTGTTTAACTTGTAATTCAAGAAAGAAATTCATCTCTCCCATCATACGCATTTGAAAACGTGACACCATGAGGTTAGAAAAGTTTTTGCAGTATTTAGGATAGTAGAGCCAAATATTATATCATCAACATATATTTGAATAAGGATGATATCGACTTTTTCCTTTTTGATGAACAAAGTGGTATCAACTTTACTTTTGGAAAAAACCTGACTTGATCAAGAATTTTGATAGAACATCATACCATGCTCGAGGGGATTGTTTCAAACCATACAGGGCTTTGTCCAAGATGTAGACATGATCTGGCTTATCGGGATTCACGAACCCTTCTGGTTGAAACACGTAGACTTCCTCCTTAAGAATACCATTCAGAAAGGCCGTTTTCACGTCCATCTGATGGACTGTGAAATTCTTGTGAGCTGCGTAGGCTAAAAACATGCGGATTGCCTCTATACGCGCTACTGGAGCATATGTCTCATCGTAGTCTATGCCTTCCTCTTGCCGGTAACCTTTGGCAACAAGTCTTGCTTTATTCCTTATGACGATACCATCTTCATCCTTTTTATTCTTGAATATCCATTTAGTGCCAATTACAGATTTTCCTTCCGGTTTTGGAACTAATCTCCAGACCTTCAGGGCTTCAAACTGATTTAATTTATCTTGCATAGCAGATGTAACAACCTGAACATTTATTTACATAACAAAATAACATTTATTACTAAATATTGTCCCAAGCTTACAATGTCTTTACTATCAACTATTACAAAACTGAGTTTCTCAAAAGAATAGCTATGGCAGGAAGTCTTCTATCTCCTGCTTAAGCTCACACCTTATCTTTTCCTTTATCTGCTATCTTGCGATAACCTGAAACAGGATTAAAGTTTTGAAACAACGAGGGTTAGACCAAAAGGTCTAGTGAGTCCCCTCCAATTACTACAACACAGTTCAAATATTAATTAAAACATTTAAACATAACTGCATATATCTCAATACATGCCTACTCTTTAAAATCACTTTAAAACATTTATGCTTTACATATATAAATCAATGTAATGGCCATTACTAATCACTTTCTACGCTCGCAAGCGTACTTTCAACTACTGACCAACATTCCCGTCAAAGACGGTATGTCTGTCTCGCACTGCCTGATTTTAGGGACACACCCTAATGGCATAAACGGGTCACATTCCCCGGTACGAGCAGGCGGGTCACACTTCCCGACTTAGGTCAAACTTCTGACTCAAATTTATACATACATTTGGTCCTGCCAGTATATAAAACAAGTTTATATACCCTGAGCATAAACATGCCCAACTAATTAAATCAATCATTTGAAATAATTCTACTAACTTTTCATATTATAAATGCGCAGTATATAAAAACTCACATTTATAAAATAACTGCTCAAATCATAAAAGATTTAGTTTAAAGACTCACCTTAATCCTTCCGAATTAACCTCTGACTTCTTACCGATTAACACCACCTACGATGGTATTAAAATAAAGGTAAGCTAACTTGCAACTAACACTCTTTATTTCAAAAGACTCATCAATTGAAATCTAATGTTTTTAACCCGATCAAAACCAAATTGATTAAAAACCTCTTAGACCGATAAAACTCACTCCTGGTCAAACACATGTTCGGTGAAACACTGTTACCGGTCGAACACATGTCCGGTCTAACACACCTTCGGTCGAGCAGACCTCCGGTCGAACAGACCTTCGGTCAAGCAGACCTCCGGTCGATCCTTATCACCGGTCTTACATACATCCGGTATTTACAACACTTCGGTCTTAACCACATCGGTCTAATACTACATCGGTCTTAAGCATATGACCGATGCATCATCTTCCGGTCTTATTCAAGAACAGAGTCGGTTTACACAGTTCTAAACCCAGAACTCTTTTGATCGATTAAATCGATCAAATACACGGTTAAAAGCTCGATTAACACGTCTATTTACCGACTATAACATGCAGATAGAAGTATGAATCTAAAAACATACCTCTATTTGACAAACCGGACGATTCCTTCAAGAATCTCTTCTTCTTTCTCTCTTTCTTTCTCTCTGCTTTTCTCTTTACACTCTTTCTAATATTTCACTCTTTCAAAGACTCAAATGATCAGTATGAGATTTTAAATCTCAAAATCTGATATATATTTGGTAAAAACCAACTTTTCATTAAACCCCCTTGAACTTTGACTAACTTTACACTTTTTCCCCCAACTTCCAAAATTAATCAAATTTCGAAACTGGGTATTACAATCTTCCCCCCTTAAGAGAATTCCGTCCCCGGAATTCTATCGCTAAACAGCTGGGGATACTGAGCTTTCATATCTGCCTCTACTTCCCACGTAGATTCTTGCCCTTGGTGAAATTTCCACTGAACTTTCACTAAGCGAATCTCTTTGTTCCTCAACTTCTTTATCTTGAGGTCTGTAATTGCTTCAGGCTCCTCAATATAACTTAGTTTCTCATCTACTTGAATATCTTCTAAAGGAACAACTATATCTGCTTCTGCCAAACACTTCTTCAGGTTTGACACATGAAACGTTGGATGAATCCCACACAAACTTTCTGGTAGATCAAGTTCATAAGCCACTTCACCAACACGACTAGTGATGATAAATGGTCCAACAAACCTTGAACTTAACTTTCCTTTCTTTCCAAATCTGACTACCCCTTTCCAGGGCGATACTTTCAGCATTACCTTATCTCCTACCTGAAACTCTATCGGTTTCCTTCGTCTGTCAGCATACACTTTCTGACGATCTTGAGCAATCTTCAATCTTGCTCTAATATGATCGACTTTATCAGCTGTCACTTGCACAATCTCTGGTCCTGCTAACTGACGTTCACCCACCTCATTCCAACATAGAGGTGTTCTACACTTACGACCATACAATTGTTGTAGGAAAATTCAATCAACGGCAAATGAATCTCCCACGAACCTTTAAAATCTATAACACATGCACGAAGCATATCTTCCAACGTCTGAATAGTTCTCTCACTCTGACCATCTGTTTGCGGATGATAGGCCGTGCTCAGCTTCAGTTGAGAGCCTAATTCCCTTTGCAAACTTCTCCAGAACGCTGATGTAAATCGAGCATCCCTGTCTGATACTATGGACGACGGTACTCCATGCCTGGTCACTATTTCGTCGATATACAATCGAGCCATCTTTTCTAATGAGTACGTCACCTTGATTGGTAAGAAATGAGCTGACTTTGTGAGTCTATCCACTATCACCCAAATAGCATCATGCCCCTTAGGTGATCGTGGTAACCCCGTAACAAGATCCATAGTAATCTCATCCCACTTCCACACTAGAATTTCTAACAGCTGAAGCTCCCCATAAGGTCTCTGATGCTCAGCTTTAACCTTTAAACATGTAAGACATCGTTCAACAAAATGAGCAATATCTTTCTTTAAACCTGGCCACCAATAACTCTGCTTCAAATCTCTATACATCTTTTTAGTTCCAGGATGAATTGAATACCGAGATCTATGAGCTTCTTCCAACACTTTTGGGATCCATACCCGCTTATTAATACACTTTACTCCTCGATTGTCAACTATTAACGAGTTAACAATCCCAACTATCCTTTCACTTTTCAAATTCTCCGCTGACACTGCTTCTTCTTAAAACTTTATAACTTCTTCCAAGAAATTGGAAACAACATCAACTCTAAACGCTACAACCTCTGTTATTTCTCCATGCTCTTTACAACTTAGAGCATCTGCTACCACATTGGCCTTTATTGGATGGTACAAAATTTCACAGTCAAAATCACTTAATAACTACATCCATCTACGCTGCCTCATATTAAGCTCTTTCTGATTAAACAGATACTGAAGACTCTTGTGATCTGTATAAATCTGACACTTGATCCCATACAAGTAATGTCTCCAGATTTTCAAAGCAAATACTACAGCTGCCAATTCTAAATCATGAGTCGGATAATTCTTTTCATGCTCTTTTAACTGACGAGATGCATAGGCAATCACCTTGCCTTCTTGCATTAACACACATCCCAAACCCAACTTTGAAGCATCGCTATAAATAACAAATCCTTCCGACCCGTTGGGTGGAGACAAAATAGGAGCACTACTTAATCTTTCTTTCAACTTATCAAACGCTTCTTTTTGAGCTTCTACCCAAACAAACTTAACATTCTTTCTGGTTAAAGCTGTTAATGGCGTAGCTATTCTAGAGAAGTCCTGAATGAACTTTCTATAATAACCAGCCAAACCCAGAAAACTTCTTACTTCAGATGGCGATTTCGGTGCTTCCCACCCTTTTATGGATTCAATCTTAGCTGGATCAACCTGAATCCCATTTTTCGACACCACATGCCCTAGAAACTGCACTTCTTTCAGCCAAAATTCACATTTTGAAAATTTGGCATACAACTTTTCACGCTTCAGCAATTCTAAAATTGCCCTTAAATGAGTTTCATGATCTTCTTTAGAACGTGAATAGATCAATATATCATCTATAAAAACAATGACATATTTATCTAAAAACGGACTACACACCCTATTCATCAGATCCATGAAAGTTGCTGGCGCATTAGTCAAACCGAATGGCATAACTAAAAACTCATAGTGTCCGTACCTCGTACGAAACGCAGTCTTAGACAAATCCTCCTCTCTCACCTTTAACTGGTGATACCCAGAGCGCAGATCTATCTTAGAAAAGTAACTCGCTCCTTGCAGTTGATAAAAATATCGTCAATTCTGGGAAGCGGATACTTATTCTTAACAGTCAACTTATTGAGCTCACGGTAATCTATGCACATTCTCATAGACCCGTCTTTCTTCTTAACAAACAATACTGGCGCTCCCCAAGGTGAGGTACTAGGGCGAATAAACCCCTTGTTTAACAACTCCTGCAACTGAGTCATCATTTCTTTCATCTCTGCCGGTGCCAGTCTGTACGGTGCTCTTGCAATTGGCGCTGCTCCGGAAACTAAATCAATACGAAACTCCACTTGCCGATCAGGAGGCAGAGTGGTCAAATCTTCCGGAAATACTTCTGAAAACTCACTGACTACCGGAACTGACTCCAATCCCTTCTTTTCCTTCTTAGCATCTATCACATAAGATAAGAATCCCACACACCCTTTTACTGAACATTTCTTAGCCTTTAACATAGAAATCAAACATGAATTTCTATTCCTATCTCTTCCTTTTCTGGTTGCTCTATACGAATCAATTTCTTATTGCATACTATATAAGCATTATTAGACGCCAACCAGTCCATTCCCACAATAACATCAAATTCTCCCATACCCATTGGGTACAGTCGAAGTGGAAATGATTGTCCCTCAATGACAATACTACACCCATCATACACTTCTTCTACCAGAATTTGACTATTATCAGCCACTTCTACTTTCAATTCACGCTTAAGTTTCTTAGGTTTCACATTCAATTTATGCATAAAATTAGGAGACACAAAAGAACGATTTGCTCCTGAATCAAACAACACTTTTGCATAATTTGAATCTATAAAGAATGTACCTGTAACTACATCAGGTATCTCCGCCGCTTCTTCTGCTGACATGTTGAAAACTCTAGCTCTGGCTTTAGCTGGCTCTCCCTTTTTCTCACTTCCCTTTTCTATACTTCCTCCAACTGTTCCCTTTTTCAACTGTGGACAATTGGGTCTGATATGATCAGGAGATCCACACTGATAGCAAGACCTCAAATTCTGACAGTCCCGAGCCAAATGCCCAACCTTCCCACACTTATAACAACCCTCTTGATTTATCTTACATTCTCCCTTATGCAATCGATTACACTTACTACAGGGATTATTTTCAAACTTACTAACAGGACGTTGATCAAACTTAACAGACTTAACTGGCTTGAAATCACTAACTGTTCCTTCCCACTTTCTCTTATCTCCACTTCGCTCAGTGACTTGCCTGTTCTTTTCCTTTTCTCTCATCTCTGCTGCATTAACAGCCATCTGAAAAGTCGACGGTTCTTTATTCGAGACAAATTCCCGAATATCACTTCTTAATCCAAAGACGAAACGTTCTACTCGTCTTTCTTCATTCGGAACATAGATTCCTGCAAATCTAGACTTTTCAATAAACTTGGTCGTATACTCTCTGACCGACATTCCTTTCTGTTCTAGACCCAAGAATTCTTCTTCCAGCTTTTTAACTGACGCCAGAGGACAGAACTGTGCTTTAAATAATTTCACAAAATCACGCCAAACCATCTCTTTAGCTATTGCAGAACCTTGACCTCCAGATTCTACATCCCACCACATTACTGCTTCATCCTTCAGCATTGACAAAGCGTATACTACTTTATCATCTTCCGCACATTTACTCGTGTCAAAAGCTAACTCCATACTCTTTATCCATCTTAATGCTACTACGGGATCACATTCCCCTTTATACGAAGGAGGCTTGCAAGCAGCAAACTCCTTGAAACTACATCCTCTTCCTGTTACAGCTTTAGCTAACACCATGGTTCCTGACTGCGGATGACTACCCATTGCAGTTACTAGAGATTCTGCTACTTCAGTTGCTACCTTATCTTCACTCTTTTCTTTACTTACAGAAACTTCATTATTACGCTGAGCAAGCAAAGCGTTCAAAGTTTCTTGCAACTTTCCCATTTCTGCAGCAAAAGTTTCTTGCGTAACAAAACCTTCCGTTCTACCTCTACCACGGTTACCCGTCTGTTTCGACCCCTCACAGAAGCCGAACTTTCTTGATGAGACTCTTCTTGCTCATCTCTTATCTCTATATTTTTATTCTGACGAATACCACGACTCGTCTTCCCACCTCGAGTTCCCACATTAGAAACTCCTATCTGAGTAGCTGCTTTCTGAACTGTTTTACCTTTAGGTCGACCTCGACTCTTTCCTTGGATAGCAGTCGGGTTGACATTAGCTATTTGCTCTTCGGCAATGACTTCATTCTCTCGATCCATTTCTGGATTTACTACAGATCTACTCCTGGTCACTCGCTCAGACATACTTCTGCTAAGAATAAACATAAGATATTCAATCTCACACACTACACATTACGGCAGTTTAAGCAAAAGCATGTACTTGTAAATTCATAATTACACTGGCCAAATGGAATTACAAATTTACCTTACATGCTAGTCCTTACTTCCTTAATGTCATATTCTTATGGTCTTTCTACTACTCAGTTGTGCTTCTACTATCTCAGTTTAAGTCTAGGCCCATCCGGTCACCTAGATCCCTTAAACTAGTGCTCTGATACCAATTGTAACAACCTGAACATTTATTTACATAATAAAATAACATTTATTACTAAATACTGTCCCAAGCTTACAATGTCTTTACTATCAACTATTACACAACTGAGTTTCTCAAAAGAATAGCTATGGCAGGAAGTCTTCTATCTCCTGCTTAAGCTCACACCTTATCTTTTCCTTTATCTGCTATCTTGCGATAACCTGAAACAGGATTAAAGTTTTGAAACAGCGAGGGTTAGACCAAAAGGTCTAGTGAGTCCCCTCCAATTACTACAACACAGTTCAAATATTAATTAAAACATTTAAACATAACTGCATATATCTCAATACATGCCTACTCTTTAAAATCACTTTAAAACATTTATGCTTTACATATATAAATCAATGTAATGGCCATTACTAATCACTTTCTACGCTCGCAAGCGTACTTTCAACTACTGACCAACATTCCCGTCAAAGACGGTATGTCTGTCTCGCACTGCCTTATTTTAGGGACACACCCTAATGGCATAAACGGGCCACACTCCCCGGTACGAGCAGGCGGGACACACTTCCCGACTTAGGTCAAACTTCTGACTCAAATGTATACATACATTTGGTCCTGCCAGTATATAAAACAAGTTTATATACCCTGAGCATAAACATGCCCAACTAATTAAATCAATCATTTGAAATAATTCTACTAACTTTTCATATTATAAATGCGCAGTATATAAAAACTCACATTTATAAAATAACTGCTCAAATCATAAAAGATTTAGTTGAAAGACTCACCTTAATCCTTCCGAATTAACCTCTGACTTCTTACCGATTAACACCACCTACGATGGTATTAAAATAAAGGTAAGCTAACTTGCAACTAACACTCTTTATTTCAAAAGACTCATCAATTGAAATCTACTGTTTTTAACCCGATCAAAACCAAATTGATTAAAAACCTCTTAGACCGATAAAACTCACTCCTGGTCAAACACATGTTCGGTCAAACACTGTTACCGGTCGAACACATGTCCGGTCTAACACACCTTCGGTCGAGCAGACCTCCGGTCGAACAGACCTTCGGTCAAGCAGACCTCCGGTCGATCCTTATCACCGGTCTTACATACATCCGGTCTTTACAACACTTCGGTCTTAACCACATCGGTCTAATACTACATCGGTCTTAAGCATATGACCGATGCATCATCTTCCGGTCTTATTCAAGAACAGTTCTAAACCCATAACTCTTTTGATCGATTAAATCGATCAAATACACGGTTAAAAGCTCGATTAACACGTCTATTTACCGACTATAACATGCAGATAGAAGTATGAATCTAAAAACATACCTCTATTTGACAAACCGGACGATTCCTTCAAGAATCTCTTCTTCTTTCTCTCTTTCTTTCTCTCTGCTTTTCTCTTTACACTCTTTCTAATATTTCACTCTTTCAAAGACTCAAATGATCAGTATGAGATTTTAAATCTCAAAATCTGATATATATTTGGTAAAAACCAACTTTTCATTAAATCCCCTTGAACTTTGACTAACTTTACACTTTTTCCCCCAACTTCCAAAATTAATCAAATTTCGAAACTGGGTATTACAGCAGACACCCAATCCGAATCAGCAAGAGCTTCTGATACTCGAGTAGGCTCTATCTTGCTAAGGAATGAGTCATACATACATTGATTAAGAGTTGCTGACCTAGTTTGCACTGGATTTTTAAGATCTCCAATAATTTGGTGTAAAGGGTGCTCTTTGGTCCAGCGTTGCTCATGAGGGAGTGGAATAGATGCTGATTGATAATGATTATCATCTTGAAATCCACTATCAGGCTCTTCAGTTTGAATAGTTGGAGGGGGGTTTGCAGTTGATGTTTCAGGTACAGAAACATCAGTTGGAGCAGCAAACTCTGGCTGTTGAGTAGACAGTGTATCACACCCAATTGATATAGTTACTTCTGGCTCAACAATTACTTGTATATCTTCAACTGTAGGAGTAGATGTTGGAATGTGAGTTTCTGACTGAACGGGGGATACAAGTTCAATTATAACTTCTGAAGTGACTGGATGATTGCAACTTGTGTCTTCAGACATGTCAGTCACAAAATATTTAGGCAAATTAGATCCTAGAAACTCATCATAAAAAAATTCAAATAACAAATCTAAATCAGATAAATGTGAAAGTGAAGTAGAAGCGTTATTCGAATTGTTCGCTGTAGAAACAGGTTCTGGACTGATCTGCCCAGAAGCTAATACTCCAGTGATCACGGGTTATGAACTAAGTTGTTCAAAAACCATTTCTTCATCGAATGTAACATTGACGGTCTCGACGGCTGTCTTTGACTTCTTCAGATAAACACGGTATGCTGCAGATGTTGAAGAGTAGCCAATGAAGATGACTTCGTCCGCATTAGCACTGAATTTGTTCAGATTCTCTCTGTCCTTAAGCACGAAACACTTACACCTAAATATATTAAAATACTTAATTGTCGGTGTTCTGTTGTTGATCAGCTCATATGGAGTCTTTTGAAAACGACGGTGTATCATGGATCGATTCTGAGTATGACATGCAGTTGACACAACTTCTGGCCACAGAAATAGAGGTAAGTCCGATTGGCTAAGCATATTACGAGCGGCCTCGACTAGCATCCGATTTTGCCTTTCGACTACTCCATTTTGTTCAGGTGTACGTGCAACATAGTATTGATGTGATATCCCAACCGATTCGAGATATTCTTCAACTGTTTTGTTTTTGAATTCTGTGCTGTTGTCAGTTCGAAGAAGCTTAACTTGTCTCTGCATATTCACATGGGTCGTCTTTAAGAAGGAAATGAGAACTTCGGGCGTCTCATCTTTTGATCATAGAAATTTGACCCACGTGTATCTTGAATAATCGTCCACAATAACCAACACATATCTCTTTCCGCCTAAGCTTGGTGCTCTCATCGGACCACATAAATCCATATGCAACAACTCTAGTGGAGAACTAGTGCTTGGTTCAGGCTTCGGTTTATGAGCGACTCTCTTCATTTTACCCTTTTCACAGGCAACACACAAGTGTTCTCTCTCATATCTCAACTCAGGAAGTCCTTTTACCAACTTATCTTTGGCCAACTTGTTGATATAACGAAAATTCAGGTGTGATAGTCGTCTATGCCAAAGCCAACTTTGTTGCATCGAAGTTTTTGTCAGTAAGCAAACGTGACTATCATTCTGAACTTTTGAAAGATTGATGGTGTAGAGATTTGTCTTTCGATTGCCGACTAAGAGTTCATTGTCGTCTTCAGTACGAACCGAACATTTCTTAGCTTTGAAGTTGACCTCTAACCCTTTATCACAGAATTGCCCGATGTTGAACAAGTTGTTCCCTAAGCCTTCGACACAGCTCACCTTCCTAATCGTTATGTTTTCTTGAATGATGTCACCATATCCTAAGATCGGTGAAAATTGGTCGTTCCAAAATCTGACATTGCCGCTGAATTTCTCTGTATAATTAGACAATAAAGCTTTCTGCCCGGTCATATGCTTGGAACATCCTCTATCCAAGTACCACATATGCTGGGTCTCCAAAAAAAATCAAGAAATAACAATTTTAGGTACCTATTTAAAAACGGGTCCTAACAAATTAGCACAAGATTTTGGTATCCATTTGAAAATGGACCCTCTGTTCTTTTGAAAACCTCTAAAAATGTTTGATCTTGAAGAATAAACATGATAAGATCCAAACCAATTATTAGAATTATGATGAGAAACACAATCATTTCTCCGATAATGATAAGAGTTAGCAGTAGTGGGAGATAATTGAATCAATTGCTTTATTGAATAACGCTTATAAGAAGTTACAAGGTTTTGTTTAGGAGAAGCAAGTTGACCAACTAAAGAACTATCACTACTATCAGATCTATTACAAGAATTATCAGAAATTGATTCAGCAGTCTCATCATTCTTCCTTTTTGGTCTCCATTCAGATCTTGCTTTCAACCTATTCTTTCTTAAATCTGAAACAGAAGATTTAGATTTATTAGGAAAATCAGATTTCTGACATTGATTTTTCTTTTGTGTACTAGTGTATTTCTGTTTCTGTAATCGTTGTTTCTTATGTTTCTTACCTTGAGCATAGTAATCAGCAGTTACAGAAACTGATTCACCAACCTTAGCTGATGATTCACCAATATTAAAAACACTTGGTAATACTTTTCCATTTATAAGAAAAGTAGAATGATCCGGAAGTGGAGCATTGAAGTCAAACATATCAATTTCATTTATCCACCCATCATCAGAATTGAGAAAATCATTTGCAGACGCAAATAAGTCATCAAAGTTATCAGTAGAAGTTTGAGGTGCCTTAGAAACTTTAGAACACTTTGTAGATTTAGATTGAAAAACTGTGTTCTTTAAAACTGTAGAAAATACACTTTGTTCAATATCTACCGAAAGTCTTTCATCAGATAAAACATTTTCAAGCTCAACTATTTTGCTTTCAAGAATGAGTGGAGGAACATAAACTTTTGCAATAGATGGTTTTGCCTCCATCTCAGAAACAGAATAACTAGCAAAATAATCGTTTGAAAGAACTTTTGGTGTTTCATAAAGATAACTATCATTTTACTTTGCATAGTTAAATGGTAGTTGCATTTTCTTAAAATTCTTTCTATTTTCAGTTTTCTTGGCCTCAACTTCTTCTGGTAATTTGGTAACAAATTTGGGTTTTAAATGAGGATGTTTACTAGCAACAGCAAGAAAATCAAAATTATATAATGCTGGTTGTTTTCTGATGGCTTTCTTTATGTAATGGGGGTTTTCAAAACCAAGTCCCTATTTTTGTTTAACATCAGCCTCTTCGTTAGGTGCATTGAGAAAAATAGTTTCATTTGTTTGGCCTCTTGCATAAAGTTTGTTTTCAACCTGCAATTTATAAACAATTAGTGCATATTCTTTCTTTTCTAACTCAGACTTAGAAATTTTAACTTCAAAATCAAAAATCTTCTTTTTAAAACAATCTACTTGAATTTTAGAATCAGAAGCAGACTTGCGTAAAGAATCAATTAGATCTTTGTTCCCAATAACAGACTTATTAAGCTCAAAGATCATGTTATTTCTTTTTGCAACTCTGTCTTTTTCCTTTTTCAGTTTTGTTTGAAGGTCATGAAGCTCAATCATCATGGCTTCCATTTTGGTTATGAAATCTTTTTCAGTTAAGTTTATTACCTCATCAGCCGATTCATCATCTGAATCATCATTTTTGACCTCTTTTCCCATTAAGCATAGATGAGTAGTTTCTTCCTTCTCATTTTCTTCCTCTTGATCAGAATGATCCAACCAGTATTCATCTTCAGCCATTAATGCCTTGCCAGCTTCTTGTTGCTTGGCCAAGAGCAATTTGTTCTGATAATACTCTGAGTTGCGAACCTTTGGCTTCCGACATTCTTTTGCATAATGTCCGAACTTGCCACAGTTGTAGCATTTGATCAGATCATTAGCAGTCTTCTTTTCAGTACTGGTGTAGTCATTCACAAACCTCTTCTTTTCTTCTGACTTCCTTTCCACAGATCTGTTTCCTTCTACCCTTTCTCTATGCTCATGGTTCTTGGAGCTGGACGAAGAGTATCTATGAGAATTGGATTCCGGCTTCTTGTAAAATTTCTTTTGGAATGCTCGGGTCAGTAATAGCATTGCTTGCTTGAGACTTTATCCGTCATCTCCATCAGATTCAGATTCTGATTCAGAACTGGTAATAACTTTCTTCTTTTTCTTCTTCTCTTTCTTTTCTTTCTCCTTCTCTCCGACCACAAGTGCAATGGGATCTACAACTTTTTCAGTTTTCTTCTTCTCACTTCTTTTCTCTTCTACTTCTTTTTCATTCTGTCGCAAAGTCTCGTATACCTCATGTAATGGTATGTCACTCAGATCCTTCATCTGTTTCATGCGACGAGTGTGCTTTTTCCACTCAGGTTGCAGAATGCTCAGAAACTTGACATTGTTTTCAAGTTGCTTCTTTTTCACCTTATTCTTTGACAACTCATTCAGAAGCAAGACAAAACGTTCATAAGTATCTTCCAAGCTTTCATTCTCTTTGGCTTTAAATTCTTCATAACTGTTAATGCAGTTAGCCACTTTCATTTGATTCCCGACCTTGGATCCCATCATCATCTTTTGCAGTTGATCCCACATCTTCTTAGCATTTTCCTTGTAACTATCAATCTTGATGTATATCTCGTTCGGAATGCTTTGAAGAAGTAAGGACCTTGCTTGTTTATCTACTTTAAATCGGCTTTTCTGCTCCTCAAAATACTGGGCGAAATCCATTGAAACTGTTCTCATCTTTTGTACTTTATCCTCATCCCCATCCTCACTGTCTGAGGATTCATCATCAGGAATTTGAACAGCAGGTGAAATCATTGGACCTTCTGTGATTGAAAGTAGTATGTTATCCCCATTCGTATATCTATCCATAAAATCAAGAAATTTGTCTTTCCATTGTTCATATTCTCCTTTGAACAAAACTGGAGGCTTGACATTAGTGCCAATAGAAAGAGAATCTTTGGAAGTCATCTTTGTATAAACCTGTTTGAAAAATATATGCAATAAGAAACTAGAAACTGATCGTTAGTCCAAATGAAACAACAAGAAAATACAGAATTCTTGAAAAATATGTAAAACACAGAAATTCGTTAAGGACCGATGTGCAAAAAAAATCAGAAATTCTCTAAGTGAAGCTAGCATAAACCCTGAAATGCGCTAAGACTTGGCGGCGCAAAAGAAACTATGCGCTACAAGAGGATGACGCAAACAATAACTTTGTGTGACATATCGCTGGTGCAAGATACAGATTGCGCTAATCGACTATGGCGCAAATTTCTACTTTGTGTTAATCAGCGATGACGCAAACATTAACTTTGCGCTAAGTGGTGTTGGCGCAAAGTACACTTTTCTTGCTGAACACAATCACAAAGAACTCAAATATGCGTTAAATGTTCTTGACGCAAACTTCAGTTTGCGCTAATAGAGTCTGGCGCGAACAATGTTTTTCGCTTCTTGTTGATGGCACAAAGATCAATTTGCTTTTCTTGTTGATGACGCAAACCATAGAATCAATCACTTAGTACATTTGGCGATAACCTCTTGATGAACTGACGCAAACCTTGATGAACTGGTGCAAACCATGATGAACTGGCGCAAACTTTAGATCTCGCGCAAACCTCGAGTTTCAAATTGAAACTTTGAGATATTCAATTTAAAACTTTGAGATTTTTCCCAAAGTATATAATTTCCCTTCCATAACATTCACTTTTTCAAGTAAAGATTTTTTTTCTTCTGAAAGCGAAGAATACATTTTAGTGATCTCTTTTGATTCAAACTCACACAATTTATATTCTGAAACTGTTTCAGATAACTCATTATGAAGTATAGTCTTTTCTTTTGCGCTAGTATCAATATTTTTATGTAAAGCTTCAATCAATACGTTCTTCTCAACAAGATCCTTGCTAAGTTTCAGTATTGACTGTTTGTTTTCTTTCATGATACTTTTCTCGCGTTCATGTTTAGACTTTACTTCTTGGAGTTCAACCATCATGGCTTGCATGGCATTAAGAAAATCAAATTGAGACATATCACATACCTCTTCGTTATCTTCATCATCTGACTCAGCTTCATCTTCACATTCATGCACTATCTTTCCCATGAGGCAAATATAAGTTGTCTCTTATTTCTCATCTTCTTCATCTGAATAGTCGAGCCAGATGTCGTCCTCCGCCATTAATGCCTTGCCTGCCTCTTGTTGCTTTTCCAAGAGCATTTTGTTCTTGTAATACTCAGAGTTTTTCACTTTTGGCTTTCGGCAATCTTTTGCAAAATGTCTAAATTTTCCACAGTTGTAGCATTTTGTCGGTTCTGGTTGCTTAGACTGTTCAGCTCTGTACTTTCTTTCCTCAGGCTTCTTTTCTTCTATTCTCTTTCCTTCTACCCTTTCTTTGTGCTCATAGTTCTTAGACCCCGAAGAATATCTTTGACTATTTGAGTCAAGCTTTTTGCAAAATTTCTTCTGAAATGCCTTGGTCAACATAAGCATTGCCTGCTTCAAATTTTCACAATCATCAGAATCTGAATTCTCATCACTTTCTGCCTCTTCGGACTCAGAAACTATCACTTTCTTTTTCTTTTTGAGGCTCACACTTTTCTTCTTCACAACAAGAGCAATCGGATCAGCAACTGCTTTATCAACCTTTTTCTTCTCGTCTTTGATCTCATCTACGTCCTCTTCATTTTGTCTAAGAGTTTCATAAACCTCGTGGAGAGGAATCTCATTCAGATCTTTCAACTGCTTCATCTGTCTGGTAAATCTCTTCCACTCAGGCTGTAAAATTTTGAGAAACTTGACATTCAACTCTATTTGTGATTTCCTGACCTTGTTCTTGCTTAACTCGTTCAGCAAGGCCACAAATTTGTCATATGTTGTCTCCAGAGTTTCTCCTTTTTTGGCTTTGAAGTCCTCATAGTTGTTGAGGCGGTTAGAGATCTTGAGTTGATTCCAAATCTTCGATCCGAGAATCATTTTCTCCAGTTGATCCCACATTTGCTTTCCGGTAGCATTGTAGCTATCAATCTTGACATATATCTCGTTTGGGATGCCTTGAAGAATGAATGATCTTGCCAATCTATCAGCTTTTGTTCTATGTTTCTGCTCTTGAGTGTATTCATCAGGTGGAACTGGATACTCTCTCTGCTCATTTCCAACAGTACGAGTCTTCGTTGGAATTTCCATAACACCTTCTTCCAATGACTTTCTGATAAGATCACCCAATGCGTTTCTGTCAATGAAATCCAAGAATCGATCTTTCCATTGTTCATACTCTCCCTTGAAGAGTACTGGTGGTTTAACATCGGTTCCGATAGCAAGTGCTACTTTGGAAGTCATCTTTGATCTATACTGCTTTTATGATCGTCAAAATTCAAAAAATAAAGTTGGATCTACAAAAATCAAACTCAGTTAAATTTCAGAAAAAAATTCAGAAAAAACTCACTAAGGACAGAACACGCATAACACTGAAATTACACACTTTGCGCAAGACTCTATATGCGAGTTTCAGAAACACGCACACCAAAGCTTGCGTGAACTGAACTTCCCGCACAAAGAAGCTTGCGTGAACTCAATTCTTGTACACCATGATGTACGAGTTTGAGCTTCGCGCACTACACTGCTTGCGTGAACCAAGGTTCGCGCACAAGCTTTATGCGAGTCATTTAGTTCTCGCACACAATAATGTGCGAGTTTTGGAACCTCTCGCAGAAGTCTTGCGAGATCGATGTAGATCCCAGTGCAGTGCAATCACAAGTACTAATGAATAATGATGAACAGATTATAGGCCACAACAACTAGTCATATGATTGATATAACTTCAAAGGGTTAAGGTTTACAGAGAGAATTTCTGATTAGGGTATGTAAACCTAATGACTAGTAAACTGAAATAATGAATTTCTTAACTAACAAATGAAATAGAATTAACTTTAAATACGTAGGCTCGCAGGCCTAATGGGCTTATGGGCTTTTAGGCCCAACAAGCTTACAACTATGATAACTTGCCATAATCTACCCTGAACTTCTATTTAACTAACAAATTAGCCCTAACAATCTCCCCCTTTAAATAGAAGTTGAAACTCGCGCCAGTTAGGAAAACCAAAACTGATCTCGAAATATCTAATTTGCGTTCTATACTCCAGTCGTTCTTCGATAACTCTCAGTGCTTTAAGAACAAGTGCTTTGTGTGAAGAATCCAGTATCTGAACTCCTTTTTCATCTTGACTCAGCGCACGCTTCAACTTGTCTTTCAAAAGCATGAATGTACCATCACAGAATCTGGAAATCTGATCAAAACGGATAAAGCGTAGAACACCTTTGTTGTTCACGTATGACATACCAAACTCTGGAATCTTTATAACTGTGAATGCAGGTACATTTAGAGCATCAGACGGAACACTCAGATCAGTCTTGAGCAGATTAATCTTCGGTTGATCGCTTTCTAACCCAATCTGAAAATCTTCCACCGAAGCAAGTTTCATTGCGCACTTCATGTATCTTTTCACGGTTTCTAGTGCATCAATGACTTCTCCGGGTCTGACGGTTCTGGTCTTTAAGTCACGTAGGATGAACAGCAGATCTTGTGGTTCCAGACATGGAAAATCAGCATCAGAAAAGCAGTATTGTTGACCATCTTCTCTTGTAACCATAAAGTTTGTATACTTAACCTTCATGAAGTAGGCAGGTATAATCTTATCAACTGATACAATCCTGAGCTTTGTCTTGGAGTACTTGTGCTGGAACTTTCTGTACACGAACACAAGTTCACGCTGTTTTTCTTTGTTTTTCACTGACTGTAGACCATGGAGAACGACTTCATCACACTTTCTGATCCAGTGGGCAAAGTTCTTTTTCTGGCTTTCTTCGAGGAAAGGAACTTTTATTCGGACTATTTCCCACTTGGATGGACGAACTGGAGTAGTACGAACTGGTTCTCTAACTGGTGAAGCTGGAGGAGATCTCTCGGGAAAACTGTAGAAGAGAAGTCAGGGTGATTAACTGGATAGGTCAATAAAGGAATCACGGCAGAAGACTGATCATCTGGATGCAGTATTTCATCAATTTCTTCTTGCATAACCACCAGAGCTCTTTCAGTATTGGCACATTCTTCTGTCGTGTCCGCCACTTCATACGGATCTAGTATTATTGCCCAATCTTCAGGAACTATCGGAGATCCATCTTCAAATTCCTCAGGCTTTTCAACCGTCGGATAATCGTATAGTATCAAGTCTGTCACCGGTTCCCGTTCCTGTTCCTGTCTCTGTCCCTCTGTTCTTGTACCGGAACCCGTACCTTGTTCAACCTATTCTGATTCCACTATGTGTGTCTCCGGCTCAGATAGGCGTTGGCGCTTCTCCCCCTCATGGTGATCAGGATCATGTCGGTGCTTGAGCCGTTCTGCCTGGCTACGGCAGGTATCCTCCACTGCTGATAGGCGTTCAGTCAAAACAGCCACGTTTGCTGAAGTGACTGAAGCATAGCTTGTTGGATCTGGAAGGCTTCGGTAGAGACAATAGACTGGGGGTTTGGTGGGGTTGGTGTGGATGCTTGAGAACGAAGTAGAGATAGCAAATCGGCATCCTGGGCGGGTTCGGTTTGAGACTGGGCTAGAAGTTTGGCAAGAAGGATGGATTTAAGCTCTGGGATAGAAAGATCTGTTGCTGGTAGGGAAAATGGAATGGGTGTGTGTTAGCTCCAAATCATCTGTTTGTTAAAGTGTTGAAAATACCAGTCCTATTTCAGAGGACTTTCAAGAAGATACACTTCAGAGGACGAAGACGTCAGAGGAAGAAGACGTCAGTGGACGAAGACTTCAGAGGACGAACCTGCCTCTGAAGTACTTATCAGAGATTGCAACTTTCAGAGAAGACATCAGAGATGGCTTCATCAGAGGCTCTGAAGACAACGTCAGAGCTATGAAGACATTCTCTCTGAAGATGTTCACATTGAAGTTTTCTACGAATGAACAGAAGAACAGATGACACGTCACTTAGTGATAAGATTTACTTTCTAAGTAGGTCACTGTTCAGCATGCTCTTTTTCGTCATACAAGTACACTGCTTACTTTATGGTCCTATAAATAGGACCATCACCTTATTGTTCAAAGAGTGCTTAAGAATTTTTATATCTGATAATATAAGTTGAATACTTTATTCTAAGAATATCTTGTTTATCTTTATCTGCTTTATGAACTGTGATATTTGAATCTCCTTTGATATTAAACTGTATTACTTCCGCTGTCATTACTCTTATTGTTTATATCATTATTACGAGATTAGATCTGGGATCCAACATTTGGTATCAGAGCCTCCTTTGTTTCTAAAACAAAGAAGATCATATCTGCATACTCGGATAGATTTACATCTCATTGATTCTAAAACTTTCAATATCTGTGCATGTTCATATAAACCTAGTTTATTCAAGAACATCATATGCTCTAGATTTGACAGTAAATCGCAGTTCATTACAAAAAGCATCAGTTCTTATAATTTTTTATATGGCAAACTCAAGCATAAGTGCCATGTATACAGCTGGGTCATTAACAAAACCTCCTACACTTTTAAGGAATGAATATCCCCAATGGAAAATAAGGATGGTAAATTTTCTAGAAGGTATGGACAGGGATCTTTTTAGATCTGTGAACATTGGACCTCACATTCCAATGGTGTTGGTACCAAGAGTTTCTGCAACAGCAGATACTGCCGAAATACCTGCATATTATGAAAAGAAAACCACAAACTTCACTGATGAAGAAAATAATATGATGGATAATGACTCAAAAGCTGTTAGATTACTCATAATGGCCATTCCCAATGATATCTTTCAAGAACTTGATTCTTGTAAAACTGCAAAAGAGATATGGGATCAGTTGTTAAATCAACTTGAAGGTGGCCTACAAACTTAGAAAAATAGAAGAAATCTATGCATCAATGAATATCATGATTTTCATGCTCTACCAGAAGAAAAGTTACACCAAACTTACTCAAGATTCAACATTCTAATAAACAAATGTAGAAAGTTTGGAGTGATAAGAACAAAAGAGGAAAACAACGTTCTTTTTCTGAAAAGCTTGAATGAAGAATGGTCACAACTGTCCATGTCTATACAGGCTAATCAAGATCTTGAGTCAATGTCATTAAATGACATTTATGGTACTCTTGTTGCACATGAAAAAGAAGTTATGAAGCAAAAATCAAAAACCTCTTTGGGTGGACCCCTTGCACTTGTTTCAAAACAAACATCAAAAGAAAACAACTGTGAAGAGTCACAAAAATGTTTGGAAACAAAAAGAAGATCCAAAAAGGTTTTGATAGCAGAAGAAACTCATACTGATTCAGACTCAGATGAAGATATAAGTGCCTTTGCCAAATCTCTTGCATTAGTCACTCATCAATTTAACAAGAAATTTGGTAAGAAGGTATTTGAAGGAAGGAAAGAGAATGAAGAAAGAAGAAATCCGGAGAGAAGATTTCAACAAGAACCCAGATTCACTCCATATAGTGATCAAAAGGGTGCAAACTTCAACCATGAAAATGCAATACCACAAACAAGACCACAACAACCATTCCAACCAAGGTATCCACAACCACAAAGATACTTCAAACCTCAAGAACAGAAGCCAGAGACAAGCACTACCACTCTTCCACCAAATCAAAATGATGGAAGATGCTTCAGATGTGGAAAATCAGGCCACTTCTCTGCAAACTGCAGAGGAAAACTTGTCAAAGATCAAGATTACTACAAGAACAAATACAAATACAATGTAAAAGAAAGAGTTCTTGTAGAAGAAATGGAAGACTGGCTATCTGACTCAACAAGTGATGGTGAGGAAGAGCCTACCAATCTCTGTGGTATGGCTTTTTTAGATGGAAATCAAACTGATGAAGCATCCGAAGATAACTCTGAAAAGGTAAACTCTCTTTACACCTCTAACAGTGATCCTGAAATAGATGCTTTTAAACTAATTAATGAACTTCAGGATCTAAAGCAAAAGTTTGTTGAAGAAAAAGAGAAGAGAGAGCAAGTAACAAAAGAGCTCATTTTTTACAAAAGAGAAAAGAATCTTCTGGAATCAGAAAAGAAAGAAAATTTTCTTGAAAAAACCAAACTTGAAGAAACCAACAAGCAAAAAGAAAAATCATTTTCGGAAGGAATAAAAGAGATTGAAAAAGTTTTAAAAGGAAAAGAAGAAGAAGTAAAGAAATCTGAGTATGAAAGGCTCAATTCTATTGCCTTAACCAATTTTTTTCAAAAGGAAAGAGAAATCCTACATCAATCTCTAGATAGACAAAATCTACGAATCAAAAGCTATGTCATTGCACAAAGTGTTTTCGACAAAATAAAAACTCAGATGGACTCTCAAGGGCTAGGATTCAATGAGTTGAATTCATTTAAAGGATTGGAGAAAACTTCACTTTCTTCCACTTTCTGTATAGGAAAGGTCCAAAGCTCTGAAGATCCATCTCTGAATAATTTCAAAAGAATGAAAACATCAGAGGGATCAAAAGCAAGAGGTTTAAATTTCAAAAATACAAAGTACTCTGAAGTAAAAGACATTAAAGAATCTGTGTTACAGATAAAAGAAGAAACTTCAGAGGTACACTTTACAAAACCTCAGAGCTATGATTCCAAAGAAGTTTTCAGATTTGATGCTTTCATCTCAAGTGAATCAAAGACATTTGAACCAAGTACCTCTGATACAAGTACTTCTGAAAATGAATCTCAGAGTTCACTTAATCCGAATGCTCCTCTGTATTCACCAAAGTCAGATGAAAACACCAGAACTACGTTTAAAGATGATGTTCAAAAGATTTGGGAAGAAAATGTCATGGAGGACTTAAAAAGAAAAGAAAGCATGAAACGGATCATCAAAGTCTCTAGATCAAAAGAAATTAAAAAACCAATAGAGGTAGATATCTCTATTAAATCTAAGAGAGACTTTCTTGACTCTGATTCAGAATCTGATTTAGAGATTGATGAACAGATTTTTTGTAAACCAGGGAATATAATTCACAAAAAGATAGAAACTGTTGGCTCTGGTATTTTGAATGTTCCAATTTCAGTATTGAAAACCAAAACCAGAATACCAATAAGTCCCGATTTTGCAAATATGTGTTTACAAGCAAAAACATCTCTGGAACTTGAAAAAGAGTTGCAAGAAAAGGCAAAGAATAAAACAAACACTTCTGGTTCTTATACCTGTAAAACAATAAAATTCTCTCCTGAACAAAAAGGAAAATGGACAAAAATTAACCATATTGATCCTGTCTGTGTAGTAAGCAGCAAAGAAAAGAAGATGTTTTTGAACAAGAAAAAGCAACTTGAAAAGAAGACTGTCTATCAAGCAAAAAGAAAAGAAGTAGTTAGGGATAAATGTAATATTCCTAGTGCTAGTTACAAAAGAAGTCAAAATGTAACAAATGCTTTTAATAAAAAGAAAAACTTTGCTCCTACTTCTTCTTGTTCCATTAATTGTAACTGCATTTATCTCTTGATGAAACTGAAAAATCATTTTAAAGGATCACACTGCCTTTTGAATAAATCTCTGAAAAATATCTCAGAGACAAAATCTCAAAAGAAGACAAGAAAAGGCAAGACATCAAAAGATGAGATGCCAAAAAGTCATACAATTCCACCAAAGTCTAACACAAAAGGACCCATAATGAGGTGGGTACCTAAGAAACAATAATCTGTCTTGCAGAAACAGTCAATGCCAATCTGGTACCAAGATTCTGGATGTTCAAGGCATATGACTGGAAATAAAGAACTGCTATCCTCATTCAAAGCAAAATCCGGAGGAGCAGTTACTTTTGGAGACAACAAGCAAGGACAGATTAAAGGATATGGTGAATTATCAAGAGGAAATGTTTCTGTATCAAAGGTTGCTTATGTGGATGGATTAAAACACAATCTGATAAGCATAAGTCAACTTTGTGATCATGGTTTCAATGTGAAATTTCAAAGAAAATATTGTTCACTTCTTCACTCAGAATCAGGTCAAGAAATGCAAAGAGCAGACAGAAAAGGTAACCTCTACAGAATGAACTTTACCAAAATCACAGACACTGATTCAGAGAAACTTTGTCTTGTATCTCTGAATAGTGAGGAAATCTGGCTCTGGCATAAAAAGTTTTCACATCTAAACTTTTCCTCACTTGATAAGTTAGTTAAACTTAATTTGGTTAAGGGATTACCATCTCTAAAGTTTAACAAAGTTCATCTTTGTTCTGCTTGTGAGACGGGAAAAATGAAAAGATCTTCCCATAAAACCAAAAGTGAAAACAACTGTCCTAGACCTCTGCACATGCTTCATGTGGACCTCTGTGGTCCTATCTCTGTACAGAGTCTAGCAGGTAAGAAATACATTCTGGTTCTAATTGATGAATTTTCCAGATACACATGGATAGAATTCATTAGAGCTAAATCTGATGTACCTGAAATATTAATAAGATTGTTGAAAAGATTACAGGTTCTATTCAGCAGCAAATTTCAGAAACTAAGAAGTGATAATGGAACAGAGTTCAGAAATGCCAAAATCAATTCTTATCTATCAGAAGAAGGCATTACCCCTAACTTCTCTGCAGCAAGAACTCCTCAACAAAATGGAGTAGTTGAAAGGAAAAACAGAACACTTGTTGAAGCTGCCAGAACAATGCTTGCTGAATCTGATCTTTCAACAATTTTTTGGGCAGAAGCAGTAGCAACAGCCTGCTTCACTCAGAATAGAGCTACAATTGTGAAGAGATTTCAGAAAACATCCTATGAACTCATTCACAATAGGAAACCTAATATTAAATATTTTCATGTTTTTGGATGCAGGTGTTATATTCTGAAAGATAGAGAATATCTTGGAAAGTTTGACAAGAAAGCTGATGAGGGCAAATTCATTGGATATTCATTAGCCTCAAAAGCTTTCAGAGTGTTCAATCTTAGAACAAGGACTATCCAAGAAAGCATCAATATCACTTTTGACGACAATAAAAGCTCTGAACAACAAGAAAGCTCATCACAAATCTCTGAATCATCAAGGGAATCTGAATTAAACACAATATTTGAAGATTTCTTTGATGATGAAGATATCTCTGAAGTTATCTTCAGAGATAGACAGAGAGAGAATTCAGAAGAACCTCAAGAAACAGGTACAACCCTTTCAGGACCCTCTGAACTAACACCTTCTGTTTCACCAAATGCAGATCAACAAAGTGAATCTGAAGATGATCAAGAAGTATCTGAAGCAACTCCAGAACTAAATGATGAAGAACAAGAATCTGCATCTCTGAAACAAAACTCAGAGCCTCTGAACAGTACAACAGAGGCATCACCTTCAGAGCCTCTGAACAGTACAACAGATGTATCACCTTCAGAGCCTCTGAACAGTACAACAGATGTATCACCTTCAGAGCCTCTAAACAATACAACAGAGGTGTCACCAAACGTCAGAGCCTCTGAAACTCAAACTGCACAATTTATTGCTCCAATCACCAGATGGACAAAAGATCATCCAATTGATCAAATCATTGGATCCTCATCCGAAGGAGTTAAAACAAGATCTGCCACCATCAATGAATGCTTCTATGTAAACTTTTTGAGCATTATTGAACCAAAGAAGGTAAAAGAAGCTCTTGAAGATCCTCATTGGATTTTTGCAATGCAGGATGAACTTCAAGAGTTTGTAAGAAACAAAGTCTGGACCCTAGTTCCCCTTCCAAAAGGAAAATTTGCAATTGGAACGAAATGGGTTTTCCGAAACAAAAAGGATGAGGATGGAATAATAATCAGAAACAAAGCCCGGTTGGTTGCAAAAGGATATTGCCAGGAAGAAGGCATTGATTATGATGAAACCTTTGCACCTGTAGCTAGGCTAGAAGCAATCAGAATCTTCTTCGCCTATGCTACACACAAAGGATTCAAAGTTTATCAAATGGATGTTAAATCTGCATTTATTCATGGTAAATTAAATGAAGAAGTCTATGTCTAACAACCACCTGGATTTGAAAGTACAGAGTATCCTAATCATGTGTATTATTTGGATAAAGCTCTGTATGGACTCAAACAAACCCCAAGAGCTTGGTATGAAACACTTTCCACTTTTCTGATTAACAATGGATTTGAAAAGGGCACAATTGATACTACCTTATTCATCAAAAGGTACAAGAATGAGATGCTTTTAGTACAAGTTTATGTTGATGACATTATATTTGGCTCTACCATTCAAAAGTATTGTGACAAGTTCTCAGAGTTGATGAAGAGTGAATTTGAGATGAGCCTCATGGGAGAATTAACTTTCTTTCTAGGCTTACAAGTAAAACAAACTTCAGAAGGTACATTCATAAGTCAATCTAAGTATGTCTCTGAAATTTTGCAAAAATACAAACTCAATGATTCAACTTCGATGAGAACACCTCTATCCACCGGAGTCAAACTTGACTCTGATCCATCAGGAGAGTTTGTGGATATAAAAACCTACATAGGCAAGATAGGTTCACTATTATACTTAACTGCAAGTAGGCATGATAGGTTCACTATTAAACCTACATAGGCATGATAGATATCAAGCAAATCCAAAGGTATCTCATTTAACTGCTGTCAAAAGAATTTTCAGATACCTTAGAGGGACACAAACATTAGGCCTCTGGTATCCAAAACTTTAAAGTTTTGATCTAACAGCTTACACTGATGCAGATCATGCTGGATGTAAGCTTGACAGAAAAAGTACCTCTGGGTGTTGTCAGTTATTGGGCAATAAGCTGGTAAGTTGGTCATCCAAGAAACAAAACTGTGTTTCCACTTCAACTGCAGAGGCAGAATATGTTGCTGCTGCTAGTTGTTGCTCACAAGTATTATGGATGAAAACTCAGCTCAGAGATTATGACCAACAATTTGACAGAATTCCAATTCTCTGTGATTCAAAAAGTGCCATAGCCTTCTCTGCCAATCCAGTACAGCACTCCAAAACCAAGCACATCGATGTAAGGTACCACTTTCTGAAAGATCATGTTGAAAAAGGAACAATAGATATGTATTTTGTACCAACTGAACTTCAACTTGCTGATATTGTCACAAAAGCTTTAGATGAACGAAGGTTCAATTTTTTACTTAGCAAGTTGGGATTGTTGAATATGTCTACCTAACAAAAGAGAGAGTATCTGATAGTATATCAGAGTCTCTGAATCGAGTAGAATATCTATCATAATTAAATGAAAACATCAGAGTCTCTGATCCTTTCATCAGAGCCTCTAGACTTTTTCAAATATGGTAAAAATCACTCTTTTGAATCTCCAAGCATGTGTCAAGGGGGAGACAACGACCCTTTCATCTTTTAAGGGGGATAAAAGATCTTGTCTCTGATGTTTTTATCAGAGCCTCTGATCTTGTCTCTGATGTTTTTATCAGAGCCTTTCACCTTGTCTCTGATGGATTTATCAGAGCCTCTGATCTTGTCTCTGATGTTTTTATCAGAGCCTTTCACCTTGTCTCTGATGGATTTATCAGAGCCTCTGATCTTGTCTCTGATGTTTTTATCAGAGCCTCTGATCTTGTCTCTAATGGATTTACCAGAGCCTCTGATCTTGTCTCTGATATTTTTATCAGAACCTCTAATCTTGTCTCATTAAACAAATATTCAAGGAAATTCTTTTACATAATAAATCTTTTTGGATAACCACTCGTTTCTTTTCAAAAACCCAACTGGCGGTTTTCTGACACAAAGCGGTTCTCACCTACACGCCTAAACGTGTCACCCATCAATTCGGGGATGATGGAACGTCCTTCCTGAAATTGGGACTCTCAGTCGCCGCTTCAATAAACTCTCCCTCTACCTTCCTTTTGTAGCTATAAAATACCCTTGTTCACTTCCCATTATTCTTTACGCTCTCAAAATCCAAAAGCCGAATCTCTCTTTCTAAGCTTTCATCTTTCTCAACCTGCAACAATGGCGACTCATTCCCAAACTTCAGATAACTCAAGCAAACTTGTTCCAAGCTTGAATTTGGTACAGTTCGATGTTCCAGTCAAAGGAAACAACTACTTTCTGGACGTAACTCCATCAAAATACGATGAACAGTTTCGCCCAATCCTCGACTTTTTCACCAACTGCGAACTCAATGATGTTCTAACCAAACATGCCTCAGATATTCCCCTTCGCTTTGTCCAATAATGGTGGTATTCAAGTGAATACGACGATGAAAAGGAAGGACTGGTTGGGCACATTGACCTAGGTGAACAAAGCTTAAACATAAGAATAACCCCACAAACCCTAACTCGCCGATTCAACCTCCTCACCACAACTGATCTTCAAATAGCAACCTTTGAGAAACCCCCAACTCAAGAAGTTCTTCTTCAGTTCCTCCAACACTTAGGCTACAACAAAGAAATAACACGCCTAAGTCAATTCAGACGTCAGTACCTGGCTCCCAAATGGAACTTTATGTTCAGTGTTCTCAACCGAACAATAACCTGCAAGATTGGAAGTCAGGATCAGACTCATCCAACGATAATAGCCATAATGTATGCTCTCTTTTTCAACAGAAGCATCAATATGGCTCACATTCTCTTCTGTGAGATGCTGATAGCGGTGGACAAGAAGAACAAGGACTTGGCCAAAGGAAAACAACCAATATCGGTACTGTTTCCCCGATTCATCTCAGTGGTCATTCAACGAGCAATGGAGAAATTCTCCATCACTGAGGAGGGCCCAATGACACCTCTGTTTATGATGAACTCATTCAAAGCCACAGAGGTTCCTCCTTATCCACATGACCGACGTTTCCCACACACCATGATTGAAATTATTCCTGCTGACTCTCCTACCCATCTCCTACTTAGTCGTGTTGCCCAATCATCAGAACCGATGATAGGATCCCCAACACACTTTGGTTCTGAGCCTGAGCCTGAATCAGAGAGTGATATCTCTGATACTGCTCAAAACAATAACAGAGCGCAACCAGAGGGTGGCTCTGACAGAGTGAGGAAGAGAAAACATGAGAACCCTCCCTCTGACGAAGAGAATAACTCTGTCAGAGCAGAGGAAGGTGAGGAAGAGAGATTTCCAGAGGGTGAGTTTCTAAACTTAGAATCTGAGGGCGGTGAGGTAGAAAAAGATGTCCTTGATGACACAAATGAGAGAATCCAAAGCCCAAATCCCAGTGCAAACAAATTTACTATCCAAGATGGTCCAGCATCAATGGACATTGAAACAGAGGTGCAGACCTCGAACCCTTCCCATCCTAACCGCTCAGAGGCATCTGTTTCTGCCTCTGACGCATGCACCAGAGGGGAAAACTCTGATACGGCTAAGTCCTCCCAAAAGGACTTAGACCAAGATAAAAATACTCAATCACCCCAGAGTATGTCACCTCCACCCACACATGATGCCTTTGTGGCTCAAACTAAGTTGGACCGTCCCTTAGAACGTAAGGATTGCCTGTCAGAAAAAGAATCGCACGACCTTCTTGCACAAGGAATCCTTAGCCTGAACAGCAAGGTTTCCAAACACATTCGGTTCTCATCATCAGATTCTGACTCTGATGATCAGAGACCAATCGGAACCATTATAGGGAAATCCTTGAAAAAGGGTCCCCAAGGATTAATGGGAAGTCCTTCCGGAGACAACATCAAACCACCTCCGAAAGAAGGCCCCTCTGAACTCGAGGGAAACTTAGAATCATGTGTTGATCCTAAGGTCACCCCCTCTGATTACGTTACCAAAGAAGAGTTCAAAATCTTTGGGGATGAAATCAGAGAATCTCTGAAGGAGATTAAACTTCAAATGGAGAAGACCTCAGAGGCCTCTGCCTCAAACTCTGAAGTTGCAAAGCTCACTTCAGAGGTCTCTGAGCTGCGCACGACTGTTAACTCTCAGAATGCTAAACTGGATGCTCTGGAAAGCCTGGTCATAAAAAATGACTCGGTTCTATCCAGAGAAATTCAGAACTCCACAACAGAGCTCCTCAAGGTGTTTCCTACTCCCTCTGCCCCCACTCCAACACTTGCAGACTTTTCTCAATTCAAAGAGGAAGTCTTGTGTTCTTTGGAAGAGGTACTTGCAAAGATCCCTACCTCCTCTACTGCTGCTCCTACTACATCAGAATTTGTTACAAAGGCTGACCTAACCAACTTCTCCAAGAAGATCACCAGCAATGTAATGACTATCTCCAGCAAGTTCGTCTCCAAGACCACTCAGCAGCACAAAAAGATTGAAGACCTTCTGCAGAATGTTAAATCTTCAGAGGGAATATTGAAGAGAAAGGAACCAGAGGTCGCATGCTCTGCAGAAGCTCGGAAGAAGGCCAGGTATGAAGATTCTGATGACTTGGATGACCAACCTCCGGGGTCATCTGATCTTCATAAGGGGGAGAAGACGACTACACCAAAAACTGTTGAAACACAAAAGGAGTCCACTCCCTCTGAATCAAACCAAAGAAAGGAAAAAGGAACAAAGAGACGTTCAAGCTCAACCTCTGCTGAAGATAACCAGGCCACTCTAAAGTCGCCAGTACCTGTCATCTTTCTAGCACCATCCACTTTGAGTGTTCCAATAATAGCTGCAACTCCAGAAACTATTGGAGCTTTGGAAGAAGATGAAGACGAGCAGCTAGTAGACTTCTCTACATCAGAAGATGCATTCTCATCACCAGAAAGACCAACTT
Organism: Arctium lappa; assembly: GCA_023525745.1. NCBI lineage: Eukaryota > Viridiplantae > Streptophyta > Magnoliopsida > Asterales > Asteraceae > Arctium > Arctium lappa. Next base: position 55,556,376 of record CM042051.1, read on the forward strand.
ATGTGATGAGAGATGCTTACGAATCATAATCTGAAAAGGAAGAAAAATCAGATTCTGAAAAAGAAGTTGAAGAAGAAGTTGAAGTAGTTGATGTCGAAGAATATGTCTTCAAAAATGCTCAACCACATCATACTTCAACAACGTCAGAGCTGAGGGAATCACCAGAGATAGATGGCTACATCTCTGAACCCTCAAAAGAAGATCCTCCACAAACAATGGAACTAGAAACCAGTCGCTGGACCTTTGTCTTTGATCAGTCATTTGATGTTGTCCATCTCTTCCCTCATCATAGATTGGACAACCTTTAGGGCGCCGTCCATGTATTCCCTTGAGACGAACTCGGTTGGGGTAACTCCGGGGTCACTTAGACTTCCCGTTGTAGCTACGACTGTAGAAGTCGAGCCGCCTACGTTCACGGTTGGCGTGATGATAGCCGTGGTAGGACTTCCACCCAATCCTCGTAAACTACCAGAAGGCGGATTTACTATGGGTGTTCCGGCCGGGCCACTTAGGCTACCGGCGATAGCCGAAAAAGGAATCTGTGTCCTAGGAATGGCATGTATAACAAATGGCTCTAGACTCCGTGCTTGCAAAGATGTCGAGAACGGGGGCAGCTGTTCTCTTGTTTCAATATTGGCACCCTCCAAGTGAGAGCCCGATAGCGAATGTGCTAAGTCCCCGTGAGAATGTGAAACCACCATCTGTTGAGAGATGGTGGAGTGGCTTGGTGGGGTGTGCAAATGCGCCGCTAGGTCCACGGCGGCTTCTTCAATACCCTGTCCCAACACATTAGACTGGGTAGCAGATGTGGCTACCTGGCTAGACGTGGCTAGGGGGGATACAACCGATGAATGTTGTCCCGTCACTCGTGTACTCTCGGAATGTATTTTACTCCGCCTTTCCCTCACACGGCTCACTTCTTGATTTTCAACTGAGACTCCCTCCTCTCTCCTTATCTCTCCAGATGAGGGCTGATTATCGTCACCATCGGAGTCAGAAGAATCTTCATTTGATGCCGATACGTTTGTGGCTGGGTCCGACTCATTGTCGGATTGATTGGCTGTCTCCTTAGAGTCGGTTGAACCTGATTCCGCCACAGACTCGGATTAGGCCGAAGCTTCCTCCGAGGCGGAATGCGCTGTTGTCTCCTCAGTGGCGGGGACAGAAGAGGACTGAACATGAAAGGCTTCAGAATCTGTTGCCTCTTCTGCCATTTGAGTCGCGGTTGGAGTCGGTGAAGATGGTTGTCTTGAAGAACTAGGCTGGCTCGTTCCAACGGTACTGCCCATGCCAGATCCCCTCACGATAATAGCTCTCGACACACCCTGTCCGGAAGCCCCAGCTATCCTGACGCTCCCGCCTCTCGTTCGTGGACGCGAACCCTCACGTCGCTCAGGTCTTGCTTCCTGGGCAGGTCCTGCCGGTCCTGGCCGGACCATAGGAGCTGGAATGTTGTGTGTGTGTCTATAAGCTATCACACTCAGTGCCGTGGGACGAGCATGGTCTAGTACCCCGACTGGGATTTGTCGGGCGACAACACCTTCCGGATCAGCGCGGGAAGGAATCTTGCGAGTTGGATGTTGTGGACACGTTGGGTGGGTAGAGCGGCGTTGTATCACGGGATACAGGTTCATGTAGTTCCGGATAACGATCTGTAGGAACCACATGAATGGAATGAAGTTTGATCGGCGAGATGCAGTAGACCGAAATCTCTAAATGAGTTCAAACCATAGAAAGTCGACAAAGTCCACGTGGCGATTGAAGGCTACCGCGTGAAAGATGCGTAGAATCGGGGTGCTCGTCTGATCAATGCCCTTCGTTATAGAGGAAAGGCACCGATTGATGTATGTGAACAACGTGTACCATATCGTCGATTGATGTTTGCGGTTGAAGGTTGATGGAATGCGAAGTTCTGTGCTGTAACCCAAAGAGAGAAGGTCGGTGCACAGTGTAGCATCAGTGACCATTGGGTCGAAGTTTTCGCGGCCTGCTACGGATCCGGCGGTCGGTAACCGAAGGAATTGTCGGAAGAGATCACATGTGAGAAGCACTGGTGTGTGATCTATCCGTCCTTCAAGATGAAATCCGCCATCGGCCTCTAACGCATGGAGAGAATGCCAGAACTGCTGTAAATATAAGATTGGTACGGTTGCAGTTTCCGTTAGAGCATACGAGATTGGATGGCCCCTGAGTATCTCGATGATGACCAGATATTGAATAGCAGGTTGGGTTACATCGAGATGGTAGTTATTGGTTGTAAGAGGAAGGAACTGATCCTCGGGAATCAGTTCCGCATCTGCGATTGGATCAATCGCTGGTGGCTGGTTTTGTGCCATTGTACCTGTGAAGAATTAATCGATTAGTACGCAGGTTTGGAAAAAGATAATAGCCATTGGAGTTATACAGTCATGATTTAAATCACAACGGATAGTAACTCCAAATCTTGGAAGAACAACAACCCTATTCGTGAATTAGGGTTAGTCACCAAGGCGCATAGACTTGCACCAGCACATATAATTACCAACATCCACTCATAAACACACATATGAAAAGTTTTAACTATAAGCACCAGAAAACTTGGATTCGACCGGATAAAATGTTAGACCGGATAAGATTTCACCGGGGTTCTACTAAGACCGGATATGTGTTCGACCGGATAAGGTCTTCGACCGGAGGTCTCATAAGACCGGATATATGTTGGATTGGATGGGGTGTTCGACCGGAGGTAACCTAAGACCGGGGATTTTATAAGTCCGGAGGTCATTCGACTGGAGGTCGCTTAAGACCGGAGATAGTCTTTGACCGGGGGATAGGAAAGACTGGAGCATTCGACCGGGGGTGAGTTCGACCGGGGCGTAACCCTAGATCGGAGGAAACCCCCGGAGAAGACATATCGACACCAGATCCAACCTCGGGGAAAATCCAGAGCAGGGAACACCTTAAAATCGATCGATTACAATCGATCGATACATACTGGACACAACGAAACCTGATTAAACCTACCTTGTCGATTGTAGAAGATGAAGACGAAGGATTCGGTCGAAGGAGTTCTGTCGAAAGAGAGGTCCGGGCGAGAGAGAGATTTAGATGAGAGAAACACTTGTATCGATCGAATGAGGAAGAAAACCGTTCGACCGGGGTTTATAAACCCCCGAAGGTGGCTTGGGCTTGGGTCGTGTCTGGGCTATGGGGGGGGCCGGGGAAACAGTGGGTCGATCAAAAACCAAACACAAAAAAACTGAGAAGAAGAAAAAAAATTTGGAATTTTCTTAAGTAAAAAAAATAAAATATTTTTGACTTTTTCAAATAAGAGAGAAAAAAAAATCAAATGCGAGGGAAAAACCAAAAAAAACAGCTCCCCCTCAAAGATTGCCATGAGGGGGTTCCAAAAACACACTCTACTTACCTGCTCCCCCTCGATTGGAGGACTCGTGAGACTTACCAACCATCTGACGCTAGTGCTCCCCCTGAACACCTTACCGGGTTGTAGATCCACCACAATCAACTTTCACTTTTCAGAGAACAAAAAATAAACTGCACACAAAAACACGAAAAACAGACACACGAACACAAAAGAAGCGGGAAAAACACGAAATCTACTTTGTTGATACAGACGTTCGTAACGGACACAGAGCTGAACGAGTAAAATGCAATAACCAAGGAGTGTGGATAATAGCAACCAGAGACAAGGCATTGGTGCAGTTATCACAGTCATTCGTTATTGAATGAAACTCGTAGAGAGCTGCGAACGGATCAAACTTTCAGATTTAGCATACCTAGCTTGGACACAAGGTAATTAAATTGTTTTTCGTCCAAGGCTTTGGTAAACAGGTCTGCTAACTGATGCTCTGAATTAACAAAATAGAGTTCGATGGTACCTTTTTCGACGTGATCTTTTATAAAATGGTAACGCACATCAATGTGCTTCGTCTTCATGTGCTGGACGGGATTGCTTGATATGGCTATAGAGCTCTTTGAGTCGCAGTAGATGGGAATCCTGGAGTAATTAAATCCATAATCTTTGAGCTGGGTGCGCATCCAGATGACCTGCGAGCAGCAACTGGCGGCTGCTACATACTCCACCTCGGCGGTGGAGGTGGACACGCAGTTTTGCTTCTTGGAAGCCCAGCTGACAAGACGATCACCCAAGAACTGAACATCACCCGACGTGCTTTTCTGGTCCAGCATGGTCAGCGTCCAAGTATGATGTCAATTCAAAACCTGTCTCTTTTGGGTACCACAAACCAAGATCAGCAGTACCTTTTAAATATCGGAAAATTCGCTTAACCGCAGCTAAACGAGACTCTTTACGTTTCGACTGAAATCTTGCACACAAGAATGTCGAAAACATAATGTCAGGCCGACTAGCCGTCAAGTACATCAGAGATCCAATCATACCTTTATAAATAGTAGCATTCACATCCTTACCGTCAGGATCGGAGTGAAGCTTTAGAGTAGTGGACATGGGGGTTTTCATAGATGAAGATTTTTCCATCTGGTATTTCCGAAGAATATCCGAGATGTACTTAGATTGATTAATGAAAATTCCTGTTTGTAATTGTTTAACTTGAAGACCCAAGAAAAAATTCATTTGCCCCATCATGCTCATTTGAAAATGTTTACTCATTAAGGCAAAAAAGTTCTGACAATACTTGGGGTTCGTGGAGCCAAAGATTATATCATCAACATAAATTTGTACAAGAATGATATCTTTCTTCTCTCTCTTAATAAATAAAGTAGTATCGATTTTACCTTTAGAGAAGCTAAAATTGACTAAGAAGGATGAGAGTGCATCATACCAGGCTCGTGGTGCTTGCTTAAGACCGTAGAGGGCCTTGTCAAGAAAGTAGACGTAATGTGGATTTTCAGTACTCACGAATCCTTCGGGTTGCGAGACATACACTTCCTCCTTGAGAACGCCGTTGAGGAACGCTGATTTCACGTCCATTTGAAAGACAATAAAATTCTTGTGAGCGGCGTAGGCGAGGAACATGCGGATCGCTTCAATGCGGGCAACCGGTGCAAACGTCTCATCGTAATCAATTCCTTCTTGCTGGCGATATCCTTTAGCCACTAGACGCGCTTTGTTCCGAACAATGATGCCGTTTTCGTCCTTCTTGTTCTTAAAAATCCATTTAGTCCCTATCACCGTCTTGTTCTTAGGTCGGGGAACTAGGCGCCATACTTTGAGGGTCTCAAATTGGTTGAGTTCCTCTTGCATAGCAATTACCCAGTCCGGATCATTCAGCGCTTCAGAGACAGTGGAAGGTTCGATACGGCTGAGGAATGAGGAAAATAAGCAGTCGTTCGCGGTGGTGGATCGAGTCTGAACTGGTGTGGAGGGATCACCGATGATCTGATGAAGGGGTGTGCTCGAGTCCACTTGGTGGTGTGTGGATGAGGTTGATATGTCTGGTGAGAAGTATCGGAATCCACATGACCACCTGGGGTAAATCCTGAACTGCCTCGAGGGATGATGGCCTGTGAGGTGAAAGCTCCTTAATGGGAGTCGAACAAGGAGTAGAGGACGACTCAGCTGATGATGAACCGATAGGAGGATCCGGGATTGTCGGAGAGGTAGCTTCGGGAGCACCTTCAACAGGAGTCGGTTCAGGAGCACTGTCATCAGGAACTTGAGCAAGAGGATGTCTATCACTTGAGCTCGGGGAAGATTGATCATTAGCAGTAGAGGATGGAGCACCCGGCGAGGATGGACCACCGGAGACGGTAGGGCCAGTGACTTGTGTCACTTCGGATGCTTGAGTAGGATTCCTGTCACACGACGTAGCATTAGACTTAACATTAAATAAGTCATCATAAAAGAATTCAAACAGCAAATCCAAATCAGAAAGATGTGCTCTTGACGTAGACGCATGATTTGAATCTACTGGAGATTGTGTAGCCTCTGAACGGAATTGACCAGAAGCTAACACACCAGTAAGTGCGGGTTCTGAACTGAGATGTTTAGAAGCCATATCAGTGGCCTCGTCAAAAGTCACGTTTATGCTCTCAACGACGGTCTTCGTCCATTTGTTGTAGACACGGTAGGCTTTGGCGTGTTGGGAGTAGCCGATAAACACGCCTTCATCCGCTTTGGGGCTGAATTTTCCAAGATCATCCTTATCATTTAAGACAAAGCAGGTGCATCCGAAAGCATGAAAGTAGTTGATGTTCGAGATACGCTTGTTGATGATCTCGTACAGTGTCTTGTTGAACCGCTTGTTGATGATTGACCGACTTTGAGTGTAGCAAGCGGTAGCAACGACTTCTGCCCAAAGAAATAGTGGTAGCTTGTACTGAGATAACATCGTGCACGCTGCTTCAACAAGAGTTCTGTTTTGACGCTCTACCACCCCGTTCTGTTGAGGAGTACGAGCAGTTGAGAACGTATGCGAGATACCCACTGAAGTGAGATAACGAGTGAGTAATTGATTCTTGAACTCAGTGTCGTTGTCCGTCCTGATGGTCTGAACTACTTGGTTGAGACTGACTTGAATGCTCTTCAGAAGTGATATAATCAACTCGGGAGTTTCGTCCTTTGAACGGAGAAAACGAATCCAAGTGTAACGAGAAAAATCGTCAACCATCACCAGGACATACTTCTTATGATTAATCCTTGTGGATTAGCTCAAGGGACCGACAAGTACTAGGAACGGCTTTAGGCTTGTAGGACGCCTTCTTCATCTTGCCCTTTTCGCAGGCAGCGCACAGATGCTCTTTTGCAAACTTTAGATCTGACATACCCTTGACATGGCCACCGAGCACCAACTTGTTGATATTCTTGAAGTTCAAGTGCGAGAGACAGCGATGCCATAGCCAGCTTTGTTCAGCAGATGCTTTGGACAACAAACAGACTTCCTTGTCGGTTTTCAAGGACGAGAGGTCAATCGTATAGAGGTTGGTGCGACGCGTTACAACAAGTATCTCTTTTCCATCTTCAGTCCGAACGCTGCACCTTTTAGCCTTGAAAGTAACCTCGAGATTCTTGTCACAGAATTGACCGATACTGAAGAGATTGTGGCCGAGACCTTCGACATAGAAGACTTTCTTGATCGTGATGTTATCCTTGACAATATCTCCGTAACCCCTGATGGGAGAGTAGTGATCATTTCCGAAACGCACATTCCCACAGAACCTCTCGGTGAAGTTTGTGAGAAGCTCCCTTCTTCCAGTCATGTGCTTGGAGCAACCTGAATCTAGATACCACACATAACCGTCCTGCAAAACAAGTTATTTCTTTTTAGGTACCCATTCGTAAATGGGTCCTTTGGGGTTAGATTTAACACCCGACTTAGAGACCCGTTTAGAATTAGGTCTTTGTCTATCACGGGAAACATCACTGTAAGAATGATTATGAGCAATATGATATGAGCCAAACCAATCAGATGCAAAACGACTATCAACAAAATCATTTGATCCACAATAAGAGCAACGCAGACAATCATGAGATAGTTGAAGTAATTGCGGAATGGAATAAACTTTTAAAGGAAGAGTTCCATTACATTCAACTAAAGGTTTACAAATAAAAACATCATGATTGTTATTGTTCTTTCTAGACTTTAAGACAGGATCAACTAATTCTGATGTTGCCGAGCTCTCTTTTGACTTCTTAGCTACCCAAGCATATTTCACTTCTTTCCGCCGACCATACGTATCTGAAATGCCGTTAAACCCAGAGTCAGAGGATTTGAAAATTGAAGATTGTGACCTTTGAGAGCTACCAGTCTTTTTCTTCTTCTGTGAACGCCTTTTAGATTTAGACTTGGAAGATTTTGAAGAATTGTTCACAAAAGGTTTTTGCGGGGCAGATGTGGAACATTCACCCTTATAAAATTTAACCGGAGGCTCACATGACTCATTTAAAAAATCAACATGGCTAGGTAGAGAAGGATTAAAATCAAATTGGCTCAAATTGCTATCTAAACACACCTCAGAATTCAAGAAAGCGGAAAATTCTAGTTCCTCATAAGAAAGGACCTTATCGCTTGAGGAGTTCAGGACAGCGGAAGAGTTTGTTAAGTGAGGATCATTTGCGGAAGCATTTTTACACTGATCCGTTTCAAAAACATGAGGCTCTTTTCCCTTATTTGAATTGATTGGTGACGAGTCACCCATAAAAGCTTTGCAAGAAGATGTATCGGAGGCAGGATAAGAATTTTCAAACAGATGAGTATTCTCACTTTGGAGATTTGAAGGCTTAGCTTGAGGTTCACCCTTGTGCAGTTGCTCTTTCAGGCGATCTGCTGCCAAAGTAGCCAGTTGTGAATTTAACCTTTTTATTTCTGTTTGAAAGTATTCTTTCTCCTTAACTGACACATTTTCCTCTTTAGTGGAATAGAGGCACTCAATTTGAGATAAAAGTTCTTGTTTTTCCTTTTGAAATCTGTCTCTTTCTTGTTCAAACGACTCTTCTAGCTAAACAATTTTTCTTTCTAAAATCAGAGGTGGAACATAGACTTTATGGTCTGGTTGTTCCTCCTCATTTTGAACGGTTTTAGTATCTAGTTCAGCTTGAGTATAGCTTCTAAAGTAGTCATTTGATAGAAAAACAGGTTTGTCCTCGTTGTAAGATGCATTTAAAGATTCATAAACAAAAAGAAGTTTCATTTTCGTAGAGGTCTCCCTTCTTAACTCATCCTCTTCCCAATCCTCATCCTCAATTGGTTTGGTCCAATTGATTTTGCATTCATGATAGGTCTTATCTAATCCAAGAAATTCGGATGCGTACATCGTCGGAACTTGGGATAAGGCCTTTTTCAAATAATATGGGTTATCGTAACCGATACCCCTATTCGCATGCTTGGGTTCTTTTGGTGTAATTAGATGTAACGTTTGTTGAGATTGACCAAGTCTATAAAGTTTCTTTTCCATCTCCTTTAACTGATTAGATAACCTTATGTTCTCATTTTTGTAAGCCACGTTTTGATTCAACAAATCAGTTTTCTCGGTCTCAGACGTACGAAGCTTATCGGTCAGGTCATCTACTTTGGTCATTAGATTTTGTGACTCTGTTGAACAACTCACATTCTCTTCTCTTCAATTAGAAATCGTGCACGGGTAGCTAGAAATTTCTAAGATTTGTTTTTCCATAAATTCAGACTGTTTAGTAACACGTTTTTCTAAAGATGAGTGAAGTTGTTCTTTTTCTTTTAAAAGTTGCTTGTAAGAATCAAGTTTCTGCAATGAGAGTTGCATTTGATCAAGTAAAGATTCATGAAAAGGGGCACATACCTGGAAAGGAGCATTCTAATCTTCTTCATCAGTATCGGATGGTGATGAATGGTTGCCCATGAAACACAAATGAGCTTCAGCATCCTCAGGTTCTTCATCCGACACTTGTAACCAGTAGTCGTCTTCAGCCATTAAAGCTTTACCGGCTTGCTTTTCTTTGGCAAGAAGCATCTTGGCGCGGTAGTAGTCGGCGTTGCGCACAATTGGCTTACGACAATCTTTGGCGAAATGACCTAACCGACCACAGTTGTAGCATTTGATCGACTCGTCTTTTGGCTTTTCCTCATTTCTCTTGTCAGACTTCTTACCCGCTTCAAAGCGACTATTACCTTCAGACTTTTCTCGATGATCACGTCGAGTAGAGACTCTTTGCTTGTTGGAGGACTTGTTAAACAACTTCCTCTTTTGAAATGCTTGGGTGAGAAACACCATTGCTTCTTTCATCTTAGCAAGTTCTGGATCCGAGTCGCTATTAGGATCTTCAGGTTCAGAATCACTCAGCACGGGCTCTTTTCCAGATGATCGGCTGACGGACTTTCCTCTTCTCTCAGATACGAGTGCTATTTGATCAGCTGTTGGCTTTTCCTCTGCTTTTCCAATAAGCTCCATCACTTCTTCTTCGTCCTAAAGCAGCATTTCCTAGAGTTCGTGAAGGTACAGCTTCTCCAGGGTCTGAGTGTGGCGTATATGGGAGACGAACGGTTTCCACTCAGGCTGTAAGTTGTTCATAAACTTTATGTTATTTTCCGTGTTCGTCTTTGTGATCTTATTTTTCTGAATATCATTCAGAAGCATATTAAACCTCTCGTAGGTTTCCGTCAGCGTTTCACCTTTTCTTGCTTTAAACCCATCATATCTGGTGATACAGTTGGCCACCTTTAGCTGGTTATTGATGTGGCTTACCATCATCATCTTCTCTATTTGGTCCCACATATTTTTTGATGAATCTTTGAAGCTATCTATGCAAGCATAGATGTCATTCGGAAGACTTTGAAGAAGGAACGATTTTGCTAGCTTTTCCGCCTCGTACATTTCCTTTTCCTCCTTAGTAAAATCACCAACAGATTGGCCAATCTTGTGGACCCTCAGTCAGGCATTTGTATATATCTTCATAGTTGGATTTTGCTTCTATGAAATTCATAAATCGGTCATGCCACTGAGGGTACTCTCCCCAAAAGAGCACCGGGGGCTTTTGGTCAGAACCGATGGCTAGAGCATCCTTTGAATTCATCTTTACTTCTTAACTTAAAAGCACTGTAATGATCGTTAGGCAAGCAGGATGATCCAAATACAATAAAACTAGAAGAAACACAGAAACACTTGGTCTAACAGAATATCAGGTCAAACGAAAGACTGGAGTATGCAAGAAATCGGTCGAAGGTAAGCCCGGAGGAAGCAGGTATCCGGTCGAATGATACAACCGGGGATACACGTATCCGGTCGAAGGACAAGACCGGGGATACACGTATCCGGTCGAAGGACAATATCGGGGATACACGTATCCGATCGAAGGGGCAAGACCGGAGTACAAGAGTCCGGTCAAATGAGTAAGACCGGGAAAACAAGTATCCGGTCGAATGCTCAGGTCGAATGACTATGAAAGCGATAAACACAATTAACAAATAAGCCGATAAACACGATGAATCGACCGAAGAACACGATGAGTTTCTGGGATTCGACCGAAACCAAACCCAGAAACTTTAAACGATCGATTAAACGAACAGAGACTTCGACCCTTCGATCGAATGAAACACACAGTAAACCAATCAAAAAAATTCGACCGGATGATAACACCTCGAACTCACTTATACCGAAGATTTGCACATAAACCCAGATTCAATCGATAAGAAAAATTCCAGAAGATAACTTTCGATCGAAACACAGATACCAAAAAAAATAATTTTGCAGATAACGAGAAAATCAGATAAACACAGAATGTAAACACTAATAATCAATTAAAGCAAATATAGTAATTATCACAAGTAATTGATTTTAGGGTTTCAGACAAACCTTTTTACTGGATCAAACCATTTTGCCTACTTGCTCTGATACCAATTGTAGATCCCAGTGCAGTGCAATCACAAGTAATAATGAATAATGATGAACAGATTATAGGACACAACAACTAGTCATATGATTGATATAACTTCTGATTAGGGTATGTAAACCTAATGACTAGTAAACTGAAATAATGAATTTCTTAACTAACAAATGAAATAGAATTAACTTTAAATACGTAGGCTCGCAGGCCTAATGGGCTTATGGGCTTTTAGGCCCAACAAGCTTACAACTATGATAACTTGTCATAATCTACCCTAAACTTCTATTTAACTAACAAATTAGCCCTAACAATCGAGACTTAGAAAATTTTTCAGAAAATTTGGTTCTCGCTAAATACAAACGTGCAAGACCAGGGACTTGCGAGTTTGAGACTTAGAAAAATTTTGACAAGAAAACTTCGCGCAAAATACAAACGCGCACGACAAACCCTTCTCGCAGATACCACTTCGCGCACAACAAACAACTTGAACAGTGAAAACTCGCACCTAGGATGTGCAAGTTTCTACTTCCCACACGATACTATTAGCGATTTTTACACTTAGCGTGTTCTTGGACTTGCGAGTTCTTCACTAGCGCGAACTGCAGATCTAGCGATTTCTTGCCTTGTACAGTTCAAAAACTAGATTTCACTCTCTGATTTCGATTAAACCTTCACCAATTAGCTCGAAACTTTGCAGATCTTCTCGATTTCAAGTCTTGAACAGATTACAACCAATGAATTTTACTTCCAAACAACAAAAACTACAATTTTGATCTAATCCAGTACGTTTACAGACTTCGAACAAAAATCAATACAAATACAAAATTTGTACTGATTTACCATGAATTGAACTACGAATTACAAACAACAAATGTTTTAGATATCAAAAAGAATCTAGAACATACAATTTCAAGCCCAAAACATCTTTGAAACTCAAAAATCACAGAACAGAATATGACTTGCGAGTTCATCCAAACACTTCGAATATGATCCAATAAATCTGAATTTTTGTTCAGCTCTGATACCAATTGTTATTCCCAGAATAACAATGCAATCAATAGATGACATATGATTCCATCAATCTCACTTTTATTTCACAAACGAATTTGTTTACAAAACTATCACAAAAATACTTTCTCTCTCTACAACTAAAACTCTCACAATGCTATCTCTGATATATGAAATCTTACATCCTGATTAAGCGCACAACAAGCACTATTTAAACTAAGTAAGAAATGTGCTAAACACTGTTCACGCATGACACAGAAACGCGCATACAACAATAAAACAGAAATACAACATTTGACTTTGAATTTATTACACAAGACTTTGACTTTGATGCTGAGAGTTGACTTTAGCTTTGACCTTTAGTCTTCAGTCTTTTATGATCTTGTATCCAACAAATTTATGCTCTAACAATAAGGTCATGCACACCTATGACAACATGTCTGTCTCATACTACCTTTAACTAGGACACACCCCCCATTGGCATAAATGAGACACACACCCCGGTATGAGGATTTATGGAACACACCTCCAGACTTAAGCCATCACATACCCTCTCTCAAATGTATGCATACATAAAAAATCACATTTCATATCAAGATAAAACATGCAGTTTCATAATCATCTCATGGGTTAAAATTCGTATGTCAGCAACATTTTCAGTTAAAAAGACTCAACTGTCGTCCTCGCTTAGCTCCTTCTCACTTAAGCTATTGATCCTTAAACCGAACACCTACGTTTCAAACAAACACATAAGAGTGATAAATCACCCGATCAACCCTTGAGACTTACTCTCAACTTCCTTAAGATGCCCTCTAACACACCTTGAACTTAACTTGAGAAAATAACGAATTCCCGCAGATGAAACTATCTACACCCGGAAAACAACTCCCATATACACACTGTCTGGATCTGGCCTTACCGGATACCCCATCCGCATTTAGAGCTCATCCGGGAATTTACCTCACCCGGGTTCTAGGTTGCACCCAAGTTCCCCTTCCTCGGTATCCCCCTTTCGGGTTTCCCTACCCGGTTCCTCATCCGGTTTTCGATAGCACCTGGGTTCTAATTATCCAGGTTTCACCATTCACGGTTTTAACTTTTGGGTTTGGACTATAATCCGGACAGAAATCCATCCGGACATCGGCCTATATTCGATTAAACATCTTCCGTGTTTCGGCCCTAATCCAGACAACACCCTATTCGGGTTCGGGCAATATTCGGGACTACATACTGTTGAACTCCACATATTCTACGATTACTCCATCTTAATCGATTATAGCCTCAATAAAAATTGTGGTTAAATTTCCTATCCTTCCCCATCATTTACTAATAACAATAAACCACATTACTAGCTACTCCTCATAGAAAGCAATTGATTAGGCATAATTTATCACCAAAACCTAACAAACTTACTTTCACCAACAATCAATGATAAGATATAGCATTAGAGATTACCTTGATAATGATTTGTGCGAACTCTTCCCCCAATTCAGCAATCCTCCTTGATTCTTCTCCAAAATCGAACCTCAATCACCCACACACTTTTCACAGTGTTCTCTCAGCCTACACAGTGAAAATGATTAGGAGAGAAGGGTTTTAGGGTTTTAACCCCATTCCCTTTATTTACGGCATAGCCTTTTGACTTTTAAACAATTATCCAATTTGCACTAAACATCAACTTCCTTTATAATTAAGATCCCGGTTATTACAACTTTCCTCCAACGTCGAACTCCTTCTTGCCTCTTCCGATGTTCCTGAGGTGGAGAAAACATGGAACACTCTCTCCAGCAACATGGAAAGACATTAAACTAAGGGGGGGGGGGGGCAACAAAGTGAGGGGGAGAAAAGGAAAGGTTAAAGTAAGCTCACTCATGAAGAAGACCGGATCAAAAATAGTAAACTCACAAGGTAGTTTTATCGGATAAGTAATTAGTTGACTATCTATCTTTTTTTGGTAAACATGTAAGTCATCTTTTGATTAAATCCCTTTATGATATAAAAGCTTGATTACTTGACTTATTTTTATGTCTTATTTTTATTAGTCTTATCCTTCTGAACATATTTTTGCTTCTCTCTGTAATCCGATGAAAAGAAAAAACAAAAAAATGAAATGAAAAGAAAAGAAAAAGAAAGAAAGAAAGAAGAAAGAAGAAAACAAAACAAAACAAAACAAAAAGAAAGAAAGAGAAAATAGAAAAAGCCAAAAACAGAAAATGGCAAAAAGAATCCGAAAATGGATCAAAAGTAAAAGTTCGGATTTTATATCCCATTTATGAGTTTCAGTACCATTTTTTTATTTCTAAGTATTTATCTTTCTCTATGTATATCGATTTGTATTATATACAAATAGGGAGAGATTGATAGTCTCAACCATCGAATTTGTACATAATACATATAGACATCTGAAGTTCAAAAAGTTAGAAATAAATTATCTTCTTTGTCAAACAAAAATAAGGACCAATCTGAAGTGTTAGGCTTAACGCCTAGTGAGTTAAAGCAATTTTCATCATATAAACCATAAAACCTTTAAAACAAATATTTATTCTAAAAACGTCCATTCCTGAAATATAAGGTATGAAAATGTTTAGTTTACAAATTTTTAGTGCAAAAAATATGTTCGATACAAGATCATGAAGATTGAAGTTCAAGATGAAGATAAAAGTCAAAAAGCTCAAGTCAAACCCTCTTGCTGAAAGTTAAAATCTTTGTAATAAAGTCAAAGTCAAAGTTTAGTCAATGTTATGAGTGTTTTAGATATATAAGTGTTTTTCAGTTTGTAGACTCATATGACTAAGAGACTAGAACAGTGTCAAGCGTGTTTTTAGGGAGATATACTATGAGAGAGTTTTATGTGTATTCGAATCAGAGTTTGAAATAAAAGTGTTTTGATAATTATTGGTTGTTATCTTGATTTACACTATTTGTGGGACACACAATTGGTATCAGAGCTTACAGATTTTTAGAAAACTTGATCTAATTCGAAGAAATTTTGATTGTTTTTCAAGAACTCGCATAACTCACTGTTTCATAGTCGAATTTATATTTTTTTTTGTTCTTGGCTGTAAAAGTTGTTGCATTGTACTCGTTTTTGATTTTAGAATATGTTTAATGTTGATTAGATTGTCTAATTCATAACAAATCAATGTGAATTTTGATTTTCTTGGTTTTTTGTTCGAGATAGTATTACGCACTGTTTCTGGACCAAGATTGTAATTTTGATGTTTTTGAGTGTAATTCATTTATTGTAATCTGTTCACAGAGTATTCGTGGATGATATGGTAAGTTTCCAGGATCTAATTTAGAGTCTTTGATTGATTTGAGTTGGAAATTGAAGTTTTTAGACTGAGATCTAAAGAACTCGCATAAAAGATGAAGAACTCGCATGATGGAATTCGCATGGCACTCGTTTTCTTGAAATTCTAAGTGTAGAATTCGCATGAGAGTTGTGAGCGAAATCTTCAGAATTCGCATAAGTTTTCATACGAAAAGTCAGATTTCGCATAATTCTCATATACGAAAATTTTGTTAAAAATATTCCAAGGACAGAATTCGCATATGCTTTTATGCGAAAAGTGAGGAACTCGCATAAAGAAGGATACGAATTGCTAAGAATTCACATCAGGTATCATACAAAATGCTCAGATTTTGCATAAAAAGTTGAAATATTTTTCTAAGTGTTGATTTCGCATTGATACGAATTCTTTGAGTTTTAAATATTTTTTAAGTATAGAATTCGTATCTCTGTTGTTCGAAAAGTTTCATGCGAATTCTCCTTGTTCTGCGAATTCTATTGTGTATGAATTCTATTGTGTGCAAATTTTTTAGATTATGCGAATTCCTAAGTGTTTTCTCTGTTGTGCGAATTTTGTGTGACTTGTGTGAAATTTTTCATACTTAGAAATTTTTATATGTTTTCAGGGTTGACCAAGTTTGACTTTTCCAGATCAAGTTTGTTTCTGAGTTTTTGACGATCATTTCAAGCAGTTTAAAGCTCAAGATGACTTCCAAAGGTGCACTCTCTATCAGTATAGATGTGAAACCTCCGGTTCTATTCAAAGGAGAATACGAACAATGGAAAGACTTATTCTTGAATTTTGTCGACAGGCATACAAATGGAGAGAATATTTTGATGTCTATCATGGAAGTTCCTATGGTTCCTCTTACCATGGAAATCCCAGATGATGAATCCTCTGACAGTGAAGATGGGAATGTGGACAGAGCACAAAAGACAAAGACTGTTCCAAAGAATTTTTCTCAGTACACTAAAGAGCAGAAGAACAGATATAAAGCAGTCAAACAAGCTAATCTCTACTCCTGCAAAGCATACCAAATGAGATCTATATCAAGATAGATATCTACAAGGTAACAGCTAAGAAAAGGTGGGATCAATTACAAAAGATGATGATGGGATCTATGGTTGGTAACCAGATGAAAGTGGCCAACTGCATCAACAGCTATGAAGAGTTTAAGGGCAAAGAGAATGAAAGCCTGGAGGACACTTATGAGAGGTTTGTTTTGTTGTTGAATGAACTGGCGAAGAACAAAGTGAAGAAGAAGCAAATTGAAAACAATGTCAAGTTCTTAAGCATTTTTCAGCCTGAATGGAAGAAACATACACGGAGGATGAAGCAAATGAAGGATCTTAGTGACATTCCTCTACATGAAGTGTATGAAACGTTGAGACAGAATGAGGAGGAAGTTGAGGAGATAAGAGAAGAAGAGAAAATTTCTGAGAAAGTTGTTGATCCCATTGCCTTGGTAGCTACAAAAAAAGAAAAAGAGAAGAAGGATAAGAAGAAGAAGAAAAAGAAGAAATTTGTAATTTCTAGCTCTGTTGATTCTGAAGATATCGATTCTGACTCTGGTGATGGGGAAAACTTAAAGCAAGCTATGCTACTGCTGACTCGTGCATTTCAGAAGAAATTCTACAAGCTAGGATCCAATAGCCAAAGGTACTCGTCAGGGTCAAACAATTATGATCACAAGGTAAAGATTGAAGGAAGAAGATTTGATGAGAAGAGATATGATAGGGAAGAAGTCAGAAGAGAAAATAAAGTTTGTGAATGACTAAAGTGAGAAGAAGTCCGAAGATCTGGTCAAGTACTATAAATGCGGTAAAGTGGGTCATTTTGTCAAGGATTGCCGGAAGCCAACTGTGAGAAACTCAAACTACTATAAGAACAAGATGCTTCTGGCAAAGCAAAAAGAGGCTAGAAATGCATTGATGGTTGAGGATGAGTTTTTCCTGGATCATTCAGAGGATGAGGAAAAATAATAAATAGCTCATATATGCCTCATGGGAAAGGAAGTGAAATATGATGAATCAGATAAGGAGACTTTCGATGAGGTACAACTTAGTTCTTAATCTGATTTCTTAAAACAGATGGAAGCCATGATGGTTGAGCTTCAAGAATTACAAGCAAAACTCAAAAAGGAGAAGAGTAGAGTTGCTAAGAAGCTTCAAACAATTTTTGATCTCAACAAGGAAATTGTTGGGAACAAAAACTTGCTTGATTCTCTAAACAAATCTACGGTTTTTTTTTGAAAAACAAAAATCTTGTCTTGAATCTCAAATTTCTAAAATTGTTTCAAAATTAAATTCTTTCTGAATGTGAGAAACAAGAGTTTGTACTAAAAGTTCACAAATTGCAGGTTGATAATAAAAATTTGCAGAAAAAGGTAAATGGTTTGGAAGAAAAAATTTACACTCGTGGTCAAATAGATCAAACTATTTTTCTAAACACACCAAAGGAAAAAGATGATTTTAAAGAAAAGTGGGGTCTCGGTTACAATAACCCACACTATTTGTAGAAAGCAATCAGAAAACAGTCAGCTTTGTATAATTTTGATTTTCTACAAGTGGTTGATAAACATCCTCATTTGAAACCTAAATTTGTTACCAAATCTTCTGATGATGTTGTGTCAGGATCGAATTCTCCACAAGAATTATGAATACTCAGAAACAATATCAA
This sequence comes from Arctium lappa, assembly GCA_023525745.1. Classification (NCBI taxonomy): domain Eukaryota; kingdom Viridiplantae; phylum Streptophyta; class Magnoliopsida; order Asterales; family Asteraceae; genus Arctium; species Arctium lappa. The sequence goes on from CM042051.1 coordinate 55,574,628, forward strand.
AGAAGTTGCGTAATGACACTTTGATATCCAATGTAACAGTAAACAAACAGTATATGATTAACAACTTGTAAACTTGTATTGAATGATTAAAATCACAAGATTACACACACAACCTCAATCTTGAAGAACAAGCTCTTTCAAGACGAATTCTACTTCTCTAGAATTAGGAACTATGCCTTGAGGTTGATTTTCTCTCTAGAACAAAACTTTAAAATAATTCTAAAACAAAAGTTATCAAAACTATTCTAAACAATACAATATATATACTGAAGATAAAAGATAATTACAATTAATACAATATCTCCAGAATATCTTTCATCATTATCTCTAAGCTTTCCATAATCTTCAGTCCATCCAGCTGTTATCCTCTCCATACGAATTCTTTATCACATAAGCAACATTATTCTTCAGCAGCATTAATACTTTGAGCAGTATCAACTCTAGCAGTACTAACCATGCTCAGCAGCATTAATCTCTTCAAGCAGTACTAACTTTGAACTAGCAGTACTAATCTTGTTGAGCAACATTAATCATCAACTAGCAGCATTAATCACAAAAGTACTAACTAGAAGTATTAACTGTTTTCTTCTAGCAGCATTAACTTTACTTGTGCTTGTACTTGTGCAATTTCTACAGTTCCCAACATACTCCCCCTAACTTGACTTTTAGAAAGAGAAGTGAAGTTCTTCAAATGCTTCTTCAAGATGCTTTCAACACCTCAGGTTCAGTTACCCAAATTTGGATCTAGGCCCAAACTTTGATTTACAGTTCGTCTTACCATAATCTTGACCATTTCTGAATCCTTTGTGCATACTAGCTTGGCTGTTAACATCCCTACTAGCTTCTCCTTGCTATGCTCATAGATTTTGTCAACTGGGTAATATTCATGATAACATTTGTCAATGGTAATCATGTACACTCCACAATTTTCAAAGAGTATCCAATGATCAATCTTTTTGAACACATACTCATGATGAAGATCTTTAATCCTATGCATCACCTTCTCTGGATCAAACATCATACATAAGTATTCCATTGCCACTTTGAGAAGATTTTCTTCATTTCCTTTCAACACAGGCTCGTAGAGTTTCATCCCCACTTTGTACATTTCTTCTATATCTGCTTTTGAACAGCTCCTGATAACTCTCCCCCATGTTGAAAATGCTTCAAATGAACCACCATTTCTTTTGAGTCTAAAGAAATCCTTTCCATTGTCTCTTAGAATATCCCAAAAGATGATCTCTGGAGCCTTCATGGAGATTAGAACAACCTGTACAGGTTTTACTATAGTTGAAGGTGTGACTGAAGGTTCTGCTTCAGTTTCTACTCTTTCTTCCACTCTTGGCCTTTTAGATTGCCTTTTTGAAGCAATTGTCTTCACCCTCTTTGCAGATTTTGCCTCTACACTTACAAACTCAGGCTCTTCCTTCTTTTCTTTTGTAGGTGTAACTTCCTCAGGAAATGGTTGCTGAATGTTTAGATCATGTCTCTCCTTCATTCTTCTTTCAGCCTCTTCCCTTTGTGAGGAGTCCCCTTGAAGCTTAGCCATCTCTTTCTTGTACAGATCCTCGACCTGACTGTATGCCATATTGGTAAACATTTCCCCTTTGACACCAATTGCTCCTCTCAGAAAGTTAATCATTCTTCTTCTTTCCTGATTGGCCAAAAAGGTCTTAGAAGATTGTCTTTTCTACTTTTGAATTGGCATTCTTTTGACAGGTAACTTCTTGGCCCCAGCTGCTTCTTTTAAACTCTTTTGATATTCTGCATTTAGCTTTCTGGCCATTATCTTTGCAAGTTCCCTATCTGTTTCAGTTTGAATCTGTTCCTCCTTTTCCATTTGCTCTTTAAGCTGCTTTGCTATTTCCTCATCCATTTCAATCCGAGTCTTTTTCTTTGAAGGTAGTTCATTTCAACTATCTTTTCCTTTTCCTTTCCCTTTCCCTTCAAAGTTGCTTGACTTGTTTCTTTTCTCTTCTTTGAGATTCCTTCTTCATTGATGACTACTCCCTTGGCCTTTTGACTAGCCTTAGGAGTGTCATTCTTGGTCTTAACCAATGTCTCTGCAATCTCCAGTTCCTCTACAGAGAGCCCTGTTACTGCTTCTTCTGTTTCTCCTGCTTCTTTTGTTTCAGCAGTATTAACTATTTATGTTGCTTCAGCAGCATTAACAGTTTCTGCTGCTTGAACAACTTCAGTTTCTGCCTCTATTACATCCTCTGTATCCCCCTCAACTTCAACTCTCTTTTCAGCTGAACTTTCTTTTTCTGTTTCCCTTTCTTGCTTCTCCCCCTTGTTGGAAGCATCTTGAGCATTGTTCCTCTTCTTTAGAACAAACTGCTTTTTCCTCTTCTTTTGCAGTAACCTTGTCACCATTTTCTTTAGCTTGGCAATCTGGACTTGTTGGGAGAGAACTATAAGTTTAAGTTCTTCTATGTCTTTTCCCTGTTTAAGTACATCCATGTTGATGTTTCCCATGGTTTCCATCAATTCATAATAGTTATATCTGTCCTCACCTTCTCCAGGAGTGTTACCCCCTATTGAAGGATCATGGGATCTTTTATTAGTGGAAGTCTTCTGCCTAGCAGAAGCACTATCCACCCCCGTGGTTTCTTGGCACCTGGGACCTTTGAATGATTGCTCATTCAAAGTTGCCATGAGGGAGGTCTTTGTTATGTTACCACTGTCCTTCTCTGTGCTAGCAGAAGTAGTGCCAGCCTCAGCACCCATATACTCAACCCTTAGAGGGCTTAAAGGCTTAGTGGGGGAAGGTACAAGAAGGGAAGGAGCCTTCTTTACCTATTTCCTTTTGTATGTTTGGGTGATTGGTGAGGTTGGTTTATCAAGAATAGACTGGGGAATTAATTTAGAGTGGGAAGGTTGGGATTGGCTAGCAGTGGGATGGTCTAATGGGGGCCTTGACCCTGCTGCCATACCTTCATCAGTGTGGGACACCACCATCATTGTAGAGAACAATGGGGTGTCAACTCCTTCCGAGTCCCCAGCAGATCTTCTCATATTTGAGAAAACTTTGCCTTTAGGGGGTTTAGGTACATATACCCCATCAAAATGAGGCATATTCGTCAATTCATGGGTGATAACTGCTTGGACAAACCTGGGGTACATATAAAAGCTTTTTTTTTTGCTTCCCAAGTTTGAGACAAGATCACTGAAAATCATTTTAGAAAAATTGTACTTTCTGGCAGTGGCCAAGCACACCAGAGCATAAGCAATGGTGCTACTGAACTCACTCCATCCAGTAGTCTTTTTAGATATACAGTTGTTGGTCCCGGAGGTGCTTAACAAGTTTGTAGAAGGGGGGGTTGAATACAAACACAGAAATTAAAGTTTAATAAATTGTTTATTGATAAATCAAATACAATTTACAAGTTTGTTGCGGAATAAAATTAAGACAAACTCAATCTAAACAAACTTAAGAAACACTAAGATGAGTGCACAAGAATTCAGAGAATGGGGGATTCAGAGAGTATAGAAAACAAGCGTTTCTATATTGATTAAGAAGAGAGCACTCTTCAAGAAGAAGATGTGTTTCTTCTATTTATACCCTATGCATTAAATGCATGGCAGGGTACTTTACACGTGTCGTTCATCTATTGGCTTTGAGTGTCTGACTTTGGGAGACAAGCTTTCGGCCATAATATGAACAGTGTAGTGAACAGAGTTGTTGTACGAATGATGGCAGAGGTAAGGTCCATTCTGACACATCGTACTGGTTGTGCAGTTTAAGACAAAAGAGACTTGAGGCATAAGTTTTGTGATCATTGATCGCTGAGTATCTCTTTCTTTAGAGATACAAAGAAGTTCAGCTATCGCTGAAGCTTTTCCTCATGTTCCTTCGCGTATATGTAGAGTTGTCTTTGCTTCACTGATATCCGCATCAGGTCACTAGTAGACTTCTCTTTGTTCAGCAGCTTCGTCTTCGATTCAGCTATGAACATATGTTGACGCGAGACTTGTCTTCAAGGATTACGTTGGTTGTTTACTTCAGAAACTATCAGTGATAACTTGAACAGACTCAGTCTGATCACTGATAGTGAAACACTAATACATAGAAATGTTTATGAGAGAGACTATCAGCGATAACTGAACAGACTCAGTCTGATCGCTGATGGTGAAACACTAATAAATATTAAAACGTAATTTTCACGAAGTATAGAAGAGGGTATTTATCAAATCATTGAGAGAGTTTGGATCAACAATCTCCCCCTATTTTATAATGACAAAGTAACTAAAGAAAATTACTTTATGATTCAAAATATAGGAATAAAAAGGACTCATAGCATGCATGTCCCAATTACTATTTTGAGGGATCTTTTACAGTACTGACAGGGTTAAGTACATCACTGCAATTTTCATTTAATTCAGGGATAAAATTACAAGATACGAAAATCATAAGTACAAGTGAATAACTAACTACTGTAAGTATAACTAATAGTTTACAGAAAAGGAAATTAATCTATCAGCTATTAAAAGAAGACTTAGGAGGATTGATCATATACTCAGGTATTTCTTCTCCTTTCTGTCTTCGTTCCAAAGATTCTTGGTTGATAATTTCTTTGATTTTCTCAGTAGCAGCGGAGAAGTCACACCATAAGCATAAGAGATCCTTGAGATGATTCAGATGACATATAGCAATCTCAGAGACTCTTTGAAATCTGAGTTCCTCATCATCATCTCTAAAGAACATTCCATAAGGATCGTCAATTACTTGACCACCTTGGAAAAGACCACCAGGAGGCAGAGATAGATCCAGAACTGAAAGATCGGGAGGAGGACCAAACAGTGCATCTCTTGAAAATTTGATAGAAGTTTCATTCCTGATTATGGCGACGTCTTCAGAGGAGGAGGACCCAATTCTTCTCTTGAGTTTCAAAGATTTGGTAGGAAGAGGAGATGGCAGCTTCAGTACAGAAGTGACTCTATTTATGAGGGCTTCAAGAAGTCCTTAAACGTAGCCTCTGTATGTAGATTTGGATTTCTTCAGCGCATCCAAGAACTCTAACCATTCCGTAAATCCGAAGCTCTCAAGTTTGGATACGTACATAGCTTTTTGGGTTCCATCCTCTCTGGTAATCTCCATGGTCACTGAGAGTTGATCCTTCTTCTTGCGACCAGAGATAGTCACGGCTGATATCGGAAGAAGATCAGAACGATAATCCATCTTCTGTTTGCACCATTCGATAGACCTATCGTTGATCTCTTGTTCTTTGGAGCGTTCCTCTTCAATTTCTTTCAGCAGTGCAGCTTGAACTTCCACAGGCTTGCTTTTCAGCTTTTTGTCCTTGACTTGAGAAGATTGAATCTTTAAAGCGAGTTGGGCATCTTGTATGCATTCAGCGATCAGCTTCTCAGCTTTGGCAGATTCTTCCCTTTCGGCTTTAGTGAGGAAGTCGAGCTCTGTGGATGTTTGAAGAGGGACTTTCAGCCGTTGACTTTCTAGTTGAGCGATCATTTCAACTCTTTTCTTCACCACTTCCTCTAACCAATGAGATGGTTGAGAGGGCCTTCCTGGATGGACCAGGGAATATTCTTCTTCTTCTTCATCAATCTCAGCGATAGAGATTGGGATTATTTCTTCAGCGATAGTAGCTGGAATTATTTGTAGTTCAGAACCCTTAAGCAGGGGTGAGAACTGTCTGGATAAAAAATGAAGGAAAGAAGGGATAAGTGTATATTTTGAAAAAGAGAGAGATAAAGGCTAGAAAGAGAGTGGTGTTTGGAAAGGGTAAGAGAGTGATACAATTGAAAGACATACTTGAGAAGGTTTCTCCCCCTCAGATTGTGATCCAGTCCTCAGGCTTTCTTCAGCGATTTGTTCCTTGTTCTTGTTTTGAGAAGGAGCGCCTGAAGATGTTTCACCTCTCACCCCTGCTTTGACAACCTCTTGAAAAGTTGTCCCTAATGCGACGCTCGGTTTGGAGAACCACAGAGATTGGTCTTCATCATCATCGTCGTCGTCATCGGAGGGTTGATCCTTTTCTTGATCTTTAAGATCTGGATCTTCTTGTTCCTCTTCATCCTCATGTTCCTCAACACTATCTTCGAAGAGAGGAACCGAGAATGAAGGTTCAGTTACCTTCTCCTTTGGAGTCTCAGTGTCCCTAGCAGCAGCGATAGTAATTTCTTCGTTCAGATCTTTCTCCCCCACTTTGTCATTATCAGCGGTAAGGGGAAGATGCTCAGCTGCTGGAGTAGCTGTTGAAGCTTTTAGCACTTGTACGTCAGCCTCCAGACGCTTGACCCGATCTTCAACCGCAGGGAAGTCGCACATGGCATCATGGATGAATTCCACAGCGACATTCAGGTTTGTTCGATCATCCTCAGTGAAGGAGGGAGGCAGCGCTGGAGCTAGTGCATTTACCTTCTGTAGAACTTGCTGAAGAAGGGACGTGCAGATGTCAACTTTTGAAGAGAGACCCCGAACTTCAGCGGTAAGAGAATCAAATCGCCCCTGAAAGAGTTGAGAGGACTCTTTGAGTTGGACGACTTGTTGATGAACAGCCGAAAGATGGGAGGTCTCAGCCTTAGAAGAGCTGCTCGTGATCAACTTCTTCAGCTCCTCACCAGCCTGATTGACAGCGTTTGTGGTGTCATTGACGGTGTTGGTGAGAACGTCCACCTTTTCTCCCAGACTGTTGACATGCGTGTCAACAGACGCCAAACTAGGACCTGAAAATAATGTTAGTTCAGATACGGGCTTATTTGGAGAGGTGGGGAAAGAAGTGTTTAGGATTATAGGTGTACCTGACGTATCAAACATTTTGTAGAACTGCATAGATTCCTCAAAAGTTTGATGTTCAGGTCCTATAGGTAAAGAAGAGGTAGCGGGTTCAGAGACCAAATGAGTAGAAAAGGGAAGAGTTTGGGGGATAGAAGTAGGGTTGGGGGTCATCTCAGCGAGTAAGATAGTAGGTGGGGTTATTGATGTTGTGACAGCGATCGAAATAGCTGACACGGCAGGTTGAGTGACTGCTGGAGTTGTGGAGGAAAGACCCACAAATGCATCTAAGGTAGCTTGTTGAGAAGCTCCCTCAGGTATAGTACTAGAGAGTGTACTTTCCTTACTCTTTTTGGCCTTTTTGGAAGGACCAATCGGACTAGCGGATGGTCGTTTAGAAGTAGTGGTAGCGACAGGGATAGAAGAAGAAGGAACCATCTGCGTGGTCGCTGAAGATGAAGAAGAATGGAGAGAGAGACGAGAGCGAAGAAGAGAGATACTTACCTCGTCGGCGAGTGGCTTTACCTCCAGTGATCGTTGACCTACCCTGGCAAAAGTGCCATCATCTTTGGTGGGATAGGTGTTGGGATAGAGGAACTTGATGTACGTACATATGAAACGTACGTATGAGATCCTGGGATCTCGTTCAGGCTTCTCTAATCTCGACCTCAGGTCTTCAAAGATTGATGTAGCGTAGTCAAAGTTTTGACCAGCGATAACGGAGTAGGCCATCTGCAGTTGTGTTTTGCTGGCTTGATCCAACGAACCACTCTTCCCGCTCATGCACTGAATTATGTGCGAGAAGATAAAGTTCAGTTGTGAGGGCATCTGAGCTTGGAGGATCTTGGTGAGCTTCTTGTTGGGAATAGAAGATCTCGGTTTGTTTTCCCAACAATAGCCCATTGCGTCCAGAAATGATATCAGCTCATCATCAGTGGGGAGTGCGTCGAACCCACTCTTTGGTTTGTCAGGGAATCTTAAAGATTTCCTGAGGCTAAGAGCGGTCATGCTCCCTGGCCCCAAGTCCGTGCTGAAAGAGAGAGCAGAGACTCGTTCACCTTTCTTGTTGGTGAGTTCAGTTGCATCAGCAATGAACCAAAACTGCTGGAGTAGAGTCTTGGAAGGCTTAGGATCCACAGTGATCGCGTAAGCTATACATGATTGTTTGAGAAATTCAGCAGCTTCCACCAGATGTGGGTATTTGTCAGCTTGGAAGTCGAGTCTTGCCAAATGATTACTTTTCGTAATCTCAGCTTCAGTGATGGTGAACTTAACTGTCTTGGAAGCGACAATCTCAGGCTGTGTCATTTCTGCTATTGAAAGAAACATGATAGAAGAAATGATTATGATTAAAAATAATATGATTACCAGTTTCCATAGAAGAAGGGAAACTGGAAAAATATCAAGTTATTTTTAGGAATAGAAAAATAGTGTTCTGGGTAGAAAGAATGAAGAACACTTTAAAAACCAAAGGTTTTTATTTAAAAAAAACATAAAATCAGAAAGAATGATCTTTAGTTTTTAGAAAAAAAAAAGTTTTATAAAATCCATGAAGAACAAGAACGAGTAGGATTTTAAAAAGAATAGAAAGCATACGAACAATGCACATAAACATGAAATAAACATGTTTATTGTGAAGAAGAAGAGTTGCAGATTCAATATTATGGGTTTACTTGCTTGAGTGTTCTTGAGAGAGAGAGAGAGTATTTCTTGCTTTGTAAGATTAGAAAGCGTAAGCCAAAAAGAATGAGGCATTCTTTCCTTTTATACGAAGAGAGAGAAAAAGGAGAGAGAAAGAATGAAGCGGGAAAACAAATGCTCATCATGACATGGACACGTTCCACGATGTTGATTGGATAGAAGAGCAACGGACGAACGTGTCAGAAAAGGCATGTCATGGTTTGTCGGTTCAAATGACGTCATAGAAGAGAGACTGTTCAGTTGTCCGTTTTGAAATTATCGCTAAAGAAAAGTCAGCAATAGATTTTTTTTTAAAGTATCCCTGTTAGTAAAGATGGGGATAGATTTTCTTTTAAAAGGATCACTGACAAGAAATATCAGTGATAAATTTAATTTCAAAAAGCTTTTAATCATTTGAAGAAAGATTCAGTGATTAAGGTTTATATTTTGAAAAACATCTCAACTGAATGAAGATTCAGTTGTAGGAAAAAAAAACATACCTGGGAGTTAGAATGTTTATCAGAGAGAATGAGGAAAAGGGGAACTTTTGATTACTGACACAATACATGAATGCTGAAGAATTATTCTTCAAGGTTTAGCATTCCAAGCTCACTGATGAGAAAGTTGAACCTTGTCTCATCAAGAGGTTTGGTGAATAGATCAGCAAGCTGAAAGTCAGTAGGGATAAAATGAAGTTCAATATCACCATTTATCACATGATCTCTGATAAAGTGATATCTGATCTCAATGTGTTTCGTCTTTGAATGTAGCACTGGATTATTTGCTATAGCGATAGCACTAGTACTGTCGCAATAGATAGGAATCTTTGACAGCTGAAGGTCATAATCTAATAGTTGATTTCTCATCCACAAGATTTGAGAACAACAGCTTCCAGCGGCTACGTATTCAGCTTCAGCTGTGGAAGTGGACACAGAATTTTGCTTCTTGCTTGTCCAGCTTACCAGCTTTCCTCCCAGAAGTTGACATCCACCATTGGTACTCTTTATGTCGAGTTTACAGCCTGCAAAATCACTATCAGAATAACCAGTTAGATCGAACCCTGAGTCTTTGGGATACCAAAGACCGAGGTTAGGATTTCCTTTCAGATATCTGAAAATTCGCTTTACAGCGATCAGATGGGATTCCTTGGGTTCAGATTGATAGCTTGCACATAAACAAGTAGAGTACATAATGTCAGGTCGGCTCGCTGTAAGATATAGCAGGGAGCCTATCATTTTTGTATAGGCAGAGACATTAACAGGTTTTTCAGAAGGATCTTTGTTAAATGTCAGGGGTGGTGCCATAGGAGTTTTCATCGCTGAAGTTTGTGTGAGATCAAACTTCTTCAACATATCTTTAACATACTTACCTTGGCAGATAAAAGTACCTTTTTCAGATTGTTTAATCTGAAGACCAAGAAAATATGTCAGGCCACCCATCATACTCATTTTATATTCTTTCTTCATTCTTTCAGCGAAGCGAGTACACAGAGATGGGTTAGTAGAACCAAATATTATGTCATCAACATATATTTGTACAAGAATTATATGACCTTTTATCTTTCTGAAAAATAACGTATTATCAATTTTGCCACATTCAAAATTTTCAGATATAAGAAAAGATGAGAGAGTGTCATACCAAGCACGAGGGGCTTGTTTTAGACCATAGAGAGCCTTATCCAATTTATAAACATAATTTGGATACTTAGGGTCATAAAACCCTGGTGGTTGTTCTACATAGACTTCTTCATTCAGCTTTCCATTTAGGAACACTGATTTTACGTCCATTTGATAAACGATGAAGTCTTTATAGACTGCATAAGCTAAGAATAGTCGAATTGCTTCGAGCCTGGCAAAAGGGGCAAAGGTTTCATCATAGTCTATGCCTTCCTCTTGTCTGTATCCCTGAGCAACAAGTCGAGCCTTGTTGCGGGTTACAGTTCCATGTTCATCTAACTTGTTTCTAAACACCCATTTGGTGCCTATTACAGTTTTATCAGATGGTCTAGGAACGAGATTCCAAACTTTGTTTCGAGAAAATTCAGTCAGCTCTTCTTGCATAGCGCTGACCCAGTTTGGATCTCTAAGGTCATCATCAGTCTTCTTTGGTTCTATTAAAGAGAGAAAATTTACACAGGGACAGATATTACCTGAGCTTCGTCGTGTCTGAATACCTGCTTCGAGATCACCAAGAATTTGATCTATTTGGTGGTCTTTGGTCCATCGCTGAGCAAGAGCATGATTGCTTAACTTAGAGGTTGGATCAACAATTGGAATGTTTACTGATGAGGACGTTTGAGGTTCATCAGCGATTAACTGTTGAGTAGATTCACTAGAGAGGTTTTCAGACGAAGGCAGATTTGATGGTAGTAGTGTGTTTAGAGGTTCTGCTGAGACCCATGAGGTGGATTCAGCGGTAGGATGTATAATGTTCGGATCATCATCAGCGGTTGGAGGATCAGAATGCTGATGGTTTGAGAAGAAAGGTTCTGTTTCTCTGTAGTGAGAAAGCATTCAAACATTTAACTCTTCATTGTCAGCGATTGGTTTGGAGTTCGCTGAGCGAGTTTCATCAAAAGTGACGTGAATTGTTTCTTCTACGGTTTATCTTCTCTTGTTGAAGACTCTGTAGGCTTTGGAGATGGAGGAATATCCTAGAAATATTCCATCATCGGCTTTTGGGTCGAACTTTCCAAGTTGATCTCTGTTGTTTAAGATAAAGCACTGACAACCAAAGATATGAAGAAAACTGATAGAAGGCTTCCTTCCAAGAAAAAGTTCATAAGCTGTCTTACCAAATCGCTTTATTATCAGCGATCTGTTTTGAGTAAAACATGCAGTGTTTACAGCTTCTGCCCAAAATTGAGTAGGGAGGTGAGAATCGCTAAGCATTGATCTAGCAGCTTCTATGATCATTCTGTTTCTTCTTTCAGCGACTCCGTTTTATTGAGGTGTTCTTACTGAAGAGAAGTTGTGAGAGATTCCCTTGTTCTCAAAGAAATTGTTCAGGGAACTATTTTTGAATTCAGTTCCATGATCACTTCTTATTGAACGAACAGTAAGATTGTTCAGCACTTCCATCTTTTTCACAAAAGATATTAGTTCTTCTGGAGTATCACTCTTACAGCGAAGAAAGATAACCCAGGTGTAGCGAGAATATTCATCTACAATGACAAGCGTGTATTTCTTTTCAGCTATTGATTGGATGTTGACAGGGCCAAACAGATCCATATGCAAGAGCTGAAGAGGACTTGTCACTGAGGAAACTTGTTTCGACTTGAAACTAGCTTTTGTTTGTTTTCCTTTTTCACATGCTGAGCAGAGAGATTCTTTAGCATATGAGTGCTGAGGAAGACCAGAAACCAGTTCCTTAGATGAGAGAGAATTCAGGGTTTTGAAATTTAGATGAGAGAGCCTTTTATGCCATAGCCAATTGACATCAGAAGAGGCCTTAGAGAGAAAACATAAGTTTTCAGTGATAGTAGAGTCCATATCTATTACATAGACATTTTCACTGCGATAACCACTGAGAGCAAGTTTTCCTTTTTCATCTACCACTGAATATGCTTTCTTAGAAAAGCGAACTTCATAGTCTTTGTCACATAGCTGACTGATGCTTAGAAGGTTGTGCTTCAGTCCATCTACATAAGCGACTCTTCGAAAGGTAGTTGTCCCATTGCTGAGGACACCAAACCCTCGGGTAAATCCTTTTCCATTTCCACCAAAGGTCACAGAGGGACCTTTCTCTTCCTTCTATTCAGTGAGCAGGTCTCTTTGTCTAGTCATATGACGAGAACATCCACTATCGAGATACCAGATGCCCTTTGATCCCTGCACACATAAGGAAGATTAAGCGTTGTTTGGTACCCACTTTTCAATGGGTCCTTCAGAGTTAGTGGATAAGGAAGGTTCAACAGTCTTCACAGCTGATGAAGATTCAGCTTTAGTGGTAATCTTCACTTTGGTTAATTTCTTAACCTTAGTGGTATATTTCTTCACTTTAGCTGTTTTATCAGCTTTGGTGACATTTGGACATTAACTTGCAATATGATCAGTAAAACCACAGTGATAACATTTTCTGTATTTGAAAATGGTTTTAGGACCAGTAGAAGGTTTTGCAAGTTTAAGATGAGCAGGACCAGGTCCGAGAAGGCTTTTCTCATGAGATATGGGAGGAATTTTTATTTCCTCAGATCTCGTTGGTCTAAGGTCAATCTTTAGCTTTGGAGGACAGAGATAAAAAATTTCTATCACAGAGTTAGAGGATTGCTTAGCTGAATGTTTAGAAGGAACTTTCAGCTTTGCTTTCCTGGTTGCCTTCTGAGGAAGGAGAATGGACTTTCTTTTATCCGTAGACTTAGTGTCTTTGGATTTTTCCTCAGAGATGGGATTTGAAGAAGAACAGGGATAGAATTGATTATAAGAAGTGACAAACGTTCCAAACTTAAGCGAGGAACTTTCTTCTTTAGTTACATCCTGTGGTTTCCAAAAACCAAGACCAGTTCTATCACTTTCAGGAATTTGAGCATTTATTATCTCAGAGATTTTTGTTGATGATTTGCACCATTTTTCAACATGAGCCTTTTCTGCTTTTAGAGCAGCGATGGCTTGTTCGCGTTCAATGTTGATGATTTCATTTATAATGACTTGATCTTTCAACTTTTCTTCTAAAAGATTTAGTTCACTGATCTTTTCATGACATTTCTCTAGCTCTTGAGTTAAATATACATTTTTATTTTTAGCTTGAATTTTGTCGTTTAGAGCATTATAAAGGTCAATCGTCAGCACATCAAAAGCGCGACTTCTCTCTGCTTCAGGCAGAGAGGGATTTGTAGAGATAGATACCTGAGATGATATGTAGCTCATAGAAGGTTGAGATGGTTCTTCTACTTCTTCTTTAATCTCAGCCATGAGGCAAAGATTAGTGACTTCTTCTTCATCAGAAGATGATTCTTCTGATTTACCCCAGTCGTGTTCTTCAGCTATGAGACCTTTACCTTTTCGCTGATAGCTTTTCAGCTTTTGATATTTGTTCTTCAGTTTATGGTATTTGTCATCACTGAATCTTCTTGAGGTAGAAGGTTTGAAGACCTTTTTCGACCTGCACTCACTAGCAAAATGTCCAATTTTTTCGCAGTTATAGCAAGTGGCAGTAGCCTTATCAACCGGAGTTGATTTTGGCTTTTTAGTAAGAGAGAGAGGTTTACTTCTTCGGAAGTTACTCTTTCTTGCAAATCTCTTAAAAGAGTTTGTCAAGAGTGCTAAGGACTCATCAAACTCTGAAAGATCAGGGTCTGATAGATCCTCAGATTCAGAATCTAACTCAGTGATGGTGAGAGTAGATCGTTGAGAGGGAATTATCTCTGAAGAGACTAAAGCAACAGGAGTGCTTTTGGAGTCTTTAGAATCTTTTACAAGATTCTTCTTCAGGAGATTAGATTGCTCATAGTTGATCAATATTCCATACAGAGTGCTTAGAGAGAGAGTATGTAAGTCTTTTGTCAGCTTAAGACATACTGAATAACTGTCCTAGCTTTCAGGAAGACTTTCCAAGAATTTTGTTAGGACCTCAAAATTAGAATAGGTCCTACTGATAGTTCTTAGGTCAATGATTAGGCAGTTAAACCGCTGATGAACGTCAGAAAGAGATTCATTCTTACCAGCGATAAAACTTTCATACTGTCTTACCAAGTTAATCTTTCGAGTCTCTTGGATTTAAGTGGTGCCCTCATATTGAACACATATGGTTTCCCATATTTCTTTAGAAGTTTTCAGATGCATGATGGAATGGAAAACTTCATCAGGCAGAGCCATTGAGATAATGGTCTTTGCTCTTGCATCTATGTCTACCTTCTTTTTATCTTCATCACTCCACTGTCTTATTTCCTTAACGACATATCGTTTAGGGACAGCTTCAGTGGTGGCAGTAGCGGGAACCGCAGCTATAATTCTAACAGGTTCATAGGGTCCGTTTTCTATATATTCAGGTATAGTAGGATCCGCACCTTCAAGAAATAGCATCATTCGATTTTTCCATAGTGAAAAGTTATCTCTACTAAATCGAGGAGGTTTAGAAAGTGAACCATTATCATAGTAGTTTGTGTTTGTGTTTAGTGCCATTTTAGAATAGCAAGGAAGTGTATTCAACAAGATCTTGTTTATTAGTTTAAACAAACTGCTCTGATACCACTTGTTGGTCCCGGGGGTGCTTAACAAGTTTGTAGAAGGGGGGGGGGGGTTGAATACAAACACAGAAATTAAAGTTTAATAAATTGTTTATTGATAAATCAAATACAATTTACAAGTTTGTTGCGGAATAAGATTAAGACAAACTCAATCTAAACAAACTTAAGAAACACTAAGATGAGTGCACAAGAATTCAGAGAATGGGGGATTCAGAGAGTATAGAAAACAAGGGTTTCTATATTGATTAAGAAGATAGCACTCTTCAAGAAGAAGATGTGTTTCTTCTATTTATACCCTATGCATTAAATGCATGGCAGGGTACTTTACAAGTGTCGTTCATCTATTGGCTTTGAGTGTCTGACTTTGGGAGACAAGCTTTCGGCCATAATATGAACAGTGTAGTGAACAGAGTTGTTGTACGAATGATGGCAGAGGTAAGGTCCGTTCTGACACATCGTAGTGGTTGTGCAGTTTAAGACAAACGAGACTTGAGGCATAAGCTTTGTGATCATTGATCGCTGAGTATCTCTTTCTTTAGAGATACAAAGAAGTTCAGCTATCGCTGAAGCTTTTCCTCATATTCCTTCGCGTATATGTAGAGTTGTCTTTGCTTCACTGATATCCGCATCAAGTCACTAGTATACTTCTCTTTGTTCAGCAGCTTCGTCTTCGATTCAGCTATGAACATATGTTGACGCGAGACATGTCTTCAGGGATTACGTTGGCTGTTTACTTCAGAAACTATCAGTGATAACTTGAACAGACTCAGTCTGATCACTGATAATGAAACACTAATACATAGAAATGTTTATGAGAGAGACTATCAGCGATAACTGAATAGACTCAGTCTGATCGCTGATGGTGAAACACTAATACATATTAAAACGTAATTTTCACTAAGTATAGAAGAGGGTCTTTATCAAATCATTGAGAGAGTTTGGATCAACAACAGTGCATAAGGGTATGGACAAAGAAATGCCATTGGGGTGAAAATTTGGCTTTTAAGAACTTAAACACACCCAATCGGCCTCCATACCCCATTCTTGTAAGAGTAGAAAACAGTTCATCATTAGAGATAGAAGTTATACCAGAGGCATCGTCTAGACGTAGACTGATGCGAATTACCTCTTCACTAACTGTTAAGGGCTTGCCACACACCTTTGTCTTGATCATTTGCACACCATTCTCAGTAACAAGGGTCACATGTGCCCAAAATTGCCTTTGATGCTCGATAAAGATTGATGGCGAGGAAATCCACAATCCACAGTAAGAGCATGAGCAATGTGGGTTGTCTTGAGGAAATCCACAATCTGGTGGAAACCAGCGGCTTGTTTGGGCTTCAGTAGCATCGCGATTTCATTGTGCTCGTCTATGAAAGCCATTGATGCCATTGATCTTGGACGTTCTTGCCTGAAAACTTTGAACTTGAGAGAGAAAGGGTTTAGAGCGCAAGTGAACAGTATGCAAAGAGTCGTTATGAACTTTTTAGGCGGGCAAAAGGCATTTATAGTATTCGGGACATAAGCAGTATTAACTAGCAAGCAATATTAACGGCGAGCAGTATTAACTACTAGCAGTAGTAACTAACGAGAAGTATTAACTGAGAGCAGTATTAACTACTAGCAGTATTAACTAACTAGCAGTATTAACTACTAGCAGTATTAACTAACTAGCAGTATTAACTAACTAGCAGTATTAACTGAGAGCAGTATTAACCACTAGCAGTATTAACTAACTAGCAGTATTAACTGAGAGCAGTATTAACCACTAGCAGTATTAACTAACTAGCAGTATTAACTAAGAGCAATATTAACTACTAGCAGTATTAACTAACTAGCAGTATTAACTGAGAGCAGTATTAACCATACTTACTCTTTTAAGCTTGTGATACACTGAGTATTGCTATATATATCCTGAAAAAGAAGATTAGTAACACCACAAATAAACAATATACAAGTATGTAACTACTTTTTGAGAATGTGCTTATTCAGAGTTGATCATTCCCACACTTATTACCAAGAAAGTGAATCTACCCACATCAAAGGCTTTGGTGAATAGATCAACAAACTGGTTATCAGTATGAACTTTCACAACTTGAATAAGTTTCTTTTCATTACAGTCTCTTATAAAGTGATACCTGATCTCAATGTGCTTTGTCTTTAAGTGCTTGACAGGATTATTCACAATGCTAATAGCACTGCTATTATCAATAAAAATTGGAGTGTGTAGAAAGGTTACCCCATAGTCCAGCATTTGATTCTGAATCCATAAGACTTGAGAACAGCAACTAGCAGCTGCTATGTACTCTGCCTCTGTTGTAGATGTGGACACTGTGGTTTGTTTCTTGCACTGCCATGACACTAGTCTTGTACCCAAAAACTGACATCCTCCAGAAGTAGATTTTCTGTCCAAGTTTGCTCCACCTAGATCACTGTCTGAGTATGCAAGTAGGTCAAATGGTGAGTGATGAGGATACCAAAGTCCCAATCTGGGTTGCCCTTTGAGATATCTGAATATCCTCTTAACAGCTTGATAGTGAGATTGTTTTGGCCTAACTTGGAATCTTGCACATACACATACTGGAAACATAATATCTGGCCTAGAGGCTGTAAGATACATGAGAGAGACAATCATGGACCTATAATGATGAACATCCATATCCTCCCCCTCAAGATCTGCTGTTATCTGCTTGTGTGTCTCCATAGGTGTGCTGGCAGGATTTGAATCTGAGAAACCAAACTTGGTTAGAATGTCCTGCACATACTTGGACAGACAGATAAAGATTCCATCTGACTTCTATTGAACTTGGAGTCCAAGGAAGAAAGTAAGTTCTCCCATGGAACTCATCTTGAACCTTTGATGCATTACTTCCTCAAACTCCTTGCACATGTTGTCTCTTGTGGATCCAAAGATAATATCATCAACATAGATTTGGACCAGCAAGATATCCTTCTTCTTTCTCTTGATGAATAGAGTCTTATCAATGACTCCTCTTTCAAAGCCATTTTCCAAGAGATATGATGACAGAGTGTCATACCATGCTCTTGGAGCTTGATGTAGTCCATAAAGTGCTTTATTCAATTTGTATACCCTGTCTGAATAGCTTGGGTTTTCAAACCCTGATGGTTGACAGACATATACTTCTTCTTCAATTGAGCCATAAAGAAATGCACTTTTGACATCCATTTGATAGACTTTGAATTTCATATAGGAAGCATAAGCCAGAAATAATCTAATTGCTTCTATCCTAGCCACAGGTGCAAATACTTCTTCATAGTCTATTCCCTCTTCTTGTGTATACCCTTGAGCCACCAACCTTGCTTTGTTTCTTATAACTATGCCTCTTTCATCTCTCTTATTTCTAAAGACCCATTTTGTTCCTATTGCTCTTTGGCCTTTAGGAAGGTCTACCAGATCCCAAACATCTTGCAGCTTGAACTGCAGTAGCTCTTCTTCCATGGCTTCTATCCAACTGGACTCTTTCATAGCATCATGTGCCTTCTTAGGCTCAAGCTGGGATAAAAAGCAAGAGAGCACTGTATGCTGTTGTTCTTGCATTTCTTGCAGCCTGCTTTGATTTCTAGTCATCATAGGAGAAGATATATCTCCTATTACCAGCTGTGGAGGGTGATCCTTATGAATTCTGGTGTGATGACTAGGTTCTTCATTAAGTCCCACCTCTAGATTTGAGTCATTCAACTCCACTGAGGTGCTTTCAGCAGCTACTTGTGGTTCTTGATTTTCTTGATTCTCCTCATCTCTACTTTCTTCTTCACTCTGATTTGGTCCAGTAGATTGTTCCTTTTCACATAAATCCACTGTTGGTATGGGAAAGATCACAGATTGAGATATACTATCTTGAACTTGTGTAGTTCCTGATCCTCCACTCCCTGAACCTGCATAATCATCACTACTGAAACCAAAAGAGTTAGTTAGTGAGTCAATGTCAAACAGCCACTGAGGACCAGATCCAATAGGATTTGGTATGTTCTCATTGCATTTGACATTGTCACTTTCTTCAGATATTCTAGAAGAAGAGTTAAAAACTCTGTAAGCCTTACTCTGAGATGAGTAACTAACAAGAAATCCATCATCTGCTTTGCTATCAAACTTACCTAAGTGAGATTTGGTATTGAGAATGGTACAAGGACACCCAAAAGGTTTGAAAAATCCAATGAAAGGTTTTCTTTTATTTAAAAGCTCAAAAGGGGTCTTGTTCTTTGGCTTGACCACTAGAACTCTGTTTTGGACATAACATGCAGTATTAACTGGTTCAGCCCAGAAGGTAATTGGCAGTTTTGAATCAGCCAACAGAGATCTAGCAGCCTCTATTAGTGTCCTATTCCTCCTCTCAGCAACTCCATTCTGTTGAGGAGTCCTGGGGGCACTATATTGTCTCTCAATTCCTTTTTCTTCACAAAAGGTGTTTAGATCAAGATTTTTAAATTCAGATCCATTGTCTGATCTAATGACTTTTACTCTTTGATTAGATTGGTTTTCAATTCTTAGGATAAAGGATTTGATCAGTCCACTTGTCTCATCCTTAGTCCTTAGAAAATATACCCAGGTAAATCTAGAGTAATCATCAACAATAACCAAGCAGTAAGATTTCTTGCCTATACTCGTAACATTTGTAGGACCAAACAGATCCATATGCAATAACTGGAGACAAGAAGAAATTGTATTTATCTCTTTGGTCTTATGATAAGTTTTGTGATGTTTGCCTTTAAGACATGCAACACAATGATCATCACATGAAAATATTTTTGAAGCTAAACCTCTTACAAGGTTGTTTTTAACAAGTTTCTTCATTGTCTTGAA
The DNA here is from genome assembly GCA_023525745.1 of Arctium lappa. Taxonomy (NCBI): domain Eukaryota; kingdom Viridiplantae; phylum Streptophyta; class Magnoliopsida; order Asterales; family Asteraceae; genus Arctium; species Arctium lappa. Next base: position 55,594,053 of record CM042051.1, read on the forward strand.
ATTCATGTGACACATCCTTCTGTACCAGAGAGAGGATTCATCCACAGAAGCTTTTGAAACAAGACAATTTAGGGATGAATCACTATCAACATTGTCCATATCTAGACAATAAACATTGTCCTTTCTTGGAGTTCTAAGTAGTATCATGCTTTCATCAACTACTTTGAACCCTGGAGCAAGGAACATACACTATGTATTAGTAAACACTATGCTATGTTGTTTGTCACAAACCTGTGATACACTTAACAGGTTGTACTTCAATTGATCAACATAGTAGACATCCTCAAATGTCATCTTACCTTTTGTAACATTACCTTTTCCACTTATTTTACCACCAGTAAGATTATCTCCAAATGCAACATGTCCTCCATTGATATGCTTGAAATCCTGAAGGCATGACATGTTGCATGTCATGTGCCTAGAGCAACCACTATCAACATGCCATATGCTCTTTCCCTTGAGTTGTTGGTTGCCCTGCACATAAAATAATTCAGTTAGTATGAATTAGGAACCCAAGCCAAAGTGGTCTTGGGTACCCCTTTCTCATCAAAATATTTACATTCCTTCTTGACAAGATTTTTAAACTTTGACTCCTCATTTCTGGAGTACTTTGTCACAATGATTGGTTTGGAAACACATTTGCTAGAAGTAGTACTGGTTTTAGAAGTACTAACTGCATTAGCAGCACTTGCATGCTTAGCGGTACTAACCTTATTAGAAGTAGTAACTGTGTTAGCAGCAGTAACTGTGTTAGCAGTATTAAAATTTTCAGCAGTACTAACACTGGTAGCAGCAGTAATGCTTCTAGCAGCACTATCTCTGTCAGCAGTACTAACAGTTTTAGTGCTTCTAGGCACCCATATTTTGATACTTTCTTTTAAAACCTTTTTCTTCATGGGTCCTTTGGTTTCAACAGATTTCTTCCCCATATGTTTCTTTCCAGCCTTCCTATAACCAACAGGTTTTTGCACAGATCTTTCAAAGTTCATCTGTTGGTTAATAGGATTGAAGAAACAGTACTTAGCCAAATGATTCAAATTGCCACATATGAAACAGGGTTTTGGTCTGATTATTTTATTCAGATCAACTCCTTGTTTCTGAGCCCATTGATTATTCCAGTTTCTTTGGTTACCTCTTTTTATACCAGAATTTAGGCTCTTAGATTTATTGCAAACACACTGTTTACAAGATCCAGGATTCACAACAGTGGTTTGTTTGTAATGGACCTTGTTATCCTCTCCTTTGGTCTTCTCTATCTCCTTGGACTTAACCCAGATTTTTCCACATCCCTCATTGGTGATAATGTTGTTTTCTAATGGTATCTCTTTACTCACAGCAGTATTCCTATTCTTACTGGCTTCTTTCTCAGTCAAATCCTTAACTACTACCTTATCCAAAGGATCTACCTTAAATGCTTCATCAGACAAGTCCTTTTTCTCCTTGGTCTCTAACAAGTCTGAAGTAGGAGAGATATAGTTGTTGTTGTAAGGAGGGGGTGTGTTGTTGTATCCAATACCAGGCTTCATCTTATCATGAATCTGAGCCTTTAGAAGAGAATCCATTGCTTTTGAAGCATATGAAAACTTTTCAATATCAAGCTTAACCTTAGATAGTTCCTCTTTCAACCTATCATTCTCTTCAATGGACTTAGACAGTTTGGTCTCTAACTCATTCTTTTCCCACTTCCAATAGTTTGTGTCTTAAGTGTGTTGAAGTTCATTAGCTTGAAAGCCTTTGATTTGTTCTTCAAATCTCTCTACTATCAACACATAGTCTCTTCTGTCCTTTTCTAATCTTTTGAGGTCATCACACATACTTTGGTTGTGATCCCTGTACCTTTTGACAGTGTCTATGCAAGATTGAGTACACAGATTAGAAATTACCTCAGAGGGGAGATCAGACACCTCTGCCATAAGAGCTTGATTCTGAATGGCTTCCTCAGCTTGGTCACTCCAGTCAAACCCCATTCCTTGTTGAGAAACAAGGGCTTGAGCAGGGTTCTTGTTTTGATTGTAGCCTCCATTCTGAGCTTGTTGGTGGTTGTTGTTTAGAACACCACTTCTACACTCTCTAGCAAAGTGTCCCTTCATGTGGCCCTTATAACATTCCACCTTTGTCTTGTCAAAACCAGCTCCATCTTCTCTTCTTTGAGAGAAGTTGTTCCTCCATGTTCTTTTAATAAACTTCTTCACCCTCATAAATAACATGGCCATCTGCCATTTAATGTCCATCTCCTCCAAGTCATCAGGGTGAAGTTGATCCAGATCATCATTAATCAATGAATTGTTGCTGTGACTAGACAAAAAGGCTTCAAAGACAGTTTCAATGCCTTTTTCTGAATTCACTCAGCTGGAAGCACTAACTGCTTCAGGGTTGGCAGTAGTATCAGTAGATGCTGATAGAAGTGCAGCATTGTGGATATACCCAATAGGCTTCTTCTTGGTTTCTACCTCAGTTTCAAAAACTCTTAGATCATTATATAGATCATCAAGTTCCTTCTCTTCCAGATTGTCACTCTGTCTATATGAGACAGTGTACATAGTCCATTCATCCCCAACAGATCTGAGGAACTTTCTGTTGATATCATCTTGCTCCATCTTCACTCCTACAGTAGCCAGTTCACCAATGAGCTTGTTGAACCTATCAAAAGTTTGAGTCATAGACTCATTCTTTGAAGAAGTGAAGTTCTCATATTGCTGCTTTAGAACATCTCTTTGATTTCTTTTGATGCTTTTAGTTCCAACAAATCTTTTCTCTAGAGCATTCCAGAGAATCTGAGCATCAGTGCAGTTGCAAAATTGATGCTGATATTCATTGGGAATGGCCAAGAGCAGAGTGCTCAAGGCCTTCATCTCTGTCTGTCTGATCTTCCTCTCACCATCTGTCTTTGGTGGAGGTCTTTTCCCATCTGGTCCAATCTTTCCTGCTTCAGAAGGACCATTCTCAATGATATCCCACATTGAGTAGTCAGTGAGAAGAATGTATTGCCTAATTCTGATCTTCCACATGTCAAACTCACTGGGTTTGAGCATTGGAACCTTAGAGACCAGAGTGCTGTTTGATTCTGCAAAATTTTCCATGATGAATGACTAGATGTTTCTGAGAGAACAGGCTCTGATACCACTTGTCAGGATCGAATTCTCCACAAGAATTATGAATACTCAGAAACAATATCAAAGAAGTTGCGGAATGACACTTTGATATCCAATGTAACAGTAAACAAACAGTATATGATTAACAACTTGTAAACTTGTATTTAATGATTAAAATCACAAGATTACACACACAACCTCAATCTTGAAGAACAAGCTCTTTCAAGACGAATTCTACTTCTCTAGAATTAGGAACTATGCCTTGAGGTTGATTTTCTCTCTAGAACAAAACTTTAAAATAATTCTAAAACAAAAGTTATCAAAACTATTCTAAACAATACAATATATATACTGAAGATAAAAGATAATTACAATTAATACAATATCTCCAGAATATCTTTCATCATTATCTCTAAGCTTTCCATAATCTTCAGTCCATCCAGCTGTCATCCTCTCCATACGAATTCTTTATCACATAAGCAGCATTATTCTTCAGCAATATTAATACTCTGAGCAGTATTAACTCTAGCAGTACTAACCATGCTCAGCAGCATTAATCTCTTCAAGCAGTACTAACTTTGAACTAGCAGTACTAATCTTGTTGAGCAACATTAATCATCAACTAGCAGCATTAATCACAGAAGTACTAACTAGAAGTATTACTGTTTTCTTCTAGCAGCATTAACTTTACTTGTGCTTGTACTTGTGCAATTTCTTCAGTTCCCAACATGTTGAGGCCAAGGAAGACGAGAAAAGAAAGAACACAACAAGAATGCAACTACCATTCTCCTATAAAAAGTTGAATGATAGTTATCTTTCTGAACAACCAAAGTTTTTGTCAAATGATTATTTTGAAAGCTACTCTACAAAGGAGTTGGAAGCAAAACCTGTTAAAGTCAAACTTTATGTTCCTCCACTCGTTCTAGAAAGCAAAATTGTTGAGCTTCAAAATGTTTTAGATGATGAAAGAACTTTAATTGAAATTGAGAAAATTATGTTTTCTACGGTTATGAAGAACACTGTTTTTAAATATGATCAAAAGATGTGTTCAAATTCTTTCAAGGCACCTCAAGTTCTTGATGATGATTTTGATGACTTATTTGCGGATACAAATGAGTTTTTAAATTCCGATGGTCGTGTTAATAAAAGTGTTGAGATGTTTGATTTCACTTCAAAACTTCCAGATCATTCTGATTTTATTATCAAATCTGATGCTTTACCTGGTGTTTTTGAGAAAGGTGAATCATCAACTAAGGTTGATGAATCAGTTCTTGTGAGTACCTATTCTTCTAAATGTAAAAAGCAAAGGAAAAGGCGCTCACAGAAACGAACTAACACAGGTAAGCAAAAGAAAAGACAAACTCAGAAATCTCATGTTCCTAACAAAGTCAAATCTTTTGTTTCAGAATTGAGCAAGAAAAGGTCTGAAGTGAAATTTGAATGGCGATCTAAGAAGAAGATTGAAGAGCTTACAAAATCATTCCCTGAATCTGACTGTAATAGGATTTTTGTTAGTGATAGTGATTTAGTTGGTAAAATTGCTTTTCATAAACAAAAACTTGTAACTTCTTACAAGTAGTATTCAATAAAACAATTACTCCAATTATCTCCATCTACTAAAAAGTCTTCTACATATCGTCGGACTGATTTTGTGACTCGACAATATTATTATCTTTGGTTTGGAACATATCATGTATATAATTCATTTGTGTCAAAAGTTTTTCAAAAGATCAGAGGGTTCAAATTCATATGGATGCCAAAATCATGTACTAACACTGTAAGACCCATCTATAAATGGGTACCTAAACCAATTGTTTCCTAATTTCTTATGTTCAGACCCGTCATATGTGCCACTTGGATTTTGGTTGCTCCAAGCATATGACCGGGCAGAAAGATATATTATCTAATTATACAGATAAATTTTGCGGGAACGTTCATTTTGGAAATGACCAGTTTTCACCGATTCTCGGATATGGTGATGTTGTACAAGACAATGTAACGATCAAGAAGGTGAGTTATGTAGATGGACTAGGACATAACCTATTCAGCATTGGTCAGTTCTGTGACAAAGATTTAGAGGTAAATTTCAAGGCCAAGAGATGTTATGTGAGAACTGAAGACGGAAAAGAACTCTTGGTCGGGACGGTAAAGTCAAACCTCTACACGATTAATTTGTTAAAAGTCAAGAATGATAATGAGGTGTGTCTACTTTCAAAAGCCTCTATGCAGCAGAGCTGGTTATGGCATAGATGGCTATCTCATCTCAACTTTCGGTATATCAACAAGTTGGTCACTGGTAACTTGGTGAAAGGACTTTTGGAGCTTAAATATGTCAAAGAACATCTATGTGTTGCATGTGAGAAAGGCAAGATGAAAAGAGTTGCTCATAAGCCTAAGCCTGAACCGAGTACAAGTTCTACATTGGAATTGTTGCATATGGATCTCTGCGGTGTTTTGTGAACTCAAAGCATTAACGGCAAGAATATGTATTAGTGATTATGGACGATTACTCTAGATATACTTGGGTTAAATTTCTGAGTTCAAAAGATGAGACGCCCGATGTCATCATCACATTTTTAAAGACCACTCAAGTGAATCTGCAGAAGATGGTCAAGCTGCTTAGAACAAACAATGGCACATAATTCAAGAACAAGATTGTTGAAGATTATCTCGAATCGGTCGGGATAACACATCAATTTTTTGCTTCCAGAACACCTGAACATAATGGAGTTGAAGAGAGGCGTAACAGAACTCTAGTGGAGGTTGCTCACACGATGTTGAGTCAGTCAGATGTACCTCTATTTCTGTGGGCTGAAGTTGTGTCTATTGCATGTTATACGCAGAATCGATCCATAATTCATCGCTGGTTTGGTAAAACGCCATACGCTTTGATTTATAATCGAATACCTAGCATTAAACATTTCCATATTTTTGGATACAGGTGTTTTGTGATGAACGACAAAGAGAATGTTAGTGCATAAATATGTTGGATACAAGATCATATAAGACTGAAGACTGAAGTCAAGAAAAGTCAAAGAGCTCAAGTCAAACTCTCAAGCATAATCAAAGTCTTTTGTAATATGTTATAAGGGTTTTAGTGGTATAAGTGTTGTGTCTAAATAGGGATATGACAAGTTTTGTAAGGGGTTGTTCTAAGAGATTTGTATGCGTGTATTGTAGAGAGAGAAAGTATCTGAGAGAACTTACTATGTATCGATTTCTAAGATTTGAGATAAATGAAAATTGATTGAATTTATTGTGTCATCTTGTTATACACTGATTGTGGGACACACAACTGGTATCAGAGCAAAGAGAGACTTAGAAACTTGATCGAATTTCAAAGATTCGTGGTCGATATTTGGAAAACTCGCAAGTCGATATGTTCCATTTCGATTTTTCATTTCAGTGTTGTTTTGGGATTAGAATTGGTTGTTTTACAGTAGAATTTGGATCTAGAACACTTTTGGTTTGTAATACTTAGTCCAATTCACGATAGATTAGTGTGAATTTTGGAATTTCTTGAAATCTTGTTCGAGTTTTCATACGTACTGTGTTCTAGATCAAGATTGTAATTTTGTGTTATAGTTTGTAATTCATTGATTGTAATCCTTTCAGACAGTGTTTCTGGTCAAATTGGTAAGTTTTCAGGATCTAATTCGAAGATTTGGATCGATTTGGGCTGAAAATTGAAGTTTTTCAACTGAGATCCGAAGAACTCGCATAGAAACTGAAGAACTCGCATAAAATGAAGAACTCATATAGTGGAATTCGCATGGAAATTGATTTCTGAAAAGGTTTAAGTGTAGATTTCGCATAACTCTCTTATACGAAAAGTGTGTTGAAAATTTTTCTAAGGAAAAAATCCGCATATCCTTGTATGCGAAAAGTGAGGAACTCGCATATAGAAGCATACGAATTCCTAGAATTCGCATTGTGCTTCATGTGAATTGCTCAGAATTCGCATAAAGGGTACATAGGAATTGCTCAGATTTCGCTTAAAAAGTTGAAATTGTTTCTAAGTGTTGATTTAGCATCGATACGAATTCTTTGAGGTTCAAATTTTTTCTAAGTATAGAATTCGTATCTCTATAGTGCGAAAAGGTTCATGCGAAGTCTCTTTGTTCTGCGAATTCTATTGTGTACGAATTCCTTACATTGTGCGAATTATTAAGTGTTTTTGCATTGTGTGCGAATTTCATAGATTGTGCGAATTTCTCAATGTGTTTTTGTGTGTCTGCGAATTCTTTGCTTGTGTGAATTTTTTTTTACTTAGAAATTTTTCTGTGATTTTGAAGGTTGACCAAGTTTGTCTTTTATAGATCAAATTCATTTCTGAATTTTTTTTGACGATCATTTATACAGTGTAAAGCTCAAGATGACTTCCAAAGATGCACTTGCTATTGGCACGGATGTCAAACCACCGGTACTCTTCAAATGAGAGTATAAACAGTGGAAAGACCGGTTTCTTGATTTTGTGGATAGGCATGCAAACGGAGAAAATATTCTGTTATCTATTAAAGAATGTCCAATGGTTCTTATAACCATGGAAATTCCTGATGACGAATCCTCGGATAGTGAAGATGGGAACATGGACAGAGACCAGAAAACAAAGACAATGCCTAAAGATCTTTCTCAGTACACAGAAGAGCAAAAGAACAGATATAAAGCTAACAAGCAAGCTAGATCTCTACTCTTGCTAAGCATACCTAACAAGATCTACATCAAAATAGATAGCTACAAGGCAAATGCAAAGAAGATGTGGGATCAACTACAAAAGATGATGATGGGATCCAAGGTTGGTAATCAGATGAAGGCTGCTAACTGTATTAACAGCTATGAGGAGTTCATAGCTAAGGAGAATGAGAGCCTTGAGGAAACTTATGAGAGGTTTGTTCTGTTGCTGAATGAACTTGCAAAGAACAAAGTGAAGAAGAAGCAGATAGAAAATAATGTCAAATTCCTCAGCATCCTTCAGCCCGAATGGAAGAAACATACAAGAAGGATGAAACAAATGAAGGATCTCAGCGACATTCCTTTGCATGAAGTGTACGAAACATTAAGGCAAAACGAGAAGGGAGTGGAAGAGAAAAGAAGAGAGAAGAAGAAGGCTAAGAAAGCTGCAGATCCCATAGCCTTGGTAGTAGCTAAGAAAGAGAAAGAGAAGAAGGAGAAGAAGAAGAAGAAGAAGAAGAAAGTGGTGGTATCTGATTTTGATGATGTTGATTCTGACTCTGATGACAGGGAAAACCAGAAACAAGCCATGTTATTGCTGACCCGTGCATTCCAGAAGAAATTCTACAAAAAGTCGGGATCAAATAGCCAGAGATATTCATCAGGGTCGAGAAACTTTGATCACAAGGAAAATATTGAAGGAAGAATGTATGAGGAGAAAAAGTTTTATGAGCAAATTAAATGTTATAATTGTGGTAAGGTGGTTCATTATGCCAAAGACTGTCGAAAGCCTACAGTCAAAAACTCAGACTACTACAAGAACAAAATGCTTCTGGCAAGACAGAAAGAAGCAAGAAAGGCTTTGATGGCAGAAGACGAATTTTGGCTAGACCACTCGGATGATGAAGAAAAGGAAGAGACCGCTCACATGTGCCTCATGGGTAAGGTAGTAAAGTACGATGAATCTGATGAAGAGACTTCCGATGAGGTACCAAATTTTTCTGAATCCGATTTTATATAGAAAATGGAAGCCATGATGATTGAGCTTCAAGACCTTCAAACTAAACTCAAAAAGAAGAAAAGTAGGGTTGCAAAGAAGTGTCAAACAATTTTTTATCTCAACAAGGAACTTGTTGGGAACAAAAACTTGATTGATTCTTTGAACAAGTCTGCTACTGATTTTAAACAACAAAAAGATTTTTTTGAAAATAAGATTTCTGAAGTTGTTTCAAAATGTACAACATCTGATCTTGAGATACAAGAATTTGCAATAAAAATTCTTAAATTGCAGATTGAAAAGAAGAATTTGGAGAAAAAGGTAAATGGTTTGGAAACAAAATTGTATACTCGAGGTCAAACAGATCAAACTATCTTTCTAAACACACCAAATGAGGATAATGATGTTAAAGAAAAGTGGGGTCTCGGTTACGATAACCCACATTATTTGAAGAAAGCAATCAAAAAACAGTCAGCTTTAGATAACTTTGATTTTCTACAAGCGGCTACCAAATATCCTCATTTGAAGCCCAAATTTGTTACTTCTTATCAAAAGCTGAATGATAGTTATCTTTCTGAACAACCAAAGATTTTATCAAATGATTATTTTGAAAGCAATTCTAATAAAGAGTTGGAGGCAAAACCTATTAAAGCCAAAATCTATGTTCCTCCGCTCGTGTTAGAAAGAAAAATCATTGATCTTGAAAACACTCTATCAGACAAAAGAATTTTGGTTGATATTGAAAAAGTTGTGTTTTCTACAGTAATGAAGAACATTGTTTTTAAATCTGAATCTAAAATGTGTTCAAATTCTTCTAAGGCACCTCAAACTTCTAAAGATGATACTGATGACTTATTTGCGTGTGCAAATGATTTCTTAAATTCTGATGATGGTTGTGTTGATGAAAGTATTGATATGTTTGACTTCAATGCAAAACTTCTAAATCATACTGATATTATTATCAATTCTGATGCTTTACCTAGTGTGTTTGAAATAGGTGAATCATCAACTAAGGTTGATGAGTCAGTTTATGTGAGTACCGATTATTATGAAAAAGGTAAAAAGCAAAAGAAAAGGCGCTCACAGAAACGGATCAACATAGGTAAGCAAAAGAAAAGACAAACACATAAATCTCATTTTCCTAACAAATCTAAATCTTTTGTTTCAGAACTGAACAAGAAAAGGTCTGAAGTGCAAACTGAATGGCGACCAAAGCGGAAAGTTGATGAGACTGCAAAATCATTTTTTGATTCTGATTGTAATAGAAAGACTAATAGTAAAACAGATGTAGTTGGCAATGTTGCTTTTAATAAACCAAAACTAGTAACTTCTTACAAGTGATATTCAATAAAGCAATTATTCCAATTATCTCCATTTACTAATAGGACTTCTACTTATCGTAGAAATGGTTTTGTATCTCGGCAATATTCTGATGATTGGTTTGGATCATATCATGCCTATTCTTATAATTCATATGCTTCAAAGTTTTTCAAAATATCAAAGGGTCCATATACAAATGGATGCCAAAATCATGCGCTAACACTATAGGACCCATCTATAAATGGATACCTAAACTGATTGTTCCTTGATTTCTCTTTTGCAGACCCATCATATGTGGTACTTGGATTCTGGTTGCTCCAAGCATATGACCGGGCAGAAAGATTTATTGTCTAATTATACAGAGAAATTTTGTGGGAACGTACGCTTCGGAAATGACCAGTTTTCACCTATTCTCGGATATGGTGATGTTATTCAAGAGAACGTAACGATTAAGAAGGTGAGCTATGTTGAACGACTATAACATAACCTATTCAGCATTGGTCAATTTTGCGACAAGGACTTAGAGGTTAATTTCAAGGCCACGAGATGTTGTGTGATAACTGAAGATGGCAAATAACTCTTGGTCAGGACGAGAAAGTCAAACCACTACACGATTAATTTTTCCAAAGTCAAGACTGATCATGAGGTGTGTCTACTATCAAAAGCCTCTATGCAACAGAGTTGGTTATGGCATAGGCGGCTTTCTCACCTGAATTTTTGGTACATCAACAAGTTGGTCATGGGTAATTTGGTGGAAGGACTTCCAGAGCTCAAATATGTTAAAGAACATCTCTGTGCAGCAGTGAGAAAGGCAAGATGAAAAGAGCCGCTCATAAGCTGAAGCCTAAGTCGAGTACAAGTTCTACTTTGGAGTTACTGCATATGGATCTTTGTGGTCCGATGCGAACTCAAAGCATTAACGGCAAGAAGTATGTACTAGTTATTGTGGACGATTACTCCAGATGCACTTGGGTCAGATTTCTGAGATCAAAAGATGAGTCGCCTGAAGTCATCATCACATTCTTAAAGACCACCCAAGTGAATTTACAAAAGACAGTAAAGCTTTTTAGAATGGACAATGGCACAGAATTCAAGAACAGAATTGTTGATGATTATATCGAATCGGTCGGAATAACACACCTGTTTTCTGTTGCCAGAACGCCCAAACAGAATGAGGTCGTAGAGAGACGTAACAGAACACTAGTCGAGGCCGCTCGTACTATGTTGACTCAATCATATCTACCTATATTTCTATGGGTTGAAGTTGTGTCGACTGCTTGTTACAGGCAAAATCGCTCTATTATCCATCGCCGGTGCGGTAAAACACCGTATGCTTTAATTAATAATCGAATACCTAGCATTAAACACTTTCATATTTTTGGATGCAGGTTTTTGTACTGAATGATAAGGAGAACTTGAACAAGTTCAGTCCAAAAGCTGAAGAAGGCATTTTTATTGGTTATTCTCAAACATCTGTTGCTTACAGAGTATATCTGAAGAAGTCAAAGATTGTAGTCGAAAGAGTCAATGTCACATTTGATGAAGAGATGGCTTCTGATCAACTCAGTTCAGAACCCGTTCTTACCGGAGTATTAGCTTCTTGACAAATCAGTCCAGAACCTGTGATTAGTAATAATAAATCTGATAAAGCGTCATCGTCGACATCTCATTTATAAGATTTAGATTTATTGTTTGAATTTTTCTATGATGAGTTTATTGGTTATAAATTTCCTAAACTTGTTGTGTTTGACAAACCTGAAGATTCAAGCAATCATCATCCAATCACTTCAGATGTATCAACTGAATCTGTTCCCCCGAATCAGCAAGAAACTTCAATTCAAACACCTACTCCATCAGTTGAAGCTGAAAATATAAATGAAGATCCAGAAGTCACTGAATCAGTTGGATGTACAACAATGCCTAATCAACAGACATCCAATGTTCAACCAACTGAAGCTTCTGCACCATCTACTTCAACTGAACCCCTAACTGAACAAAATGAAGAAGATAGTGGATTTTTAGATGAGCATCATGATCAATCTACATCTAATCCACTCCCTTATGAACACAAGTGGACAAAAGAGCACCTAATACATCAAATCACTAGAGATCCATCCAAACCAGTGCAAACTAGGTCTGCTACACTAAACAGTGCATGCATGATTCATTCCTGAGCAAGGAAGAGCCTACACGAGTATCTGAAGCTCTAGCTGACTCAGACTGGGTGACTGCGATGCAAGAAGAGCTGAATCAATTTGAATCGCTTAAGGTCTGGAGACTAGTGCCTAAACCTGAAGGAAAAACCATAATCGGCACGAAATGGGTTTTCAAGAATAAGAAAGATGAAGATGGTATCGTCATAAGAAGAAATCAAAACTTGTGGCTAAAGGATATAGGCAAGAGGAAGGTATAGATTATGATGAGACTTATGCTCTAGTTACGCGCATAGAAGCAATCCACATGTTTCTAGCATATGTCGCACACAAGAACTTCATCGTCTATCAAATGGACGTGATGACTGCCTTTCTAAACGACATCTTAAAGGAGGAAGTCTATGTTTCTCAACCTGAAGGTTTTGTCTATCCAGAGAAACCAAATCATGTATACATTCTGGACAAAGCTCTTTACGGTCTAAAACAAGCCCCTCGCGCCTGGTATGAAGTTCTATCCAAATTTTTAGTCAAGTCAGGCTTCTCAAAAAGTAAAATCGATACTACTCTTTTCATTAAAAAGGAGAAAGACGATCTCATTTTAATCCAGATATATGTGGATGACATCATATTTGGCTCAACAAATCCTAATTACTGTAAGAATTTTTCTAACCTTATGGTGTCACGACTTTAGATTAGTATGATGGGAGAGATGAATTTCTTTCTCGTATTACATGTCAAACAATTTTCTACGGGGATTTTCATTAATCAAGAAAAGTACATATTCGATATTCTCAGAAAATTTAAAATGGAAAATTGTACTCCAATTGGTACCCCGATGGCACCTGGAACTAAGATCGGAGCTGATCCTTCTGGAAAAGTTGTCGATGTTAGAACCTACAGAGGTATGATTGGTTCATTAATGTACTTGACATCTAGTAGGTCGGATATAATGTTTTCTACATGCTTATGTGCTAGATATCAGGCTTCACCTAAAGAATCCCATTTGTCTGCAGTAAAGAGTATTTTTAGATATCTAAAGGGCATTGCAGATCTTGGTCTGTGGTATCCTAAGGATATAGCTTTTGAGCTCACGGCATATTCAGATGCAGATCATGCAGGTTGTATGCTTGACAGGAAGAGTACTTCGGGTCACATTCAATTCTTAGGTGATAAACTCGTGAGTTGGGCTTCAAAGAAACAACTTTGTGTATCTACTTCAACAGTTGAGGCAGAGTACGTAGTTGCGGCTAGCTGCTATTCTCAAGTTTTGTGGATGCGGACACAACTTCGAGATTATGGTTTCAAGTTCAACAAAATCTCGATTATTGGGTCTGAAATATGCCAAGGATGGTTACTACTTCTAGTTCATCATGGTTACTACTTCTGAAGTTAATATTCATCATGGTTACTACTTCTGTGGTTAATGTTGCTAGTTGTAATTAATGCTGCTAGAAGAAAACAGTTAATACTTCTAGTTGTTAATACTTCTAGTTAGTACTTCTGATATTAATGCTGGTAGTTGATGGTTAATGTTGCTCAAGAAGATTAGTACTGCTAGTTCAAAGTTAGTACTGCTTGAAGAGATTAATGCTGCTGAGCATGGTTAGTACTGCTAGAGTTAATACTGCTCAAAGTATTAATGCTGCTTATGATTAATACTGCTTATAAGATGGCGATCTGTATGGAAAGGATGACAGCTGGATAAACTAAAGATTATGGAAAGCTTGGAGATAATGATGGAAGATATTCTGAAGATATTTTATTAATTGTAATTATCTTTTATCTTCAATATATATATATAGTATTGTTTAGAATAGTTAGAGATAACTTTTGAGAATTAATCATTCATTCTAAGTTTTAGAGAAAATCAACCTCAAGGCATAGATCCTAATTCTAGAGAAGTAGAATTCGTATTGGTGAGCCTGTTCATCAATATTGAGGTTGAGTGTGTAATCTTGTAACTTCAAAGCATTCAATACAAGTTTACAGTTTGTTCTTCATATTTACTGTGTTGATTTACTGTTTCATTGAATATCAAAGTGTTATTCCGCAAACTTCTTTGATATTGTTTCTGAAAATTAATTCTTGTTGAGAATTCGATCCAAACAAGTGGTATCAGAGCTAGTCTTCTCAGAAACCTTCAATCATCATTCTTTCTTAAAATCAGAAATCATCAATGGCTAAAGTTTCAGATTCTTCAAGCACAGAAATCCCCACAGAGGTAATGTCTAATCTTTGCTCTAAAACTTGTATGGAAACTGTTAAAAGGTAAAGGGATCACAACCAGACAATGAGTGATGACCTTAAAAGATTAGAGAGAGATATAAAAGATTATGTAAGAATTGTTGAGAGTTTTGAGGAACAGATTAAAGTTTTCCAAGCCAATGAACTTCAACATTCTTATGATACAAATTACTGGAAGTGGGAGAAGAATGACCTAGAACTTCAGCTGAAAAAGTCTAAAGAAGAGAATGAGAAGATAAAGAGTGAGTTTGAGAAAGCCAAGCTGGATATTGAGAAATTTTCCAATGCTTCTAAAGCAATGGACTCTTTGCTCCAAACTCAAATCCATGACAAACTTAGAAGAGGAATAGGCTATAACACCACACCACCACCATACAACAACAATTACATTCCTCCTATATCAAACTTACTAGAGACCAAGGATAGGAAGGAATTGCCTGTTGAAGCCACTAAGGTAGATCCTTTAGACAAAGTGGTGGTTGAAACAGACTCTGAAGAAGAGAACTCTAGTGAAAAGAGTAAGGAGAACACTGGAGTGGTGATATTCCTCTAGAAAATCACATTATCACCAATGAGGGATGTGGAAAGACTTGGGTCAAATCTAAGAACATAGAGAAGACTAAGGGAAAGTCTGAGAAGGTCCATTATAAGCAAACCACAGTTGTGAATCCTGTCCCTTGCAAACAGTGTTCTTGCAATAAATCTGAGCCCCAAAAACATGATAAACCAAGGGGAAATCAGAGAAACTGGAATAATCAGTGGGCACAAAAACAAGGGGTTGATTTGAGTAAAATCAATAGACCAAAACCTTGTTTTATCTGTGGCAAATTGAATCATCTTGCCAAACACTGTTATTTCAACCCTATCAACCAAAGAGTCACTTTTCAAAGAAAACCACAAAACTCTTTTGGTTATAGGAATAAAAGAAGGAATCAATTGGTTGAGAAAAGAGCACCTTTAAAGTCTCATGCTCAGAACATGTTTGCTAATACAAAGAAAAATGATCCAAATAAGCCAAGGAGTAATTTAAAGACAAAGAAAGCAAACAGATTTGTTCAAGTTTGGGTTCCAATTGTAAAGAAACCTGTTAGTACTGCTATCCCAGATAGTACTGCTAACAGAAATAGTGCTGCTGCAACCAATACTAGTGCTAACAAGGATAGTGCTTCTACTAGTATTAATGTTGCAAAGCCTATAATCTTGACAAAGTATTACAGCCATGAGATTCCTAAACAACTCATCCAGACCAAACTGACAGATTATATAAATGAGAAAGGACAACCCAAGACCACTTTGGCTTGGGTTCCATCAAAGACTAACTGATTTATCAAGTGTGTAGGGCAATCAAAAGCTCAAGAGGAAGAGCATTTGGAATGAAGACAATGATTGCTCTTGGCACATAACAAGGAACATGGATAGCCTTCAAATTATTTAAAAGATTTGATGGAGGACATGTTTCTTTTGATCCAGCAGAAGGTAAGAAAAGTGAAAAAGGTATAGTTTCAAAAGATAAAGTAACTTTTGAAAATTTTATGGTATATGGTACTACTAACCTTGTGTCTGTAAGTGTTTCAGGTTGCTAATACTGAAAGGTAGTTAGTACTTCTAGTTCAGTGAATACTGTCAGACTGTGTTAATGCTGCTGGTATGTGTTACTACTGCCAGTCTGTGTTAATGCTGCTGATAAGTGTTACTACTGCTAATGTAAGTTTTCTATACCTAAAATGATCTTCAATAATTTAATGTCAAACCTGGATATCAATCAAAAAGCTTTTATCTGTATCCAAGGTTTGTACAAGAAGTACTTAATAATGAATTGACGGACATACCTCACTTTGATGAGGTATATGTACCTAAAACCCCTAAGGGCAAGGTTTTCTCAAACATGAGAAGATCTGCTAAGGACTCGGAAGGAGTTGACACACCATTGTTCTCTACAATGATGGTGATGTCCCACAATCAAGAAGGTAAGGCATCAGGGTCAAAGCCCTCATTAGACCAACCCACTGATGACCTATCCACACCTTCCACTACCAAGCATAAATCTTCAGATTTCTTTTGTCAAACCAACATTCCCCATTACTATATTATATAAGGAAAAGATACTGAAGGTTCCTTCCCTTCTTGTATCTTAAACCTCAAAACCTACAAGCCCTCTGATGGAGCATTTTTCATCAGAGAATATCCAAAGGGAAACCATAGAGGTGTATCCCAACCTCAAGAAGGTGCTCAATAAGGAGATGCAAGAGCATATGGGTTGTAAGGCTCACACTACTGACTTTGCACAAAGTGCAGGACAGGACAGTGTAAACATATCTAAGACCTTCCCCATGGCAACTTTAGATGAGTAATTATCTAAAGGTCCCAGGTGCCAAGAAACCAAGGGAGTAGAAGGTGCTTCTGCTAGGCAGAAGATCTCTACTAAAAGATCCAAGGATCCTTCAAAGGTGGTAAACACACCTAAAGGAGGTGAGGACAGTTTAACTACAAAGAATTGATGGATACACTTGGTACAATTAGTCTGAAAGTTCACAATCAAATTATGGAGATAAAAGAGATGAAAAGGAGCACATATCATGATTATTTCAAAAAGGGGGAGACTTAAACAACTGAACTTGAGAAGACATGAGAAGAAGAATCAAGTTGATATGAAATCTTATTTTGAGGGGGAGATAAGTGAAGAAGCTGAAATAAAGCATTAACTACAGCAGAAACAGAAAAGAAGATAACAGCAGAAACTGAATCAAGAAGAACTAGTAATTGCAGAAAGTTTTGAAAATTATCATAAAGACCCTATGCTGAAGAACTTAACTTCTCAGTTTTGAAAAGTTAAGTTAGGGGGAGATTGTTGGGTCTGAAATATGCCAAGGATGGTTACTACTTCTAGTTCATCATGGTTACTACTTCTGAAGTTAATATTCATCATGGTTACTACTTATGTGGTTAATGTTGCTAGTTGTAATTAATGCTGATAGAAGAAAACAGTTAATACTTCTAGTTGTTAATACTTCTAGTTAGTACTTCTGATATTAATGCTGCTAGTTGATGGTTAATGTTGCTCAACAAGATTAGTACTGCTAGTTCAAAGTTAGTACTGCTTGAAGAGATTAATGCTGCTGAGCATGGTTAGTACTGCTAGAGTTAATACTGCTCAAAGTATTAATGCTGCTTATGATTAATACTGCTTATAAGATGGCGATCTGTATGGAAAGGATGACAGCTGGATAAACTAAAGATTATGGAAAGCTTGGAGATAATGATGGAAGATATTCTGAAGATATTTTATTAATTGTAATTATCTTTTATCTTCAGTATATATATATAGTATTGTTTAGAATAGTTAGAGATAACTTTTGAGAATTAATCATTCATTCTAAGTTTTAGAGAAAATCAACCTCAAGGCATAGATCCTAATTCTAGAGAAGTAGAATTCGTATTGGTGAGCCTGTTCATCAATATTGAGGTTGAGTGTGTAATCTTGTAACTTCAAAGCATTCAATACAAGTTTACAGTTTGTTCTTCATATTTACTGTGTTGATTTAATGTTTCATTGAATATCAAAGTGTTATTCCGCAAACTTCTTTGATATTGTTTCAGAGAATTAATTCTTGTTGAGAATTCGATCCAAACACCGATCTACTGCGATTCAAAGATCGCTATTGTAATATCTGCTAATCCTGTGCAACATACAAAAACCAAGCACATCGACGTGAGATATCATTTTATAAAATATAATGTTGAAAAAGGTACAATCGAACTTTACTTTGTAAACACCGATTATCAGCTTGTTGATTTGTTTACCAAGCCACTTGATGAAAAGAGATTTAATTTTCTCATTTCAAAACTTGGCATGCTAAATCTCAAGACTTAATCTGTTTTTACCTAGTACAGTTTAGCTTTGTCATTTTCTTCATTTCTTTATTTTTAATCTGAAAGATATCTGCACTTAAGTTTGTTCATGATTTCAGGGGGAGTGTGACACAAGATAAGATAAGATAAGATCTACATTTTAGGGGGAATTAATAAATTTTTGCATAGATTCTTCACTGAAATATCTTTTAATACATAATTTCAGGGGGAGTTGAGTATGTAATTTGATTTTTGATTATATCTGATCAGATCTTGTTTTTTAAAAGTTGTATTGCTTTCATGTTTTTACTTTTCATTAAATTTTGTGAATAAAACTTTGTACTTTGACGACTTTGTGACTGTGTGCAGATTTGAGGGGGAGCTTACATAAACATATTCAAATCTGACTTTTGAGCTGACTTTGTGAGATTGAAAATGAGCGTAAGGAAGTATACTACTCTTCATCTCATACATGTCTGAAAAAAGGACGACTTTCAGATATGAAAACATGTTCTTAAATGTTCAAACCACTTCTGATTCTCAAAACGATTTCATTAATTTAGAAGTGTGACTTTAAATGTTTTCATTTTACATGTGCTTTCATAATTGTTCAAACCGTGTGTTTCCAAAGATAAATACTTGTGTATTATCTTTTCCATATACTTTCAAGTATTCACACACACCGGTTTACTATTTTTGATTATATGTTCTTACCGTGTCTCATATTGAAACCAAATTTCGATAGTAAGACACCCCGCTTGATATTCAATGTTTGTTAAGCGTGATTTCTTTCAAGAATGTCTATATTTTGCTTCGTATAGACAAATTCCTATTTTTCATGACATAAACCTTGATTCTTAAATCATTCATATTTGATCTTTTCATATGATGTCAGGTTTTCAAACAAGTTTCTTGTATTCATTTCAATATACTTGTTTTCAAATATCTTCAATGTTTAAAATGCTCAAATCTTCATGATTATCTTTATGAGCTTACAGACATCTGATATGTATTGTGTGCTTTAACTGCAAAGTTAAATCATTATGAGCAACATATGCTTTTAGGAAAACATGGGTTCATTGTGTGAGAACATAATTGAACTACTATGGATTCACGTTAACCATTGTTTCCTACCCAAGAAGTTAACCTTAAGTGATCGAGAGTTTAGGAGTCTAAATATCTGAGTGTGGGTATGTGTGATGAGGTAAAATGAAAAAATAGTTTGGTTAGAAGCGAGCTCAATGTTCAAAACAAAGAGGGTGAGAGATCAGAGTAAAAGAATATCAAACTTTGCACCAACTTTTTCTGAGTCGGGCAGCTACATTACTGATTGTTTCACATTTCTTTGGTGAACATCATTGAAACAGGCAACTAGCCCATGTCAACTCTTGTTTAAAACCCACCTGCTACTCATTTCTTTCTTAACAGAGAAATGTTTCAATTTTTCTTGGGGATGCAGCATTTAATATATCTAACTTTCATTTGAAAAATCTGGATAATGCAAAAGAAGGAAGTATGCCCCACCTTCGCACTTCGATCATGCACAATTGAGTATGTGTTATACTGTTGTTGTCTCAATGGTTTACACAGTTTTGAGCTTGATAAAGCAATCATCATGCTTAATTCTTTCATACACAAGCACGAACACACAGGAAATTCGTTTTTCTGTCTAAACGTTTATAGAACAAACTTGTGTTATTCGATGATTTAATGGAAGACCTGGGGGAGTGAACATCAAAAAGCTCCTTTCCAATGTGTATTTGTTACACACAGTGACTTCGTGTTACTGACATGCATTATCAACTGATTCATTTGTTGATTCAGGTGTTACACTCTTAATTTGTCTGCATTTGAAAAGATTCGGATGAATACTTGGTGAATTGACGGATAATCAGAGGCTCATGTGATAAAAGATCAATGGTCAGAGAAAAGATTAAGGACATTTCTTGGAATAGTTTTGATGATTTATGTGCTACAATCATCAAAAAGGGGGAGAAGATTTGTTCAAGAAATGTTTGCTGAAGGACAGTTTGTATCAGTTATAGGAAAAGTTAAAGAAATGTGGAGATTTAAAGGAGAAATTATTTCAAGAAAGACAATTTGAAGAAAGTTCATTGCAAGTTTGTGTCAAAGATTGCAACTTTTGTTGATGATTGTACAAGTTTGAAAGAGAAAGTTCAGAGATTTTATTATGCGAGCAGAATTCACTGAAATTTTCATTGAAGATAATTTGTTGAAGCAAACCGAGCTAAATCTGAAGATAATTTATTTCTGATGTTTGAAAGAGGTTCTTACAACTTCACCACAAGAAACAAGGGTTTTAGCAACGAATTTTGTCGTCGCTAAAAATTAATTTATCATGAAAACCAGTTTATAGAGACGACATGTCGTCGTTATAGCCTCTTGCTGAAACATCTCATCGCTAAAAGCCCGTCGCTGAAACTCACTTTTCTAGGAGTACTTTGGGTAGATTGTTATTGTTTTTTAAGACAATTTTTTTTATACTAGAAAGGGGAAGATTAAAGTTGCTAAAGATTAATCAAAGAGGGAGATTGTATTGCAAAATCTTTTTGGAGAAGATCTTGAATCCAAAGGCGGAGATTGTTAGTGCATAAATATGTTGGATACAAGATCATAGAAGACTGAAGACTGAAGTCAAGAAAAGTCAAAGAGCTCAAGTCAAACTCTCAAGCATAATCAAAGTCTTTTGTAATAAAAGTCAAAGTCAATGTTGTAATGTGTTGTAAGAGTTTTAGTGGTATAAGTGTTGTGTCTAAATAGGGATATGACAAGTTTTGTAAGGGGTTGTTCTAAGAGATTTGTATGCGCGTATTGTAGACAGAGAAAGTATCTGAGAGAACTTACTGTACGTATCGATTTCTAAGATTTGAGATAAATGTAAATTGATTGAATTGATTGAATTCATTGTGTCATCTTGTTATACATTGATTGTGGGACACACAGAGAACTTGAACAAGTTCAGTCCGAAAGATGAAAAGGCATTTTCATCGGATATTCTCAGACATCAGCAACATATAGAGTTTACTTAAAGAAGTCGAAGATAGTTGTAGAGAGCTTTAACGTCACATTTGATGAAGAGATGGCTTCTGATCAAAACAGTTTAGAATCCGTGATTACTGGAGTCTTAGCTTCTGGGCAAATCAGTCCAGAATCTGCGGTTAATGTTACTAAATCTGATAAAGCGTCAACGTTGACATCTCACTTAACAGATTTAGATTTATTGTTTGAATTTTTCTATGATGAGTTTCTTGGCACTAATTTGTCTAAACCTGTTGTGATTGACAGACCTGAAGGTTCAAGCAATAATCATCCAATCACTTTAAATATCTCAACTGGATCTGTTCCCCCGGTTCAGGAAGAAACTCAGATTCAAACATCTACTCAATTCGTAGAAGCTGTGAATGTTAATGAAGAGCCAGAAGTAACCCACTCAGTTGGATGTACTATAATGCCTACTCAACAGACTTCAAGTGTCCAACCAACTGAAGCTTCTGCATCGAATACTTCAACTGAACCCCTAAAAGAACAAGAAGAAAGTAGATTCATAGATGATGAACATGATCAATCTACATCTAATCCACTCCCTAATGAGCACAAGTGGACCAAAAGAGCACCCAATACATCGTATCATCGGAGATCCGTCCAAACCAGTGCAAACTAGGTCTGCGACATTGAACTAGTGCATGTATGACTCCTTTCTAAGTAAGATAGAGCCAACACGAGTATCTGAAGCTCTAGCTGATTCAGATTGGGTAACCGCAATGCAAGAAGAGCTCAATCAGTTCGAAACGATTAAAATCTGGAGACTCGTGCCACTACCTGAAGGTAAAACAATCATTGGTACGAAATGGGTTTTCAAAAACAAGAAAAATGAAAATGGTATCGTCATAAGGAACAAAGCTAGACTTGTTACTAAAGGATATAGGCAAGAGGATGGCATAGATTATGACGAGACTTATGCCCCAGTTGCACGCATAGAGGCAATCAGAATGATTTTAGCGTACGCCGCATAAAAGAACTTCACGGTCTATCAAATGGATGTGAAGACTGCCTTTCTAAATGGCATTTTAAAGGAGGATGTCTATGTCTCGCAAACTGAAGGTTTTGTCAATCCACATAAACCAGATCATGTATATATTGTGGAAAAAGATCTTTACGGTCTGAAACAAGCCCCTCGCGCCTGGTATGATGTTCTATCTAAATTCTTAGTCAAGTCGGGCTTTTCTAAAGGTAAAATTGATACTACTCTTTCCATTAAAAAGGAGAAAGTTGATATCATTTTAATTCAGACATATGTGGATGATATCATATTTGGTTCGACTAACCCAAAGTATTGTAAGAATTTTTCAAACCTCATGGTATCCAGATTTCCGATGAGTATGATGGGAGAGATGAATTTCTTTCTCGGATTACAAGTCAAACAATTTTCTATGGGGATTTTTATTAATCAAGCGAAGTACATTTATGATATTCTAAGAAAACTCAAAATGGAAAATTATACTCCAATTGGAACCCCGATGGCACCAGAAACTAAGATCGGAGTTGATTTTTCAGGAAAAGTTGTCGATGTTCTTTGATGTACTTGACGGCAAGTAGGCCAGATATTATGTTCTCTATGTGCTTATGTGCAAGATATCATACTTCACCTAAAGAATCCCATATGTCTGCGGTTAAGCGTATTTTTAGGTATTTGAAAGGCACTGCAGATCTTGGTCTGTGGTATCCTAAAGATACTGGTTTTGAGCTTACAGCGTTTTCAGACGTAGATCATGCAGGTTATATGCTTGACAGGAAGAGTACTTCGGGACATATACAATTCATAGGCGATAAACTCGTGAGTTGGGCTTCGAAGAAACCACTCTGTATATCTACTTCAACAGTTGAGGCAGAGTTTGTAGCTGCAGCTAGCTGTTATTCTCAAGTGTTGTGGATGCGAACACAACTCCGAGATTATGGTTTCAAGTACGACAAAATCCCGATCTACTGTGATTCAAAGAGCGCCATTGCAATATCTGTAATCCCTGTTCAACATACGAAAATCAAGCACAACGACGTGAGATATCATTTTATCAAAGACAATGTTGAAAAAGGTACAATTGAACTTTACTTTGTAAACACAGATTATCAACTTGCTGGTTTGTTTATCAAGCCTCTTGACGAAAAGAGATTTAATTTTCTTATTTTAAAACTTGGCATGCTAAATCTCAAGACTTAATCTGTTGTTACCTAGTACCGTTTAGTTTTGTTATTTTTCTTCATTTGTTTACTTTTAATCTGAAAGATATCCGCACTGAAAGGTTTATTCATGATTTCAGGGGGAGTGTGAGACAATGTTAAGATGATCTATATTTTAGGGGAAATTAGAGAATTTTGCATATTTCTTACACTGATATATGTTATGATGCAAATTTTCAGGGGAAGTAAGGACAATGACTTCTGATTACATCTGATCAGAACTCGTTCTTAACAAGTTTTATTGTTTTCATGTTTTTATTTTTCAATAAATTTTGTAAATAAGACTTTGCGCTTTGACGACATTTGACTTAATGCAGTTTTTGAGGGGGAGCTTACATGATCATATTCAATATGACTTTCGAGCTGACTTAATGAGATTTAAGCTGAGCGTAATGATCATTCTAAACTTAGTCTCATACATGTCTGAAAGAAGGATGACTTTCAGATATGAAAACATGTTCGTAAATGTTCAAACCACTTCTCTATTCTCAAAATGATTTCATGAATTTAGAAGTGTGATTTTAAATGTTTTCATTTTTCATGAGCTCAATTGTTAAACAAACTGTGTGTTTCCACAGATAAATACTTGTGTATTATCTTTTCCATATACTGTCAAGTATTCATACACACCGGTTTAGTATATTTGTTGACTATGTTCTTACCATGTTTCATATTGAAACCAATTTTTTCGATGGTAAGACACCCCGTTTGAATTCATTTGCTATTTGAGCGTGATTTGATTCAAAATGTTTCTGTCAAGAATGTCTATATTTTCTTCGTATAGACAATATCCGTTTTTCATGCCCTAAGCCTTGATTGATAAATCATTCGTATTTGATCTTTTCATACATTGTCAGACTTTCAAACAAGTTTCTTGTATTCATTTCATTCATTCAATATACTTGTTTTGAGAAAATCTTTCATGATTAAAATGCTCAAATCTTCATGATTATCTGCTTGAGCATACATACATCTGACATGTATTTCATATTGTGCTTTAACTATTCAAGTTAAATCATTTGAGCAACACTTTGCTTATAGGACAACATGGGTTCATTGTGTGAGAGTTTTAAAGAACTTCTATGGACTCACGATAACCAGTGTTTCCTACCCAAGAAGTTATCCTTGAGTGATCGAGAGGCGATGAGTCAAAATATCTGAGTGTGGGTATGTGTGATGAGCGGAAAAATGAAAAGAGAGTTTGGTTAGATGTTAGCTCAATGTTAAAAAGAAAGAGGGTGAGAGATCAGAGTAAAAGAATATCAAACTCTGCACCAACTTTTTTTGAGTCGGGCAGCCACATTACTTTTTTTTCACAATTCTTCGTGAACATCATTGAAACAAGCAACTAGCCCATGCCAACTCTTGACTTAACCCAACCAGCTACTCATCTTTTTCTTAAAAAGAAAATGTTTCAATTTTTCTTGGGGATACAGCACATAATCTATCTGATTTTCATTTGGAAAATCGGGATATTGAAAAAGAAGGAAGTCTGCCCCATCTTCGCACTTCGATCATGCACAATTGAGTCCGCGTATTACTATTGTTGTCTCAATGGTTTATACATTTTTAACCTATTTGATAAAGCAATCATCATGCTTAATTATTTCATACACAAACACGAACACACAGGAAATTCATTTTTTTGTCTAAACGTTCATAGTTTAACCTTGTGTTATTCGATGATTGAATGGAAGACTTGGGGAAGTGAACATCATAATGCTCCTTTCCAATATATATGTACACACAGTGGCTTTGTGCTACTGACAGACATCTTAACTGATTCATTTGTTGATTCAAGTGTTACATTCCTATTTGTCTGAACTTGAAAAGATTCGGATGACTACTTTATGAATCGGAGGATGGTCAGAGGCTCAGTGATTACAATGGTCAGAGAAGATTAAGGGCATTTATTGAAGAGGTTTTGATGATTTATGTGCTACAATCATCAAAAAGGGGGAGAAATTTTTGTTCAAGAAAATTTTGCTAAAGAAAAGTTTGTAACAGTTATGGGGGAGAAGTTAAAGAAATGTTGAAATTTAAAGGAGAAATCATTTCAAGAAAGATGATTTGAAGATAGTTTGCTGAAAGAATATGTCAAAGAATGCAATTTATGGGAAGATTGTTCAGATTTGAAAGAGAAAGTTCAAAGGTTTCAGAATAGTTGTGGGACATTACTGATATTTTCTTTGAAGGTTGATTTGTTGAAACAAACTGAGTTAAATCTAAAGATAATTTCTTTCTGAAGTCTAAAAAATATTTTATTATCTTGGGGGAGATTGTTCAATATTATTGAAGATCATTATCACAGACTTTGGGGAGATTACAGAAAGATTGCAGACTGTTTTTCAGCATAAAGGGGAGATTGTTCTTCAATGTTTATTTTTTCTGAAGATGATCAGTTGTCTTAACAAAGGGGGAGATTAAATTAGTTAAAGATCAATCAAAGGGTGAGATTGTATTGCATATCTTTTTGTAAGATGGTCTTGAATCCAAAGTGGGAGATTGTTAGTGCACAAAATATGTTGGACACAAGATCAAGAAGGCTGAAGTTCAAGATGAAGATAAAAGTCAAAGAGGTCAAGTCAAACCCTCTTGCTGAAAGTTAAAATCTTTGTAATAAAGTCAAAGTCAAAGTTTAGTCAATGTTATGAGTGTTTTATATATATATAAGTGTTTTTCTGTTTGTAGACTCATATGACTAAGAGACTAGAACAGTGTCAAGCGTGTTTTTAGTGAGAGAAATATTGTGAGAGAGTTTTATGTGTATTCGAATCATAGTTTGAAATAAAAGTGTTTTGATTGATAATTCTTGGTTGTTATCTTGATTTACACTGATTGTGGGACAGACACAAATCATGTTGTTTCCGATACCAAACGCCCTTTTTAAATACTTAATTAACACCCAAAACTCCCAAAACGCACGCACGAGGTATTCCACCCAAAATATTATTTGTATAAATAACGTGGTACGTTTCAACACCGAAAGTACGGGTAAGGGAATACCCGAAGATAACACCTTTCGATGATGGAGGAGACCCGATTCCATCAAATGTGGTTGGAGACAAATTTAAGCCACTTATCAAAGTTTAAAAGATTCACTTCGGGTCATGGATCCCCGTATACGGCTCCTTTGAGCAACCACCGCAAGATGCCTAAATGACCCAAATGCCTACTCGACCTCTAGATGAGTGTCACCACAAAAGTCACAAGTCCCCGTATCCGGTTCACCATGGGCACCACCGCAAGACTTAGCTCCGTATACGGCTCTCCAAGAGCACCATCGCAGGATTACATAAAAACATGACTAAGGGACCACTCACTAGACTCAAACATGGAAATCAAAACTCCATGATGAACAAGACGACTCCTATGCCTATGGATACATTGCATTACAGTCTAAACATTACATGACTCCAAATGAATGAACTAATACATTTAAAACATGTAATAACCAACATTTGTGCAATAATTGCATTTCAAGAAAATGCTCCACATTGAGCCATTTAAACCGGACAACGTCCCAAAACTGATTTGAGTAGCAAACAAGCCATTAGGCATCATACAACGCTTGGCAAAATAAATAATCTAATATGGCTACATAAGTTGAAGTACAACTTTCCCAAATATGGCATTTTTCCAGAGTATGGTTGGCCGAAAGCCTAAATCGTAAGATTCCCAATTTTCCCAAATATTCATAAGGTCAAAGAATGAACGTTTCCAATAACACATGCCTTTAAAGTAAAAAGAGCTTAAAGTTCCAATGTCCAAAATTCATAAGTTGGGTAAAATCCCAAAATAAACCATAGCCAAATAAATGTCCATAAGATTCAGACTCTTAAAATCATTTCATTTAAAACTGCTTACAACCCAATTTGTACATGTTAGAAAACCAACGAAATAAGTCACCCAATTCTTCAAACATCAAATAAAATATTTACTAGTGGATCAACATCCCTTTTGGTGGCCAAAACGCCCAATATCATATTATAAATCATGTATAAACATTTTATAACTCAAAATGCTCAAGAATAATAAAATCAACAAAACCCATTAAATATAAAGTGAGCACATAAATGTATGTTTTAGAAACCCCAAAACATTTATATTTTGATATGTATATAGTTTTATAAAGCAACTACAACTCACATTACTAGATTTAGACTAAATCGAGGTTTTGCGCCCAAAGCTTGAGCTCCTTGGATGAAGACTTGAAACTAGGGGTGTAAATGAGAAGAGACAACTCACGAGCTACTCGAGATCGACTCGGTCAAAGCTCGGTCAACACTCGACTCGAATAAGCTCGACTCAAACTCGAGCTCGACTCGACATACTAACGAGTCAAGTCGAGTGACCTAATACTCGACTCGATAAGCTCGTGAGATACTCGAATATATATTATATATATAGTTAATTTATATTACAATTTATAAAGTATAATGTAAAATTTTAATAATAATTATTTTAATACAATACATTAATGTTAAGATAACAAATCAAAAATGAAAATTGACTTTAAAAAGAAAACTCTAAAAAAGGAGGTAAATTAAAAATTTTGAGTAACAAACACGTTTAGGCATGAGAATATAAGAAGTAGGGTTGTAAACGAACAGAACGTTCAGCGAACCGTTCGGCGGGAAGTTTGTTTATGTTCGTTTATTTAATAAGCGAACGAACATGAACAATTTTTTTGTTCGTTTAGTTAAACGAGCGAATGAACAAATGTCTCGTTCGTTCGTTTACGTTCGTTAAATGTTTCATTTATTTAATGATATTCTGGTGATAATTAAATACTTAAGAATTTAACATTTAACATTTGAATAAAAATTGTAATTAATTAGAATTAATATAAATTTAATATTTAAAAAAAATTATATAGTGTCTTCTCTTCTTTATTTTACAATATATTCTCGATTTGGGATAGCTAATGGAGTGAAGAGTGTGCACTGTGGACAGCTAATGAACTGAGAACAACTCATGTTTGTTAAGATTTTGTCCCACATCGAACCTGAAAGAAATTTTCTCTTGAGTTTTTTTTATATATATAGCACCACCAAGGCCTTTTAGTGACTCCACACTGAGCCATTGGCTTGTCCTAGTTGGTTTGAGCCTTTTGACTTGAACCCATTGATAGAGTTATAGTTGTAGCACCTCATTATAGCGGTGTTATTTAAGTTTGTTCGCTTGGGAATTGGTTTGAGTTCAAGCTTGTTTCAAGTTCAAGTTCGAGCTCGAGCTTGGGAATTAGTTATCGAGTCGAGTTCGAGCTTGGATTTTCACTACTCACGAGCTTTCGAGTCGAGTTCGAGCTTGAGAATTTTATTTCGAGTTCGAGTCGAGTTCACTGATACTCAAGCTCGACTCGCATCATTTACACCCCTACTTGAAACCTTCTAAATCCTAGCTTCAAGCTCTCAACAAAGATCCTTAATCATAAATACTTCCAAGTTATACCAAGCTCTAATAAAAGGGAAGAGATGGGAGAATGACAAAACCTTACTCTCTTGGGTGGAAGAAATGAAGAGATTACCTTAACCACGAAACTTGAACCACCAATATTGCACCTCTAGGACAACATGTTCGACCTCAAACCCCAAATCAACAAAATCCTAAAATTACCAAAATTAGGTTTTAGGTCAAATTCCTCAAAATCAAGATACAATGGTTGGGGGAAGTTTAGAAGGTTAAAACATGTATTTTGACATGTATAAAGCTTTAGAAGTGAAGGTGAACTCACAACATAGGTTTTATTAGTAAACCCTAAGTGAAGCTTGAGGCAGAAGATGAAGATGGAGATCCTTGTTATCTAGCTTCCATCCTTGCACTTGGTAAAGTAATGATACTTCAAAACTTGAGGTTTTTGAAAATTTAGTGCTCCATAACCACCATAAATGAAGTGGGTTGTTCTTGGGAGAGTTTTGAGAGAGTTGGGGAGAAAGTGAAAGGTGATAAATGAGAAAAGAGGTTGAAACCCGTATTTGACTGCCCTTGCCCCCACTGTGCGACATTGCCAGGTGACTATGCCATGCCGATGTCACACGGCATAGTCGCAGACTTGCCCCAGGTCACTGCCCTACTTATGCTACTATGCCACGTGCGACTTCGGGCATTGTAGTCGGGCCCGTACCAAGCCTCGAAACTCGACTTTTTGGACACCAAGGCTCCCGATTCATTTTAGGGACCACATAAAATAATTATTTAATATAAAACCCACTATTTATAAGATGCCACGAAGTACGGGTTGACCGTTACTTATCAAAAATTCTAGGTGTCACAGTTACTCAGTCTCTAGTTCTCTTGGTTCAATACTCGTACATAGAGTACGTATTACTTGATTCGACACCATATTTTTGTGGTTCGATTTAGGTCGGTGTAAACACGCCTATCAGTTCCAATATTGTCAAACGTCGTCTTTTATAACCACCAATGCATTAAGACATTGTTTGCCAAACATAAACTAGCTTATTTTTTTAGATTTCATTTGGATGGACATAAGTTAGCTTAACTTATTGAAATTCTACTTGAATTAGCGTTTAAAAGCTTTTTGGCACAACTTCCAATTATAACCCTCATTAAAATTAATTGTTATTTGTTATTGTTAATTATAAGTATATATTAATTATTACTAAAAATTAACTACTACTAATATTAATAAATATTAATTATTAATAGTATTAATTTATACTAATTAGAACTAATTGAAAATTATTAATTTTTTTAATTATACATTATACATTAATACTATTTATTATTTATTTAGAATTATTATTAATCATATCAATTTTTTAAATTATTATATTTTTAATTAGTATTCATATATTTAGTTATCAAAAAGCAAATATAACAAATTCTAAAAATGTTTACATAAGTTACTAAAAAATTAAAGTTATACTTATTTTGTCTCATAGATAAGAAAAATGTGCTAAATGATTTAGACAAATATTTAATTTAATTTTTAATTATATTTTTTGAATAAATATTAATTAATTAGGATATGTGAGGTTGACCAACTTTATTTTTATTCATATTATATGTAATGGTTATTTAAAATCATAAATTAATGTAGACTTTTTCAAAAATTTGTTTTAACAAATCAAATACTTATAAGATACATATATATATATATATATATATAATCCATTTAAAATTATTTTAATTATCATATTATACTATTTAATTAATACATTATATTATTAGGGATTTGTTTTAGTTATATTAGTGAAATGTTGTAATTGACTAACGTTTCAAGATGTCATTTCTAGTCATTATACATTTATCATCTATCTTGTCAACTATTTTGCCAAACGTGATTTGCTCATTAACTACCAGCTAGCTTATAAGAGTTAACTTATTAGCCATCAGTAACCTTTAGCTACTAACTAGCCTATCAACTAGTTTGCCAAACAAAGCCTAAATGTTGTTATCCAACTTTAATGTGTATCTTCATCTATTTTTTGATCAGTGGATGATTGATTTTTTATTTCAACTTTGGAATATCTTAAAGATATGATGTGGACGTTTATTACCACAACCCATCCTTCGGTATGCAAAGGGAATTAGGAAAAAAAGTATGGTACTAATTAAATAGTACTTTTGAACTTAATTTGTTTAACAAAGTGAACATGTTCTCATACCATGATATTAGTTAGTAGGAGTTGGTGACTCAAACTTGATGGTTAAATTTACATTCAAAAATGGCTCGCTAGTAACAATATTTGTCAAACTGTTTTTGAATTTATCTACTACTGGTCTTCAATCGCCTTGATGACAATCTAATCCACTTTGGTGTCGATCTTAACTTCACTTCACCTAGTCTTCGATTTTCTGGAAAGCATTTTGTTTGTGGACCAATACTGATAATAATAACAAGACTTTTACAATAGAACATATATTCTACACAACATTCGTATCCAAAAGACGTTTGGATCTCGAATCCAACAAGATTACACAACATTCGGATCCAAAAGACGTTTGGATCGTAAGTACAAATTGGATCCACATTAGAAATCTGGATGCACAAACATATCAGATCCTAGTATTTCTCGGATTCCGCTTAAGCCATATTCGATATATATATATATATGGAGAGGTTCAAATGAGAAATGCCAAGTGTGTGAGAAATAGAGAAATGATCCTAGCATTTCATCTTGTCAACATTTGCGGCTTTGACCGTGAACCACCGGATAATTCCTTGAGTGGTATGTAGAAGGTAGAGAGGTAATTTCGTAAAATACGTGAGACGAGTTCATACGTGAACCTATGTGATTCACATATGAACTATACATTCATATGTCAATCAGTCAATTAGTTCATATGTGAATAAGTTAATTTGTTCATATATGAATCACAAAGATTCATATATTAATCAGTTAAAAGAGTTCATATGTAAATTACACGTGTTCACATATGAACATATAGTTCATATATGAATCAAACAGGTTCATATATGAATTCGTCTCGCGTATTTGTAAAAACTACGAAATTGTCCTTCTATTTTTGGAATAGCCGTCAATTTTGACCAGTCAAATCAAATCTTGACCATATGAATAGCTAGGATGCCTTCTCTATTTCTCACACACTTAGCATTTCTCATTTAAACTTATGGCTATATATATATATATATATATATATATCGGATTCCATTATGTATTTCGGATATTAGAGCTGACGGATCCTTGTACATTTTGGATCCTTAGATATTCATCGGATCATATTCCTTATGATATTTAGGCATAATCCTAAAGTATTTCTAAGTGTCAAACCCAATGTATTTGTGTTATTATCAAAGCAAATGGTTGAGACCAACACATACTGATGTATGAACGTACATGAATATTCATGATTAATGTCATAGTGAATATGTATATTAATGATGAATATCATAGTGATGTATGAATACTGAAGATCTTTTGTATAATGTGAACATACATAAATATATATGACGAATGTCATACGAATGTATGAATGCTAAAGACATGTTGTATAAACTTGAACATACATAAATATTCATAATGAATATTACACACACACACACACACACATATATATATATATATAGGGGTTGGATATTTTGCAACCCTAGTAAAAGGTTGCAACCCTTGCAACCTACATCTTAACCGTCGGATTCATGATCGGCGGTTACAATAGATATGGGGCCCAATATTTTTAATTAAAAAAACAGAAAAATAGAAATAAAATAACCGTCGATCATGAATCCAACGGTTAAGATGTGGATTGCAAGGGTTGCAACCTTTTTCATGGTTGCAAAATATCTTTCCACTATATATATATATATATATATATATATATATATCATTTCACGTAAAAAAACAGTTAAAAAAACTATGATCGGCATAGTAGTAGCAGCACCCAAAAACGATCAGCAACGAAGGTATGTTGGTTATATTGTTATGTATCACGTCGTTACTTTTCATTGCCAACAAAAACTGATTTTTGTCAAATAGTAAATATTTACATGTAGCTGAGTTGAGAGAGAAAATGGTAAGGATAGAGCAAGAGGCGAATGAGGAGAAACTGAGGAACGCTATTTGGCCCAGTTGGATACTGAAAGGAAGCATAACGCAGATCAGGAGGCCCAACAGACCAGACACGCTGCCCAATTAGCTTAGCAGGTGACTTTGTCGCAGTAGTTTACTACTTTTATGTGGAAACAAGGATACATTTTCCCCCTCCCATCCCTCCCCCTAGTTAGATTGTGCATTTTTTATTTTGAATTGTATAATTTTAGGATTTTCAATTGTATAAATTGGTAATTTTGAATTTGTTTGGTTGTTTTGGTTTGTTATTTTAAATCTATAGTTAGGTTTGGTATAAAAAGTATACAAGAAATATATTGATTTTTCTTTTATTTATTTTTTTAATTTTAAAAAACCAGCGACTGAACAATGATAGAAATCCCTTGCTAAAAGTGAGTGGGTTCGTCGCTAATCTGTCGCTAAAAATATATGTCTACTCTGTCGATAACAGTGCCTGTCACTGAATTCTGTCGCTAATCCGTCGTTGATAGCATCACCCACGACCCTTTGCCCCATGGAGTATCAACGATAAATTAACGACGGAATTTGCTATTACCAACAAATTAGAGACGGTTTTGTCCGTCGCTGGTAGGGCCGAATTTTGTAGTGACATACATGTGAAATTGAAAAGAATTAAATGCTCTTTTTTTACTGTAATTTGTTTGATTAAAGTATTAGTTATTTTTAAGATATTTTAATTTAACAATTAATGGGTAAAATTCTTTAGTTAGAAATAAAAGGAAAAATCAAATAAGTTAGGCACGTGTGATTCAAGTTTCAAATCAGTTCCATGTTTTCCCCTACCACTCCTTAATTAACCACTTTGTGTTTTAGCTTTTATTTAGTTTTCTTAATTTTGATCAATGACCCAGATTTGTCCACCGTTATACAACCTAATATTGGTTTACAAATGTACCCAACACAAAATTTTAAGAATGCAAGAAACAATCTCAATCACTAATTAAGATAATCATTGATTATTCTATTTCCAAATCTTGTTTTACTAATTAAGATAATCATTGATTATTCTAATTTATCTCCAATTTTTTCATTAACATTTTTTAGATATTGATAATTATCGATTTTTTAATCCAATTGGCGATTTTACAATCTACAAATCAAATTAAATCTCATTTGCCTAAAAATCTCATATGTGAACACGAACATCGATGTTCTTCATTGGTCGTTTGAAATGTAGTCAAACACAAAAGATCTGAACAAACCATTATCAGACGATAATAATATGTTTATATTGGTTTATATGTGAATATGTGAATCCTAACATAGATTCACATGTGAATATTAATCATAACTTGTGTGTGAATCAATTTAGAACTTATAACCGAGATTCTGATTCAGTTTAAGAATAATATGTGAACCTATGAATCTTAATTTTAACTTGTACGTGAATCAATTTACAATTTATAATCAAGATCCTAAATCAGTTTAAGATTCATATGTGAATCTTAAAAAATATATATCACCATGCATCTTAAATTAGAGATAATAAATTATCATTTTTTGGTATAATATATTAAAATGAAATATTTGTTATATTTTAGATAATTTAATTTAAAAAATGGTTAATCTGATTTTTATTTTAAAAGGAAAGTAGTATTTTTTTTTGAAAAGAAATGAATTAGTGATTTAATGGTTGAGATTATTGATTTAATTATTCAAAAGTTTGAAAATACCCCCCCCCCTTCAACTTTGTTAGGTTCTTTAATTTAGTTATAATTTCATATTTATTTACATATTTTCTTCTTAAGATCTTGGCGATTGAAAAATCTCATCTAATGGTTGAGATCTCTTCTCACATTCTTAAAATTTTTGGGTTTCTCGTCTGTACTCTCCCTATATATATATATATATATATATATATATATATATACACACACACACACATATATATATATATATAGATAGAGAGAGAGAGAGAGGTGGTTTCATTTGCAAAACACACTAATACTACAAACTTTGCAACCGATATCCACCACTGATTTCATTGATCAATTGTTGAAAATGATATGGACTATTTATATTAAGAAAAAAAACCATTAATAGATCGTATTTAAGTTATAGTTAAAAAGAATATTATAGTCGATGGATATTTTTGAATACTTGCTTTTCATTTTTGGTTTAATTTTTTATTTTCGGTAATAATAATGGTATGGCAATATTTTTTGGTAACAATTATAAAAAATTATCCATATCCTTTCAGTTTTTTTTGGTTTCATGTTTCATGATTTTCGTGTTCCATGTTTCACATTTTACATTTCATGATTCGTGTTTTATGTTCCGTATTTTCATATTTCATGTTTTTTTTTGGTTTCATGTTTCATAATTTTCTTGAACTTGGGGAAAGATGGAAGTATTTTAGTGAAGAAATCATCATCTTCAACACTAAGGTAATCTTCTTCCCTTCTAGCTTAATGCCACCATCAATGGAGGTTTGAACTCTATTTAGAAACCTTCTTCTTTTGGGGATTTTGGATTCTAGATGAGGATTCCAAGTTCCTTTGAGTTATTTGATTTAAAATATCAATGGATTATTATTTTGGATTGGTTCTTGTTGGTTTTCAAATGACTTCTTTGAGAAAACTCACCATTGTTATCGTTTAAGCAAAGGTTTAGAGGTCGCAAGTTTTAAGGGTTTGAAATCATTGTTAATAGATGGATTGGGATGGATTAAATGAGGTTTTATAGTTTGATTGATGGTTAGGATGGTTTTAGACATTGAGAAAACTCACCATTGTTATCGTTTAAGCAAGGGTTGCAAGTTGGATTTTTGGAGAAAAATCGTGCAGGAGACTAAAGCAACTTTCAAGAGGGTAAAAGATGCTTGAAACCCGCTTTAGCCACTGCCTTGTGCATTTTTTATTTTTGCATCGTTTCTCGTTTTGGGCTAGGTTTGAGGTATCGATTAAGTGATTGTTTGAGGGATTGTAATATATGGTTTTAAGATGATTTAGATAGTTTAACACCATTCCTATGTCGTCTAATTCAGGTGTTCGGTTTGAGCCTAAGTGATTATTAGGATGCGTGGTGGTGTCTCGAACCTCAGATGAGTTCCCTTGATCCTTTTTACAAACATGCATGGAATCATATATACATGTTCTCTAATATCTGATTATGGTTCTGTGATTAGAAATGGTGTTTCATATATTTATGCCATGTTTGATTGAATGGTTAGATGGTGTTTAATCATAAAAATTCAATAATGATTTTTGGAATGAATTATATACTTGGAAAGTTTGGACAAATGGTAATCTAAACTTATTTATCCTCTGATGGTCACTATTCAATTGTTGTACATCTTATAGTATTTTGATTTGGTTTGGGATTTGGGTTGCACAGTGGGATTAGTATACCTTGGGATAGTGGTAATCCCTTGAGAGTTTATAATCTTCCATGTACCTTGAATTCGTTTCATGAGAACATTAGATTGGCATGTTCTAGGGCATGGGCATCTATTGGGGGCCCGTTTGTAGACGTCATAGTGGAGTGATGGTGGTTCGAAGGGCATCTACAGGGGGGCTGATTGTTGACATCACAGTGGAGTGACGTTAGTTCTAGGAACACTGTGCAATGTTTGTTGTTTACGTATGATTTTTTTTTAATTGATAACTTTTGGCCTTATGGTGGTTTACTACTCTAAATGGATACGTTTGGGCCTTCATGGTGGTTTCTATGTTATCTTAAACTGTTTAAATTATGTTTTGAGAGGGAATTCACTAGACATTATTGTCTAACCCTCACTTTTGAAATTTAAAACCATTTTTATGTAAGAGAGTAGTTGGGAGTACCTCCAAGGGTAAAGAGAAGGTGTGATGCCTTTAGAAGAGGCATGGAGTAGAAGAAGTTTTGTAGTTTATCTTTAGGCTTTAATAAATCTCAGTTGTGGATGTGTTTACCCGTTTCAAACCTTGATAACATTGTAATGCTTTGACTTTGTATATTTGGGACTGTTTTGGCTATATTTTATATGTTATTGCTATTGCGGTTTTTGGGCTGTCACAAATGGTATCAAAGTCGTAGTTTAAGGGATTTAGGTGACCAGATGGGCCTAAACTTAAACTGTAAGATATGGAATCGTAGTTGATATATAAGAAGTCATTAGGAACTACCTCGATCATTAAGAATCGTGAGGATGGTGGTGAGAACCCTTAAGTAAGGTAAATTCAAATCGCATCTGGCCAATGCAAATTATTAGTAAGGGTATTAGTGTGTTGTGCGAGGTTGTTTGTGGTGTAACTGTTAATACCTTCGGGAAGAATTTTTGTCCAATATGTCAGGAACCAGATAGATGTAAAATTCTTGAGATTCAAAGGGACGTATAATTGTTTAAAAGTATGCTCCTAGTATATGAGTCTCCATTTGCGGAGTTTTATTTGTCGATTAGTTGGTATAGCGGAGAGGTTATGTTTGGATCTTGAAAGCTTCAACACAAGATCGGGTAAGGGAAATGAGCCCTATGACTCTTCAGTCAAGCAGTAGGGAAACAAAGATGTTTAAGAAAAATATCAGTGCTAGTTTAAAGTATGGACTATGGATATAATGAAATGCAGTATTGACCTACACAAGTCAAAGATTGAAACCACATAATTTGCAAATCAATGATCAAGATGGAAATGGTGTAGTTTAGGCAACAAGTATGTTGGGAATAACCTTTACTATAAGTTGTTGCAAGGGTGAGAAACCCCAGCATATGGTCAAAAGCAGTATGCCAGTGAGAAGTTGTTGCGAATTTAAAACTTTTGACCTTATTAGAGTGAATAGTCTTCAAACATAAAATGAGTTTCATGCATTGCGGTTCAAATGTGTCATATGAGTCACTTCATATTAAAAGTATATATATGTTCATGTTAAGTTTCTTGTTTTGGAAATAAATCAACGCATGCAAGTGTGTAATCTATATTTTGGGGAATTTGCAAACTTATTTATGTTGCATAATGGAAATTTTGAACGACTAACAGTCCATCGTCGTATGACCAGCGATAACCGACGCCCTTCCTTTGGGCGACCTCGATTAAACGACTAATAACCCGTCTGACAAACTCTGTCGTACGACCTGATTTCAGTTACTAACCTATGACATACGTTATATAATGTTTAATACATGATTCAAAGACATTTATGACCAAAGATTATAACAGAAGCCATCATCAATAACAACGGACATAACGGACGCTATCATCAATATCAAACGGTCATTCTATTAATGAGCAAGATACGCATTCAAGACGTGCCAACGGAAAAATAGATTATAAATATGAAGATAGAACCTCACATTGGGGACATCTGATTCTCAGACCTTACAACCTCACGAATTACATTCTCAAGCTCGTTCAGTCTCTCTCGAAGTTCATAAAGCCTACTGCCGTTTGTTACACGACGCACGACTGACTTTACTTTATTGTATAGTTTTGCATTGTATTAAACTTGTAACACTTCTTATAAAGGACGACGTCCCTGATTGACGTCCATAGTGCACGACGACTCATACTCGTCCGCGGTTTTTACCCATTTCAGGGGTTTTCCGCGTCACCAATTCTCTCGTCTCATTTACTTTATTTTTATTATAATCGTACGATTATCGGTGTTACTTTCTTTGGCTGGATCAAGCTTCACATTTACCTTAAATTTTCCTTGGGAGATTTTTGGCATAAACAGTTTGGTGCCCACCGTGGGGCCCCATCCAAAGAAAATCTTCGATAATCTTACGACGTATGAACGTTTTCCTTCGAGTGTTTCTCTTTTGCATTCATTCAGGACAATGGCATTCCAAGGAACTCAAGATCATGTTGTGGCCCAGATGAACATGGAGCTGACTGTTGCCCGTGCTCGTATTGATGCCCTAACAGCCCAGGCTCGACAAGCGGCTGAAACCATCGAGCATCTAAGAAGCCAGAGTGGAAACAATATGGCGGGGGATACAAATGCTTATGCCGGTACTTGGAACGTGCCCCCTCCATTGCCTAATTATCCTCGTCCACCACCAGTTAATCCTGCGACCATCGTAATCCCAACCATGCCTATGGCCTCTATGCCATTCAATGGATATGCCTCTGATTCCTCGCAGCAAACTAGCTTCAACGGATCAGGTTATGTTCCATTGGGTGTCCCAAGGGGTATCCCGATAGATCCCGTTGCGCAACGATTGAAGCTTCTGGAAGAACAGAATGAGCGTGTCTGGACGATGTTGGCCAAATTGCCGGGGGCAACAGTCCCAGTTGATGTCGAGCCACGTACAGGATTTCATGCGTCGCCGTTCGTTGATGAGATCACGTTGGTGGACGTCCCAAACAAGTATAGCATCCCGACCTTCACCCCAAAATATTCAGGTGTCACTGATCCGACAGAACACGTCGCCCAATACAAACAGCTTATGTGGACTGTCTCGATACCGCATCAGTTTCAAGAAGTCTGCATGTGCAAGAGTTTTGGAGCGACCTTGACTGGAGCAGCGTTACAATGGTTGATCAACCTCAAACCCAAAACCATCGGGTCTTTTGCAGAGTTGGTGAACCAGTTTTCTCAACAATTTGCCAGCAGCCGAAAAATGGAAAAATAGACGAGCGACCTATACTATGTCGTACAGAAAAATGGAGAGTCCATCCGGGACTATTTTAATCGAGTCAACGCGGAGATGATCGGTATCCGAAATTGCGACGTAAAAACAGCCATTGAAGCATACAAACGGGGTCTGGACGATAGTTCAGGGTTGTATCTCGACCTTACAAAATATCCTCCAGAAACCTTTGAAGACGTACGAGCAAGGGCGCTCGCTCATATGAGGGTCGAGGATGACCTCGCTTTCAGAAAAAAACACTCGAGCGACAGGAAAGGCCTAGGTGTTAAAAAGCCAGGCTTCAAACCGAAGCCGACCGGTCGATCAGAGCCTGCCAGACAGATTTCAAATGTCAGATTTGAAAAGAAAGGGCCTACGACTTCCAAATCCGTCCAGTATCCTAAGGTATCATCTTATGGCTTCCCTGGATCAGCCAAGGACGTTGTCACGTCCCTGAAACAGCTCCAGCAAAACATTCGATGGCCAAATAAAAGCAATAAAGACAGTGATAAGAAAGACAAAACAAAATGGTGCGATTTCCATAATGACTTCGGTCATGTAACGGATGATTGCATCACCCTGAAGAAAGAACTGTCCTGACTTAACTCGAAAGGTTATTTACAAGAATTGACGGGAAAGAAGGATGTGTGTCCCACATCCCCATAGCATGCCAAGGTGATTAATTGTATCACCGGAGGTTCTGATGTCTGTAGGACCACATATTCAGCTGCTAAAAGACATGCTAGTCGCGGTCCCGACGACCGACCAATTCTAAAGGAGGCAAGACCCAAGGAGGACGCAGAATTAGAAGCTATGCCCTTGACGCTCGACCAAGCAGATCTCGACGATGTACACCAGAAACATCATGACGGACTAATTATCCAATTGAGCATTGGAAATTGCCTGACAAAGAGGATACTCGTCGACGGAGGTAGTTCCGCTAACATTATCTATTTTAATGCAGTGAAAGCTATGGGGATCGACAAATCCGAGATTACCCAACGCTCGACTACACTCGTTGGATTTAACGGAGGAGCGACAAATACCATGGGGGAAATTACACTACCAGTATATGCTAAAGGAATCAACAGGCAGACGAAGTTCAACGTCGTCGACTGCTCATCGGCTTATAACGTTATCCTTGGGCGACCATGGATCCACGATATGAAAGTCGTACCCTCGACGTACCACCAAACCTTGAAATTCCCCACGCAATGAGGAGTACAGGAGATCAAAGGCGAAAGAAAAGTTGCTAGGGAATGTTACAAAATCTCTTTGAAGCCCCCGAAGCAGACATTATAGCAATTACAGAGCCAGAACGTTCCCGGGACTGATGACGATTATCGCTTGGAAGTTGTCGTCCTAAACCAGGATACGCCTGATCAGATGGTCTACATAGGTTCGACACTCGATCCATCCTTTAAAAAGATACTAATTTCTTTTTTGCAGGACCACTATGATTGCTTCGCATAGATGCACGAAGACATGGTGGGTATCGATCCGAGTATTATTTCTCATAAACTCAACGTCGATCCATCATCCAAACCCGTTCAGCAGAAAAGACGAAAATTTGCTCCTGAAAGAAATAAAGTTATCAACGACGAAGTTGATAATCTACTTAAAACAGGAAAGATACGAGAAGTCAAATATCCAGATTGGCTCGCCAACGTTGTTGTCGTCCAAAAGAATGGCAAATGGAGAGTGTGCATTGATTTTACAGACCTTAACAAGGCCTGTCCAAAATATCCATTTTCGTTGCCACACATCGATTCTATGGTTGACGCTACAGCTGGACACGAATTGCTCACCTTCATGGACGCATATTCTGGATATAACCAGATATTGATGCATTCCGACGATCAGGAAAAAACGGCCTTCATGACAGATAAAGGTATTTATTGTTATAAAGTAATGGATTTTGGTCTTAAGAATGCAAGTTCGACGTATCAGCGGCTAGTGAATATGATGTTCAAAGAACATTTGGATGACACTGTGGAGGTATACATCGACGACATGCTCGTTAAATCGAAACATACGAACGATCATATAGAACATTTGAAGCAGTCGTTCGACATTCTGCGTAAATACAGAATGAAGTTAAATCCGACAAAGTGTTCTTTTGGAGTTCGAGCTGGCAAATTCCTCGGTTACATGGTCACACGACGAGGAATCGAAGCTAACCCAGATCAAATCAAAGCAATTATCGAGCTAAAATCGCCCAGAAATTTTAAAGAAGTCCAACGCCTAACAGGACGTGTAGCAGAATTAAACAGATTCATCTCTCGATCGTCCGACAGATGTCACCTATTCTACAGCGTCCTGCGAAAAAACAAAGGATTCGAATGGACTGATAAGCATGAGAAGGCGTTGCAGAAACTCAAGGAATACATGACATCACCTCCTTTCCTCTCCAAACCCGAGAAAGGTGAAATTATTCAAATCTATCTAGCCGTCAGTGTTAATTCGGTGAGTGCATTCCTTACACGAGAAACCGACGGACGACAATTGCCGATCTACTATGTAAGTAAAACTCTATTAGACGCTGAAACTAGGTATTCGTCTATGGAAAAACTCTTGCTTTCGTTAGTTATGGCCGCTAAGAAGTTACGGCATTATTTCGAATCGCATCCTATAACTGTTGTAACTAACTTTCCATTGAAGTATGTGTTAAGAAAACCTGAACTAACAGAACGACTAGCTAAATGGAGCATCTACCTCAGTAGTTATGATCTAGATTTTAAGCCTAAAACGGCGATCAAATCACAGGTCTTGGCAGATTTTGTTATATATTTCAGTCCAGAACTAGAAGAAGCAACGACGTCCAACGAGTTAATTGTGGCGACTTTGCACGACACCACTTGGACGCTCAACGTTGATGGTTCGTCGAACATACGAGGAACAGGCTTGGGTGTCGTCCTACAGTCCCCACAAGGGGGCAAGATAGTGTACTCCATACGGTGCGACTTCAAGGCAACAAATAATAAGGCAGAGTACGAAGCACTGATTACGGGAATCAAAATTTCTCATGACTTGGGGGCAACACATTTGCATGTTCGAAGCGACTCGTCCCTAGTTGTCAACCAAATCAATGGAGAGTTCGCAGCAAAAGATTCGAGGATGATTGCCTATTATAAAATAGTAAAAGAAGAAGCAAAGAAGTTCAGTCGTTTCGTAATCGAGCAGATACCAAGAGATCAGAACACTCAAGCTAATGCACTAGCCAATTTGGGGTCAGCACTTAATCAAACGACATTCGATAGTATCCCAATAGTCCACCTTGCAACACCATCCATCAAAGACGACGGTAATACTTTGGTCGCATCAATTGAGGAAGAAAACTCTTGGTCGGACGACATTAAAAATTATCTAGAGAACGATCAACTGCCTGATGATAGAATGGAAGCAAGAAAGGTCAGATTTAAAGCATCAAGGTATGTCATGATCAGAGGACAATTATATCGAAGATCTTCGACTGGTTTGAATCTACGATGTATTACCAACAAGACGCAAGTCCAGAAAATTCTACAAGATATGCACGATGGTGAATGTAGAAATCACTCAGGAAGTCGCAGTCTAGCCAACAGGATATCACGACAAGGTTACTATTGGCCGACATTAAGGCAAGATGCGATCAGGTATGTACAATTGTGCGACGCATGTCAGTGACATGCAGGTATGTCTCATAAACCATCTGAACCCTTGCACTCGACTTTGATCCCATGACCCTTTATGAAATGGGGAATGGACATCGTTGGAAAACTACCACCTGTCCCCGGGCAAAAGGTATTCCTTCTAGTTTTAACAGATTATTTCTCTAAGTGGATATAAGCAGCGGCTTTCTCCCAGGTTCGGGACAAAGAAGTCGTTTCTTTCATCCAAACTAACATCATTTGTAGGTTTGGAATTTCATCCGAAATAACATGCGACAATGGGACACAATTCATCAGTGATCGGACGCGAAGATTTTGTGAAGAAAAGAACATCAAGTTTGTGACATCGACACCCCGATATCCACAGTAGAATGGCCTAGCCGAGTCAAGTAATAAAACTATCATTAATTCGATCAAGAAAAGACTCAAAGTTGCCAAAGGAAAGTGGGTGGAAGAATTACCTTCCATTCTATGGGCTAAACATACGACACCACATACGTCCACAGGACAAACTCCCTTTTCCTTAGTCTATGGATGCGAAGCTGTGTTACCTATTGAGGTACGACTACCGACTTCAAGACATACGTCCGTTGAGCATAACTTGGTCGACCTGAGCAATGACCTCGACGCCTTAGAGGAACTTACAGAAGCAGCACACATCCGCATGGCGTCACAGAAACAAGCGATCGAGCGACATTTCAACAAAAATTTCCAAATCAAAGTTTTCCAAGAAGGCGACTACGTCCTACGTTGAGTGTTTCAAAACACTCAAGAGCTCAATGCAGGTAAACTTTCCACTAAGTGGGAAGGCCCTTACCAAATCTCTGGCGTCATGGGTAAGGGAGCTTATAAAATCCAAACCCTCGACGGTCGAGAAATCCCACGAAGTTGGAATGCAGTTCATTTAAAGAGGTATTTCTTTTAAAATTTTGAATTCATTTCCTTTGATTGTTTTTTAAGAAAGATTACTGACTTAAGCATCGGAGGGTCGTTGGTCAAACCAACGACCACCCCACTAACGTTGTTTTTCGCAGGAACGCACGACTT
The DNA here is from genome assembly GCA_023525745.1 of Arctium lappa. Taxonomy (NCBI): domain Eukaryota; kingdom Viridiplantae; phylum Streptophyta; class Magnoliopsida; order Asterales; family Asteraceae; genus Arctium; species Arctium lappa. The sequence goes on from CM042051.1 coordinate 55,638,439, forward strand.
AGTTAAAACATTTATGTCGGGTAATACTCATACGATCGCACGTATACGGTCGGTAGCAATTATTGACAAGGGTTAATTTCTGCACTTGATGTTCGATATTTAGATCTGAGAACCATTATTACAATGGCACTTGGTCGATCGTAGATCTCAGTTGATTTCATTATAGCACATTAATGAATGATGGTGTGGTAAAATGTATGATATACCGTGATTATATATCCTCTTAAATTACTCGACGTACAATAAGATATAAGTTTGAAAAAGAAAAGCAAGTAACAAGCATCGACAGACAAAAGAAAATTTTCCATTAGATATTTAAAAGAAAATTACAAGGACAAGAGACGACCACAGACGGCCGACCCCTAATAGTAAATTCAAAAGAAACTGAGCTAAGAAGGAGGAATGTCAGATTGTTCCTGCACGACATCAGCTACTATAGTCTCTGCTGCCGCCGCCTCTTCTCCGCCATCGCTCCCCTCCAATTCATCCTCTTCATCAAGGTCCCTTTTGGTCCCCACGGTGTCGAGGTAGGTTTTGAGCTCCTCAGCGGCCGACACCATGAGATTCTTCCCATTCAGATGACGCCTCATCAAAGCGACTCGGGCCGTGAAACGAGAGAAGGCCTCGATTTGCCTATTCTCCTTCTCCAGGTCCTTGATATCGCCCACCAGCTCCTCGACCCTCTTCTTGAGGGACGCGACTTCGTCAGCAGAAGCAACGGCAGCAGTGACGACCTTGATCTTCTCGACCTCCAGTTTGGTCAACGATGCCTCAAGCTCAAGGAGACGATCCCTGAGCTTAACCTTCTCACGATCCGAAATCTCTAGTAGACTCAGGGCATCGATGAGCTCAGTCTTGAGGCCCTCGATCTTCGCCTTCTCAGCCTCGACCGCCTCCAGGGCGACCTTCTCCCTTTCAAGAGCCTCATCGGCCCTTTTCTCGACGTTAGGGAAGGTCGCCCTAAGACCTTCCATCTGAGCGAAGAAGCTCAGACAGGTTTGGAAAGCCTATACGACAGAAGGGAAAGAGTTAATAACAAGAAAAATGAGTAACAAAGAAAATAGAAAATGAGTAAGACTTACCATAAAAGAGAGACCAGCGGAGTGCGCCCCAGTGTCCTCGACCCGAGACTCCTTGTATCGTTCATAGAAGGCCGGGAGGAGGAATTTCCCCAGCTATGGAAAAATGACGTCCTTCTCAAGGACGTCATTGACCATGAAGTCAGATGGGAGAGTGACTTTAAATGTCGTCTCTCCCACTTTCTCCTTGTTCTTCTCCTCACTCTTGAAGGAGGAAGAAGATGCAAGGAAGGGCTTATCAACGCCCAACATCCCCGACGTTGGGGCGTCCTTTGTCACCTTGGTCGAGCCTCCGAGCTCGACCCCAGCAATGGTTCCCTTCGATGGTCTCGTCCCTACAAGGGACGACAGAGTAGCATCACCCGTCTTCTTAGGCGAGACCCGAGGTTTGCCTCGGACGCGTCTTGTGTCTACCCCCGTAGAAGGGGCAGATCTCTTCTTCGTTTTTTCCCTGCCTTGGCGAGCAAGCTCTAGTAGCTCGGCTCGGCTAGGGGCGGACGATTTTGCAGCTGCGTCACCTGGATAAAATAAGCAAGTTAGAAAAGAAATGACATACGATATAAAAATGAAAAACATTGTCGAACGACATACCAGACATCTCTTCTTCTCTTTCTTCTTCCCTCTCGCCTTCTCTCTCTTCTTCCCTTTTTTCCTCTTCCTTCCTCTCTTCTTCTCTTCTCTTCTCTTCTTCTCGACGAGAACCCTCGACGAACGTCGCTTAGTTTACGAAAACGACCTCGTCTTCTTCATCGTTCGACCGAGCAAAAAACGAACGATCAGCGATACTTCTTTCCAAGATCCTCTGAATCTTGTCGCAGGAATCGCTATTTGGCTTCACCTTAGTGAAGTCGATTGATGTCAAGCAGAAAGAGAAACCATCAGAATAGATATTATAAAAAATAAAAAATAAATAAACGCTCGACAAAGCGGTAAACCCACCCGATTCATTCCATCCAGACGACAACCATTGGCTGTCCTCGTCGTTCACGGACGCCACTTGGATGAAAACATACTGGCATTTCCAGCCACGGTCGTTAACCGTAGTATTGTGCACCAGTACATTATCTCCCTTCGTTCGAGGGAATAGACTATATCGGTGATAATTATCCGCCCGAACGCTATAAGCAGTCAGGAGGTCGTTCAAGTTGAATGGAACCTCCCAATCGACTGTGAGACGCTCGATAACCTGGACAATCCGCCAGAACTGAGGCATTAACTGTCCAGGCGTCAATTCGAATGCATACAAAAACGCCTTGGACAAAAGACTAAATGGCCAAGTAAATCCTATCTTGAAGGGATACTCGTACAGAACACAGTACCCCTTCGGAACCTCGTCCAGCCTTAAGTCTACCGGCGTCATCAGATTGATTTCATCTGGAATCCCGGCCAATTTTTTAAAATAATCTAAGTGTTCCTATTCCCTATACATACTCACGGGTTCGGTCGACATATGAAAGTCTGGGATATTTAGGGTCGCACACCAGTAACTAAGGATATCCCAAGCTCTCCTAGGCTTTCTAGCTATGGACTTCTTACGCATATAATCGACACAGAGGGAAAACGGGAAGTTGTACCTTAAATAAAACTCTAAAACCTCGAACTTAGAACGGAAAGGATTCTGATCGCTCGGAAAGTGTATCTTGCCGGAGGTATATGATCTCTAAAAAGGGTAAGCGTAAAAAAGGACAATCCCTAGTTATACTAAAAATCGGAAAACGAATCGCCAAAAAATCGAATCGCCAGTTGACAAAATTGACTCGTGTCATTCGTGCCAGGCAACCTTTTGATCACATCCATCGAATGCATGACACCTGTCCAATATTAGCTTTCTAACCGTTTATCCTGCAGGAAATGACGTCATTGTTCAGTTGGAAACAAACCGATTCGGTTCCATGCGAACTACCCGCGTTCTTTTATGACACGTGTCCTGATTTTAAATTTAGATTTCAAAAAAGTTGCCGCTTGAATTTTAAATTTGGGGGCAAACTGTTTGGGTAGAAATTCCAACAGTCCATCGTCGTACGACCAGCGATAACCGACGCCCTTCCTTTGGGCGACCTCGATTAAACGACTAATAACCCGTCTGACAAACTCTGTCGTACGACCTGATTTCAGTTACTAAACTACGACATACGTTATATCATGTTTAATTCAGGATTCAAAGACATTTATGACCAAAGATTATAACAGAAGCCATCATCAATAACAACGGACATAACGGACGATATCATCAATACCAAACGGTCATTCTATTAATGAGCAAGATACGCATTCAAGACGTGCCAACGGAAAAATAGATTATAAATATGAAGATAGAACCTCACATTGGGGACATCTGATTCTCAGACCTTACAAGCTCACGAATTACATTCTCAAGCTCGTTCAGTCTCTCTCGAAGTTCATAAAGCCTACTGCCGTTTGTTACACGACGCACGACTGACTTTACTTTATTGTATTGTTTTGCATTGTATTACACTTGTAACACTTGTTATAAAGGACGACGTCCCTGATTGACGTCCATAGTGCACGACGACTCACACTCGTCCGCGGTTTTTACCCATTTCAGGGGTTTTCCGCATCATCAATTCTCTCGTCTTATTTACTTTATTTTTATTATAATCGTACGATTATCGGTGTTACTTTCTTTGGTTGGATCAAGCTTCAGGTTTACCTTAAATTTTCCTTGGGAGATTTTTGGCATAAACATGAACTATTTCATATCTTTCATGTTGATTTAACCTTCATTATGGAAGTCATGACAACATCCGATTTCATAGTTTTCATAATTGAAACTGGTATGGGTATATTGTTGTAACATCAATGAGTGTGAGAGTCGGTTGCCTCACTCAGCATAATTGATTGCGCATGGGAATTTTATAGTCGTATGGGAAAAGTTTAATTGTATACATTTTCGTTTCTTATCAACATTGATTTGGGTTGACAGGGTTGTGTTTATTATTGGATTACTTGTGAGTGATCCTCGAGAACACTGTGCTTGACTATTCAGCTATGGTAGTGTTGTGTCATGCATACTCGAGTTTGTTTAATGGTCTCATACTCATTAAATTTTCAAATGTGAAATATGAGTTAAACCATTGTGTAAACATGCATGAAGGCTATGAACTCACTAGCAAACGGAGAATATTGCAATTCAGGATAAGGAAATATTTCTAAAACTAAAATTTGTCGATCGATTCGTTTATGGTTGATTTATGACCTTAGTGTTCTCGTTAGGGAAGGACGACGAATAATGGAAATCTCATATATTAAATTTAGTAATGTTCTTATTATGGGGTCTTTAGATTCTTATTCGGTATTTTTGGGATGTGGTTGTTTGTGAGTAATTATATCATGAATGAAGTTAGAAGTTACCAAAATACTTCTAGTAGTAACATGTTATGAGTAGCGGCATAGCATTTTGATAAAATGCGATCAAAGACGAGTCTGAATAGCAAAATGAACTTGTAAGATATACTATGTATAAATGAAGTTTTATGCCTTCGTCAAGTAAGGACTATGGGACATAGAAGTGGATTATGATACGTTGGAAGTTGTCGGTGCGAATTTACCTCAATCGGTATCTTTGATTATCGGTAAAATTGTTGGAGTATCACCATTTTGACTGTTGACTTTGAAGTCAATGACCGTTTAAAGTGTTCGGTGTTGAGATCGTCGCCATGTAACTGAAAATTAGAGGAGTAACTATGGTTTGGTTATTTTGTTGAGATTATACAAGGATGTAAGTGGTTGTTTGGGAAAGATTTAGATTTAGCATTTTGATAAACCATCTGGTCTGCCCGTTTGAAAGTAAAAGTATCAGTGGGGTTGGGGGAAAGTGACTTGTTTTGGAGTACGAGTCATCTGTGCTGATTTTGCATCTAGCACAATGGCAGTGGCGGTATATAGTGTTGTGGTCTGTACGGGAGAGTGGTTTCCTTGTACTACTTGAACTCGTTTTTCATAGTTACAATGGTTTGACCTAGATTGTGTTTTTGTGAGGATAGTCATGTGAGTGTGATGAAGCAGCTATTGTGTGTAGTTATCCGGGAAAGAATGTAGTCTTATGAGATTTTGTAATTGGACATATATGTTTGTTGGAAATGATGTAACCATGGAAATGTTCACCTATGATTCGATGTTAAATTATACAGCCAAGAACACGCAATATTGCACTTATGCGAGTTCGATGAGAATTAATATCTTAGAAACGATCAGATCGCTCATATTATGAGATGAACATAATCTTGATGGATGAATTAGTAAGGATTGTGGAGATGTGTTAGAGGTGTTTGGCATAGCGTTTTCGGAGAGGAATTGGTTGAAGATATATTATGAGGAGGAAGTCAGAAATTATTGTTTTAATACATGATATTATGAATGCATGATTTGATTTTTGGATTGGAATACTTAATGGGTGTTTATGATATAATTTATTGGGATTTTTTTTTGAAATTGTAACTTATCATCAGTACGTACGAAAATGTGTTGTTCGGACACGAAAAAAAAAGAGTAAAATTGGTGGATAGCATGTAATCATTGTATGGGAAAATTTGCGACCGTTTATCTACACAATTTTGGGTTACTCCCAGTCAGAGAGTGATCAACGAACCTATTCGACAGGGTCGAGTTTGTTGGAGCAAAAGATGATTATTTGTGAAGTTTCAAGATGTGAGTCTTGGTTTCAAGGAGTTTGTCGTTTGAAAAAAGAATTTACCAATAGTGGAATCAAGGTGGATCCGACTTATATGGAATCGTGTTAATTGTTAACTCATTGTGATCAATCATTTTGATTATTAGAGGAGATTAGTCAAGGTTAGAAGTGTAGTGGTAATCGAGTTGGGCTCTCGAAGTTGGAGATACTAATGACATGGGTTTAGGTGCATGCTATGGCGTCATTACCTAATTTTTCCGTGAAATGCTAATTGTATAGAGGCCCTGGCCAACGTTATTTGGTGTCTGAGTATAAGATGTTTTAGATAGTTTAACACCATTCCTATGTCGTCTAATTCAGGTGTTCGGTTTAAGCCTAAGTGATTATTAGGATGCATGGTGGTGTGCCGAACCTCAGGTGAGTTCCTTTGATCCTTATTACAAACATGAATTGTTTATACATGTTTTCTAAACTCTGATTATGGTTCTATGATTAGAATTGGTCTGTCATATTTTTATGCCACGTTTGATTGAATGGTTAGATGTTGTTTAATCATAAAAATTCAAGGAATTTTGGCATGAATTATATATTTGGAGAGTTTGGACAAACGTTAATCTAAATTTGTTTATCCTCAAATGGTCACTATTCAATTGTTGTACATCTCATGGTGTTTTAATTTGATCTTGGATTTTGGATTTGGGTTGCAATGTGGGATTAGTATAACTTGGGATAGTGGTAATCCCTTGGGAGTTTATAATCTTCCATGTGCCTTGAGTTCGTTTCACGAGCACAGTGGATTGGCATTTTCTGGGGGCATGGACATCTACTGGGGGCCCGATTGTAGACGTCACAGTGAAGTGATGGTGGTTCGATGGCCATCAATTGGGAGTCGATTGTTGACGTCACAGTGGAGTAACGGTGGTTCTATGAACATTATGCAATGCCTGCTGTTACGTATGATTTTTTAAATGGATACGTTTTGGCCTTATGACGGTTTACTACTCTAAATGGATACGTTTGGGCCTTGATGGCAGTTTCAATGTTATCTTAAATTGTTTAAATTATGTTTTGAGAGGGAATTCAATAGACCTTATGGTCTAACACTCACTTTTCAAACTTAAAACTATTTTAGGTGAGAGAGTAGTTGGGAGTTCCTCCAAAGGTAAAAAGAGAAGGTGTGATGCCGTTAGAAGACGCATCGATTAGAAGAAGTTTTGTAGTTCATCTTTAGACTTTAATAAATCTCAGTTGTGGATGTGCTTACCCGCTGTGAACCTTGAGATCATTGTAATGCTTTGACTTGGTACATTTTGGACCGTTTTGGCTATATTTTATATGTTATTGCTATTGTGGTTTTCGGGTTGTTACACATAAGTAGATCAAAAATATAAAAAGACAATAAAGTCCTTTAATATTTCTAAAAAAAACATATGGCGCATTCTAATCGGTGGAATTTTGTTTCTTTTTCTTCTTCTAAAATTTTTTTCTCTTTTAAAAAGATTACTTTATTCTTGACTTTCTTTCTTTCCTTTTTCCCAAAGGTAAGCTTTTGTTTCAGTTTTAGAAAGTATTTTGAGAGTTTTTGAATAGACATTTGTAAGAAATATTTTAATTGATTAGACAGAGAACATACCTATGCTTCAATGAAGTTTGCATTTCTTTTGTGCAAAATTTGTATTAATGGGTGGGTTTTCATTTAATCCCTCTTTTTTCTCTCTCTCTCCAAATATATATATATATATATATATATATATATATATATATATAGTGTTTGGTTCATTTGAGAAAAGGTAAATATATGAGAAATAGAGAAGTAATCTTAGCCATTCATATGATCAAGATCGGATTTGACTAGTCAAATATTGCGACTTTGACCGGTCAAAAGTTGCGGTTTTGACTGGTCAAAAGTTGCGACTATCCCAAAAATAGAAGGACAATTTCGTAAATTTTACAAAACAGGTTGTGTTCATATATGAACATGTATAATTCACATATGAACTATATGTTCATATATGAACCAGTGCAATTCACAACTGAACTCTTTTAACTGATTCATATATGAACCTTTGTGATTCATATATGAATCAGTTGAACTAACTAACAGATTCATATATGAATCTGTATGAATCACAAAGATTCATATATGAATCTGTATGAATCACAAAGATTCATATATGAATTAGCTGAACTAATTAACATATTCATATATGAATCTTTGTGATTCATACAGATTCATATATGAACTCATCCCGTGTATTTTACGAAATTACCCATCTACCTTCTATAGACCACACAAGGAATTATCCGGTGCTTCGCGGTCAAAGCCGCAAATGTTGACCAGATAAATGGCTAAGATTACTTCTCTATTTCTCATATATTTACCATTTCTCAAATGAACCTCTCCCTATATATGTATGTATGTATAATGTCTTATTCAAATGAGAAACAGAAATAGTTAAGAATGAGAAACAATCTCAATAGATTTAAATTTTGATTTCCAAGATTTTTTTCTCTAATTAAGTTAATTATGAGAAAAATCAAATATCCTAATTTATCTCATACTTTTTTATAATAAACTTATTAGATATTGATAAATAATCGATTTGTTATCCAAATTTCCACATTTAAATCATTGGCGATTTTACAATCTACGAGTTGAATTAAATCTCATTTTTCCAAATCTCATGTGCAAACATGAAGATCGATGTTCTTTATTGGCCGTTTGAAATGAAACTAAAGGCAAGATATCCCAACAAACCACTATCAGGCAGTGATAACTAAGTGTATATTGGTTCATATGTGAACATATGAATCATAACATGGATTCCTATATGGATCATAATGATAACTCGTGTGTTAATCAATTTACAACTTATAACGTAAATTCATATGTGAATCCTAAAATATATATATATATATATATATATATATATATATCATGAATCTTTAAATTTAAGATAAATAAATTCTTGATTTGGCTACCTTTAAAAAAAGGATTGATTATCTTTTAGATAATTTAAATTAAAAAAAAACGGTAATCCAACTTTTATTTAATAAATGGTTAAAAAATTGAAAAATAAGTGGCTTGTATTAGTGATTTAATTATATAAAAGTTTTAAAATCTCCTCCTCAACTTTTATATGTTCTTTAAATTATTCATAATTTTGTCTTTAATATCTTAGTGATTGAAAAATCTTATCTCATAGTTGAGATTGTTTCTCTTATTTTTAACATTTTTTTTTGTTAGACGTTCTTTGCTTGCTTGTTTTTTTATTCGAAGAATTCTAATAAATGTATTTTTGTTTTTTTGTTCACTAAGAGTATCTCCAACAACATGCATTGCTAAAATAGAAAAAATTGACTTTTTCTTTATTATTTCTCTCCAATAGATTTGCTATATGGTTTGCTAAAATAGAGAAAAATCAAAAAATCTCTAAATATAGAAAATTCTCTATAATCTCTAAATTAGAGAGAGAAAATATTATTTTATTCAATCCAACCAATAAGATTCAATATTTAACATTTTTTTTTAAAAAGTATATTGGGATGATAAATTAGGAATATTATAATAATATAAATAATGATTGATTCTCTAAAATAGAAAAGCTGTTGGAGTTAGAAGAAAATGTTTTTAGAGATTTTGACTTTTCATTCTCTATTTAAAAAAAAAATTAGCAATGCTGTTGGAGATGCTCTAACGGATTGTTACAATACATGTTTTTTGTTTGTTAAATTGTTTTCTTGGGTTCTTTTCTCTTTGGGAATTCTGAAGAACTTTGTAACCTCAACTTTTGTTGTTTGATTATTGAAATTTGAAGTTTAAACATTTTACGTTGTAAATTGAAGTTGGTATAAAGTCATTATCAACATGTATTAACCGAAAAAAGGTTGCAACCAAGAAAACTCGTTGGTATATGATATTAGATTTTGCGTACCAATTATATAATTGAACATAAATATCATTTAGTTATAAATTAGTTTAATAAAGTTCAAACATATTAATAAGCTGTAAATTTACATTATATTATAAACAATCTATGTTTTACCTCTTAACAACTATTAATTTTTCAAAAATACCAGTGCTAGAACAAGCATTGTATACAGGGTTGGGTTCACGTGAGACCGACCTGTTTTCGTGAGACCCGTGAGACCAAGATTTTACACTTGAAACTTCACAGCAAAACACTGTGAAGGTAAAAAAAATCTGAACCTTCACAGTGTTTTGCTGTGAAGTTTCAAGTGTAAAATCTTGGTCTCACGGGTCTCACGAAAACAGATTGGTCTCACGTGATCCCAAGTCTTATATATATATATATATATATATATAGAGAGAGAGAGAGAGAGAGAGTAAATTACATATTTCGTCCTTGTAGTTAAGGTTTTTAACGATTCTTCTTTTTAATTTAATGGACGCGTCTTTATATTAGTTTTTTTTTAATTTAATGGAACGTGTCTTTATATTAGTGTTTTTTAACGAGCTATGTCCCTGTGTTTGCAATTTTTTTAATGAGTTGAGTTCATGTGGTTGCATTTCTTTAATAACTTTGGTCCCTAAATAAAATCAACAATATGGGTCCCCTTATGATTGCATTAAGGACCCCTCTCCTTGTAAAAATTCAACAAGGACATGATTTATTGAATTTTTTAAAAAAAGATAAAGACCATTAAAAATACCTAACCATAGCACCAAAAATGTAATTTACTCTATTTTATGGTAGGATGATCATCATTGATAATTTGATATATCTGATGTTAATATATTGCAAACTTTACATTTTACTCTATAAAAATGTAATTTACTCTATTTTATTGTTTATTTTAAATATCAGTATTAAAAAATAGAGTATTCAAAGAAATTACCGTACAAGGTTGAATAGTTTATCATCGCCAAAAACTTTTAAAACTAGAAATTAGTGAGATTTATTTTTCATTAAATACTAGAAGCGTACTCGCGCAATGTAGCGAGATACATCACGATTTAAATGTTTATTTTTATTTTTTGTTTTTTATTGATTTACAGTACGATTTTGGATGGTTTTTATTGAGTGATAATGGTTTTTTTATATATAAATTTGTTTAATTTAGGCTTAACAATATAATGTTTTTTATATAAAAAAATTAAGTAGTTTGTTAAAATTCATTAATTATCTTATATATTTTAAATTTTTTATATTTAAATTGCGATGTTTATCCTGTTTTGATTATGTTTATCAGAATTCAAATTTCATAATTTTAGAATTTGGGGATTATAGATAAGGATTTTGGGGGATAATGATGAAATTTATTAATTAAGGTTAAAATCATTTAAAAGTAGTACATATTGATTCATTAATTGTTTTTTAATTGAGTGGTAATGGTTTTTTATATATAAATTTGTTTAATTTAGGCTTAACAATATAATGATTTTTATATAAAAAAAATTAAGTAGTTTGTTAAAATTAATTAATTATCTTATATATTTTAATTTTTTTATATTTAAATTGAGATGTTTATCCTGTTTTGATTATGTTTATCAGAATTCAAATTTCATAATTTTAGGGTTTGGTGATTAGAGATAAAAATTTTGGGGGATAAGAATGAAATATATTAATTAGGGTTAAAAGCTTTACAGGTAGTACATTAGGCTTTAGTAGTTATTTTTAAGAGATTTTAAGTAGATAGCTTTAAATGATGGTACATAAAGCTTAGTGAGTTGTAATTAAGAGTTTTTTATGTTATATTTATAATATAGTATAGATTATACTAATAGATAGATTTATAATGTTAAAATAATTCATAAAAAGGTATTTTCAAAATAGTTATCATCTATTCTTTTATACCTAGGATTAGTAGCATTAAAACTTAAATTTCAAATTTTAATTCAATTATATATACTTTCAACATTCTTTTACCTTTAGAGTGAGAATTGCCGACACAAGTAAAAATATAATAAAAATATTAATTTATGGTCGAGTAAAATGATAAAAGTAAACAGAATGTCAAAAGTGAAGTTCTGTAGTACATAAAAAGATCTCAATTAGATATGATCACATCAACATTAGTGTATTGGTTTTGATTACCTTTTTAATAAATTATTTAGTCACGCTCCTCATCAGAAAAAGAGTTTCAACCGATCGTTAGTAATTAATCTTTACTAATTGGTTGTACCCACAATGAAATGCAATTAAATGTCAATCTTTATATCTGATTCTTTGTCCTAATGTATCTCAACTCGTCTTACAATGAAATGCAAAACAAGAGCCTCGTTTAGAATCATTTTATGTTCTTGTTATTAAGTTGACTTTTTTGATACTGTTTAAAATTCGACCTTTATACCGGTGCTATTGTCCCTTTTCAATTTTAATTACATGAGTTTGAGTTGATTTGACATTTTACTCAAAATACAACTCTCTATTTAATAATATATTGACTCTTTAAATCAGCATTTGCTAAAAACAAATAATTATAGTGCATTTATATATAACTTTTGTCTAAAATTACTTATTCTCACAAATTAGAGTAAAATACAATTTTGGTCCATATGGTTTACACTCAACTATCAATAAAATCACAAAACTTTATTAAGTACATAAATGGGTCAATGTGGTTTGTATTTTACTTTGAATATGGTCCCTTAACTTAACATGGTTAAAAACTCTTCATTAGGTGAGGGGCAATTTTGTACTTTCACCTTTTTTTTCCTTTTTTTAACCCATAATGTATATTTTTATACATTAAAAATACATCATGAAAGAAGTACATTAAAAATATACATTTGTAGCATACATAATATTAAATAAATTAGCTTTAATACATTAAAAAATACACATTTTTTAAGAATTTCCTCGTTTAAATAGTTTCGTCAATATCTTCAAAACGAGAGCAATATTAGATATTTTTAAAATTAATTATTGATATAATAAATTCTTAATTTTTTTTAAAACTTAATTTTTATACTATTATAATTATATAAATAACTTGTTTTACATCCATTTATTTTTCTGTTTTTTCGTGTTATACCCTCATTATATTACTATACATATTATTGTATTTACTAAAATACATATTATCAACAGGTTCATATTTCATACCGTTTGAAAGTTTAGTGAAAATCTCTCTCTCTATATATATATATATCTATATCTATATATATATATATATTAAAGTAGAACCCAAAGGTGCTGACGCGTCTCTAACTAAAGCGCAGAAACTCAGTTTCCTCTTTTCTCCACCATCCACGCCTTACCCTTATTTTTCTTGATTTTTCCTAATTATCCCATGGATATTGATTAAGGCTTCATTTTCACATTTAATACATCCCCTTCATCTTCTCCAACGACAACTTTTCTACTTCTACATCATCAATCGCTTTGCTCTACATCTCCAATCGCTTTAGTTAGGGTTTTGTTTGCATCTCGCCTCACTATCTTTCCAATCTCTCGCCTTCACTTCACCATCTTCCAATCTTCCGTCTTCGCTCCATTCGGATACTCAAAGCAAGACAACTTATGGTTGTAACCGATTCTCAAGTAATCAATTTATCCATTTCAGTTTCGTATTTTTTTATCTGTTTGTGTGTCTTGTTGAAGGTTTGATGTGAAGATCTATGAATTGAGAATATTTACTTTATCAAGTTATTGATTTTGGCAACGGTATGGAATTCTCGATAGTGTTTACTTATCAAGTTATGAATTTCAGTTTCTTCAAGGTTTGACATCAAGATCTACAAAATTCTTGACACTTTATTTTCTCAACAAATCAATTTTGGCGGTGTTACTTTCTCAAGTTATTGATTTCAGTTCATCAAACTATTTTTATATCTATGATGTAAGTGACGATGATTGAGGATGGTGTTGATGTTGCAACGGTTGGGATCCAAATGGTTGGAAGCGAAAATGGAGGTGAGTTTCATACAATTATTTATTCTTTTAGATAGTCTCGGGTACATTGCAGTTTTTCATTCATACTTAAGATGATGGTCCCTAAGTGTGTAGGTTTCAGTTTATTAGTTTCCTTGGTTTTACATTACCAACAGTTTGGAACCAAGTGAGTGGTAGACCAATTATACTTAAATGGATGGATCAATACGTGAAAGACCAAAGCTCGAATAAGAGACGATGATCAAGTTGTTTCTCATACACTCATATCCTTCCTCTGATCTTAATATAAGTTTGTTGTACTTATAGCCACCACCCAATATTGTTTTTTTGCTATTTCTTCGGTCTTCTTAATGTAAATATTATTTTGTTATTTTTTTCGTAATTTTGCATTATTTGTTCTTTTTTCCCATAATTTTGCATCAATATATTATTAGCATTTTTGTTTCACATTTAACTCCTACATAATGATGTAGATATCACTGTTTAAAACATGCTTCAACGTCTATGTTCTTCAGTTGCATCTCTACAGAAAAAGACAAACAACGAATTCAGGAAATGAAAATATGCTAATGTACACTTCACTTCTCTAAAAGGCACGTCCTTGGGAAACAGTGGATGTTAAAGAAACTTAAATGCCTGTCAATTTTATTTAATATATATTAAAAATGTGAGATATATTATTTTGATTGGTAGAAAATGTAGGTAATAATAGTTAAGTAAAGATAAAAAAGATAACCAAAAAGAAATTGAAATAGTTCTCATTTAATAGGTCAATATAATTAAAAAAATCAAAATTCTAAAAAATTAGATAAAGGACCATAAAGGTCTCTCTTTAACTCTCTATAGATGGTTATTTATGATCAATTTTTTCAACATATTTATATATAATATTTTTTTTGGCAAAATGAGGGTCACTTAAAATAAGACAACCCCATGAGTATGAGTTGACACACAGACATCTCATCCTCATTTCTTATACAACCTTACTTATTTCAATCTTTCAACTACTCACCAATGTTAGACAACTTATTCTCAACCACAATCCACAGTTTGATAATACTACGTTCTCAAAATGCCACCTTAAATACCATTGGTTGTTTCATTTACACACATGAAATGTTTTATATATTGATCGTCTTGATGATAAAAATATGTCTATTAAGTTTGGTACCTATTATAATTTTCATTACTAAATAATAAAATTATCAAACAAATACACACAAAGTATTTACTGTCCGAAGTGCAAATGAAATTAAAATAAATTCAAAATTATTGATGTTTATTTTTAGAACAAAGATATCCACATAATAGATCAAGAATGTGCAATGTTATTAAAATCAACATCGATCTTGAATTATAATTTTAAACTTTAAATTAACAACCCTACAACTTTCAACACTCACAACAACTTTAATTATTTTCACATTGCTTTAACATATGCTTGAATTTGGAAACCATATTCCTCATGATTGTTGTAGCCATTAGGGTTACTTTAAAAAAAGTGAAAAAAAAATGATGTAAGTCAGAATAAACCCATTATATATAGTATTGTAATTTAAACTTTTGACCGGATATTGATCCATTTACAAATACAAACATATTTTAACATCCAATAATCATTTACATCTTTCAAATATTTCAACTTTTCATAATCAATTAGAAAAAAAACATAAATACAAATAATAAAACCTCCATATTTCTCTATAAATACACCTCACTTTTATGCATATCAAACAAACAAAAAACACCAAACTCATCTATGAGAAAATCATAATACATGGTCCATGATGCAATTAAAACACAAAAGCAATAAAAAAAAATACTTCAACCTTCATCAACTGAAACGAACCTAAAATCATGATTCATAAAAAAGACAAACTAAAGTTTATAATTTATCAATAAACAAAACCAAATTTATGAAATAAAAAAAGGAACGTTTAGCGTAAATGTAAAACAAACCCAATATCATGATATGTCAAAAGAACAAACCATAATTTATAATTCCACACGACCCTTTGTACACGATTTCCACGATCGTGTTCTCGCAAATGTTGTTCTTCAAGGTTGCTATCAACATCCTTAAATAAGATCGTTTGAAGTTATGTAACTTTAATGTAAAACAAACCCAAGATCATGATATGTCAAAAGAACAAACAACAATTTATAATTCTACACGACCCTTCGTACACGATTTCCACAATCGTGTTCTCGCAAATGTTGTTCTTCAAGGTTGCTATCAACATCCTTAAATAGGAGCGTTTAGAGTTATGTAGCTTTAATGTATGATAGTAGTTGGAAGATGAATGACTTGGAGTTATGTTGATTGAGTTGAGATAGAAGTAGATGAATGGTTTGGAATTGAATGCATAAAATTAACTAAAAAACATAAATTGACAAAAATGATAGTAGTGCATATTGTGAGAATTAAGGAGAAAATATAAAAATGAATTTCTAAGCTTTAGGAGAAGCCACGTCAAACAACCGTAGTTATTCTTTAATATATATATATATTGATATATAAATGAAATTAAAATTATATGTTTGATAAAATAATTATATAATTGTCATAAGCTATTCAATGAATATATAATTATATATATATTTGTTGGACAAAATATTTTGTCAATGAATAAGAGTATTATTATGTAATATTTAAAAATATTAAATAAATTAAAAAGGAAATGAAAGGTTTGCTCATTTATTAACATTTTTTAAAAAACAATTCAAAACTATGACAAAAAAGATAGCAATGAATCAAGGCCTCTCAAGATGTCATATCATCTCTCTATGGTTTTACTTTAATATATATATATATATATATATATATATATATATATATAGATATAGATTTCCACTATCGTGTTCTCGCAAATGTTGTTCTTCAAGGTGCTATAAACATCTTTAAATAGGAGCGTTTAGAGTTATGTAGCTTTAATGTATGATAGTAGTTGGAAGATGAATGACTTGAAGTTATGTTGATTCAGTTGAGATAGAAGTAGATGAATGGTTTGGAGTGAATGCATAAAGTTAACTAAAAAACATAAATTGACAAAAATAATAGTAGTGCATATTGTGAAAATTAAAGAGAAAATATAAAAATGAATTTCTAAGTTTTAGGAGAAGCCACGTCAAACAACCGTATTTATTCTTTAATATATATATATATATATATATTGATATATAAATGGAATTAAAATTATATGTTTGATAAAATAATTATATAATTGTCATAAGCTATTCAATGAATATATAATATATATATATATATATATATATATATATATATATGTTGGGCAAAATATTTTATCAATGAATAAGAGTATTATTATATAGTATTTAAAAATATTAAATAAATTAAAGAGGAAATGAAAGGTTTGTTCATTTATTAAATTATTTTTTAAATAATTCAAAACTATGACAAAAAAGATAGCAATGAATCAAAGTGTATCAAGATGTCACATCATCTCTTCATGGTTTTACTTTAACATATATATAGATTTACATTTAAAACAACCACCATACACTCATCGCATTACATTACATTTATTTTGCAGTCAATTAATGAATTATGTTTCATCTTAGCTTAGCTATGTTTGGCAAAAATAAGCTAAGCTAGCTTATTGTCATCCAAACATGTATACTAGCTTATGGTCATCCAAACATGTACATTAGCTTATAAACTAGCTTATTTTTGCCAAACATAGCCTTAGTATCATCTTTTTGTTAAAAGTTACCTACTTTAGCAAGTTTTTAAAATTAAAATTATATGTATATTAGAAAAGTTGATGAATAGAATGAACCTAATAGTTTTATAATAATTATTATATCATATACATATAATTTTTTTTTCTAAAAAGTTGTTGAAATATGTAACCTGCATTTTTATACATACAATAAAATAACATTTCTGTCTAAAAACAGCCCCAGACGTACATTTCAGAGTATAAGGTTTACAACTATCACCTATTACACAACTGAGTCAAAAAGTAACTATTGCAGGAAGTCTTCTAGCTCCTGGAAATTGCTCACATCTTCTCCTTACCCTTATCTGTACCTGCTACCTTTCGATAACCTGCAACAGGATTATATTTTGAAAGAGCGAGGGTTAGACCAATGGTCTAGTGAATCCCCTCCAAGCACTACTGCAACAGTTCAAATATTATTTAAAACATTTAAACAAAGCTTTATATCTCAAAAACGTAACTTGCCCTTTTAATCAAACATTAAATATACTTTACGCTTCGCAAGCATAACTCAATCTACTGGCCATCACTGACCACTATTTACGCTTCGCAAGCGTACCTTAAGCTACTGACCAACACTGCCGTCAAATACGGTATATCTGTCTCGTACTGCCTTCTTTTAGGGACACACCCTAATGGCATAAACGGGTTACACTCCCCGATACGAGCAGGCGGGTCACATTTCCCGACTTAGGTCAGACTTCTGACTCAAATGTATGCATACACTTAGTCCTTACTATGTTAAACAAGTTTATATAAACTTAGCATAAACATGCCAACATAATTAAATCAACCTTTTTCAATGAATCTTTATAACTTTCAATACTATAAACGTGCAATTTATAAAACCCACATTTATCAAATAACTGTCAAAATCGTAAAAGATTTAGTTTCAAAGACTCTCATCTGATTCTTCTTGCTTAAACTCTGTCTTGTAACGATTAACACCACCTACGATGGTATCAAATACAAAGGTAAGCTAACTCGTCACTAACATTCTTTCCTTCTATAAACATTTCAACACAGTGTGCGACCCAGTCCAAACTCTCCGGTCGACTTACCCCGGTCGAGACCGGTCACTACATATACCGGTCACTACACCGGTCGGTTAACACTGGTCGCCTACACCGGTCGACATTATACCGGTCGACCATATATCGTCGCTAACATAACGGTCGATGACATACCGGTCGCCAACATACCGGTCCTGAGTCCGGTCAATACCGGTCGGTACCTCCATTCCGGTCCGATCCGGTCGACATTCATCCAGAGTCGGCGCCTCAAAACCCAGAAAACCTCAGATCAATAAATCGATCAAATATACGGTTTAAAGCATGAATAACAAGACTATTTACCGACTATAACATGCAGATAGAAGTATTAAGCTAGAATCATACCTTTATTTGACAAAAACTGATCGATTCTTCAAAACCTCGTCTCCTTCTCCTTGCTCTTGCTCTATTCTGACTTTCTCTTAAGTCGGTCTAAAGAAATCAATATGAGATTTGATAAATTTTAACTTAGGGTTAAATTCATATATATAAAACCAAAATTTCATTTAACCCCCTTGAACTTTGGGTTTTGCTTAACTTTTCACCCAACTTCCAAAATTATCAAAATTTTCGGACCCGAATATTACAATCTTCCCCCCTTAGGAGAAGTCCGTCCCCGGAATTCCATTGCTAAACAAATGGGGATACTGAGATCTCATGTCCGCCTCTATTTTCCAAGTTGACTCTTGTCCTTTATGAAACTTCCACTGGACTTTCACTAATCGAATTTCCTTGTTTCTCAACTTCTTTACCTTGAGGTCCGAAATTGCTACGGGCTCCTCACTATAACTTAATTTTTCATCTACCCGAATGTCTTCTAAGGGAACTACTACGTCTGCTTCTGCCAAACACTTTTTCAAGTTTGACACATGAAATGTCGGATGAATCCCATACAAACTTTCTGGTAGATCAAGTTTGTAGGCCACTTCACCAACACGCCCTGTGATGATAAATGGTCCAACAAATCTTGGTCTCAATTTTCCTTTCTTTCCGAATCAGACTACCCCCCTTCCAGGGCGAGACTTTCAACATTACTTTGTCTCCTACCTGAAACTCTATCGGTTTCCTCCGCTTATCTGCATACATTGTCTGACGTTCTTGAGCTATCTTTAATCTTTCTCGAATCTGGTTGACTTTATCAGCTGTCACCTGTACTATTTCCGGTACCACTAGTTGTCTTTCACCCACCTCATTCCAACATAAAGGTGTTCTACATTTACGTCCATACAATGCTTCGAACGGGGCCGCTTGTATGCTAGAATGATAACTATTGTTGTAAGAAAATTCAATCAACGACAAATGAATTTCCCACAAACCTTTGAAATCAATGACACATGCACGAAGCTTATCTTCCAATGTCTGTATGGTTCTCTCACTCTGGCCATCAGTTTGTGGATGATAGGCCGTACTCACCTTAAGTTGAGAGCCTAACTCCCTTTGCAAACTTCTCCAGAAAGCTGACATAAAACGAGCATCCCTGTCTGACACAATTGACGACGGTACTCCATGTCTGGTTACTATCTCGTCTATATACAATCGAGCCAACTTCTCTAGTGAGTATGTTTCCGTAATTGGTAGAAAGTGAGCTGACTTTGTGAGTCTATCCACTATCACCCAAATGGCATCATGCCCCTTAAATGATCGTGGTAACCCGGTAACAAGATCCATCGTAATCTCGTCCCACTTCCAAACTGGAATTTCTAACGATTGAAGCTCCCCGTAAGGTCTCTGATGCTCAGCTTTAACTTTCAAACATGTCAGTCATCGCTCAACAAAGTGAGCAATATCTTTCTTTAAACCTGGCCACCAATAGCTTTGATTCAGATCTCTATACATCTTGTTGGTTCCCGGATGTACTGCGTAACGTGATTTATGCGCTTCTTCCAATACTCTCTTCCGCAGTTCTACTGCTTTTGGAATCCATACTCTCTTATTGAAGCACTTTACACCGCGATTGTCAACAACTAACGAGTTAACAATTCCAACTATTCTTTCACTTTTCCAGTTTTCCTTTGACGCTGCTTCTTCTTGATACTTTATAACTTCTTCTAAGAAATTAGAAACAACATCAACTCGATATGCCACCACTTTGGTTATTTCTCCATGCTCTTTACGACTTAGAGCATCCGCTGCCATATTGTCCTTGCCTGGATGGTATAGAATATCACAGTCATAATCGCTTAACAGCTCCATCCATCTACGCTGCCTCATATTAAACTCCTTCTGATTGAAAAGATATTGAAGGCTCTTGTGATCCGTGTAAATCTAACACTTGATCCCGTACAGATAATGCCTCCAAATTTTGAAAGCAAAGACTACCGCTGCAAACACTAAATCATGCGTTGGGTAATTCTTTTCATGTTCTTTCAACTGACGAGATGCATAAGCAATCACCTTACCTTCTTGCATTAACACACATCCCAAACCCAAATTTGAAGCATCGCTATAAATTACGAATCCTTCCGTTTCGTTGGGTAGAGACAAGACAGGCGCACTACTTAGACTCTCTTTCAATTTACTGAACGCTTCTTTCTGAGCTTCCGCCCATATAAACTTGACATTCTTTCTGGTTAATGCTGTTAGTGGCGTGGCTATCCTTGAAAAGTCCTGGATAAACTTTCTATAATAACCCGCCAATCGTAGAAAACTCCTTGCTGCTGATGGTGTTTTCGGTGCTTCCCACCCTTTAATGGCTTCAATCTTAGCCGGGTCACTCTTAATCCCATTTTTCGACACCACATGACCAAGAAACTGAACTTCTTTCAGGCAAAATTCACATTTTGAGAACTTGGCGTACAATTTCTCGTTTTTAAGCAATTCTAAAATCGCTCGCAAATGAGTTTCATGATCTTCTTTGGACCGTGATAAATCAGTATATCATCTATAAAGACTATGACATACTTGTCTAAAAACGGACTACACACTCTATTCATCAGGTCCATGAAAGCTGCTGGAGCATTTGTCAGACCAAATGGCATAACTAGAAACTCATAGTGTCCGTACCTCGTACGAAAAGTAGTCTTAGGTACATCCTCCTCCCTCACCTTCAATTGGTGATAACCAGATCGTAGATCTATTTTCGAAAAGTAACTCGCTCCTTGAAGTTGATCAAAAAGATCGTCAATTATGGGAAGCGGATACTTATTTTTTACAGTCACCTTATTGAGCTCACTATAGTCTATGCACATTCTCATAGACCCGTCTTTCTTCTTAACAAACAACACCGGATCTCCCCATGGTGAGGTACTAGGACGAATAAACCCTTTGTCTAGTAACTCGTGCAGTTGAGTCATCATTTCTTTCATTTCTGCCGGTGCCAATCTATAAGGTGCTCTTGCTATCGGCACCGCTCCGGGTATTAAATCAATACGAAATTCCACTTGCCGATCAGGAGGCAGAGTGGTTAAATCTTCCGTAAATACTTCTGGATATTCACTTACTACCGGAAGTTACTCTAATCCCTTCTTTTCCTTCTTAGCATCTATTACATAAGCTAAGAACCCCACACACCCTTTTATTAGACACCACTTAGCCTTAATCATTGAAATCAAGCACGACTTTCTATCCCTCCGATCTCCAAATACTACTATCTCTTCTTTACCTGGCTGCGCTATACGAATTAATTTCTTATTGCATACTATATGAGCATCATTAGACGCCAACCAGTCCATTCCCACAATGACATCAAATTCTCCCATACCCATCGGGTACAATCGAAGTGGAAATGACTGCCCATCGATAACAATACTACACCCATCATACACCTCCTCCACTAAGATTTGAGTATTATCGGCCACTTCTACTTTCAATTCATGCCTAAGCTTTTTTGGGTTTCTCATGCCATTTATGCACGAAATTTGGAGACACAAACGAACGGTTTGCGCCTGAATCAAACAACACTTTAGCAAAATTCGAATCTATAGAGAAAGTACCTGTCACCACATCCAGTATCTTTGCCGCTTCTTCTGCAGTCATATTAAAAACTCTAGCCCTCGCCTTAGCTGGCTCCACCTTTTTCTCACTTCCCTTATCTACATATCCTCCGACCGATCCCTTTTTCAATTGTGGAAAATTAGTCCTGATATGATCAGGAGATCCACACTGATAAGAAGACTTTGAACCCTGGCAATCCCGAGCTGTATGCCCAATCTTTCCACATTTATAACAACCCTCTTGATCAATCTTACATTCTCCTTTATGTCTTCGGTTACACTTGCTACATGGCTTACTTTCAAACTTATTAACAAATCGTTGATCAAATTTGGCAGATTTAAACGGTTTGGAATCACGGACCGTTCCTTCCCACTTTCTTTTATCTCCACTTTTTTTAGTAACCTGTCGATTCTTTTCCTTCTCTCTCATTTCAGCTGCATTTACTGCCACTTGAAACGTAGATGGTTCCTTGTTCGAGACAAATTCTCGAATATCACTTCTCAATCCAAAGACAAAACGTTCTACTCGTCTTCCTTCATTAGGTACGTAAATTTATGCAAATCGAGACTTTTCTATAAACTTTGTAGTGTATTCACGAACTGACATCCCCTTTTGCTCCAAACTCAGAAACACTTCTTCCAACTTTTTAACTGCCGCCAGAGGGAAAAACTGCGCTTTAAATCTTTTTACAAACTCACCCCAAGACATTTCTTTGGCTATCGTCGAACTTTGTCCTCCTGCTTCAACATCCCACCACAATACCGCTTCATCTTTTAACATAGACAATGGATAAACTACTTTATCTTCGTCAGCACACTTACTAGTATCAAATGCTAGCTCCATCCCTTTTACCCATCTTAGCGCTATCACTGGATCACATTCCCCTTTGTAAGTAGGAGTCTTGCAAGTTGCAAACTCCTTAAAACTACATCCTCTCCCAACTATCGCTTTAGTGGTCACAATGGGGTTTGACTGAGGGTGGCTACCCCCTATAGTTACTGGTGATTCTGCTACCTCAGTCCCTACTCTTTCTTCACTTTTTTCTTTGCTTGAAGAGACCTCATTAGTGCGCTGAGCCAATAAAGCATTCAACGTTTCTTGTAATTTTCCCATTTCTGTCGTGAAGGTTTCTTTGGTAACAAAACCCTGAGTTCTACCTCCACCACGGTTTCTTGTCTGCTTTCGACCCCTCACAGAAACTGAACTTTCATGATGAGAAGTCTCTTGTTCGGATCTTACCTCTACACTTCCAACTTGACGAATACCACGAGTCTTCTTCCCGCCTCGAGTTCCCACAGTGGAAACCCTTGCTTGAGTAGTCACCTTCTGAACCGTCTTACCTCTAGGTCGACCACGACTCTTTCCTCGATTAGCAGTCGGGTTGATAGAAGTCGTTCGCTCTTTGGCAACGACTTCATTATCTGGATCAATTTCAGGATTCAGCATAGACCTACTCCTTGTTACTCGCTCAGACATAATTCTCTGATAAGAAGAAACATAAGATATTCAATCTAACATGCTATACATTACGGCAGTTTAAGCATAAGCTTCTACTTGTAAATTCACAATTACACTGGCCAGATGAAATTCCAAATTTATCTTACATGCTAGTCCTTACTACCCTAATGTTATCTTCCTACGGTCTTCCTACTTCCCAGTTGTGCTTCTACTTTCTCAGTTTAAGTCTAGGCCCATCTGGTCACGTAGATCCCTTAAACTAATGCTCTGATACCAATTGTAGCAACCTGCATTTTTAAATATAAAATAAAATAACATTTCTGTCTAAAAACAGCCCCAGGCTTACATTTCAGAGTATAAGGTTTACAACTATCACCTATTACACAACTGAATCAAAAAGTAAACTATTGCAGGAAGTCTTCTAGCTCCTAGAAATAGCTCACATCTTCTCCTTACCCTTATCTGTACCTGCTACCTTTCGATAACCTGAAACAGGATTATATTTTGAAAGAGCGAGGGTTAGACCAATGGTCTAGTGAATCCCCTCCAAGCACTACTGCAACAGTTCAAATATTATTTAAAACATTTAAACAAAGCTTTATATCTCAAAAACGTAACTTGCGCTTTTAATCAAACTTTAAATATACTTTAAGCTTCGCAAGCATAACTCAATCTACTGGCCATCACTGACCACTCTTTACGCTTCACAAGCGTAGCTTAAGCTACTGACCAACACCGCCGTCAAAGACGGTATGTCTGTCTCGTACTGCCTTCTTTTAGGGACACACCCTAATGGCATAAACGGGCTACACTCCCCGATACGAGCAGGCGGGTCACACTTCCCGACTTAGGTCAGACTTCTGACTCAAATGTATGCATACACTTAGTCCTTACTATATAAAACAAGTTTATATAAACTTAGCATAAACATGCCAACATAATTAAATCAACCTATTTCAATGAATCTTCATAACTTTCAATACTATAAACCTACGATTTATAAAACCCACATTTATCAAATAACTGTCAAAATCGTAAAAGATTTAGTTTGAAAGACTCACCTCTGATTCTTCTTGCTTAAACTCTGTCTTCTAACGATTAACACCACCTACGATGGTATCAAATACAAAGGTAAGCTAACTCATCACTAACATTCTTTCCTTCTATAAACATTTCAACACAGTGTGCGACCCGGTCCAAACTCTCCGGTCTACTTACCCCGGTCGAGACCGGTCACTACATATACCGGTCACTGATCCGGTCTCCTTCACCGGTCGACATTATACCGGTCGACCATATATCGGTCGCTAATATAACGGTTGTCGACATACCGGTCGCCAACAAACCGGTCCTGAGTCCGGTCAATACCGGTCGGTACCTCCATTCCGGTCCGATCCGGTCGACATTCATACAGAGTCGGCGACTCAAAACCCAGAAAACCTCAGATCAATAAATCGATCAAATATACGGTTTAAAGCTTGAATAGAAGACTATTTAGCGACTATAACATGCAGATAGAAATATTAAGCTAGAATCATACCTCTATTTGACAAAAACTGATCGATTCTTCAAAACCTCGTCTCCTTCTCCCTGCTCTTGCTTTGTTCTCACTTTCTCTTAAGTCGGTCTAAAGAAATCAATATGAGAACTGATAAATTTTAACTTAGGGTTAAATTCATATATATAAAACCAAAATTTCATTTAACCCCCTTGAACTTTGGGTTTCGCTTAACTTTTCACCCAACTTCCAAAATTATCAAAATTTTCGGACCCGGATATTACAACCCAACCCACCCAACCGTCAAACCGCCCATCCGCCAAACTGCCAACCCGCAAAGTAAGAGGGTTGAAATTGGGTTACGATTTGTTCAACCCGCCCAACCCGCCGCTAATATATAATTTTTATAAAGTTATATATATATATATATAATACAAGAATAAAAAACAAGTAGTTTATTTAAGCAAATTTATAGCCCAAACTATATTATATACATTATATATAATACATTTTACTTAACCGAACAAACTAATGGAGGATTGTCCGTGTTCTTTCATTAAACTTAACCAAACAAATGAATGAACACGAACGGTAAAAGAACATAATTTTTTGTGTTCATGTTCATTCGTTAAAAAATATGTTTGTTCGTTAAGATGCTAAATGAACATAAACGAACGAACATAAATGAACGAAAAAAGTAACATCATTAATCATCATTTCGTTCCGAAATAACATAACAAAATGAAAAATCGGGTAAATTTATGAATAATAAAAGAGGAATTCTTAAATTTTAATATAATTAATGATTTTACATATTAATATCATAATATATATATATATATATATATATAAACAAACGTAAACAAACAGACATTAACGAACGTAAATGAACGAACTAGCTCATTGTTCATATTCGTTCATTTTACTAAACGAACAAAAAAATGTATTCATGTTCGATCAATTCTTAAATAAACGAATATAAAACGAAATTCTCCCGAACGGTTCGCCAAATGTTTGGTTCATTTACATCCCTAGCACAACTAAATGCTAACCAAATAACCTCTTGGTTCGCTAAACGTTTGTATATTCTTAGTAGTATTTATCGTACTTCATTTTACAATTTTATGTAAACTACTAACCCGCCCAACCCGCCATAACCCGCAAGGGTTGGGTTGGGTTGAGTTTTTCCAAACCGCCATAATTGGGTTGGGTTGTAAAAATGTCCAAAACCGCCCAACCCAACCCGCGTACACCCCTAGTTGGTGTAGATCACAAAGAACTTTGATCAAAAGTTTGAATTTGTCATGAAGTTGAAAGTGTAAGAGTACACAAATCAGAATTCTAAGCATCATCACAAATTCTCAAATAATTCTTCTCGTACTTTTGTTTAGTTTGAATTCCTTGTGTTGAAATTGAGTTTGTTCTCGGAGTAATGACTATTGTAACACCCTTAAATTTGGTAAGAGCAACTAATGAAAACTTTCGATATAACATCAAATAAATCAACACATTATCCTACAATTCAAAACTCATTACGCTCCAATTATGAAGTTCGATAAATAACCTCAACAAATACATACTCTAATAATACACAAAGACTAAACCACAGTCGGGTGCTACTTAACCCCCAAACGCAAGTTGCTCTAAATGCGGAAGACTTCACTAAGATATCCACTCCTCGAGCACACAACTAGCACTCTTCTCTTCATAGTGTGACTATGACTATTCCCAACCGAAACATGTTGCACATGCCGACAAACAAAAAGGTTAGACTAACGTCTAGTGAGTTCAAGAGTTTTCAACATGGATAAAGATATCGTTAAAAAGGAACAATGCAATTTAAATCATAATATTTCAATTTGATATGTCATAAATATGAAAACGACTCGTTTTCCAATAATATGCATTTTAGGCAAAGAAACACCAATATATATGTTTTCCAATCCAAACTACTTCAAGGACAAAGATCCCAATATAAAACGTTCATTTGTAAATTAAATTTAACCCAAACTCACTCAAAACGTGAATAGAAATTGAACCCTCCATTTTATGAAATGCGGATAAAACTTTATATCCCAAAACACCCAAAAACACGAGTGGGGTATATTACTCAACCTAGAAATCATAGATAAGATCCATATATACAAAACATCACCGAAAACTTGGATAATAAAACTCAATACCCAAAGCAACACCTTTCGGTGATGGGTGAGACCCGAATTCCATCGAATGTGGCGGACACACAAAGTTAGGCCACTTATCAATGTTCTCGAGCTTCACATAAAGCCATGGATCCCCGTATACGGCTCCCAACTGAGCAACCACCGCAAGATACCCAAATGCCTCTAGTGTCTACTCGTCCTCTAAATGAGTGTCACCACAAAATCCACAAGTCCCCGTATCCGGCTCACCATGGGAACCACTGCAAAACTTAGCTCCGCATACGGCTCTGCAGAGCACCACCACAAGCTTTCATAAAAACATGTCTTGGGGACTACTCACTAGACTTCAAATGCGGACACTAAATTCCACGATGTGTAACCAGACTAGATTACAAACGGGCATCAAGTTCAACCACCCACGATCTATACCTCGAGCCCTTCAATAAAGGTTACAAGGTTATCGAGTTCAACCACCCACGATATATAGCTCGACCTCTCGCTAGCCATAAACAATATCCAGTCCCAAAAAGGGAATAAAGTCCTCACTAAACCAACTGACTGACTCATATGCCTATGAATCCAATGCATTACAGTCTAAATGTTACATGACTCAAACGAATGAACTAATGCATTCAAAACATGTAACTCTTAAATAAGATGCAACTAAGTACACCATACGTTTAAGGCTCCTTGATGAGCTACCAAAATTGAACAAATGTTCAAAAGACTCAACCGAGTAAAAATCAAGCCCCAAAAGGCTTAATAAACGTTTGGCTAAAACACGGGAGCCAGTATGGTTATATAACCCAAATTATATCCTTCCCCAAAATCTCTGTTTCTCAAATCACTATTGACCTTCGGCCTAAAATCCAAAAAGGATTATTATTTTCTAAAATGTTCCTAAGGTCGGGAATGTCCCAATCCAAAGGACTCACACACTCTTTCTTTCAAAACGTCCCATTACATGAATGATGCATAAAACCCGACAAACACTAAAATGCGTTTTTGACCATATATCCATTTATGCAATAAATCATCGAAACTCATTCATTTATGACACATTTAACAAAATGCCCAAAATCTCAAATGTGGATGTTTTATAAAGTTTAATAAGCTAAATAATTCAAATAATCAAAAGTTGCCAAGCAACTCCACAGTTGATAATTTCATGTAAAACACATAAATACTTTAAAATGGATATTTTGGCATGTACAACGTTTTCACAAATCAACTTTAACTCACCTTGCTAGGTTAGGTTAAACCTAGATTCCAAATCCAACCATTAGCCTCCAATAGTGCATATTCCACCATTTCCAAGTCATCTTCAACAATGAGCTAGAGTTTCCAAAGCACCTATTTCCCTAACTCTAGAAATAAACCAACAACAAGTAATCCTTTAGATCTACAAAGATCCTTATACTAAAGCTTGGATTTACAAGATGCTTACCTCAAACGGAACCTGAAATCTTCCAAACCACGTACCTCCCAAGAAATCTTTTACTCTTCCCATAACTAAGCTTCAAATCACCAACCCTTTGATCTCTCTAGAGTGGACTCACCTCAAGCTACTCCAAACTCGGTTCTTGAGCTCTCAAAATCGTCCCAAGGAAGAGAGAAATGGAAAGTGAGAGTAAAATGAGAGAACCCTAAATTTTGGGTATAAAAACGACCGGACAGCTTCCCACGACCTTGGCCGCGGACTCAAGTCGCGGGCCAAGCTAGGCGTGTTGCTAGAACCCAAAACTCAGAGACTTATGCGGCATGTGCCGCGGCCCTAAGTCGCGCGCCAGGTCGCACAACTCACTGTCCAACCCCGTCCTGCCTAGATCTTCATGTCCGACTTGATCCTTGAGATTTTCATTACGATAGAGAGATAATCCTCAATAACTTTCCATCGTAAGAGTTATATGGTTACACTACAATGGTTAAGGGTTTCCAAATTCACGGGTGTTACAATCCTCCCAACCTTAAAAGAGATTTCGTCCTCAAAATCTGGAACCGACTAAACACCCAAACGTCGTGTTTAGCGTGAAAAATTGGTTCTATATCCAAAAGGAATGCCTTCACGAAACCTTACCTCAAATACGAATCTGACTACATCCCGGTTGAGGTTGTCACTGAATTTCTCATGTAGAACCGTCATAAAACTTAATTCCAAGGTTCATTATGAAGGAATGGTCATCAACTTCTTATCATGTCATTTTCCTATCATAAAAAAAAATCTCGGTCGCATCCCAACCTCAGGTTGCACTTATCACCTCAAGAATAACTTACGACCTTGAGCTAGCCATTCCCTCAGGTTGCACTCTAAACCCCACGGTTACACAATTCTCATAATGCGATCAAGCACCGACCGACAAATCAACGAAACCTCATTGGTTACATATTTATCAATGATCGATCTCTAAGTATCAATATCTACTTCCCTTAATGTTACCACTTAACTTGCAAACACTCCAGATTCAACGGACGTGCTATGGTTATTTTCCTCAAAATCGAGTATCGTCACCTATCCTCAAAATGTCTATACTGCAATCGTGGATATACCACCACATATTTATTCCCGATTGCATTGAAGAGTAAAAGTTGGCACTTATCATGGCACTAAAATTAAATCAAATGAATCACCACATTTCCTTATTCCCGAAGATTTACCCGGATGGCACCAATCCAACCCATACATGATGTCGAAATCTAAGCCATTAAATCATCTTTAGCCATACGCAATTAACCATCCAAAGCTTTAACCCGCAGTTTTACCGAACAGAATGATCACCACTTAAATAATGGAAGAATGCATAAATCTAATACATCAATTACCTCTGCATGAACTAGTCCATAAAACCGAAATCCCAAATTCAAAATAACCATAGGTCAAGTCCTCCGACACTTCAACGTCCGAGGACTCCTTTAGTCCTTAAATACGATCTCTATTATAAGAGGGTTTGTACCTATAGCTAGAATGGGTTCAAGGTTTTTCAAACTACTATGCCAATTTGGAATTTCATAAAACTTTTAAATGCAAAAAGTTTTATAACAAGTAATCATACGAATAAAAATCCACTACCGTTTACTCAGTGGGTGTACAAAGTGGTCTCATATGCCACACACATAAAATCATTTCGAAAACCGCTTGGTCATTACTCAAGGTAATACTGACGATAAGCAAAGATATGCAACAACCTCTCAAATGGACTACTATGGTCCTAACATGCATCAATTTACGCCATAGATGAGAAATAATTTTACGTGCTAAGACAGTGAATAACAAGGCGTTTGTACAAAACTCCCAAAGGGAAGATTCACATATCAAGTTCCAAAAATTTCTCATTGAACCATATAATTACATGAAATAAAATTTCCAACAAAGCCCACATACGTTAGTTTATTTTTAAAATTTTGTGAAATGATAGGTACATGCGATTTATCAAACGTGGATAAATTTTAAATCGATTTCAAACTCTAGGTCGTGCGAATAAAATGTTCTTGACTAAAGATAGTGGCTACAAAGCCATGCATATTAACAAATCAACATAATGCATTGCCTGAAACAATAACGATAAATCCGAGAATCAAAGAATACCCAATGCATCAGTAAAACACGAACCATCCTAGTTTTTTCATAAGTTTACTCACACTAAAAGTTTAAATCAACTCACCCACTTATTTGTATACAACAAAATAAGCTTGCATAAACTCAAAAGTGAACCCACACGACATTGAAACTCCCAAAATAGCATATGGGGTGGCATCCACCAACAAAAGTCTCATGAGATAAATTTCTCAACAACCCATAAAACAACGCACACAAAGAACTTACACTATGCATTTCAAGGTTCACCCATGCGTCGCGAATGTCGTAAAACAATACTCCATAAAACTTAACAAAACTCACACAGAATATACTTCCCAAGAAAGCTGAAACACTAAAATTGTGAAAGACAAGTCTTCGTCTAAGGCCTTAACATATGTGGAGGAGATCCAATGTTAAGGTCGTAAGCCGTAGTTACTTGTCCAAGACTCTACGCAACGTCAAAATACGAACATTACAATATTCGAAAATAGCGTTAGGCAACAATGAGAATAAACAAAGTCTCAACAAAGCCTGCAACCACATGCAATAAAATAGTTTTAGGCATGTTTAAGATCATGGTCTAAAACTTGTGTGTGATAAACATTTCAAGATTTCGTAATATGATCCACACGATGATTTGGAAACATTAGAATTAATCGATGCAATTTATTTCAGAAATAATTTCGTGCATGAATTTGATCGGCACTCAACACCTCGGAACCACGCTCCTTGATTCTTAGTTACACTATCGTCATCCGGATGCTCAAACATCTTAAGGCAAAGATCAAGGATTTCGTAGGTTCACCTTACAATTCCTCCTCGAATAATGTCGATTCCAAAAGCCTATGGCTCTAATCCCACCATTCATTTCGACCCGATAGGGTCCACTTAATGCAATCACCAAGCTTATTGTCTCCCCAAGTGACAAATACTAAAATCATCAACTCCTTCTAATTGTTACCCATATAGAAACCTCTTCACTACCCCAACGGTCATCATACCAATGCAGTTCAAGCATACACATGTAACTTGTAGGTTCACCATAACACTGACCAGGTACTATTATGAACGTACTATACATGATCATCCTTGCCACCTTCGACGTGTTTCCCGTTCCTAGTGACTCCAACCACCTCGAATCATCCAATCTTGAAGTGCCTATTAGTGAAACTTCACTTTCAATCACTTAAAATAACGCTAGTTCGAGTCTAGGCATCCAAAATCAACACCTAATTCTCTCGAACTTAAGCTCTTATACCAACTTGTAACACCCTCAAATTTGGTAAGAGCAACTAATGAAAACTTTCGATATAACATCAAATAAATCAACACATCATCCTACAATTTAAAACTCATTACACTCCAATTATGAATTTCGATAAATAACCTCAAATAATACAAACTTCAATAATACACAAAGACTAAACCACAGTCGGGTGCTACTTAACCCCCAAACGCAAGTTGCTCTAAATGTGGAAGACTTCACTAAGATATCCACTCCTCGAGCACACAACTAGCACTCTTCTCTTCACAGTGTGACTAGGACTATTCCCAACCGGAACCTGTTGCACATGCCGACAAACAAAAAGGTTAGGCTAACGCCTAGTGAGTTCAAGAGTTTTCAACATTTATAAAGATATTGTTAAAAAGGAGTAATGCTATTTAAATCATAATCTTTCAATTAGATGTCATAAATATGAAAACGACTTGTTTTCCAATAATATACATTTTAGGCAAAGAAACACCAATATATATTTTTTCCAATCCAAACTACTTCAAGGACGAAGATCCCAATATAAAACGTTCATTCGTAAATTAAATTTAACCCAAACTCACTCAAAACGTGAATAGAAATTTAACCCTCCATTTTGTGAAATGCGGATAAAACTTTATATCCCGAAACACCCAAAAACATGTGTGGGGTATAATACTCAACCCATAAATCATGGATAAAATCCATATATACAAAACGTCACCGAAAACTTGGATAATAAAACTCAATACCCAAAACAACACCTATCAGTGACGGGGGAGACCCGAATTCCATCGAATGTAGCGGGCACACAAAGTTAGGCCACTTATCAATGTTCTCGATCTTCACATAGAGCCATGGATCCCCGTATACGGCTCCCGACCGAGCAACCACCGCAAGATACCCAAATGCCTCTAGTGTATACTCGACCTCTAAATGAGTGTCACCACAAAAGCCACAAGTCCCCATATCCGGCTCACCATGGGCACCACCGTAAAACTTAGCTTCGCATATGGCTCTGCAGAGCACCACCACAAGCTTTCATAAAATCATGACTTGGGGACCACTCACTAGACTTCAAACGCGGACACTAAGTTCCACGATGAGTAACCAGACTGGATTACAAACGGACATCAAGTTCTACCACCCACGATCTATACCTCGAGCCATTCAATGAAGGTTACACGGTTATCGAGTTCAACCACCCACGATCTATACCTTGAGCTCCCGCTAGCCATAAATAATATCCAGTGCCAAAATGGGGATAAAGTCCCTACTAAACCAACTGACTGACTCATATGCCTATGGATCCAATGCATTACAGTCTAAAAGTTACATGACTCAAACGAATGAACTAACACATTCAAAACATGTAACATTCAAATAAGATGCAACTAAGTACACCATACGTTCAAGGCTACTTAATGAGCTACCAAAATTGAACAAATGTTTCAAAGACTCAACCGAGTACAAATCAAGCCCCAAATGGCTTAATAAACGTTTGGTTAAAACACGAGAGCCAATATGGTTATATAACCCAAATTATATCCTTCCCCAAAATCTCTGTTTCTCAAATCACCATTGACCTTCGGCCGAAAACCCAAAAAGGATTATTATTTTCTAAAATGTTCCCAAGGTCGGGAATGTCCCAACCCAAAGGACTCACACACTGTTTCTTTCAAAACGTCCTATTACATGAATGATGCATAAAACCCGATAAACACTAAAATGCGTTTTTGACCATGTATCCATTTATGCAATTGTAAATGTAAAATTCCCAGATTCAATCAAGCACAATTCAAGATTTGACAATATTAGTTCTAGAGAGAGAGTAGAGAGAGAATTACAAGTATATTGATATTACAGATACACACACAATAATTGGTTACATGATTGATTACAAAACACTCAAAGCACTAAGCCTATTTATGCTAAGACACTTCTCTTACAAGATACTTCTCTCATATCACTAAAACACTTACAATGCTAAACTCTCATATCACTAAGATTGACAATGTTGACTTTACAGTCTTTGACTTTTCATATTAAATCTTGAATACAATAAAATACACTAACAATCTCCCCATTTGTATTCAAGATTTAATAAAAATTTGACAATCGTCTTCAACACTTGATTCTTCAAACTTTGACTCTAACAATTCTTTAAACGGACAACTTTTGAAGAATCTTGAAAAGTCTTTCACAAAGTTTTTAAACATCCATCAACTCTTGAATAAAACTTTGAAATTCTTGAAACTTCATTAAACTCTTCATCTTTGAACTTTTGACAAAAGAATCTTTCAAAACTTTGAGGAATATTTGATCTCATATCTTCATCTCTTTGATCTCTGGACTGTCTTCAAAAAACCAACTTTCTCGAATCATCTTTACTTGTCTTTGAATTATCTCGAAATGATTTCTTTTCATCAGACTTGAATGAATTGAACTTTCTGAATTTCTCCACAAGTCTTTTTGAAAGATTGACTTTGAAATTGAACTTTGTAAATTTCTCCCCCTTTTTGATGAATTATGAGAATCAAAATCATCAAAACTCATTTCAAAGTCAGCTCAGTCTTTGAGACTTCTCTCCCAATTAAGCAATATAGAACAGTCTTCATGATCTCTTTTGGTAATGTTTGAATATTCTCCCCCAACTGATTTGATATTGAGCCGTCAATTCATGAATGTATTTATCCGAATCTTTTCAAAATCAGACAAATTAGAATGATAACCCTGAAATAACAAATGAAACAGTTAGGAATGCCTGTCAGTAACACAAAGTTACTGTGTACAACGAATGTACAATGTAAGGAGCTGGTTTGATGTTTACTCCACAGGACTTCCATTCAATCATTGAAAAACACAAGGTATTTTCTATGAATGTTCTGACAGAAAAACATATTTTCTGTGTGCTTGTGCTTGTGTTATGAAAGAATTAAGCACAATGATTGCTGTTAAAGGCTCAAAATTATGTAAATCATTGTGACAACAATGATTATACACAGACTCAATGTGCATGATAAAGGGTCGAAGGTGGGGCAACGTTCCTTCTATTTCAATATCAGTATCTTCCAAATGAAGAACCAATAGAGTATGTGTTGCTTCCCCAGAAAATGTGAAACATTCTCTTTTTGAGAAAAGAATGAGTAGCTGGTGAGGTGTTATACAAGAGATGGCATGGGCTAGGTGCCTTTTTCAATGTCGTTCACGAAGAAATGTGAAACAACAGTAATGTGGCTGCCCGACTCAGAAAGATTTGGTGCAGAGTTTGATATTCTTTTACTCTGTGCTCTCACCCTCTTTCTTTTAAACATGTAAGCTCACTTCTAACCAATATCTCTTTTCCATTTTACCTCATCACACACCACTCTCAATCTTTTGACCCCTCTCCCCTCAATCACTCAAAGGATTACTTCCGGGGTAGGAAACACTGGTTATCGTGAATCCATGGAAGTTCTGTTAAGTTCTCACACTGAATCCCATGTATTTGTCCTAAAAACATGCGTATCTCAATGATTTTATTGACATTTAAGTACAAGAAATCAATGTCAGTGTATGTATGCTTCACAATATCAATGTGAGAGCTTTGATCATGAAAGATTTCTCAAAACTTTATATGAATGAATAATCATGAAAGAATAGAAATGTTTTGAGAATCTGACAATGATTAAAATCAGATCAAAATTCTTGAAGAATAAAATTTTGGGAAATCAAAGACGTAAGATGTTTATATGAACAATATACAAACATATTAACAATGAAGACACAAATAATGATGAAATGACGTTTGATTAAAACAACAGTGAATAGAAAACGGGAGTATTACCATAGAAAGATTAAACGTTTGATACATGGTAATAACAAATTCAAATGAAGTACTAAACCGGTATGTGTGAATACTTGACGGTATATAGACAAGATAATACACAAGTATTAATCTTCGGAAACACATGGTCAGTAAACTTTAAAGCTCCATAATGAAAAACATTTAAAGTCACACTTCCAAATTCATGAAATCTTTTTACAATAGAGAAGTGGTTTGAACATTTAAGAAAACGTTTTTCATGTTTGAAAGTTGTTCTTCTTTCAAACAATCAGAGATTAAGATCAGAAGATACTTACAAACATTTAGGCTCCCCCTCAAATCATGATAAAATGATTTATATTCTGATAAGCTCCACAATGGATATTTGCATAATATCCTTGTCCTTAAACTTTTAAGAACGGGTCCTGATCTGTTGTAATCAGAAGCCACAATTCTTGACATTGAAGTACGGGTCTTGAACTGTGTTATTCAAGAGACATTATCTTGACATTTAAGTCCGGGTTTTGAACTGCTTTGTTCAAAAGCCTTTGTTCTTTGCTCCCCTTTAAACTTTGGGTGCCTGCAACATAGATTTAACTTTTGGTACCCACTGGTATTTGGGTCCTGATGTGTTAGTTTCAGTTCTTGTGGGGGTTACATAGTAAGAACCGTACCAGTAATTGACAAAATTATTACTTACAAAGTCATGTACTCCACAGTAAGAACAAAAAATCTTCTTTTGAGTAATCCTGATCAAATGATTAGTAGAATAAAACATATCAGAATTACCAAAAGATTTACCTTTGTGTGCACCGTTCTCTTTTGGCATTTGATGTGGAAGCAGATGCTTTGTCTTTCTTCTTCTCATCCGAAGAACCTTTAACTCTCCAGACCATCTATTCTTTCTTAGAATGCTTTCCAAGAGATTTTACATAGAAGCTCGCTGGACTATCAACAGACTTGTCATAAAATAGATTTGATGGTCGGATCTGATTTGATTTGACAATGTTTGGTTTGACACTTTTCTTTTTTAAAACATTTTTCTCATGAATGGAATTTGAAGCAGTTTTGAAAGAACTAACTGATTCGGTTGAATTGTCATAAGGTGATTGATTAATCACATCAACTGAAATCTTTTCTGACAATTCAACATTTGCAACTTCCAAGTCCTTTATTTTTCCAATCAAAATGTTTCTTTCAGTAATAATTGTGTCAAACTTTTGTTTCAAATCAGATTTAGCCATTTGTTCTTTAAGAATGTCTGAGGATAGAACAGTTAACTTAGATGTGAGCTTAAATATTTCAGATTCAAAGATTTGACGTTCTTGTTCAAAATCTTTTTCCAAGTTCTTCGTTTTTTCAGATATATTTTTGAAAATCCCAACATTTCTCTTCTCAACATTTTTCTTTTCAAGCTCAAAAGACTTTTTCTTTTCTTGAAAACATTTCCTTTCTTTTTCAAGTAAGTCTTGTAATACAGAGATCTGTATGGGAAGATCAAAATTGTCCCAAGTCTCAAAATTGTCCCAAGGAAGAGAGAAATAGAAATCAGGAGTAAAATGAGAGAAAACCCTAAATTTTGGGTATAAAAACGACTAGACAGCTTCTCGCGGCCTTGGCCACGACCTCAAGTCGCGGGCCAAGCCGCGCGTGTTGCTGGAACCCAAAACTCAGAGACTTACGCGGCCTATGCTGCGGCCCTGAGTCGCGCCCTAGGTCGCGCAACTCACTGTCCAACCCCGTCCTGCTAAAGTCTTCGTGCCCGACTCGATCCTTGAGATTTCCATTACGATAGAGAGGTAAACCTCAATAACTTTCCATCGTAAGAGTTATATGGTTACACTACAATGGTTAAGGGTTTCCAAATTCATGGGTGTTACAACTATTACGACAATAATATTCATGGATTTTTATCAAATACGAGGTAAACATAATTGATATTTGGTTGGATAAAGAGTTAGGGACCTTTACTTTGGGAATCTACTCATAAATCCTAGCTAAGGTGAACCAACAAGTGAGAGCATGCTCGCAAAGCGGGCTCACCCCCTTCAAATTAATCTATATTTTCGGTTTTTGGTGTTTTATTACTCTCAAATGTCGCTTATCTGCTAATTTATGTGTTTGACATAGATCATGTGGTGTACATTTGTAAATGAGAGGTTAATTATTAGTTATGCAATTAGTTAGTAATCTGGTCACTTGATGATTGCCTAATTACTTGACAAAAAATCCTACATTTTATCTTATTTTTCTTAGTTTCTTATAAGTTGTTATTTCTGCTAATGTTTGATATCTTCCAAGTGGTATTGCTAGAGTTTCAGTCTTAATTGGCAGTATCAACTTTGTAAAATTCCTTTCTAAGTACTTATAAATCGATGGATAATTTTCAAAACAAAATACAAATCACAATAACCATCATTATGTTTGATGATCTTTAGGGACGTATTTAGGTGTAAACCACATGGACCAAAATAATAGTTTACTCTATAAACGATGATAGTTTTTTTTCCATCGAAAGTAATTAATATTGTTCAAAAAAACCAATTAGTATTAATATGATTATATTTGTCGGCAATTACTATTCATTCATGTTATGCGTTTTGAAGGTGGGAGACATCTACAATAAAATATTTTATGTAACCAAAACCACTGGCAGAGAACAACTAATCTTATTATTATGTTTTTCTTTTAAGGATTAAAAAAACATTAAATTTCCAAATATTAATTTCTTAATAAGTTAATCAAGATTAATGCTATCAAACTAATGATGTCTTCTTGTGTTTTTAATATATTTTCTTCTTCTCTTCTTCTAAATAGTAATAAATGTAATGTTGATTATATACATGATTTTCTAATATATCTTATCTAATTATTTATTATATAAAATCAACACTAAACCATATTACTAAATAATTGTGTATCTTTTCTTTATATATAAAGAGAGAGACATGAGGATTATGTGAGAAGTTGATTATAAATTTATGAGAAGACAAAATGTTTCAAAACATAATTACATGTGATATAAACACGTAATCATATAGGATACACTACTCCAAAAAAGTTATGGTGACTTCGTGAATGCGACCAAAGGTTGCGAGGAAAGGTCAGCTACTATATGTCAGTCAACGCAACATGAGATGTATCATATATGAGTACATGTTCGTAGCACATGTAATCATGAGTTATTTTAGAATTTCTCATCTTCTCGCAAATTGATCGACTTCTCGTTTGAATCTGATTAGACAGAGAACACTAACTATTTTAGAAAATAAGAAAACAACAAATGAAGTACAAATCACGTGTGATTTTACCTTAACGGAAAAAATGGACGCGGTGCGACTTTGGCTGCGACTTAATTTAATATGATGAAATTGTTTCACATATTTTTGTTTCTATGTAAAAATAAAATTCTTTCATACATTTCTCATTTTGATGAAATTTGTTCTTTAAAATTAATATAATGAAGATGATAATGTCCATAATGAACGCCCTCCAGAATAAATGAGTAATCAACCCTCATAATTAAGAAAAAGTGAATAAAGAAAAAAGAAAAATTATGATTGGTTCAATAAGGTTTGTACGATTTGTACAAATTGCTTGGTTTGCAAAGAAACCACCCCTTATATATATATATATATATATATATATATATATATATATATATATATATATATATATATATATAGCCTTAGGTTCATTTGAGAAATGGTAAATATATAAGAAATATAGAAGCAGTCCTAACCATTCATACGGTCAAGATCGGATTTGACTGGTCAAAAGTTGCGGCTTTGACTGGTCAAAAATTGTGGCTATTCCAAAAATAGAAGAACATTTTCGTAATTTTTACAAAATACACGGGTTGTGTCCATAAATGAAGCTGTATAATTCACATATGAACTATATGTTCATATGTGAATCAGTGTAATTCACATCTGAATTATTTTAACTGATTCATATATGAACCTTTGTGATTCATATATGAACCTTTGTGATTCATATATGGACTAATTAACTGATTCACATATGTACTAATTAACTGTAAGTTCATATATGAATCAGTTGAACTAATTAACTGATTCATTTATGAAAATTTTGTGATTCACATATGAACGTATTTTACGAAACTACCCCTCTACCTTCTATAGACCATGCAAGGAATTATCCGATGCTTCGTGGTCAAAGCCGCAAATGTTGACCAGATAAATGGCTAAGATTACTTATCTATTTTATCATATATTTACTATTTTTCAAATGAACCTCTCCATATATATATATATATATATATATATGACTATATTAATAAACATTTAAGCAAATGTCTTAAAGACAAGTGTTCATGCATGATGTACAACAATTTTATGCAAGAATTTCAAAAAACTCTTAATTACAACTCCATATGCATGAAGTACAAACTATTGATGCAATCAGACCACCACCAATATTGGGTCACTGCAGAAGTTTCTTTTTTCAATTCAGTTTTTCTCACCTAATCTATCTCCCGCTGTAAACAATTATATACTTTTGAATTTCAAATTCAAAATTTCAAAATCTTTCCACAAATTTATCTCCTTAAAAACACACAAAAAGGAGAGAGCCTTTATTCATTCATAGACCTGCAATCATATTCACGTTTCAATTCAGACCTGATTTATCTTGATTCAAAATCTTCTTTTCAACTCAAAATTTCAATTTTAAATCCAGGTATGGTTCTCTAGGTTTCAAATTCAAAAACTCAAAATCATTAGGTTTCATGCTTCACCCCAAATTCATCTACATCTGCTTTGTTCGAAGTTTTATTTTCTCTTATTGAAATTTGCAGGTTCTTCGAATCTGATCCGATTTGTTATCGTTTTTTAGGTCTTGAAGAAAGGGGCCGTCATCACCATGGATACACCCTGAATTTGGGGTTTTCTGGATTGATTGGTAAGATTGGCTCAAACTTTTGGATTTATGGATGCATTCAGTTCTTCAGATGTTACCATTTAAGGTACCCTCAATTGCCAAATCATCACAAAATGTTTGAAGACTTTATCTTCTCCTGTTTGCTGATCGAGTTGTTATGAATTAGATAATCTTTTTGGTCTGATTTCAATTTTATTTTGTTTTCTGCAAAGGGCAAAGGCTATGGCCATCAAGAGATGGATTTTTATGATAAAGGCATTGATTCGTCCAGTTATGCTTTTGCTAAAGACATTGATTCAGTACAAAAAACGCGGTTCAAACAGCAATATGACCAAGGTTATTGGTTCTTAGTATCTCCTTGTTTTTATGTTTTTCAATTGCTTTTTTTCAATCCTATTTGTTTGATAATTATTGCACATTTTTAGATTGTGTCGAGAGTGAAGTTGGGTAAGAAGTTGAAACACAAAAAATGTGTCCTCTTGTTTGAACCTTTTTAGTTTGTTTGAGAGTTGGGGGTTTGTCCTCTTTGTTTGTTTAAACCGCAAGATTTATGTAGGAGGACATTTTAGATTCATCATATGCATATATTCAGATATGCTTCTATATGATGTGCATACATATGTCTTAGATTTTTTGGTAATCGGTTTGGGAAGGATACCAGTGTTATCTGATATGTGCATCTGTTATCCATCATTGATTTTGTTGGTTGTACGAATCTTTGTTCTTGAGAATATTCTGATTATCTGTTTTGTTATGCAGGCTAACTGCATAGATTGGACTGTTCATGCGGAAGTTGTATTTTCTTTGAAGTGAAAAAACTACAGGCTGAATAGTTCAAACCAAGGAGCACCAATCTAGCTAAGTAATGTTTGTTGATTAGTAGGGTGTAGTATGTTGTCATTATAGTAAACTTATTTGAGTTGATTGTTTATGAATTTTGATATCAATAAGGGCATCTATATGTCGTTTACCCCGATTTAATTTTTCTTTAGATCAATCATCACTAAGTAACAAATTTTGGGTTTTTAAAAGCAGATTGGAGATTTTGCTAAATATATGTGACCATGATTTGGGTTTTTGACTATTGAATTTAATCAATTTTCATATATACAGCTGTTGCATAGCTTCTTCCTTAGAAGAGTATTTTCGATTTGGTTAAGTGGATTTTTTGTGTGGATGTAATGCTCTAAAATTTTTAATTTGTTATAGTGACTTCAAGGCTTTGAAAGTGGGAATTAATCATTAGAAGAATGGTAAGAGTTCACCCTGATGGTTATTTTGTTTGTATACGATATGATCACTGTGGCGATAGATTT
The DNA here is from genome assembly GCA_023525745.1 of Arctium lappa. Lineage (NCBI taxonomy): Eukaryota > Viridiplantae > Streptophyta > Magnoliopsida > Asterales > Asteraceae > Arctium > Arctium lappa. The sequence continues at coordinate 55,680,723 of CM042051.1, forward strand.
TGACCTGCTTTTTATCTCTTAGAATTACATTTTAGGTGCTTTCAAGCCAGCTTGTAATTTTTCAATCACATTCGCCAATGGCAAAACTCGCAAACATGTATGCATTTCTTTACCTTCTTATATACTCATATTTTGCAGATAGATTATTAGTGTTCTTTATATAGTAGATACAGGTACCGTAATGATTCTTATGGCTGGATTTTTGTATCTCAGACAAGCACTGGATTTTATGTGTATGGGTTGATTCTTTGTGAATTTGTCTTATGAATGAACAGATGTTTTGAGTTCATATGAATACTAGCCTTATTTCATGTACTAAATATGGTTATTGTCATCACATTTACGATATTTACAGCAATACTGAGTTGCAAAGCCATGTCCCTTAATTGTTACTCATACAACTTGCTCCTGTTGAGATGTCATACTGTAGGAACACAACTGGTTTGCTTCTTCATGCAAAGTTAATATAGAGTACTACCGCCATACTGATGTTTCTGGACTATTTTTTGTTATTTACGTTCCCTTAAAGAAAGAAAATGGTCAGATGATACTGGTTCCTTTTTTCCAAAGTCAAGAAAACATTGCTGGAAAGGTATAAATGTGATTTTTCTGTTAGACGATTGACTACATGCAAGTTTGTGACCATGCTGCATTATTTTTCTAAATATCGAGGTTACCTATAACCGCTGTAAGATCTTATAATTGTGCTCCATTGTTTTTCAGATTTCTTTAGAGCCAGTGCAAGGAAAGAAGGTTGAGCACAATGGTATTAAGATAGAGCTCCTTGGTCAGATTGGTGAGTTTATGTGTACATTTGCAACATAATGGCCTTACAATAGTAACATATCTTGGAGTAACATGAAGTATCCAAGTAGCAAGTTGCAATCTTATCAATAAGGGCATAAAAAGTAAAGAAACAAGTTCTGTTTCATTTGTATAAAGAGTGCCTTTTGTTGAACAAGACATGTTACTGCAATGACAAGGTCATTATTTGCTATTGCTAATGACTACTTTAAGCTGATGTTATATCATAGAGCTAATGAAGTTGGAGCATTTTAATCCTATCTTCATTCAATAACTTTCTGATGATAAAAATATTAAGTCTTCTAGGTTCACTATTGTTAAGTCTGATTTTGTAGTAATCATTGTAATAATTTTCCTTGTCTAAACCGTGCTTAAATGAGCTTATCTGTTTTGTTAAGGCTAGGGGTATTTAAGTCCCCTTAGGCCTTTGTTTTTGTAGATTTGGAACACACTTTTAATATATCAGTTTACGTTTGGCGCTCCTACTTTCTCTCTCTACTTTCTCTCACTAGATTTAGACCGATCTTGGACTTTCAATTGGTATCAGAGCTATTCTGAATCTGAGAGGACTGAGAGTAGTTGATTTAGATTCTTAATTTGTGGATTAAAGCAGAAAATTTGATCGTGTTTTTTGATTTTTTCAAGAAAATCTCATTTTTTGCTTTGTCGGTCCACAATGGTTATCAAGTTTTATAGATTAACAACACATAAACGATTACCAACCTGTATTGATTAATAACAATGGTTACAAGGTTGATCGATTCAAGCTTTAGATGTGTTTTCTTTGTTTTTTTTCTCTTTTACACCGTGAGTGTGTGTGTTTGTATATCTGATTGTAGAGAGTTGAGAGATCTGATAAGAGATCTTGTGTGTCTAACACACTACCTAAAAACAAACACTTGCAACATTAAACAATAATAAACTTAATAATATCTAACATTTAGATATTATATCTAACTAATAACTAACAAACTAAACTAAACAAACTAATAACAATAACAAACAACTTTGACATTTATTACAAAGTAACATTAGACTTTAATATCGAGAGTCGACTTTCCGGATTTAGCTTCAGATTGGATCTTCAGATTGGATGATCTTGAATCCAATGAGACTATGGTCTAACAATCTACCCCTTTGGATCAAGATCATTACTAAAAAGATTTTAGCAATTCAGTCTTCTTCTTCACCTCAGAAGATGCAATCTTTTTCTCTAGCTTAGAATGCTTTAGCAAAGTATCTTCAAAGAAAATGTTGGGAAATTCAGAAATGATCAAGTATGGTTAATGCTGCTACAACAAAATTACTACTGCCAGTTGAAGTTAATGCTGCTGATACAAGTTAATACTGCTCATCTAGATTAGTACTGCTAGAACAAAGTTAATACTGCTGAGCATGATTAGTACTGCTGAACTTAATACTGCTCAGAGTATTAATGCTGCTTATGAGATGAAGATCCGTATGGCAAGGATGACAGTTGGATTGAAGATATTAATGAAAGCTTAGAGATAATGATGGAAGATTATACTGAAGATCTTTTATTATTTTGTAATTATCTTTTATCTTCAGTATATGTATAGAATAGTTTGTTTCTTTAGTTGCAACATTCATTCTGAGTTTTAGCTTTCATAAAGGAGAATTAACCTCAAGGTTAGAACCCTAATTCGAGAGAAGTAGAATTCGTATTGGTGAGCTTGTTCATCAATATTGAGGTTGTTTGTAAAAGCTTGTGACTTTCAATCATTCAATAAAGTTTGCAAGTTGTTCATCAGATTTACTGTTTTGGTTACTGTTTCATTAAATATCAAAGTGTTATTCCGCAAACTTCTTTGATATTGTTTTCTGAGAGTTTATTCTTGTTTAGAATTAAGACCCTGACAAGTGGTACCAGAGCTTGTATTCTCAGAAATCTTATTCATCATGGAAAACGCAGCTGAATCAAACAGTACCTTGGTCTCAAAGGTTCCAATGCTCAGACCCAATGAATTCGACATGTGGAAGATCAGAATCAAGCAATACATACTCCTCACTGATTATTCTATGTGGGACATCATTGAGAATGGCCCATCTGAAGCAGGAAAGATTGGTGCTGATGGAAAGAGGACACCACCAAAAACTGATGCAGAAAGAAAGACTATACAGATAGAGATGAAAGCCTTGAGCACTTTGCTCTTGGCTATTCCCAATGAATATCAACACCAATTCTTTAATTGCACTGATGCACAAGTGCTCTGGAATGCTCTAGAGAATAGATTCTCTGGTACCAAAAGTACCAAGAGAAATCAGAAGGCCATACTGAAGCAATGCAAGAAGAACTGTTGCAGTTCAAGCTACAAGATGTATGGGATCTAGTAGACCTTCCTAAAGGTCACAGAGCAATTGGCACAAAGTTGATTTTCAGGAACAAGAGAGATGAAGGAGGAATTGTCATAAGGAACAAAGTAAGGCTGGTGGCTCAAGGGTATACTCAAGAAGAGGGTATAGATTATGAAGAAGTCTTTGCACCTGTGGCTAGGATAGAAGCAATCAGATTATTCCTAGCCTATGCTTCTTACATGAACTTCAAAGTCTATCAAATGGATGTAAAAAGTGCATTTCTCTATGGCTCAATTGAAGAAGAGGTATATGTCTGTCAACCACCAGGGTTTGAAAACCCAAGCTTTCCAGACAGGGTATACAAATTGAAGAAAGCTCTTTATGGACTGCATCAAGCTCCAAGAGCATGGTATGACACTCTGTCATCCTATCTCTTGGAAAATGGCTTTGAAAGAGGAGTCATTGATAAGACTTTATTTATCAAGAGAAAGAAGAAGGATATCTTGCTGGTCCAAATCTATGTTGATGACATTATCTTTGGATCTACAAGAGACAACATGTGCAAGGAGTTTGAGGAACTAATGCATCAAAGGTTCAAAATGAGTTCCATGGGGGAACTTACCTTTTTCCTTGGACTCCAAGTTAACAAGAAGTCAGATGGAATTTTCATCTGTCAGTCCAAGTATGTGCAGGACATCCTAAACAAGTTTGGTTTCTCAGATTCAAAACCTGCCAGCACATCTATGGAGACACACAAGCAGATAACATCAGATCTTGAGGGGGAGGATATGGATGTGCATCATTATAGATCCATGATTGGCTCTCTCATGTATCTCACAGCATCAAGGCCAGATATAATGTTTCCAGTCTGTGTTTGTGCAAGATTCCAAGTTAGGCCAAAGCAATCTCACTTTCAAGCTGTTAAGAGGATATTCAGATATCTCAAAGGGCAACCCAGATTGGGACTTTGGTATCCTCATGACTCACCCTTTGACCTAATAGCATACTCAGACAGTGATCTAGGTGGGGCAAACTTGGACAGAAAATCTACTTCTGGAGGATGTCAGTTTTTGGGTGCTAGACTAGTTTCATGGCAGTGCAAGAAACAAACCACAGTGTCCACATCTACAACAGAGGCAGAGTACATAGCAGCTGCAAGTTGCTGTTCTCAAGTCTTATGGATTCAGAATCAAATGCTGGACTATGGGGTAACCTTTCTACACACTCCCATTTTTATTGATAACAGCAGTGCTATCAGCATTGTGAATAATCCTGTCAAGCACTCTAAGACAAAGCACATTGAGATCAGGTATCACTTCATAAGAGACTGTAATGAAAAGAAACTCATTCAAGTTGTAAAAGTTCATACTGACAACCAGTTTGCTGATCTATTTACCAAAGCTTTTGATGTGGGTAGATTCACTTTCTTGGTAACAAGTGTTGGAATGATCAACTCTGAATAAGCATCCTCTCAAAAAGTGATTAAATACGTGAATATTATAGATTCTTGGTGTTACTAATCTTCCTTTGCAGGGCATACATAGCAGTACTATTCAGCTTAAGCTTCAAAGAGTAAGTACGGTTAATACTGCCAGTACAGTATTAATACTGCTAGAGCACAGTTAATACTGCTAGTTAGTTAATATTGCTAGTGGTTAATACTGCTCGTAGTTAATACTGCTAGTTAGTTAATACTGCTAGTGGTTAATACTGCTCGCAGTTAATACTGCTAGTTAGTTAATACTGCTCGCAGTTAATACTGCTAGTTAGTTAATACTGCTCGCAGTTAATACTGCTAGTTAGTTAATACTGCTAGTTAGTTAATACTGCTTGTCCAATAATACTGCTCTAGGTTAATACTGCTTATGTCCCGAATACTATAAATACCCTTTGCCCGCCTAATAGTTCATAACGACTCTTTGCATACTATTCACTTGCGCTCTAAACCCTTTCTCTTTCAAAGATTCAAAGGTTTCAGGCAAGCTTTTCGCAAAGAACAATGGCATCCATGGCATTCATCGATGAACACAATGAAATCGCGATGCTCCAAAAGCCAAAGCAAGCTGCAGGATTTCATCAGATTGTGGATTTCCTCAAGTCAAGCCATATTCCCATACTCTTACTGTATCACCTTCAATCTATATCGAGCATCAAAGACAGTTCTGGGCTAATGCCACCTTTGTTGCTGAGAATGGTGTGCAAAAGATCAAGACAAGGGTCTGTGAAAAACCTTTAACAGTTACTGAAGAAGTTATTCGCATCAGTCTACGTCTAGGCGATGCCTCTGGTATAACTTCTATCCCAAATGATGAACTGTTCTCTAATCTTACAAGAATGGGGTATGGAGGCCCATTGGGTGTTTTTAAGTTCTCAAAAGCTAAATTCTCACCCCAATGGCGTTTTCTTGTTCATACCTTGATGCATTGCATCTCTAAAAAGACTACTGGATGGAGTGAGTTCAGCAGTCCCATTGCTTATGCTTTGGTCTGCTTGGCCACTGCTAGAAGGTACAATTTTTCACAAATGCTTTTCAATGATCTTATTTCAAACATGGGAAACAAAAAGAGCTTCTATATGTATCCCAGGTTTGTTCAAGAAGTAATCAACCATGAATTGACGGATATTCCTCATTCTGTTGGAATATATGTACCTAAACCCCCCAAAGGTAAGGTTTTCTCAAATATGAGAAGATCTGCTGGGGACTCGGAAGGAGTTGACACCCCATTGTTCTCTACAATGATGGTGGTGTCCCAAACCAATGAAGGTATGGCAGCAGGGTCAAGGCCCCCATTAGACCAACCTACTGCTAGCCAATCCCAACCTTCCCACTCTAAATCTATCCCCCAGTCCCTTCTTGAAAAACCAACCTCACCTATCACCCAAACATACAAGAGGAAACAAGTAAAGAAGGCTCCTTCCCTTCTTGTACCATCAACCCCCAAGCCTTCAAGCCCTCTAAGGGAGAATTCTCCTTTAGGGAATATCAATAGGGAAACCAAAGGGGTGTCTCCCAACCCCAAGGAGGTGCTCTCTGAGGAGGAGGAAGAGTATATGGGTGATGAGGCTGCCACTACTCCTGCTAGCATAGAGGAGGAAAGTGGTAACATCAATAAGACCTCCCCCATGGCAACTTTGAATGAGCAATCATTCAAAGGTCCCTGGTGCCAAGAAACCACGGGGGTGGATAGTGCTTCTGCTAGGCAGAAGAATTTCACTACTAAAAGATCCAATGATCCTTCAAAGGAGGGTAACACTTCTAGAGAAGGTGAGGACAGATATAACTACCAGGAATTGATGGAGACAATGGGTAACATCAACCAGGATGTCATCAAACAAGGCAAAGAGATAGAAGAAATGAAGCTGGTAATTCTGTCACAACAAGTACAGATTGCTAAGCTGAAGAAGATGGTGATCAGTCTGGTACAGAGGAAGAAGAGAAAGCAATTTCAACTAAGGAGAAGGAAATCTGAGAATGATGCTCCCAAAAAGGGGGAGATCAACATGGAAGAAGCCACAAAAGAGGGGGAGCTTGATGGAGAGAAATTTGATGTTGAGGGGGAGCAGGAAGCAAAAACAGAAAGAGATTCAGTGCAAATAGAAACACAAGAAGCAGCAGAAACGGTTACTACTGCTGACATAAACAAAGCAGCAGAAACGGTTACTACTGCTGACATAAACAAAGCAGCAAAAACATTGAAAGAAGTATTAACAGATCTTGAGATTGCAGAAACCTTACTTAAAGCCAAGAATGATACTCCCAAGGTCACTTCAAAGACTAAAGGAGTAATCATCAAAGAACAAGGTGAAGTGATCAAGAAAGATAACAGTAAGAAGAAAATGAACAAAGACAAAAGAAAAGCAAAGATGGTGGAATCTGATCAACCAATCAAGAAGCAAAGGTTGGTTGAATCAGATGAAGCCTTAGCCAGGAAGATGCAGGAGGATATTGAAAAAGAAGAAAGAGTTCAGGTGGAAAAGGACAGGGAGATGGCAAAGGCTCTAGCTGCTGAATTAAATGAAGCTTATCAGAAAGGGTTTGAAACAGAGAAAGCTAAGCAAAGGGCAATAAGCTTGAGAAAGGCTATGATAGTCAAATCAAGTGCAAAGAAAAGAAGACCTTCACAAACTCACCTTTCCACTCAGGAAAGAAACAAAATGATAACTTTCTTGAGGAGTGCAATTGGTGTGAAGAAAGAAATGTTCATAAAGATGACTTTTGATCAGGTCAAGGGATTATATGAGAAAGAAATGGGAAAGCTGAAGAGTAATGAAAAGGACAGAATAGAGTTTGAAAAGAAAGCCAGGGAGAGTCATGATGTGAATATCAATCAACCATTCCCTGAAAGTGAAGAGGGAACTCCTATCAAAGAAAAGGCAGAGAACAAGGAAGAAAAGAAGAAGGAAGCTACTTTAGGGCAAGTTCAAAGGACTCTGAAAAGAACCAAAATGATGGCTAAAAGAAAGAAGAGTGTGAAGAAGCCTAGAGTAGAAGAAGATCAAAAGGTTGCTGAAGAAGAAGAGGCACCTCAGAATGAAACTATATCTCAGGAAGTACCACAGAGTTCAAATGTAAACATGTACATGGTGGTAATGGATAAAATTCCAAAGCCTATTTCAGTTGAACCTGTTGGATTTAAACCTCCTGAAGTTATCCACTGGGATACTATGGAGGTGGATGGCAAAGAGTACATCAGATTGAAAAGAAATGATGAGAAGTATGAAGTCTACAGCACCTGGAACAAAATTGTCAGAGAGTGTTCAAGATCTGATTTGGAAGAAATGTTTGAAGTGGGGATGAAAATTTATGCAGATCAGTTGACAGCTCCAGGTTTACCTATAGTAAAGCTGGTCATAGAATACTTGTGCATGTTATTCAATCCAGAAGCAGTGAAACACTTAATCAGAGATGTGTTCAAAACTGTTAGAGGATGGACTCTCTATGAAAGGAGTGGAGTCTATGAACTAGCATTGGATACTTTTCACATGGAGTACTACTTGGTGGATAGGGTCTACAATCACACAAATCTAAAGCTTCATGCCATGTTGAATAAGAAGTTGGGTTGTGCACCAAATTCAATAATGGCAAAGTATCTAATTCAGAGAACTATCAATCAGAGTATGGGACTGGATCCTAACATTGGAGTAGATCAATGAAGATTTTGGGAGCATCTGAAGAACTTGACTTCTTTTCCTAAAAGTCAAGTTAGGGGGAGATTGTTGGGAACTGAAGAAAAGCTTAAGTATGGTTAATGCTGCTGGTTCAGAGTTAATACTGCTAGAAGACTTCAAGGTTAGTACTGCTGAGTATTACTACTGCCAGTAGAATTAATACTGCTAGTCAAAGTTAGTGTTGCTTGAACAAAGTTAGTACTGCTTAGCTAGTTAGTACTACTAGTAGTTAGTGTTGCTTAGTAGTTAATGCTGCTAGAAGAGATTAATGCTGCTGAAGATTAATACTGCTTATAAGATGGAGATTCGCATGAAAGGATAACAACTGGATGGACTGAAGATTATGGAAGGCTTAGAGATATATATGGAAGATATACTGAAGATATGTTTATTTATTGTAATTATCTTTTTGTTTAGTATATATATAGAAGATATAGAATAATTTTAGCGTGAATAATTCATTCTAAGTTCTAGAGAGAAATCAACCTCAAGGCATAGATCCTAATTCTAGAGAAGTAGAATTCGTCTTGAAAGAGTCTGTTCTTCAAGATTGAGATTGAGTGTGTAATCTTGTGATTTCAATTATTCAATACAAGTTTACAGTTTGTTCTTCATATTTACTGTTTTGATTTACTGTTTCATTGAATATCAAAGTGTTATTCCGCAAACTTCTTTGATATTGTTTCTGAGAACTAATTCTTGTTGAGAATTCGATCCTGACATAGACTGTTTTGTCTAGAAGTCATTTCTGTAAGCTCCCTTTTTAAACTTTGGTTGCCTGCAACACAGATTTAGCCTTAGGTACCCACTGGAATTTGGGTCCTACTGTGTTAGCACAAGATCTTGGTACCCATTTCAAATTGGGTCCTCTTTTCTTTTGAAATGCATTTGAAGAATTAGAATGAGATGAATGCACATGATAATTTCCAAACTAATCTTCAGAATCTTGACAAGAAGTAGAAACATGTTTATCATAAATAGAAGACTTTCTAGCAGACAAAGATAACTGAAATAATTGCTTCATTTTATATTGTTTACGAGAAACAACAAGTTTTGAGTTCAAAATATCAACATCAGCAATTAAGACATCTTTACTAGGCGAAGTCTTACTACAATTAACACTAGAAAACAATTTAACGGTCTTGTCAAGCTTCTGTTTCGGTTGCCACAGAGATTTAACTTCTGGCCTTTGCTTGCTCAGATCTGAAACATGTGAAACTCTTGAGTTATACTTTTGAGCATGTCGGTCCAACAATACTTTTCATGTTTATAGAATACGACACAATAACGATTACCAACCTGTATTGATATATAACAATAGTTACAAGGTTGATCAGATTTAAGCTTGGATGTGTTCACTCTGTATTACACCTTTAAGTGTGTGTTTTTGTGTTCTCGATAATGTCTGATCTGATTGAGAGAGTTAGAGATACACTAATATTAGATCTTGTGTGTCTAACACACTACCTAACATAATATCTAGATATTATTTCTAATTAATATTAAAACTAACTAAACTAATACAATAACAAACAATACTTTGACTATTTATTACAAATGACATAGACTTTAATATCGAGAGTCGACGTTCCGGCTTTAGCTTCAGATTGAGATCTTCAGTTTGGATGATCTTGAATCCAATAGATATGTGATCTAACAATCTCCCCCTTTGGATCAAGATCATTACTAAAAAGATTTTAGCAATTCAGTCTTATTTTTCAGCTCAGAAAATTCAATCTCTTTCTCTAGCTCTGAAATCAGCATGTCTTCAGAATACTTGCTTTTGAAGAGTTCAATCTTGGACGTGATTCTTGAAACATGTGATCTTTGCCATTTCTTGTGTAGTCATTCTCCCCTTTTTGATGATAAGTGCATTGACTTCATCAAAACTCTGAGTAAGAAATGTCAACCACTTGGAGCCACTGATCAGTCAATTCAATAGATATTCACCCAGATCTTTGGAAATCCAGATAAAATAGTCGTGTAACACCTGAATCAACTAATGAATCAGTTAATATGTCTGTCAGTAACACTAAGTCACTGTGTGTAACGAATACACATTAGAAAGGAGCTGTTTGATGTTGTCTCCCCCAGGGCTTCCATTTAATCATCGAAACACCACAAAGGTAATTTCTATAATCGTTATGACAAAGAAACTAATTCCTTGTGTGTTCGTGCTTGTGTTAGAAAGAATAAAGCACTTGATGATTGCTTATTTGGCTCAAAATTGTGTAAACCACTGAGACAACAGTAAGTTAAACACAAACTCAATATGCATGAGTGAAGTGGGAAGGTGGGGCATACTTCCTTCTTTTCAATGTCCAGATTTTCCAAATGAAAATTAGATAGCATATGTGCTGCATCCCCTTAGAAAATGTGAAACACTTTCTTGTAGAGAAGAAAATGAGTAGATAGTGAGGTTTGATCAAGAGTTGGCATGGGCTAGTTGCCTGTTTCAATAATGATCACCAAAGAATTGTGAAACATTAGAATGGTGGCTGCCCGGCTCAGAAAAAGTTGGTGCAGAGTTGTGATATTCTTTTAACTCTGTTCTCACACGCTCTTTCTTTTAAACATTTTGCTCAATCTAATCACACTCATTTCTTTTCGACTTCTCACACTCAATCACTATGGATTAACTTCTTGGGTAGAAATCACTGGTTAAGGTGATTCCATTGAAGTTGTGTTAAATCCTAGCACAATGATTCTTGTTGTTTTCCTATGATGAACGTGATGCTCAGATTGATTTAACTATTTCAGTTAAAGCACAATTTTGATCATGAAAACATTTAAAAATACACTCCCAAAATATAAAATCTGTTGAAAAATCGGGAAGTGGTTTGAACATTAAAAACAATGTTTTCCAATGATTGAAAGTTGTCCTTCTTTCAACCATATATGAGATTAAGATAAAGGATTTTACCTTAACGTGCAATCTTACATATCATGAAGCTAAGCGTAAAGTCATAAACATATGAACTTTTAAGCTTCTCTCAAAAATTCTGCAAAAGTCTTATGTCAAGTCAAAGTAAAATTTGTTCACTTAAATTGAAAAGACAAAAAGTAGTAAAACTGTTAAAGTACGAGTTCTGATCAGAAATAATCAGAAGTCATATCCATACTCCCCTTTTGTCTTATAGAGCTCCCCTTAAATTCTTGCATTACAAAAAAAAAATTGGAATTAAAAGGTACATGCAGAATTTTATAAGCTCCCCCTGAAATTATGCATCAGACAATAATGTTAGTGAAAAACATAAACACTAACTCCTTCTCAAATATTGATCATCATATCTGAGAAATGCATAAAATTTCAGACAAATATGTACTCCCCCTTGAAGGTTGATTTCCTCATTTGAGTATCGGAGTACAATCTCTTTTCCAGCACGGAGTAAGGTCTTTTGATCTTTGGACTGCGAGTCTTAAACTGTTGTGTTTAGAAGTCATACTTCGTTGAAGTCCGGGTTCTAAGCTGATTTACTTAGAAGCCTCTTTGACATTTAAGTCCGGGTTTTGAACTGTTGTGTTCAAAAGCCTCTTCTCTCCTACTCCTCCTAGACAGTAGGTACCGGCAACACAAAATCATTCCTTTTCTTTGGTATCCATTTCCAATTGGATCCAACTGTGTTAGCAAATGATTTTGGCACCCAGTGAAATTTGGGTCCGCTTTGCTTTTTAGAATCAGATAAAGAATTTGAATGATAAGAGGGAACATGATATATTCCAAACCAAATGTCAGAATCTTGACAAGAAGCATAATCATGTCTATCATAATTTGAAAACTTTCTAGCAGACAAAGATAACTGGAATAATTGCTGTTTTGAAAATTTCTTGCGAGAATCAACAAGTTTTGGTTTAGAAAAAGCAACATCCACAATTATATCATCTTTACTAGTAGTAATCTTATTACAGTCAGCACTAGAACATGATATAGCCGTCTCGTCAAACTCCTGTTTCGATTGCCATTTAGATTTAACTTCAAGTCTTTTCTTGTTCATTGCTGAAACATTTGAAACTTGTGAGTTAGACTTTTGAGCAACAAACGAATGCACTATCTTCGGCTTAATATTAGTGATCGGTTTCTGTGAATCCTGAGATTTAATCTTACCTTTAGCATTTTTAGCTTTCACAGAGACTGATTTATCAACTTTCGTTGATTTTGCACTGTTAACAGGTGTACTGGTTTTTGGAAGTTTGGTATTAAAGTCAAATTGTTCAAAACACTTATCTGAAACACCATCAGAGTTTAGACCTAACATATCTTTAGATTTTGAAGCGTTAGAAAGAACAACATTTTTAAGCACGGTTGAAAATTGTTTTGTTCAATATTTATCAAAAGTCTTTCATCTATTAAAGAATTCTCGAGTTCAGAAATTTTATGTTCTAAAACTAGAGGAGGGACATATAGTTTACCTTGAATAGGCTTCGCCTCCATTTCTTTTTCAGAATAACTTTGAAAGAAGTCACTTGAAAGAGATTTCTTCTTTTGATATATTGGATTTTCATTATAGCTATTATTCATTTTCGCATAATAAAATGGAAGATGAACTTTAGATGATTTCAACCGTTTTTCAGTTTCGTTGGCTTCATCCTCTTCTGATAGTTTAGTCTAGAAAGTTCTAAACTCAGGGATTCGTCGAGCTAATTTCATAGAAAGATGATCATAAAGTGCATACACTTCAGACATTCCTTTTTGAAGACAGTGAGGATTCTTATAACTGATTCCCCATCTCTCTATTTCCTCTTTGGGTTTGTTCAGATGAATAGTCTGTTCAGTTTGACCCATTTTGTATAACTTATCTTCCAAACTTTTTAATTTACCAAGTAAAGAAAAGTTTTCTTTGGTAGTTGAAGATTGCAAATTCGTAAGCTCATATAAATCAAGCTCACTTTTTAGAAGTTTAGACTTGAGTTCATAATTCTCTTTAAGAATTATGGTCTATTCTTTCTGTTGAGGAGAAATCCCAACATTTGCTGGGAATGCCGCAAGCATCCAGCGCCCTCACCTTCGACTCGGGAGTACGTAACTGGCCGGGACTAACAGCCCGACCCGCTGGCTCCACGAAAGTGGTGCAACCCCTCATGTCCGCCTGTCGCTTAGTACGGGGCTTTGCGCTACCATGGTTTAAGGAAATAAAGTTGCGCCTTCACCATCAACAATTGCTTTTGGTGTAGTGGTAAGCGCTTGATCCTAACAAGTTAAGCGTGCTCGGGCGATAGCAATCCTAGGATGGGTGAACTCCTGGGAAGCTCAAGCCTTGGGACCTAACAATTGGTATCAGAGCGAGGTCGCGGGTTCGAGTCTTCCAGTGTGCAAATGCTAGAGGGGGATTGTTGAGGAGAAATCCCAACATTTGCTGGGAATGCCGCAAGCATCCAGCGCCCTCACCTTCGACTCGGGAGTACGTAACTGGCCGGGACTAACAGCCCGACCCGCTGGCTTCACGAAAGTGGTGCAGCCCCTCATGTCCGCCTGTCGCTTAGTACGGGGCTTTGCGCTACCATGGTTTAAGGAAATAAAGTTGCGCCTTCACCATCAGCAATTGCTTTTGGTGTAGTGGTAAGCGCTTGATCCTAACAAGTTAAGCGTGCTCGGGCGAGAGCAATCCTAGGATGGGTGACCTCCTGGGAAGCTCAATGGGATTCAGTGTGAGAACTTAATAGAACTTCCATGGATTCACGATAACCAGTGTTTCCTACCCAGGAAGTATTCCCTGAGTGATTGAGGGGAGAGGGGTCAAAAGAATTGAGTGATGGTGTGTGAAGAGGTAAAATGAAAAAGAGAGATTGGTTAGACGTGAGCATTAAAAGAAAGAGTGTGAGTGAACAGAGTAAAAGAATATTAAACTCTACACCAAATTTCTTTCTGAGCCGGGCAGCCACATAATCTAATTGGTTTACATTCTTTGGTGACCATCATTGAACTAGGCAACTAGCCCATGCCATCTCTTGCATACAACCCCACCAGCTACTCATTCTTTTCTCAAAAAGAGAATGTTTCACATTTTCTGGGGACGTAGCACATACGCTATTGGTTCTTCATTTGGAAGATACTAATATTGAAAAAGAAGGAAAGTTGCCCCACCCTCGAACCCTTTCTCATGCACATTGCGTCTTTGTATAATTTGTTGCTGTCTCAACAAGTTTACATACATTGAGCCTAAATTGAAAAGCAATCATCTATGCTTAATTTCTTTCATACACATGCACGAACACACAGAAATTTGTTTTCTGTCAGAACGTTCATAGATAACCATGTTTTATTCGATGATTGAATGGAAGACCTGGGGAGTCTACATCAAACCAGCTCCTTATATAGTAACTTTGTGTTACTCAGTAACTTTGTGTTACTAACAGGCATTCTAACTGAGTCATTTGTTGATTCAGAGTTACAACTATTAAACTGATTGAATTTGAAAAGATTTGAATGGTTACTACTTTTTATTTGAATCTGAAAAGATTGAGATAATCACTCTTTCCATCTGGGAAGACTGCTCTTATTTCATACAGGGCCCGTTACATGATGAAGACTATGCTTACGTAATCATACACAATGGGGGAGATTGTCTTGAAAAGGGGGAGATTGTTTTGCAAAGTTTTGATGATGATGATTCTCACCACTCATCAAAAAGGGGGAGAAGATATAAAAATGGGGAGAAGATACAAAAAGGGAGAATACAAACTGAAGATCTAAAGATATTCAAATTTTCAAAGATTTTAAAGATTTGAAGATTGTTTAAAGATATCAAGTTTTGAAGTTTTGAAGCTATCAACGTCATATCTGAAGATTCTCAAGAGAAAAGTGAAGAGAAGAAAAGACCCGAAGACAATTGCAAATTTTTTTAATCTTGAATCCAAAGGGGGAGATTGTTGGATCATAAATTGTATTCAAGATTAAAGTTGAAGTTAAGGGTTTAAACTGCAATTGTGCTAAAATTAATTAGAGGGTTTATTATGTAATAAGTTAATAGTTATTAAGCTATTGGGCCCAAGCCCATTAGAAAGCCCATTAAAGTTAAAGCCCATATGACTTGAGTATTTAAAGTTATGTTTAGTTTAGTTTTAGGTAAGAACTCTGATAATTTTCTAAATAGTTAGCCGTAGTTTCTCTGTATTCAAAGGGTATCAAGAACACTCAAGGGTTTCATTGATTATTCAAGGGATTGGTATGTTTATCTGATCTTTATATCTCTTGATTATTATTGTGTTGCTTGATTACTTGATTGATTATTTACCAACTAGATTAAACTGGGATAACACTTTCGCGCTGGTGTCATTGTTTCTATGTAAAACCTCAACCAATACTTTCTTCTCAGCAATTTCATCGCTAAGTTTCTGTATCGATTGGTTTTTGTCAGTAATAACACCATTTTCACGCTTAAGAATCGACTCTAAATCTTGGAGTTCTAACTTCATGGCATGCATTTGATCATATACCTCGTTATTAGAATCAGCTTCGTTTTTTATCTTCATCTGACTCATCAAGCACAAGAGTGTTGTCTCTTTCTTCTCTCCTTCTGCTTCCAAGTCAGAAATCCTTCCTTTGTAAAGTACAGGTGTATTCTCATCCATATTAATTGAATTAGCTTCGCTGGAATGCATTCTGTTTCTGTATTGATATGAGCAATAAGAACTTTTACTTGACCGTTAGTCCAGATAAAATTTGATCACATAAGAAATTTTGTCCGCCTCGGCAGACTTAGCACGGGGGTCCCGCTAGATAGACTTAGCACGTTAGTCCAGAAAAAAATTATGACAATTAAAGACCCTATTACAGTTTTGAAAAATTCTCAGAAAAATATTCTAAGTATGGAACACTTTGCGTTTTTAGAAGGTTTGCGCGAGAGGTTGATTGCGCAAAGTGAGGTTTGCGTGTCAAGTGGATTGCGCAAACTTAGGTTTGCGTATCACGTGGGTTGCACAAAGTGAGCTTTGCGTTTCAAGAGGGTTGCGCAAAGTGAACTTTGCGTTTCAAGTTGGATGCACAAAGTGAGCTTTGCGTTTCGAGAGGGTTGCACAAACTAGACTTGAGCTTTTCGTGAAGAGAAGATCACTTGTACTGAGGTTTGCGTGTTGAGTGAGTTGCGTAAAATAGGCTTTGCGTATCAAGTGTGTTGCGCAGAGTGGACTTTGCGTATGACGTTGGTTGCGCAAAGTAGGTTACGCAAAGTGAGCTTTGCGTGTGTTCGTCCTATGGTTTGCGCAAGTTCGACCTGTACTTCGAAAATTAACTAAAAACTTGTTTCTTCGTCGATTAGAAGTACTAAACTCTACCAATATGACTACAAACACTTCTAGAATAGATTGTGACCACTCGATCTCGATAAAAATAACTTTTTAAAATGTAAATCGATGGCAGAGTAACTTTATAAACACGACTTTCAGACCATAAAAATCACAAAATGGAACTCGATTTAAGCTTTAAACTGAAATCAAACACTCACAACTCTATCTAGAAACCTAATCGATCACAACTTGATCGATTTTAACACTTAAAACACTTAAAATCTCGAAAATGATTTTCAAATAAGAACACAGAGTCGTTTTTCAAAAACTTGATTTTGATCTCTTATCAGGCTCTGATACCAATTGTCGGTCCAACAATACTTATCAAGTTTATATAATAACAACACAATATGATTACCAACCTGTATTGATTAATAGAAATGGTTACAAGGTTGATCGATTGAAGCTTTGAATGTGTTTTCTCTGTTTTCTCTCTTTTACACCTTTAAGTGTATTTTTGTGTGTTCTTTTTCTTATCTGCTATGTTAGAGAGAGAGAGTGATAATATCTATATATTAGATATTATCAAAACATAATAAAAACTAATATTAAACTAAAACATAATATCTAAATAATATCTAGATATTATAACTTCGACGCTTACTACAAAATAGACCCTAGACTATTGTTGAGAGTGACTTGTCAGCTTTAACTTCAGATTGCGATCTTCAGTTTGGATGATCTTGAATCCAATAGATATGTGATCTAACAGAGCAACAAACGAATGCTTCTTTTTCGGATTACCAGTAGTGTTAGGTTTCTGTGAATGCTTAGATGTATTCTTAGCATTTTTAGCTTTCACAGAGACTGAGTTATCAACTTTCGTTGATTTTGCACTGTTAACAGGCATATTGGTTTTTCCTAAAGATTTCTTAACAAAGGATGAATGGTTAGGAAGTTCTGCATTAAAGTCAAATTGTTCAAAACAAACATCTAAACCACCGTCAGAGTTCAGAAAATCAAACCCTTTATTTGATGAACCAAACATATCCTCAGAGTTTGAAGCCTTAGAAATAATAACATTTTTGAACACAATTGAAAAAACTTTTTGTTCAATATTCACTAGAAGTCTTTCATCTGTTAAAGAATTCTCGAGTTCAGAAATTTTACATTCTAAAACGAGAGGAGGGACATATAGTTTACCTTGAATAGGCTTCGCCTCCATTTCTTTTTCAGAATAACTTTGAAAGAAGTCATTTGAAAGAGATTTCTTCTTTTGATAAATTGGATTTTCATTATAACTATTATTCACTTTCGCATATTAAAATGGAAGGTGAACTTTAGATGATTTTAAACATTTTTCAGTTTCGTTGGCTTCATCCTTTTCAGACAGTTTAGTCCAGAAAACTTTAAGCTTAGGGATTCTTCGAGCTAATTTCAAAGAAAGGAGATCATAAAGTGCAGGCACTTCAGATATTCCTTTTTGAAGATAGTGAGGATTTTTATAACCGATTCCCCATTTTTCTATTTTCTCTTTGGGTTTGTTCAGATGAATAGTTTGTTCAGTTTGACTCATTTTGTATAACTTCTCTTCCAAACTTTTTAATTTAGCAATTAAAGTTTTGTTTTCTTCGGTACACGAAGAATGCATTTTAGTAAGCTCATATAAATCAAGCTCACCTTTTCTTAGTTTAGACTTGAGTTCAGAATTCTCTTTAAGAATTATTGTCTTTTCTTTCGCGCTGGTGTCATTGTTTGTATGTAAAACCTCAACCAATACTTTCTTCTCAGCAATCTCATCGCTAAGTTTTTGTATCGATTGGTTTTTGTTTGTAATGACACCCTCTTCCCACTTAAAATTCGACTCTAACTCTTGGATTTTTAAATTCATGGCATGCATTTTATTTATGAAATCAGAATTCGATAAATCACATACATCATTTTCTTCATCCTCTTCTGAATCTGCTTCAGCGTCTGATTCTTGCTTTCCCATCAAGCACATGTTGACTGTTTCATCTCTCTCTTTATCCTCTTCTTCCTCATCTGAATGATCAATCCTCTGCCATCAGTGCCTTACCCGCCTCCTGTTGCTTTGCAAGAAGCATCTTGTTCTTGTAGTAATCGGAGTTTCTGACTTTGGGTCTGCGGCAGTCTCTGGCAAAGTGACCTGTTTTGCCAAAGTTGTAGCACGTAGGTGGTTCTGACTGACTGGATCCTTCAGCTTTAAACTTTCACTCTTCCGGTTTCCTCTCCTCTATTCTCTTCCCTTCAACCCTTTCCTTATGGGCATAGTTGTTAGGACCAGAAGAATACCTCTGACTGTTTGATCTTGGCGTTTTGTAGAACTTTTTCTGAAAAGCATTTGTTAGCAGAACCATTGCTTGCTTCAGTTGGTCATTTTCATCCGAGTCAGAGTTTGCATAAGCTTCATTTTCTTCTGATTCATACACAATCGTCTTGTTCTTCTTCTTCTTCCTGACAACAAGAGCAACTGTGACTTCAACTGACTTTCCTTTCTGCCTCTTCTCATCTAGAATTTCATCCACCTCTTCTTCATTTTGTCTGAGGGTTTCATACACCTCATGAAGTGGAATCTCATTTAGATCCTTGATCTACTTCATCTGCCTGGAAAATCTTTTCCATTCCGGCTGTAGAATACTTAGAAATTTGACGTTTAGCTCGATTTGAGATTTGGTGACCTTGTTCTTGCTTAGTTTTTTCAGCAAAGTCACAAACCTGTCATAGGTTTCTTCTAAAGTTTCTCCGACTCTGCCTCTAAATTCTTCATAACTATTTAGGCAGTTGAAGATTTTCAGCTGATTCCCAACCTTTGAACCCAGCATCATCTTCTCTAGCTGATCCCACATTTCCATGCGCGAGGCCTTGTAGCTGTCAATCTTTACATAGATTTCGTTTGGAATTCCTTGTATAATGTATGACTTAGCTAACTTATCACCTTTTGCTCTTTTTAGGTTATCATCTTCTAGCTCATGATACTTAAGTTCAAACTGTGTCGGCACAGTTCCAACCAAACGAGTCGTCATCACTGGTTTCGTAACCCCTTCCTCTATAGATTGCCTGATGAAATCACCCAACTCATGTCTGTCAACAAAGTTCAGGAACCGATCTTTCCACTGTTCGTATTCTCCTTTAAAGAGAACTGTTCGTATTCTCCTTTAAAGAGAACTGGTGGCTTGGTGTCAGTTCCGATTGCAAGGGCTTCTCTGGATGTCATTCTGATTAAAAAGATTTAAATATTATATTTGAGCAAAGAGAGGTTTGTGAGAGAGGTTGCTTGCGCAAAGGGAGGTTTGCGTGATACGTGGATTGCGCAAACTGAAGTTTGCGTTTCAAGTTGATCGTGCAAAGTGAGCTTTGCGTTTCCTTGTTGTTGCGAGAAGTGAGGTTTGCGTTTCAAGAGAGTTGCGAAAACCGAGGTTCGCGTGATGAGAGGTTTGCGCAAAGTTGAAGTTTGCTTAAGCTTTGTTGGTTTGCGAGAACAGAATCCGAGGTTTGCGTGATAAGAGTGTAGCGTTAGTTGAGCTTTGCGTTACAAGAGAGTCGCGAAAACTGAGGTTCGCGTATGCCGTTGGTTGCGCAAAGTGAGTTTTGCGTGATCAGTGTGTTGTGCAAAGTAGGCTTTGCGTATTACGTTGGTTGCGCAAAGTGGACTTTGCGTGTTCAGTTGGTTGCGCAAAGTGTGTCACGCAAAGTGGGCTTTGCGTGAGTTCTTCCCTTGGTTTGCGCGAGTTCTTCTGTACTTCGATAAATCGACTAAAAACCTGTATTAAGTATATGGATCGCTTGACTTTGCGTGTTCAGTTGGTTGCGCAAAGTGTGTCACGCAAAGTGGGCTTTGCGTGAGTTCTTCCCTTGGTTTGCGCGAGTTCTTCTGTACTTCGATAAATCGACTAAAAACCTGTATTAAGTATATGGATCGCTTGGCCAAGAATGATTCTGTGAGAGGTCTTCCAATACTTCGTTTTCAGAAAGACCACCTCTATGAAGATTGTGAGAAAGGAAAGATGAAGAAAGCTCCTCACAAGCCAAAGCCTGAACCCTGTACTTCAGACATACTTGACTTACTGCATGTTGATTTATGCGGACCGATGAAGACAAAGAGTATTGGTAAGAAAAGATATGTCTTGGTGGTTGTTGATGATTACTCAAGATATACATGGGTGAAGTTTCTGAAATCCAAAGATGAAACCCCAAACATTCTCATCAACCTCATCAAAACAATTCCGACCAACAAGCAAAAGAAAGTCAAGGTTTTTAGATCAGACAATGGCACTGAATTTGAAGAATAGTACTCTTCAAGCTTTTTACGAGGATCACGGAATTCAACAACAATTTTCTATTGCTAGAACACCGCAACAGAATGGGGTTGTTGAACATCGAAATAGAACGCTTGTTGAGGCTGCAAGATCTATGCTTGCTTATTCTGGTCTTTATTTGTCTCATTGGGCTGAAGTTGTTTCAACTGCATGTCATACTCAGAACCGATCGATTCTACATCGCCGATTCAACAAAATACTATATGAGCTGATGAACGATATCAAACCGAATGTCAAATATTTCAAGTCTTTTGGGTGTAAGTGTTATGTTCTGAATGACAGGGATAATCTGAACAAGTTTTGTCCGAAGGCAGATGAGGGTATTTTTCTGGGTTATTCTTCTAACTCTGCAGCTTACAGAGTCTTTCTTATCTCAGCAAGAAAAATGATAGAGAGTGTAAATGTCAAATTTGACGAAGCTGCTGATTTGGTTTCTGGTCAATCAGATCCAGAACTCGCATCTACAGGGAATTCAGCTTATGAACAACTCAGTTCAGAACCTTCGCCACAATCGACAAATCAGGATTCTTCTACTTCTTCGCTTAATCTTTCTGATCTTGATTTTCTGTTTGAAAATTTTTATGATGATGTGCCTAGATCTAACTCTGAAAATGTTTCAAATGTTTTGAATCAGAAAACTGTGAGCACATCTGCTACAAATTCCGCTGCATCTATCTCTGAAACTGATGTTGTTCTAGTACCTCCTATTATTCAAACCATTTCTTCTGAACCTGATCAGACACAATCAGAAACTGAGCCTATTCTTGAAGAATCTGCTCAAGAACAACCTGTTCAAGAGGAATCAGTTCAAGAAGAAGAACAAACTGTTGTTATTCAACGAACTCTTCCGGAATCTGATCCAAATGTTGTTGAGCTACCTCCTCCTTCAGTTGAAACTGTCTCTATCTCTTCAACTGACATAGAAGCTCCTGAACCTCCTTCTCAACAATTAGAAGTTGTTCAAGATATTATTGATCCTCTCCCTCACACCACCAAATGGACAAGATCTCATCCCATTCATCAAATTATTGGAGATCCTCAAGCAAGTGTGTCTACACGCTCTAAGACGGCAACTTCCAACGAATGTCTCTTCACTTGATTTCTAAGCAAGATTGAACCAACCAAAGTCTCTGAAGCGTTGGAGGATCCGGATTGGATTATAGCTATGCAAGAGGAGCTCAATCTATTTGACGCGCTGAAAGTTTGGAGACTTGTACCACGGCCGAAAGGAAAGAGCATAATTGGAACAAAGTGGATATTCAAGAATAAGAAAGACAAAGATGGTATTGTTATTCGGAACAAAGCAAGATTGGTAGCCAAGGGTTATCGACAAGAAGAAGGCATCGACTACGATGAAACATTCTCTCCGGTCGCTCGACTTGAAGCTATTCGTATGTTTCTTGCTTTTGCTGCTTATCGCAATTTTACCGTGTATCAGATGGACGTGAAGATAGCCTTCCTCAACGTGAAATTGAAAGAAGAAGTCTATGTATCTCAACCAGAGGGGTTTATGGACAAAGCCCGTCCTGATCACGTATACTTTCTCGATAAAGCACTGTATGGCCTGAAACAAGCACCGAGGGCGTGGTATGATGAGTTTTCAGCCTTCTTGATCAAATCTGGGTTTACCATGGGATCCATCGATACCACTCTTTTCATTTATAGATCAAACTTGGATATTTTCTTAGTTCAAATTTATGTTGATGATATTATTTTTGGTGCGACTAATAGATCTTTATGTACTTGGTTTTATGATCTTATGACCTCTAGGTTTCAGATGAGCATGATGGGAGAAATTAATTTCTTCCTCGTCTTACAAGTGAAGCAGCTTCCAGATGGCATTTTGATCAACCAGTCGAAGTACGTGTTTGACATATTGAAGAAATTCAAGATGGATAAGTTGTCTTCAATAGGCATGCCGATGGCTCATGGTGCTAAAATCAGACTCGATCCAGATAGAAAAGTTGTTGATCAAAAGACATATATAGGGATGATCGGATCGCTGATGTATCTAAATGCCAGTCGCCCAGACATAATGTTCTCTACATGCTTGGGTGCCAGATTCCAAGCCAAGCCGAAAGAATCTCGTCTATTAGCAGTCAAACGCATTTAGATATATTAAAGGAACTCCTTACTTAGGATTATGGTATCCTAAAAGTTCTGACTATAAGTTGATTGCTTATTCTGATGCAGATTTTGGTGGTAATCAATTGGATCAGAAGAGTACTTCAGGTCATCTTCAATTTTTGGGTGATAGACTGATAAGTTGGGCGTCGAAGAAGAAGAACTTTGTTTCTATCTCCACTGCAGAGGCAGAATACGTCGCTGCAGCTAGTTGTTGCGCTCAAGTTCTATGGATGAAGACACAACTTCAGGATTATGGGATGATGTACAAAACCGTACCTATCTATTGTGACAGCAAATCCGCGATCGTGATATCAGTCAATCCGGTCCAGCACACTAAGACCAAACACATAGATATGCGGTACCATTTCATAAAGCATCATGTGGATGAAGGTACTATTGAATTATATTTTGTACCAACTGAATATCAACTTGCTGATATCTTTACAAAAGCCTTAGATGAAAAACATTTTAATTTTCTGCTTTCAAAACTTGGCATGTTGAATTTAAAAGTTTAAATATTTACAAATTTTATTCTATAAAGCAAAATTTTACAAATTATCTTTCTTTTGAATAAAATGTGTGTCTAGGATCTTTTTCAAGTTCTTTGTTTATATTGAAGTTTTATATGTTCAACTTTCAAGTCTTACAAAAATCGAAAAGTCAGCAACATGTTTGAAGCTTTTGGTTCTGCTTTAAAGGTATGTAAGTCGGAATATTTATAGTTTACTTTGCTTTGACTACCTAAATGATTAGAATTATAGATCGGAATGAAAATATGGGCTAAGCAATTCGATATAGATCTGAGTGATTGAGATGATTAATTCTATATATTAAATACAGAAATCTCTGAGTTTAAAAGTTTGTACCTGTGGCCTTTCTGGTTTGGGAAAGTAAGTTCCGTGGGATGCTTGTCATCTGGTCCCCTAAGGTCATTTAATCTGGGAGTGATCGAACCCAAAGCCTTCTATAGAACCAGATCGAAAGTCATGTTCTACTGGTATGAATGGGTTTAGGATATGTCGATGTAGCCTTTCTGATCCGGGAAAGTAAGTTCCAAGGGGTGCTTGACACCTAGTCCCCTAAGGCCATCTGGTCTGGGAGCGGCTGGCCCAAATCCTGCAATAGGGTTAGATAGAAAGTTACATTTACGGCATGTTCTTTTATTACCAAACTCTTTGATTAAAAGATGCCAAAGTGCACAATGCTTAAAAGATGCCAATGAGCACATATCTTATGATACTTGGTGATATGTTTGAGTTGTGATAAACCTGTAAATTTGTGAAAGTCTTAATTTTTGATGACTTAGTGTTAGTACATGCAAAGTTCTCTATAATACTTTTAGAATTGCATTTTTCTTGAAGCTAATCAAAGTTCGCATGCGAGCACACTGAATAGATAGCTGGAAGTTTTTGAAACAAAAATGTCTTAACTTGATATGCAATGAAACTTGTTCTTGTATCCAACAACATACGCTTGATTTCAACTAATTGATAAATATGTGATATTTTACTAAGTAGAATTTACTTTGTTTAGTGTTCAAAATTTTATATGTTTAGTTGTTTCAATATTTACATTATGTATAATTTTTTTTTTACACTGATGTCTTAATGTTTGTGTATCCATATTTTTGTCAAACTGGTCTGTGCATTTTTCGAGGGGGAGAGTCTATCTGTATAAGAAGCTGATACATTCTGTTTTTGAGGGGGAGTGAATATAGCTGATAAATTCTTCACGTGCTGATCAGAAATTCTTCAGGTAAGTATTTATGATATTACTATACAAATGTAATCTGATTGGTTATATTTTGTGCATTTGTGTTGGGGGAGTCAAAAGAGTTTGGAAGGTAAGTTTACTGATTTTTTTTTAGAATTTTTTTTAGAATTTTTTTTTATATGAAGTGTTATTTTTTTTAGAAGTATTATTTTTTTTAGTGTTATTTTTTTTAGTATAAATAGTATTTGGTGTGTATGTTTTTATTTTTTTGCTCCATTTCAATTTTGAACGCATTATCACTGTTCATCTTCTTCTCTCTCACACTTATGCCGATTTCTTCTCTATCTTTGATTTCAGCCTTGCATTTCGATTCAGGTATGTGTTTTAATTTTACTTTGATTAGTAGTAATGCTTTGATTTACTTTGTTTGTAATTGTTTTGATTTCGTCTCTCAATTTCTTACTGTGCGATTTACTTCGTCGTTTCCTGTTCATCATCTTCGAACCTCATATTCGATCTTCTTTGCTTAAAATCGAGTATTGGGTTTCTTTTAGTTCGTATTTTCGAACTCCAGGTATGTGTTTTTACCTTTTAATTTGTTCTTTAATAGCTTTACTTTTCTTGTTTTTGTGTTTTTCGGTTCTGAACTCACGAAAACTAGGGTTTCGTATCAAGGATGGTTTACGCAAAGTTAAGTTTGCGCAACCAACAGGATACGCAAAGTCCAGTTTGCGTATCCCGTTGGTCACGCAAAGTGTACTTTGCGTAACATACTTGACACGTAAACCTCAATGTTTTTGTGTTGTTTGTTTTGTGTAGTTTGCGTAACTCATTAGTCACGCAAAGTCTACTTTGCGTAACCAGTTGGTCACGCAAAGTCTACTTTGCGTAACCTTCTTGTTCTGCAAACCTTGTGTTTTTGTGTTGATATTTTTTTTTCAGGTCATGTTTTCGGAACATGTTAATCACGCAAACCTTAGTTTGTGTTATGAATGTAATCCGCAAACTTCAGTTTGCGTATCTTTCCTATTACATAAACTTACCTATTCGTATCACGTTCATTACGCAAACTTCACTTTGCCTTTTTTTCATTTTTTCAGTTTTCTTACTTTGTCTAATTTTTCTTCGTTTTTGTTTTCCAGGTTTTTAAATGACTTCTAAAACCCAAACAGATCCAATGATACAAGACGAGAATGTTATTCTCGATGATCCGTCTGATCAAGCTTCTCACGAGACGCCGATGCCGTCTGTTCCTTCAGTAGGGGCCAAACTATCTGCATCTCGTCGAACGCCGAACGATGTCTTTCCTATTATGATGTACATTATGCCATACAAGTCGAACAATTACTTTGTGGATTTTGACAGAATCAAAATACATCCGGTGATTCGAGCGATTCTCAGAGGACATCCACTATGTCCACTTGCACAAGCTCTTACTTCATGTGCTGAAGTTCCAGAAGTATATATTTAGCAGGAATGACATACAATTACAAAGAATGAGCTTGATCGTACGCACAGATTTGACTGCAGATTGATCAATATGACTCATTTCTTTCTTACAAGCGTCTACGTCTTATTCTGGAGCTTCCTGAGCCCAACTCCAGACCAGGCAGAACATCATATGACAGCTTTCCTTCAGAAGAGGATGTTCTTGACGGAATTAGAAATCTTGGATATACTGGCAGATTGAACAGAGTTAGTGATTTTGACAAGTCACATCTTCCTCCAGTTTAGTATGCTCTCTTCTCTGTTCTCATCGAGTGTCTTACGGCAAAGCATTCTGGAACGGACAACGCAAGTCTACTTTATCTCCGATTGGTCCATGCAATCATCCATGACTTGCATGTCGACTATACATATATATTCTGGAATAAACTCTCGGAGAGGGTACAAGACAAGCTTACAAACAAGAAGCGCAAGTTCATTCCACTTATCAGATTCTTGAAGCTGATCATTCAATGTGTGCTCAGAAGCAATTCGGCTATTCCACGCAGATTATCTTGGTCGTAGGTTCCGGATACATAAATGCTTTATATTTAGAAACAGAAGCAGTCTTTCAACTATTCAATGACTATTCCGTATGCGCTCATCGCACAGTACGCCGACATGACAGATGACAATGTCATTCAGTACTGCATGGAGAACGAATTCTTGGAAGCTGATCAGGAAGAGCCGGATAATGATGAACGAGCAGAACCTTCCAATGCCGAACAAGAGGTTGAAGATCAACAGATTGAAGAAGATATAGTCGATAAACAGATTAATGATGTAATTGCTACTATTCATACTGACCCTGCTGCTTCTGTCCATGATGCTGTTGTTGCTACTGTTGATGATGTTAATACTGATGAAGATGAAGCTAGTGATGAAGATGCTGATATTGGTGATGATATTCCTGACAGTAAAGATGATGATGATGATAATGATTGAGATGATGATGTTCAACCAAGTCTTCGGGTATATACAAGGCAATCTAAGGAACCTGAAGTGCATGTGTCAGAAGAGGTTGTATCTGAAGATGAATCTGTTTATGTTAATCCTTCAGTTTATCCTTCAGTTTCTCGTATTCAAGTGGATGAATTGGATTTAGAGTTTGCTCAAGCCTCAGCTCAGATACAGAGTCATGCTCCAGCAACTTCTCTTGCTGCTAGTCAGTCTACAACCATTTCAGCTGTAGAGCTTTCTTCTGTTCAAGCTCGGGTTTCTTCTGATAAATTTTCTACTCTGAATGAGATGATTCGAAAGATGAATGAGCAGTTTGAGGAGCACAAGAATGCAGAAATTCAGAAAATGCGTGCTTTCTTCAAGGGTAAAATGCCAGAAATTGACACCTTTTCAATCCCTGAAGTGATTCCTTTCAGACGCCCACTTGGGGTTCTATTGCTCCACCAATCGTATCTTTTCCAACTCCTCCATTATTTACTATGTCTGCGGGTATTTCTACATCAGCTCCTACCGGTACATCTTCAAGGTCTACTCTTCATGATCTTCCAATATCCGAGTTAACCGATATGCTTTACGCTCGTCTACTGTCTATGTCACCGCCTCAACATCAGGATCAAGATTTGCTTTCTCTACTAAGGAATTCCAACCTACGCCGCCTCCAGTTCTTTCATCTGATTCTGACCGGATTACTGCTTTATCTGAAGAATTCAAGTCTTTCCGATCAGAAGTTCAATCCAACTTTGCTGATCTTAGGTCTTTTATGACTCAAGCTTTTTCAGAACTCTCTAACAAGTTTGATAATCTTGAACAAAGTTGTAGAACTGAGGCAGGACCGTCTCTTAAACGCCGACATGACCAAGATGATCCAGATCATCAAGGCCATGAGGGGGAGATGGTGAAGAGACCAAGAGTGGAAGGATCTTCTTCAGCCAGAGGAGATCAATCTAAAGAAGAGGTGGCTGGTGATACAGATTAGAATGTTGACAACATTCAATACTGCAACATTGAAGATCTAGTGAATGTCATGATTGAAAATGTTAAATTGTCTTCCATGTCAAATGTACTGAACTTTTATGAACAAGATATTGAAAATAACATGCAGATTGTTGTGTTTGTTGATCCTGACATTGATCCAAGGTCAATTGATTTAGAGGATTCTGAAGCTGCAAATGACATGAGATCCTTTTTTGCAAATTTCATAGAGATAAATTCAGATGATGATGAAGACATCAGATTTGAGAAGATTTTCCAAGTAAAAGAAGAGGACTGTGATGACTTAGTCATTATTTCTGATACTGAGGATGATTATGTATTCATGGATGCTAAGGATGAAGAGATTACAGACATGTTGTACAAAGATCTTCCTTCTCAAGAAGAGATTCCTGAAACTTCTCCAAGTACTGAAGTTACTCAAGTTCCATAATCTGCTGCAATTACTTCTTCTCCTGTTGCTAGGACAGCTCCGACTACCACTTCTCCTCAAAGCTCATTTGAAGTTGGTCAGTCGTCAAGAGCACAAGCTGATGTTCCTCCATCTGAACCTGTGATTCCTCCGACAATTCTAGAGGAAGGACCAGCTTTGGCAAAGAAGTCTTCAACAAAGATATATGGCTTCAAGACAAAGATCTGCCTTTCTAGAAGATTCTCAGTGTAATATTTTCGTTTCTAGAAGAAGGCCGATCAACATTTATGCTATCCTTGGTGTTGAAAAGGAGTAAGAGGCTTATCAGTATGAATACTTGATGCTCATCAAATGCCAACGCCGTAGAAACAATCTCGTTTCTTCTCCACATTTGATTATCCGGGTTATCAGCGTCACGATAAAAAAGTTAGTAAATATCTGGTATCCGAAATTCGAAGTTGAAAGAAGAGATTGCAATCGATATATTTTCTCTGAGGCAGATTTTTCTGATCTTTCTATTGATGATATTGAGTTTTTATATGATCATTTTAGACTTAGATTCTTATCCTTTATTCACCATAATTCAAGATCAAGTCTACAAGAATGGCTCAAGTAAAAAATGCTTTCTCAGATTTGAAGAAATTAGTCATTACTCAGATGGAACTTTGAAGGTGATCAAGCTTCAGTTGGAGCAACGTCTGAAAGAAGCTCAAAGAAGATTTTTGGAAACACGAAGTAATGCTTTTCAGGTTGATAATGAAGAAATTCGTCTTCTCAAGAAGACATTGAATACAATTCATGAGAGATTGAATTTCCGCTCAACTCTAAGACGCCTGGAAGTTTCAATTGGATTGAATAGACTTCGTCAAAGAGAAGAGCGTCAATTATTCTCCAAAGTCGCTTAGTTGGTCAATGCTGATTTAGAAGATTGTTTTTGAAGACCACGACGCCAATGATTACTAAGGGGGAGATTGTTAAGTCTGATTTTGTAGTAATCATTGTAATGATTTTCCTTGTCTAAATTGTGCTTAAATAAGCTTATATGTTTTGTTAAGGCTAGGGGTATTTAAGTCCCCTTAGGCCTTTGTTTTTGTAACTTTGGAACACCCTTTGAATATATCAGTTTACGTTTGGCGCTCCTACTTTCTCTCTCTACTTTCTCTCACTAGATTTAGACCGATCTTGGACTTTCAACTATATGTTATCCTGTGTGCCAGCCAAAGTTATTAAAGGTAACGTGACCTGGTAAGCACTTATCCGAGTAAGCGTTTGGTAAACGGTCCCTTAATCTTAATTTTAGAAATATAACATATATAAAAAAAATTATGTTACCAATGCAAATTATACAACAACGTGGTAACTCTAATACATATTTGAATTGATATATATACAAATATTTTTTTCGAGTTTTTAACTAAATGGTTGAGATCGGGAATATCCTGTGCTTCGGTAGGCTTTGGAGATCGAGGATATGGCTGTATGCTGATGTTTTTTGGTCGAGTCGTGACTGCAGAAGTGAGGCATCGATATTCTACTGTTGCCAATGGCGGGATCTGCCGTGTATCGGCAAGAAGAGAGACAAGAAGAGGACGACTCGGACGAACACGTAATACAGAAAGGAGGGGACAGGAGCACGCTACTGCTGTTTTGGTCAGGTAATGTTCATGCAAATGGTGGGTTCTGATGGTTGGTTTCTAACAACACCTTGTGAATGGGCGACTCGTATGTTGTGGTTGGATTTTTGGTCAAGGCTAATAGAGGACTACCCATGGTGTTCGTGTGTAGTTGACGTCACTGTGTGCTCGACAGATTAATGTAGCTCGAGATGGTGACTGTGTGTTGGGCTTAGATGGGAAGGACAGGTGAAGACCGGGGCTGTTATGGCATCTGATCAGTTCTTTTAGCTCTCATCTCGTTTGTGGTAGTTTTGCATCTCGCAAACTCAGCAGCTGCAAATCGGGTTTGGGTGCTCTTGAACAGTTTGTGTATCGTCTTTGTACTGTCTTTCTTTCATAGTTGGTTAGCTTTGTATCGTATTGGGGCCTTGCCCCGAACAATTTGTATTCCTTTGGTTGGTTAAAAAAAAGTAAAGTTTGGATTTTTTTTTCATTCTTAATGAGAATTTGCATTAATTTTTCATTTTCAATTTATAATAAAATTTGAATCCTGCTGCAATTCATAGGTACATGACTTACATTTAAGGAGTACTAAATAAAGTTTAATCAATAATATTAGTAATGAATGTAATGTTGACCTCAAATTCTTCTACTTTAACATTACATTCCTCTTGCATCGCTGCATATCTTACGAAGTCTTTCTACATGGATTTACTACTCTTTAATTTCAGAACAACACCAATTAGGATGCCATCTTCTGTGACATTTTGTTGCTTTTTTCTCCGTGTCTGAGATTTTGAAAACAATGGTGAATTTTGTAGATTCATTTGAATTGATGATTTTATTTTGTTCAAAATCCTTATCATTGCCTTTATTGGGTAAGATTCACAAGTCACGACAATTACCAAGTTCATTCGATAAAGTAAATGACCCGGGTAAGCATTTAGTAACGATCCCCTAAGTGTAAATCATATTATCGTTAAAATATCCTCTAACAAACTACCAAAGCTTCAAAAACGTTTACATTTAAGTCTCCCGCCGCATTGCGCGGGTACACTACTAGTATATATATATATATATATATATATATATATATATAATGGTATGTTCAAATGAAAACCATATTTTCATTGTAAACATGAGGACCAATCTTGCCCATTGATCAAAATATAGAAAAATTATCAATGTTTAAAACATAATAAGGTTAATTAAGAATTATTTATGTAACACCCGAAAACTTTGGTAATTAAAACCTTATGTCCTTGTCTTATAACCTTGCCTATACTTTATTAATTTAATATCCGGGATAGAAATGCCTTACGATAGCATCCATGATAAAGTGAATGGATCGTAAGGGGTGAAAATCAATTTTAGCTCTCGGTAAACTTGGTGCTAAAGTGCCATGCTAAAGTGCCATTGGCACAATAGCATGTCACAATCGCGGGAAAAGTTAGGGCCGCAGTACGTCTTGTACGATAGTGCCATGCTATAGGTCCATTAGCACAATGGTATGTCACAATAGCCAAGCAAATATGCGATAGTGCTATGGGCACAATAACATGTCAAAGTCGGTGAGTGGGCAACAGTAGCGGTTCGTCTTTTGCTAAAGTGACATGCTAAAGAGCCATAGGCACAATAGCATGTCACAATCTCTAAGTAGTTTTGCGATAGTGCCATGCTAAAGTTCCATGGGCACAATAGCATGTCACAATCAGCGAGCGGGGTGCAGCAGCGGTACATCTTGTGCGATAGTGCCATGGGCACAATAGCATGTCACGATGGCAAAGTGGGGTGCATCTGCAATACGTCTTGTGCGATAGTTCCATGGGCACAATAGCATGTCACAATGTCCAAGTGGGGTGCATCTGCAGTACGTCTTGTGCTATAGTGTCATGGGCACAATAGCATGTCACAATCGTATTTAGGGGCCAGGAGATTAAATACTTAAAATTTCAGCCTATTCACATAACTCCTTTCACCCAATTTCATTTCCTTCCCATTCCCTTTTTTCTCTCTTCATTAAATACGAGTTTGGGAGGCATTAAAGGCACAATCTCAACCTTTTCTCAAGATTTTGGGTAACGTGAAAACTAGGATTCTTGGAAGCTAGGTCTAAGGATCCAACCTCTCATCTCTATCTTCAAAAGATTTCTAGGTTTATAGGTTTTCATTCAAAACCTAGTATTGTAAGTTCATCCTCATCTTTCTAAACTTTATACATGTTAAATGCTACTTTTAAGTTCTTTAATGCTTTTACTTCATTAGTTCTCAAATCGGTTGATTTTGGAAATGATAGGTCAAAACTAGGGTTTTGATGACTTTTGGTATTTTGATGAAATGGAAATGGTGAATGGTTTTACATACATAAGTACTAAATACTTCTAATTTTGGATGGGTTTTGGAACTCAAATGGGTGATGGTCAAATTATGACCTTGTTGGCAAAATATGTAGTTTCTTACTTGATAGCTTATTTATACCAAATATTTTGTGTTGGGTATATTTTAGTATATCTTGAAGTGTTAATATATTAGACTATAATGTAATGGATCCATAGGAATATAAGTTGGTTTTGTGAAATTGGCTATGTAGTAATAATTCCCTATTTTAACTTGAAATAGGCGTTGGGTCTCTATTGGAGAGTAAGGTGTGGACTCTAGAGTCGGGCATCGACCAATGAGCCTAAAATGTAATTTCATAGTGAATGAGGCTAGACTCGGATTTCGGACAACCTATGGTACATACCTAGTGTGGTTGAACTTGGGATTCCACAAGCAACAAACTTGGAGTAGTTGAGCTTGATAGACCGCAATGGTTGGAATTCAAGGGTGAGATTTATATAACATGAATTTTGGCTTACTTTTGTGTTCCATCACTATCCGTAAAAATTGGGTCTACCCCGTCATCGCAAGATGTGTTGAGCTCTTCGAAGGGCAAAATTGGTTTAAATGGCATGAAGTATTGGATTAAAGCTTTGTTTTCTGCTTTAAATGTTTTATAGTTTTACTCTATAATTGTTTGAACTCACTAGGCTTTTAGCCTAATACTTTTTCTTAAAATGGCATGTATATGAGGTTCTGTTAGCGGTAGAGCTTCGAAGTCTTGAGCGGAGAGTTGGTTACTGTTTAAAGGCCTTTTTGGAGTTGTTGACTTTTGAACATGACAATGTATATTCTTGACATATGCTTTTAGAGGATGATAGTGGCACCCATTTGTAATCTAAACTTAGCTAGTTTAGATTTGTAGGTTGTTATTTATCATTTTCATTATTGAATTGTAAACGCTTTACCATTTCCCCACTTTGGGTGATTCATTTTATATAGACGTCATTTCCATGCCATTACCCAGGTTTAAATCTACATCTATTTTTAGGGGTATTACAAGTTGGTATCAGAACTTTAGCTTAAGCGAACTAGGCATGAACTTAATATTCCTAGACTTAAGTTGAGACATTAAGTTATGATTTGTATGACATGGGTAAAACTCTTAAGATAAGGATTGTATATTGTTGGATATAAATTGTATTCAAGATTAAAGTTAAAGTTCAGGGTTTAAACTACAATTGTGTCAAAGTTATTTAGAGGGTTTATTATGTAATAAGTTAGTAGTTTAGTTACTATTGGGGCCAAGCCCATTAAGTATTTAAAGTTTTAATTGTTTAGTTTTAGGGTTAACCTTTCATAATTTCTTAATCATTGTTTAGAGGGAAAGGTAGCCATATTATTCTCTGTATTCAAAGGGTATCAAGAACACTCAAGGGTTTCATTGTTTATTCAAGGGATTGGTATGTTACTCTGATTTATATATCTCTTGATTATTATTGTGTTGCTTGATTACTTGATTGATTATTTACCAACTAGATTAAACTGGGATAACAATTGGTATCAGAGCCTAAATAATAAAAAAATAAAAATTTGAGATTACTGTTCATCGAAAGTTACTATTAATCGAATAATGTTCATCGTGAAAGTTACTATTCATCGAATATTGTTCATCGTGAAAGTTACTGTTCATCGTATTCTGAAAATCGATTGCATGAATTAATGTGTTTATTGGGTTAAAGTTGATCTGATTAGTTGAGATTTATGCTTCTAAATGCCATCTGATTGATTAAGTGCATTGAGAATTACTAAGTGATTGAATTGTGTGATTTTAAGTTTTCTGGGTTCGACATAAGTTATCTATCGGTCATTACTATGCTTATCAAATCGAATGCTTAAAAGTTGAAATTGATCTCTGAGTTTGATTGTATTGTGATTGGTTCATGTTTCTGAGTACAAAGGACTGATTTTTGCATCTGATTGTGAGTCTGTACTGATTTTCTGGGTTGATTATTGCGTCTGTTCATCAACTTCTGGGCTGCTTAAGAACATACCGGTCGAACATTCTATCGGTCTAAGCATTCATATCGGTCTTGTCCTTTACCGGTCGAAGTAGTTTCTCGATCCTTACACTCTATCGGTCGAACAGAGTCTATCGGTCTAATTAAATATCGGTTGAATATCTTATCGGTCCATACCTTTGTATCGGTCTTAGACACTATCAGTCCTATCACAATCCCGGTCGAACCTTATATCGGTCTAATCCTTCCCGGTCTTTGCAAGTTTCCGGTCGAACGTAATACCGATCTTTGCAAATTCCCGGTCGAACATAATACCGGTCTAAGCAAGTTTCGGTCTAACTCTGTACCGGTCTTTACATGTTCCCGGTCGAACTCTCTACCGGTCTTTACAAGTCTCCGGTCGACTCAATACCGGTCGAAGCACATCCCCGGTCGATTTTTGCAAACTGTAATAGGGCATCTAAATGTCAAAAAAATTTCTCTAGGGGCGCTGCCCCCATACCCCCGCAAGGGCGTTGCGCCTTGACCCCACCCGCTAACCGGGTAGCGGGACCCCCGTGCTAGGTCTGCGAAGGGGAACAAAGTTCTGTTCGAGATCAACATTTTCTTTTTGTTCAGTATTATTTGAAGCTTTATACTGATTGAAAGGACTGCTTTTAATTATTTTCGGGAATTTTTTTTCTGAAATTTTTTTAGTGTGGTTTTCATTTTTATTCTAACGATCTCATCTAGTTGGTTGTCTTGGTACAGATAAGTTTAATTACTAACCATTGCTAGGATGTCGAATCAGCTAATGATGTCTGAAGGTTACAGCCTTGATTTTGAAAAGATGACACATTCTGAAGTAAAAGCAAAGGCTAAACAAAGGTTATCAACATCATCTCGCATGATTGATGAGTATGACAAAGAGGACAAAATGCTCAAAGCTGAGAACAAGGCTTTACAGATTCAGAACTCATCTCTTCTTATTCAGATCAATGCTTTAAAAGAAAATTTAAAAGATTCTGATTCTTTAATTGACTTTGCAGGAATAATTGAGTCTAAAGAAAAAGATATCTTCGATCTTCAAGTAAAGTTGAAAAGATCTGAGTCAAGCTCTACATGGTCAAAGAAGGATGCAATGCAAAGAGAGCTTGAGGAGCTTAGAAGGAGTACAAGTGTTGCAAAGGATACTAGTACAGGACTAAGACAGATAAATTCTCAACTCTGTGCGAACAAAGATAAGTTTAAAGATAAAGTTCTCAGTCTTGAGGTTGTGATTGAAAAGCTGAAAGAAAATGCAACCCAAGACAGAGACAATACAATAGCTCAAGATGAGATGTTGAAGATTGAGAAAGAAAGATAAGAATTTGCCAAGAAATTCTCTGACTTCTCCAGAAAAGCCTTTGAAGAAAATAAATCATTAGAGCTTAGATATGTTAAACTTTCTCAACAAGTTTCAGACTTTGAGAAGGTTATCATTCTAGAGAGAGAAAAGGCTGAGAATGAGAAGAAGAAAGCTGAGCTGAAGGATACAAATATAGACTTTTCTGCAGAAAAGAAAGATCTAGAGACTGAGATAGCTAAGCTGACAGGAAAGTTGTTTGAATTGTCAACAAACATCATGAAGGAGAAGAATGCAAAATCTGAGTTGCATAAGAAGTTTGACCTGATTGAAAAGGAAAGAAACAGTTTATCTTCAAAGGAAAAGGAACTTGAAGAGATCGTATTCAAGGTGAAGCTGACTGAGCACAAGACGCCAGAGTCAATAGTTCAATCACCGAGAGATGATCTAGCTGATTCAAATAGTTCATTAAAAACAGCTTCAAGTTCACATTTTTCAAAGGTTTTCTATAATCCATTCTATGATTCAGATGATAGTCTTACTTCTAAATCTACTAATCAGATTCGTCCTTCTAACCTTTTCTATGACAAAAATGTTGATGGTTCAGGTAACTTAAAGAAGACTAAGGAGCTGTTTGTTTACATCTGAATGATGCCATTCAGATGTAATTGTCTGAATTGGTCAAAATTCAATATTGTTTGGCAACACTTTTTAAAAGGGTCTATATGATACAAAACCCCTTAATCGCTCATTCACCTCTAGCACCCCTATACGATTCAGATCCTTATTTTTCCAAGAATAGCCCTGCCTCTTCATTTCTCCAAGAACGTTCTCTTTTCTCCTTCATCAACTACACACATTGGACATCGCTTCACTCTCGATCTAGATGAACCAGGCCTCTTCCGATTTACAAGGTAATGTCTCAATTTTTTGCTTTATCAATCATCCAAATCGATTCCCTTCTTCTCGATTCCTCCTTCTTGATGTTTTGTGGCATGAATCATGTTTGATTTTCTAAAAATAAACCCAATCTGTGATGGGTTTTCCAAGTCTTAAAACCCTAGATTTTATTTCCACCATGGGAGTATAATTTCATCTTTGAAATGGGTTTTGTTTGGTCCTGCAGAGTGTGTTTGTTTTTCACCATATGTATATGTATGTATCTTGCTCAAATGGCTTCTGTGGGTATTGGTGATGTTACTGAATTTTTTTTTGATGTTTGTGTTAAAATTAATTATATGTGTATATAAACAGAAAGTGATCAAATTAATGAACGTGCAAAAAGCTTCTCTTGACTTGTTTCTATGATTGTTTGAATGAATGTGCAGAAAATTGTTTGAATGAATGTGCAGCAAAGTAGTTACATAGATACACAAACCTATATTTATAAAGATTGTTTTGATAATGTTCATAAAAAGGACACAACAAAGGGATTCCATTTTAGATATGAAAAGTAGTTTGCTTGAATTTTCAAACCAAAAAGGATTCCATTTGTTGGCTTAGAGTAAAAGGTCAAAACAAAGGATTCAATTTTGGATTTGAAAAGTACTTTCTTCAATTTTCAAACCAAAAATGGATTTCATTAATTTATGTTTGAGACAGTAAGCTCAAACCAAAGGGATCAAATTTTGGATTTGAAAAGTACTCTTGATTGATTTTCCAAACGAAAAAGGGAATGAATTTTGAAGGTTCATCCAAAAAAAGGTTCCAATTTTCTTATGTGGGTGTTGCTTTACGTGTACTAGTTAGTTTGTATTACTTGATGTATATTGCTTGATGTGTATTACTTGATGTGTATTACTTGATGTATCACATGTGTGATTTTCACACTTACTATTCACAAGTTTAGTTGTGGATTTAATTTGCTATATGATATTTTCGTATGTTAGGATTTCAATTTGTTTGCTATTTTCTGGATAATAGTTGAAAGTATGGACAATGTTGGTGACGGTTGATACGAAATGTTTGCACACCTCTACGACATGATAAATTAAACCCCACAGCAAGTATACAATAGGATCCAATATCGTCTTTCAAGTAATAAAATGGTAGGATACCAGATATCGTCCCACAGAGATTGTTGTAAAAGCGCAATAAAAGTGTAATAAAAGAAGAGATTTCAGAAGGCGAGTTTGAAGACTTTGTTTGGTTTGAGTTGGTTATCACAATGAGATTATTAACAAGATATATAAAGATAGAATGGGTGCAAGACTTAAAGTGAGGAGTAAACACAAATTCTGGAGGTCAATGCTATAGGAATGCTATAGCATTAGTTCAGCAACGACAAGTTCCACCATGTACTTTAAAGAGTATCCTTCCGGATATCTACCATTGCACTGTTGTTTAGCCTTCCATCAACATATGCCTATGCAAATGTCCGGACCAGTGTGAGTGTCAAATGGTTTCTTTAAAATATATGGAAAAACAAATGCCTTTGTTTAGAAATCACTCTTCCGAGTCGATTCCCATATCATTCAAGTTGACGTGTTCTTAGTAGCTCATTCCTGAGTCCACTACACTTTAACACTTTGACTAGTGATCAACCAGTCAAGAATCAATCGGTTTGAAAAACAAAGATAGCAAGTTCCCTTGCTAGTAACTCTTCCAAGTATACTTCCCGTATCATTCAAACTGACGTGCTTTTTCATGGCTTATTCCTAAGTCCATGGCACTTTCACACTTTAAGAAGTGATCAATTCGTCAAGAAGTGCGTTTGAATTTATAAAACTTAAAATGACATAGTGGAACAATGTTATTGAAGAACAAAGTCCACTAGTTTTTGGTTTACAACCTCCCTTTTTGTCTCACACCCAAACTATAAAATTAGCTACTCATTACGTAAAAATAAATTGCAAGAAATGTAAATGACATAAAGTAAAGACATAATGTAAATGACGGAAATTAATTGACGGAAATGTAAATGACTGAAATGTAAATGACGGAAATTAAATTACTAAATATAAATGACAGAAATTAAATGACGGAAATGTAAATAACGGAAATTAAATTACTAAATATAAATGACGGAAAGTAAAGAGCATAAAGTAAATGAGATAAAGCAAGAAATTAAACTAGAAGAATCTGTCATGCAATGCTGCAGCAACCCACGAGTAAGAACAAGAATTCCAAAAAAAAATTCAAAACTAATATTAAATTCAAATCTTCAACTACAAGATTTTCAAATCTAAGTTAAATCTGATAATTGCCTACCATATGACCAGCCCACTCCCCCCTTTATATAGGTTCCAAGAGGGAACAAAAAGGACTAAGCAAATAGTAGCAAATAGTAATAAGTACAAAAGCAACTTATATAATACTTAATAAATCAAAAAGCTAACTAGAAGTACACAACCCTTAGTTACAATCTGATTTTAAACAAAAGAGCAGTTGATCTTCAACTTAAGTAACTATAGCTGGCATCCACTCTCGAGTCTTGGCTGATTTTCTCTTTTACGTACGCAAAAAGCCCGAATCTGCGACTGAATGCTGCAGCATCAGATATCAGCATTGCAACCTGCACATTTTTAGACAAAATTAGCCTACGTAATAAGTAAAAGCAAGTAAACCACAACTTAGCTCCATATAACAGAAAAGAGAAAATAAGATAAGAAAAATGGACTCAAAGTTTGGGATTAAACAAAATGATCTATCTAAAAAGAAAGAAAAAACGTTCGTATGCATTGAATTCTCAACGCATATCACAACCTCAAACTTAAAGCTTTGCTTGTCCCCAAGCAAATAAAATAAAAGAAAGAAAATGACTCAAATAAGAATTATGCAAGATCAAGGCATTAAGTGCACACACAACGTGAAAAGATACCACATGAAATTCATAGCCTTTCATAAATTCCTAGTCATCCATTATCAGCCTAAGTATGTGCATGTATTATGAGCTAGTATCCACTTTCTTCTTTATCAACTTATCACAATCAAATTTAGGATCAAAAGGGCTTTGGTAGGGTCACTCATTTTTGGCAATTTTTGTCTCACTTGGCCTTTTTCCATACAAATTCCCAATATTTTTGCTCTTTTTTTCAATTTTTGGCACTTTTGTGCTCTTTTTGCTCTTTTTTTAGTGCACTTTGCCCCTATGGGACATTTGTGTGCACCTTACCCCTATGGGGTACTTTTGGGTGTTTGTCAAGGCCTCAAATTAGAGCTATGCTCTTTTGTATTGACGTTCAAGCCTTGTTTTGTCATTATGCACTTCCATATCCCCAAATTTCACAACCTCAAACTTGAAATTCACAATGTCCTCATTGTGAGGAAACAATGTGCTTTGGTGTATAATGGCTACAAGTGGTTCATGATGAGTGAAATATGGCCTAAATCATGTCCCAAACAGATTGTTCAATTCAAATGTGTCCCAAGAAAGTGAAAGCTAGCACTTAAGGCATATATAGACTAGGTGCAATGATGTGTTCCAAAAAATTATTTAGGCTATGAATTCAAAAGATATGCAAGTAACATGTGATGATCTTAACATGAAAATAAACCTATAAATCAGAAAACTAATCTCTGACACAAAACAAAAGAAATAAATAAAAATGGAGACTAAGTGAAGCGATTTGAACCTGCCCTACTCCTTAGGAGTAGGTTGTGAAATATGTGCAGTGGCTGCCAATGCTGCAGCATTGGCTTTCAGCTCTCCATTCTCCATTCTGAGCAACTTTGCTCTCAACCTTCTCACCTTGCTCTTTGTTTTGGCTTCCAAATCAACCTTAAGTTCTTTCACTTCTGTTCTGACTTTCTTTTGCCCTTTGTCCACCAATTCGATCTTCATTATCTCTACCCTGTCCCTGAATTCTCCTTTTTGATCAAGCAACCTATTCATGTACCTGCTGTTTTGTGCAAATAAATCTTGCATTATGGTCATCACATCTTGGTCTGTGGTGGTCCCTCTTAAGGATTTTATCTGCAACATCAACTTGTCCACCAATTTCTTTTCTTGATGAAAATCTAGGGTAGATGGTATGATGACAGGAAATTTTCCTTCTTCTCCTAGAAAAACATATTTTAGATGAGATGGGAGTTGTTTTAAATCAATATTATGTGGTGAAACAATGGATGATGTGAAAGGTTTTTGGTCACTATTTTCCAGCAGCTTAAATGCTACATCATTCACTAAGACAATCTCTTTTTTTCTTAAGGCAAACTCCTCAACATCATTTTCCTCTTCTATGGATAATTCCTCATCATCCTCTTCCTCCAACTTAAAAGCTTTTCTAACTCCCTCATCATGACACATTGATTCATTCACACTTAAGTTTAAACAATCCTCTACATCATCAGGATATTTCAAGGAATTGAAAACATTAAATGTGACTTTTTGATCTTGAAGCCTCATAGTCAACTCTCCCTTTTGAACATCTATCAAAGTTCTTCCGGTGGCTAAGAATGGTCTTCCTAAAATGATAGGAATATCATTATCAGCCTCAAAGTCTAAAATGATGAAATATGCCGGAAAGATGAACTTATCAACCTGAACTAAGACGTCCTCAATTTTTCCTTTTGGGTAGGCAATGGTCTTGTCAGCCAATTGGAGTGTAACAGTGGTGGGTCTAGCCTCTCCTATTCCTAAGCTGTTGAAGACAGATAAAGGCATGAGATTGATGCTAGCTCCCAAATCACACAAAGCCTTTCCAATATCCTTCCCACCTATTGAACAAGGAATGGTAAAACTCCCTGGATCTTTCAGCTTAGGGGGTATTCTATTGGTCAAGAGAGCACTGCATCCCTCAGTAAGAGCAACGGTTTCATACTCAGTCAACTTCTTCTTCTTACTTAAGATGTCTTTAAGAAACTTGGCATAACTGGGAATTTGCTCAATTGCTTCAACAAGGGGTATGTTGATATGCAATTCTTTAAACACATCCAAAAATTTCTTAAAGTGCAATTCTTCCTTCTGATTCCTTAACCTTTGGGGAAAAGGTACATAGGGAGGAACTGGTTTTATGATAGCTTTGCTTGACTGTGTTGAGCAAGATGGGTCCTTTATGCCTTTAGGTTTACTCTCTTGTGGGATGGTTGGAACACTACTCTCTAACGTCTTTCTTCTAGGGTCTTCTTCTGGAAATAATAAAGGGTAATCATTCCTAAGAGGGATAGGATTGATGACAACAGACCCTTGGTCTCCTAGTAGCTCGGGGGGGTACTTCATCAACAGGGGGCAATGCTGTAGCATTTGGCTCTGACCTCATGTCTTTTTCAAATTCAGATTTAGTCATTGGTCCAAATTCTTTTAGCACTGTCTTTGATAATTCCTTACCACTTCTAAGGGTCACTGCTTTAACATGCTCCTTTCCTAAGGTTCTTGGGATTTCCGTGTTACTGGGCAAAGTGCCCATGGCCCTATTGGTCTGGTTGAGTGTGAGTTGACTGATTTGGGCTACCAAATTCCT
Organism: Arctium lappa; assembly: GCA_023525745.1. Classification (NCBI taxonomy): domain Eukaryota; kingdom Viridiplantae; phylum Streptophyta; class Magnoliopsida; order Asterales; family Asteraceae; genus Arctium; species Arctium lappa. The sequence goes on from CM042051.1 coordinate 55,722,940, forward strand.
GAGTATTGCACTGTGCTGATTAAACATAGATTGATTTTGTTGCTGTTGAACTTGATTTTGGGTTTGCTGTTGGGTTAAGAAAGCTTGTGTTTGGGTCATAAACCCTTTCATCATTGCTTCCAAAGAAGATGATGAATCATCTTGTGAAGGTGGGTTGTTTTGAAAAGATGGTTGAGTAGTTTGAAAACCTTGGTGATGATTTTGAGAGCTACTTGCTTGATGTGGTTGAAAATTTGAAATTCCTTGTTGTTTTTGTGTGGGTGGATTTAAACATGGACTGTTCCAAGAAAAGTTCGGGTGTTGTTTCCAACTGGCATTGTAAGTGTTGTTGTAGGGACCAGATCTGTTATGAACATAGTTTATAGATTCAGAATTATGAGGACAATGTTCATAAGAGTGTTCCCCACCACAACAAACACATTGCACTGAGAGTACTACTGGAATAGGTGTAGTGGCAGCTGCTTGTGCTCCTTGGCCCGAAGTAATGTTTTTAAGCATAGTGGCCATAGAAGTGAGATGAGCTGTTAAAGCAGTATATGCGTCTACATCATGAATTCCAGTAGTCCTCTTTTGCGTTTGGGCACGTGGATCAGCCCAATGTCCATGGTTTGCTGAAATCTTTTCTAGAATTTCATACCCGTTATTGTAGGTATTGGCTGTAAAGGCCCCTCCTGATGTCGCGTCGAGCATTTGCTTTGCCATGGGGTTTAACCCATTGTAAAACGTCTCGAGTTGAATACAGTAAGGAATGCCATGGTGAGGGCATTTTCTTAACAACTCCTTAAACCTTTCCCATGCATCGGGAATTGCTTCATCGTCCATTTGTTTAAACATGCAAATTTCGTTTCTGGACTTGGCATTACGGGTAGGTGGAAAATATTTTCGCAAAAATCTCTCAGCCATATTGCTCCACGATGGTACAGAACCAGGTGCCAAAGAATTAAACCAAGACTTTGCCCGATCCCTTAGAGAGAATGGAAATAGAGTAAGTCTCAAGGCATCGTTAGATACCCCAGGGATCAGGAATGCATCGGTGATCTCCATAAATGATTTTAAATGAGAATGAGGATCTTCCGATGGCATTCCGGCAAATTGTCCGTTTGTTTGCAACATATGAAACATGATAGGTTTGAGTTCAAAATGGAGGGCGGTCATATGGGGTCTAACTATTCCTGAATTTAATTGCTCAAAATCAGGTATAGCATAGTCCATAATTCTTCCCTCTTTGGAATTTGCAAGATTAATTATGTTTGGAATCTCATCCCTATGCTCATTGTTGTTAGATTCTGTGTCATCATCATTATTATGATTTTGATTTGGTCCATGTTGTTGAAAAGGGTGCTCGGGTGGATTTCCAAAAATTGGTGGTGCATCATGAAAGATTGGTTGTCTTACTTGATTCTCTAAAAGCGGTGGTTGTCTAAGACCCCTATTTTCAAAACCTGGTGGAGGTGGTTCCATAATGGGAGGATCTAAGGTCAATGTAATTCTTCGCGCTCTCCTCCTATTACGAAACGTTCTTTCAATGTCCGGGTCAAATTCGAACAATTCCCCACGTGGTATTCTGGGCATAAACCACTTCAAAATGAGATCAAAAAGATGTTAGAAAAATCAAATTTTTTAACAAACTTTTATAGACTTTTAGCGAGCCAATCCCCGGCAACGGCGCCAAAAACTTGATACGAAATGTTTGCACACCTCTACGAAATGATAAATTAAACCCCACAGCAAGTATACAATAGGATCCAATATCGTCTTTCAAGTAATAAAATGGTAGGATACCAGATATCGTCCCACAGAGATTGTTGTAAAAGCGCAATAAAAGTGTAATAAAAGAAGAGATTTCAGAAGGCGAGTTTGAAGACTTTGATTGGTTTGAGTTGGTTATCACAATGAGATGATTAACAAGATATATAAAGATAGAATGGGTGCAAGACTTAAAGTGAGGAGTAAACACAAATTCTGGAGGTCAATGCTATAGGAATGCTATAGCATTAGTTCAGCAACGACAAGTTCCACCATGTACTTTAAAGAGTATCCTTCCGGATATCTACCATTGCACTGTTGTTTAGCCTTCCATCAACATATGCCTATGCAAATGTCCGGACCAATGTGAGTGTCAAATGCTTTCTTTAAAATATATGGAAAAACAAATGCCTTTGTTTAGAAATCACTCTTCCGAGTCGATTCCCATATCATTCAAGTTGACGTGTTCTTAGTAGCTCATTCCTGAGTCCACTACACTTTAACACTTTGACTAGTGATCAACCCGTCAAGAATCAATCGGTTTGAAAAACAAAGATAGCAAGTTCCCTTGCTAGTAACTCTTCCAAGTATACTTCCCGTATCATTCAAACTGACGTGCTTTTTCATGGTTTATTCCTAAGTCCATGGCACTTTCACACTTTAAGAAGTGATCAATTCGTCAAGAAGTGCGTTTGAATTTATAAAACTTAAAATGACATAGTGGAACAATGTTATTGAAGAACAAAGTCCACTAGTTTTTGGTTTACAACCTCCCTTTTTGTCTCACACCCAAACTATAAAATTAGCTACTCATTACGTAAAAATAAATTGCAAGAAATGTAAATGACATAAAGTAAAGACATAATGTAAATGACGGAAATTAATTGACAGAAATGTAAATGACTGAAATGTAAATGATGGAAATTAAATTACTAAATATAAATGACAGAAATTAAATGACGGAAATGTAAGTAACGGAAATTAAATTACTAAATATAAATGACGGAAAGTAAAGAGCATAAAGTAAATGAGATAAAGCAAGAAATTAAACTAGAAGAATCTGTCATGCAATGCTGCAGCAACCCACGAGTAAGAACAAGAATTCCAAAAAGAAATTCAAAACTAATATTAAATTCAAATCTTCAACTACAAGATTTTCAAATCTAAGTTAAATCTGATAATTGCCTACCATATGACCAGCCCACTCCCCCCTTTATATAGGTTCCAAGAGGGAACAAAAAGGACTAAGCAAATAGTAGCAAATAGTAATAAGTACAAAAGCAACTTATATAATACTTAATAAATCAAAAAGCTAACTAGAAGTACACAACCCTTAGTTACAATCTGATTTTAAACAAAAGAGCAGTTGATCTTCAACTTAAGTAACTATAGCTGGCATCCACTCTCGAGTCTTGGCTGATTTTCTCTTTTACGTACGCAAAAAGCCCGAATCTGCGACTGAATGCTGCAGCATCAGATATCAGCATTGCAACCTGCACATTTTTAGACAAAATTAGCCTACCTAATAAGTAAAAGCAAGTAAACCACAACTTAGCTCCATATAACAGAAAAGAGAAAATAAGATAAGAAAAATGGACTCAAAGTTTGGGATTAAACAAAATGATCTATCTAAAAAGAAAGAAAAAACGTTCGTATGCATTGAATTCTCAACGCATATCAACGGTCCAAAACAAAAGACACGTAGGATAAACTGGAAAAAAGAAAGCGTGGTGCGAACTTTTCTTGAAGCATGTATACATGAGGTCGATATACATGGACGAGAAGGCACTAGTCTTAAGTCGCGGCGGAGAAACATAAGAACAAACATAATTTCATCGTAGATCAAAAACAAATGAAAAATCATTATGATTATTTGAAATCCAAATACAATACATGGACGAGACTGAAAAACAAAACGGGCAACGTGTATGACCCAACAACCAACACGTTTAATTTTACCGATGAAGAATGGAAGATAGAAATTGAGGTGAATTCTTTATAATTTTATAGTTTTACAACTTTAAATCCTTTTTCATTTGGTATCTTAATAATTTTTATATAATATTGTTAAAACAGAGAAGCAAATATGTAGAACCATTGAGGAGTACAGGACTGCTTTTTCCCGATCTTTGTGTTCAACTATTTGATGGAGTTCAAGTAACAGGAATTGAAAGTCACGGGCCAAATTCTAGTATTCCTGACATTTCTGACCCACTTTCTGATCACTCAAGTGGAGACGTTGAGGTAGTACCTAATACTCAACAAACCCCGACCCCAACTTCAAGACAAGAGTGTGATTCTCGTCCAAAAATACAAAATAAAAAACGAAAAAGTAAACAAGAAACTCACAAGTTGAAGAAGATATTTCTAAGATTGTGAAAGCAAGGTGTTTTATGGACGTTGAAGAAGAATTGTTGCTTTTGTTACTTTTTTACTTGTATTTGAAACGAAAAGCTACATCTAGAATCGAAAGGATTAGAGATAACACTTCATCGTTGACCGGACATGCGTATACTTTAGAATTATTAAATGGTTCGAATACACAATGTCTTGAATTGATGTGTCTTTCTCGTGATGCTTATATACTACTATGCTGCCATTTTAAACAAAAGAATTGGTTGCAAAATAGTAGAAATGCAAGTGTCGATGTGAAGATGGAAATTTTTTTAACAATAATAGGTCACAATTAACGTTATAGAATGATTAAACGAATATTTCAAAACTCAACGGAGACCATCCATAGGTATTTTCGTCAAGTATTGCGAGCAATGATGGAATTTGCTAGAGAAGTCGTACGTCCAATGTCCAATGAGGAGAGCTCCAATATATCAGAACGACAAAGAAATCTTAGAAGAATATTTCCGGTATTTTTTCGTTTATACACTTTGCAAAATCAAAACATAGTTAAAGAGTTTCTTATATTTTATATATTTTTTTAAAATGGCGCAATAGGTGCGTTAGATGGAACTCTCGTTCATACAATTGTGCCCGTTGACCAACAAGCTCGTTATTGAGGTAGAGGAAGAGGTGAATGTTATCAAAACATTTTAGCGATTTGTGATTTTAATATGGTATTCACTTATGTTTGGGCTGGATGGGAGGGCATAGCACATGATGCTAGAGTTTTAAGAGAAGTTGCATTTAATCCAACATCCGGCTTTCCATTTCCTTCGCCAGGTATTTTAATTTTTCTACTTAAAATCAACTAGTATTTATTTATTATACATTTTAATTAACAATAATTGTTTGTCACATTTTTAATGTAGGCAAATATTATCTTTGTGATGTTGCTTATGCCAATACTCGTGGATTCATGACTCCATATCGCAATACGAGATATTGGTTAGCCGATTTCCGACGTCGACGTGCCATGACTAAAGAAGAAAGGTTCAATCATGCCCATGCACAACTCAGAAATGTTATCGAACGTCCCATGTTCGTTAATGAAGCCGAAGAACAAATCGAGTGAGGCGAGGAAGAAGAAATGGATGCAACGGCATGGGGTCCCCAAGACAATGAGTACATGAGTAATTTGCATGATGGGATTGCAAATCAATTGGTGTTAAATGCTTCAAATTAGATTTTGAACAAAATATTGTGTTTTAACTTGCTTTGCATGTGATGTTTTGTTAGACCAAAACTTGAACAATTATTGTTATCTTTGTTTGGATTGATATGATATCATGTATTGTTTTAAATTATTGTTTATTTTCTATTTTTAATTTAAAATTTTCTTTAGAACTTTTGTCAAATGTGAAATTTTCACTCAAAACAGGACTGGGGGTAAAATGGTAATTTTATCTCATTCAGACTGTTGATTTAGAGTTGTTTCCAAACAATATTTTTTGTCTGGCACTTAAATCATACAGAGTCTCTTTACCATTCTTGCCACTTAATCATTCTGCACTAAATCATTCAGTAACTGCCAAACAGCCCCTAAGTCTCGAAAGAAAAGCTTCTGGAGAATGGATGATGAGAGAGACAAAGGAGATTGGATCTGGAGAGTTAAAGGATCCTCGGAGGAGAAGAAGAAAGAAGAATCATTTGTGCATACATCGATTGCTAAATGGAACTATGCTACGAAAGGTAAAACTTTTGGCAAACCTGATCTGGTTTACACAATCCATCAATTGATCAGGTTAGCACAAAAGAAAATTAGTTGTTCCTACTGTGTCTCAAATGATTTTGTAATAAAAGCTTATGTTAATAACTGGTATGGTTCTTACTACATATCTCCCACTAGAACTGCAACTAACCCATTAGGACCCAAATACCAGTGGGTACCAAAAGCTAAATCTGTGTTGTAGGCACCCAAGGTTTAAGAGGGAGTAAGAACGAAGGCTTCTAAGTAAATCAACTTAGAACCCGTACTTCAACGGAGAATGGCTTCTAATCACATCAGATTAGAACCCGCACTTCAGTGCTATATATTTTCTGCTTTATGTTAAAAAAAATCTTCAGTTAACAGATTTTTGGATACTTAAATGCTTATCTGACCGTGTATTCTTAAAACATAAATACTTGTGTTTTATCTTGTCAATATACTTTATCAAGTATTCATACACATAACGGTTCAGAACATTCTATTTGACTTTGTTATTACCATGTATCAAAAGTAAAATCTTTCTATGGTAATACTCACGTTATTTGTATTCACTTTTGATTGAATCAAACGTCATTTCATGTGCTTTCATTGAAAAAATATTTATATATTGTTCATATAAACAAAATTCGTTTTTGATTCTCTAGCATATTATTCTTCATGATAAAATGATATTTGCTTTATTGTCAAACTCTTTTAGTTTGAGGGGGAGAGTTGCATCGTCAAACATAATTGTTTTGACATCTCCGAATATTATATTCTTCATGTAACAAGTGGTGTTTGTGCTTACATGTACCAAAAGCCTGTTGAACAACACGTTCTTTTAGGAAAATACATAGGATTAAGTGTGAGAGTTTAACAGAACTTCCATGGATTCACGATAACCAGTGTTTCCTACCCAGGAAGTATACCTTGAGTGATTGAGGGGAGAGGGGTCAAAAGAATTGAGTGATGGTGTGTGAAGAGGTAAAATGGAAAAGAGAGATTGGTTAGAAGTGAGCATTAAAAGAAAGAGGGTGAGAGATCAGAGTAAAATAATATTAAACTCTGCACCAAATTCTTTCTGAGTCGGACATACACATAATCTGATTGGTTCACATTCTTTGGTGAACATCATTGAAATAGGCAACTAGCCCATGTCATCTCTTGCATACAACCCCACCAGCTACTCATTCTTTTCTCAAAAAGAGAATGTTTCACATTTTCTGGGGAAGCAACACATAGGCTATTGGTTTTTCATTTAGAAGATACTAATATTGAAAAAGAAGGAAAGTTGCCCCACCTTCAAACCCTTTCTCATGCACATTGAGTCTTTGTATAATTTGTTGTTGTCTCAACAAGTTTACATATTTTGAACCTATATTGAAAAGCAATCATCTATGCTTAATCCTTTCATACACATGCACGAGCATACAGAAATTTGTTTTATGTCAGAACGTTCATAGATAACCATGTGTTATTCGATGATTGAATGGAAGACCTGGGAGTCTACATCAAACCAACTCCTTATATAGTAACTTTGTGTTACTCAGTGACTTTGTGTCATTGACATGCATTCTAACTGAGACATTTGTTGATTCAGGGTTACACTTATTAAACTGTTTGAATTTGAAAAGATTCGAATGGTTACTACTTTCTATTTTAATCTGAAAAGATTGAAATAATCACTCTTTCCATCTGGGAAGACTGCTCTTATTTCTTACAGGGCTCATTACATGAAGAAAGTGCTAAATTGAAGTCTATAAAGACAAAGGGGGAGATTTTTCCATAAAGGGGGAGATTGTTTTGACAAGTTTTGATGATGATGATTCTCACCACTCATCAAAAAGAGGGAGATTCAATATCTTAAGGGGGAGAACATAATCTGGAGAGAATATAATCTGAAGACCTGAAGATTTTAAGTTTTGAAACTATCAACAAAATATCTGAAGAAAAGAGAAGACCAGTGAACACCTGAAGACAATTGCAAAAAAAATTTAATCTTGAATCCAAAGGGGGAGATTTTTGGATCATAAATTGTATTCAAGATTAAAGTTAAAGTTCAAGGTTTAAACTGCAATTGTGTCAAAGTTATTTAGAGTTTAGTTACTATTGGGCCCAAGCCCATTAAGCATTAGGAAGCCCATGTGGCCTAAGTATTTAAAGTTTTAATTGTTTAGTTTTAGGGTTAACCTTTCATAATTTCTTAATCATTGTTTAGATAGAAAGGTAGCCATATTATTCTCTGTATTCAAAGGGTATCAAGAACACTCAAGGGTTTCATTGTTTATTCAAGGGATTGGTATGTTACTCTGATTTATATATCTCTTGATTATTATTGTGTTGCTTGATTACTTGATTGATTATTTACCAACTAGATTAAACTGGGATAACATATATAGTCGACAGAATTACACTTATTAAGAATTACAACGATGGTATAACGAGAATTTCCTATGTATAATGTGTTCTTAATTTCACTTTGCTACTTCTATTATGAATGTGTTGTTATGTGAGTGTAGTTGACTTACTATTATTACAATGATTGATTAATGTAGTAGTATGTTACTTGTTTTTATTCTTGTGTTTTATTTGTTACTCCCATTCTCCAGTGTGTGGCATTCTGAGATGGTTAGCACTCGGGGTAGAGCGTCGAACCGAGATGTTGTTCTTGAAGTCAGTGTAACGGCTACGGGACAACCAAGGCAAGACAATGTTTCTGATCCCCCAATTCCTCAAATGTTGGTGGGAAGAGTGAGCTTTGCTACTGACAAACCTGTTATCCAAGAAGTGGATCCCCAGTCTGTGATGATGGCTAGTTTCCCTCAGATGATGAACTCAACCATGGACAAAAGTGGTGAGAGGTTGATGAAGATATTCGAAGACATGGATGCTAGTAATCGAAGGCACGAGACTCTAGCGGACAATGCAATGGTTGGTTATGGGGGTACCAGAAAAGTTATTGGTTCGCAAGAGCACGCAAACGTGGGAGTGAGACAAGGAGAAAAGAATTCCTTCTCCAAAAGTTTCTTATGCAGCAAGCCACCCGAGTTCTCGGGGACTACAAACCCGATCGCTTGTATGAATTGGCTTAGTGAAGTGGAGCTAGCTTTTGAGTCAAGCAAATGTGGCTAATCTAGTAGATCAAATTTGTTTCTCAAATGTTCAGGCTCGAGGCCCTTGTATGGTGGAATGTCACTCGAGAAGATCTTGAGTCGGCGGTTCTGGATCAACACACTTGGGGAACCTTCAAGAAGAAGATAATGGACAAGTATTGCAATGATAGGGCTTTAAAACGAAAATGAATTCTAGAATTTGAAAAAAGGTGACCAGTCTATTACTTAATACTCCAAATTGTTCCTGGAAAAGTTGAGTTTCTTGGGGCATCTGGCCTCTGACGAGAAATCCAAGATAAAGGCCTATCACTAGGGGTTGCTGGAGGAAATGATGACTGTAGTAAAGAACGCTAAAGTGAACACACTTCAGGAGGCGATAGAAGAATCTCAATTGGTGAAATATGACCTCAATTAAGGCAAAGAAGAGTGAGCTCATGTAGGGAAAAATAAGAGATGGGAAGGGAAAGTGGAACCCTTTAAGAGTCCGAAACCGTTCAACAATTATAGTAGAGCTAACCCTATTCGAGAGGCCAGTTGATGCTCCAAGTGTCGAAAGTAAGCATTTTGGCCCATGCAACTTTGCTTCTGGAAAATGTTACAAGTGCGGGAAGCCTGACCATGCCACCCAAGATTGCCCAATTAAAGGGCCCATTTGTTTTGAGTGTAAAGAACCATGCCACTTTCCAAGTGAATGCCAGATGCTAAAGTTGGTGGATGAGAGCGCGATGATTGTGTATGGGGAGAGGATAAAGGGAGACATCGCAGTCATTACAATGGCTAAAGCACGCAAGTGCTTAGTGAAAGGATGTTCATGGTTTATAGCCTACATGATTGACGCCAAGCTTGAGAAGAAGAAGCTTTTGGATGTAGATGTGGTGCACGAGTTTCCTGACGTATTCCCCGACGACTTACCCGGTTTACCACCCAATGGGCAAGTAGAATTATGGATTGATCTTGTTCTAGGAGAAGCTCCAATCGCTAGAGCTCCCTACGGATTGGCTCCGTCAGAAATGCAAGAGATGCTAGTGCAACTCCAAGATCTTCTTGGGAAGGGATTCGTGAGACCTATCTCGTCGCCTTAGGGAGCTCTAGTCTTGTTTGTTAAAAAGAAAGATGGCACCATGAGGATGTGCATCGATTATTGAGAGTTGAACTAGGCAACCATGACTCCTAAAAATCAATAACTTGTTCATTCAACTTCAAGGAGCTGGTTGTTTCTTGAAGATAGATCTTCGTTCTGGGCATCATCAAGTAAGGGTGAAGAGCGACGACATCCCAAATACGACATTGAGAACTCATTATGGTCACTGCGAATTCTTGGTCATGCCTTTTGGTTTGACAAACGCACCAACGATATCTATGGACCTAATGAATTGAGTATGTCGACCATTCCTTGACAAGTTCGTGATCGTGTTCATTGACGGCTGGTCGGCGGATTATGTAACCCGAAAATCACAAATGGAATCCCATGCAATTATACATGTAAAACCACTATCGTTTGAACAAGTAATAAAGTGGTACTAAGTACCAAGTATCGATACCACAGAGACAACAAAACAAGTCGTGATTCTTAAGTCAGTCTTAAAAGGTGATTTTAGAAAGATATTTGGAAGGAATGATCTTTGAGTGTTGTTGACAGTAAATTAAAGTGCTTAAAACAGATTAAAATAAAGCAAGGGTGCAAGATCCGTCTAGAGTTGTAAGCAACTAAAAAATAGGATTGATGCTGCAGCAAATGTTGCAGCACTAGGTTCTCAACTTCATTATCGGTTCACAAAACCCTTTTGCAAGGTTCATATTAGAATAGGTTTACCGACAACAACTAATTAGGCGACCCAACCGGTTCCGCACATATATTATTATGATCCTCGTATAGTTTACAATCAATGAAGATTGAGATTGTTTGTGTCAGGATCGAATTCTCAACAAGAATTATGAATACTCAGAAACAATATCAAAGAAGTTTGCGGAATAACACTTTGATATTTAATGTAACAGTAAACAAACAGTGTATATGATTAACAACTTGTAAACTTGTATTGAATGATTAAAATCACAAGATTACACACTCAACCTCAATCTTGAAGAACAAGCTCTTTCAAGACGAATTCTACTTCTCTAGAATTAGGAACTATGCCTTGAGGTTGATTCTCTCTAAAACAAAAACTTAGAATGAATTGATTATATTCTAAACTATTCTATCAATTCTATACATATACTGAATAAAAGATAATTACAATAAATATCTTCAGAATATCTTCCATCATTATCTCTATAAGCTTCCTTGAATATCTTCAGTTTATCCAGGTGTCATCCTTTCCATACTGATCTCCATCTCATAAGCAGTACTAATCATAAGCAACATTAATACTTTGAGCAGTACTAAGTTCAGTAGTACTAACCATACTCAGCAGTATTAATCTCTTTGCAGTAGTAACTCCAGCAGTACTAATAATGAAGAGCAACATTAACTTCTACTGGCAGCATTAACCACAGAAGTAGTAACCATAATGAACTAGCAGCATTAACTATACTTGGTAAATTCTTCAGTTCCCAACTATTTCCCCCTAACTTGACTTTTAGGAAGAGAAGTCAAGTTCTTCAGATCTTCTTCAAGATGCTTTCAACACCTCAGGTTCAATTTCCCAAATTTGGATCTAGGCCCAAACTTTGATTTACAGTTCTTCTTACCATAATCTTGGCCATTTCTGAATCCTTTGTGCATACTAGCTTGGCATTTAGCATTCCTACTAGCTTCTCCTTGCTATGCTCATAGATTTTGTCTTCCAGGTAGTATTCATGATAACAGTTGTCAATAGTAATCATGTATACTCCACAGTTTTCAAACAATATCCATTTATCAATCTTCTTGAATACAAACTCATGATTATGATTTTTAATCCTATAAGCCACTCTCTCTGGATCAAACATCATGCACAAGTATTCCATTGTTACCTTGAGAAGATTTTCTTCAGTACCTTTCAACACAGGCTCATAGAGTTTCATCCCCACTTTGTACATTTCCTCTATATCTGCTCTTGAACAACTTCTGATAACTCTCCCCCATGTTGAATATGCTTCAAATGTATCACCTACTCTTTTGATTCTGAAGAAATTCTTTCCACTATCTCTTAGAATGTCCCAGAAGATAATATCTGGAGCTTTCATGGAGATTGGAACAACCTTCATAGGTTCTACTATTGTCATGTACAGATCCATACTCTCATCAGTTTGCTTATTAAACTGCTCTGGACTTTGCACTGATTCTGCTTCAGTTTCTGCTTCAGTTTTTGCCTTTTCTTCCAATCTTGCCCTTCTAGACTGCTTTTTGGAAGCAATTGACTTCACCCTCTTTCCATATTTGGCTTCTTCACCAACACCCTCATGTTCTTCCTTCATCTCTTCTGCTTTGTCTTTTGAGGGTGTGGTCTCCTCAAGGAATGGTTTTTGAATGTTCAGATCATGTGTTTCCTTCATTCTTCTCTCAGCCTCTTCCCTTTGGACTGAATCCCCTTGAAGCTTGGACATCTCTTTCTGATACAACTCCTCAACCTGAGTGTATGCCATGTTGGTGAACATCTCCCCTTTGACACCAATTGCACCTTTCAGGAAATTTATCATTTTTCTTCTTTCCTGATTGGCCAAAAATGTCTTGGAGGGTTGTCTTTTCTGTTTCTGTTTTTGGATTGGCATCTTTTTGACTTGAAATTTCTTGATCTGAGCTGCTTCTTTTATACTTTTCTGATATTCTGCATTTAACTTTCTTGCCATAAGCTTTGCAAGTTCTCTATCTGTTTCTGTTTGAAGTTGCTCCTCCTTTTCCATTTTTTCTTGAAGCTCCTTTGCTATTGCCTCATCCATTTCAATTTGAGTCTTCTTCTTTGCAGGCATTTCAGCTTCAGCCATCTTTTCCTTTCGTTTTCCCTTTATAACCTTCAAGACTTCTTTCTCTTTTCCCTTCTTTGAGATCCCTCCTTTATTGATGACTACTCCCTTGGCCTTTTTAGTAGCCTTAGGAGTATCATTCTTGGCTTTAATCAAGGTTTCTGCTATCTCCATTTCCTCTACAGAGAGCCCTGTTTCTGCTGCTTCTGTTTCTGCTGCTTCATTTACCTCAGCAACATTAACTGTTTCTTTTGTTGTAGAAGCATTAACATTTTCTTCTTCTATTCCATGCTCTGTCTCCCCCTCAACTTCAACACTCTTTTCAACTGAACTTTCTTTCTCTGGTTCTCCCCCTTGCTTCTCCCCCTTGTTGAAAGCATCAGTCAAAGGGTTCCTCCTTCTAAGCACAAATTGCTTTTTCTTCTTTTGAAAAATCAATTTTCTGACCATTTGCTTTAAGTTGAGGATCTGCTCTTGTTGTGACAGAACTATCAGCTTCAAATCTTCTATATCTTGACCCTGTTTAATCACATCCCTGTTGATGTTGGCCATTGTGTCCATCAATTCAAGATATTCATATATGTCCTCACCTTCTCCAGGAGTGTTACCCCCTATTGAAGGATCATGGGATCTTTTAGTAGTGGAAGTCTTCTGCCTAGCAGAAGCACTATCCACCCTCGTGGTTTCTTGGCACCTGGGACCTTTGAATGATTGCTCATTCAAAGTTTCCATGGGGAAGGTCTTAGAAATATTACCATTGACCTTCTCTGTGTTAGCAGAAGTAGTGGCAGCCTTCTCACCCATATGCTCTTCCTCCTCCTCAGAGAGCACATCCTTGGGGTTGGGAGACACCCCTTTGGTTTCCCTATTGATATTCTCTAAAGGAGAATTCTCCTTTAGAAGGCTTAAAGGCTGAGTGGGTGAAGGTACAAGAAGGGAAGGAGCCTTCTTTACCTGATTCCTTTTGTAAGTTTGGGTAATGGGAGAAGTAGGTTTATCAAGAAGAGACTGGAGAATTGATTTAGAGTGGGAAAGTTGCGATTGACTAGCAGTGGGATGGTCTAATGGGGGCCTTGACCCTGCTGCCATACCTTCATCAGTGTGGGACACCACCATCATTGTAGAGAACAATGGGGTGTCAACTCCTTCCGAGTCCCCAGCAGATCTTCTCATATTTGAGAAAACCTTGCCTTTAGGGGGTTTAGGTACATATATCCCATCAAAATGAGGCATATCCGTCAATTCGTGGGTGATAACTGCTTGGACAAACCTGGGGTACATATAAAAACTCTTTTTGTTTCCCAAGTTTGAGACAAGATCATTGAAAATCATTTTAGAAAAATTGTACTTTCTGGCAGTGGCCAAGCACACCAAAGCATAAGCAATGGTGCTACTGAACTCACTCCATCTAGTAGTCTTTTTAGAGATACAGTGCATAAGGGTATGGACAAAGAAACGCCATTGGGGTGAATATTTGGTTTTTGAGAACTTGAACACACCCAATGGGCCTCCATACCCCATTCTTGTAAGAGTAGAAAACAGTTCATTATTAGAGATAGAAGTTATACCAGAGGCATCGTCTAGACGTAGACTGATGCGAATTACCTCTTCAGTAACTGTCAAGAGCTTGCCACACACCTTTGTCTTGATCATTTGCACACCATTCTCAGTAACAATGGTGGCATGTGCCCAGAATTGCCATTAATGCTCGATATAGATTAATGGCGATATAGTGAAAGCATGTGCAATATGGGTTGTCTTGAGGAAATCCATAATCTGGTGGAAACCAGCGGCTTGTTTGGGCTTCTGTAGCATCGCGATTTCATTGTGCTCGTCGATGAATGCCATAGATGCCATTGATCTTTGAACTTTCTTGCCTGAAAACTTTGAACTTGAGAGAGAAAGGGTTTAGAGCGCAAGTGAACAGTATGCAAAGAGTTGTTATGAACTTTTTAGGCGGGCAAAGAGTATTTATAGTATTCGGGACATAAGTAGTATTAACTGAGAGCAGTATTAACCACTAGCAGTATTAACTAACTAGCAGTATTAACTGAGAGCAGTATTAACCACTAGCAGTATTAACTAACTAGCAGTATTAACTGAGAGCAGTATTAACCACTAGCAGTATTAACTAACTAGCAGTATTAACTGAGAGCAGTATTAACTAACTAGCAGTATTAACTAACTAGCAGTATTAACTGAGAGCAGTATTAACCACTAGCAGTATTAAAACTGTACTGGTAGCACTAAAAATGTACTGGTAGTATTAACCATACTTACTCTTTTAAGCTTGTGATACACTGAGTACTGCTATATATATCCTGAAAAAGAAGATTAGTAATACCAAACAAAAACAATATACAGGTATTTAACCACTTTTTGAGAAGGGACTTATTCAGAGTTGATCATTCCCACACTTGTTACCAAGAAAGTGAACCTACCCACGTCAAAGGCCTTGGTGAATAGATCAGCAAACTGGTTATCAGTATGAACTTTCACAACTTGAATAAGTTTCTTTTCATTGCAGTCTCTTATAAAGTGATACCTGATCTCAATGTGCTTTGTCTTTGAGTGCTTGACAGGATTATTCACAATGCTAATAGCACTGCTATTATCAATGAAAATTGGAGTGTGTAGAAAGGTTATCCCATAGTCCAGCATTTGATTCTGAATCTATAAGACTTGAGAACAGCAACTAGCAGCTGCTATGTACTCTGCCTCTGTTGTAGATGTGGACATTGTGGTTTGTTTCTTGCACAGCCATGACACTAGTCTTGCACCCAAAAACTAACATCCTCCAGAAGTATATTTTCTGTCCAAGTTTGCTCCACCTAGATCACTGTCTGAGTATGCAAGTAGGTCAAATGGTGAGTCATGAGGATACCAAAGTCCCAATATGGGTTGCCCTTTGAGATATTTGAATATCCTCTTAACAGCTTGAAAGTGAGATAGCGTTGGCCTAACTTGGAATCTTGCACATACACATACTGGAAACATAATATCTGGCCTAGAGGCTGTAAGATACATGAGAGAGCCAATCATGGACCTATAATGATGAACATCCATATCCTCCCCCTCAAGATCTGCTGTTATCTGCTTGTGTGTCTCCATAGGTGTGCTGGCAGGTTTTGAATCTGAGAAACCAAACTTGGTTAGAATGTCCTGCACATACTTGGACTGACAGATAAAGATTCCATCTGACTTCTGTTGAACTTGGAGTCGAAGGAAGAAAGTATGTTCTCCCATGGAACTCATCTTGAACCTTTGATGCATTAGTTCCTCAAACTCCTTGCACATGTTGTGTCTTGTGGATCCAAAGATAATATCAACAACATATATTTGGACCAACAAGACATCCTTCTTCTTTCTCTTGATGAATAAAGTCTTATCAATGACTCCTCTTTCAAAGCCATTTTCCAAGAGATTGGATGACAGAGTGTCATACCATGCTCTTGGAGCTTGATGTAGTCCATAAAGTGATTTCTTCAATTTGTATACCCTGTCTGGATAGCTTGGGTTTTCAAACCCTGGTGGTTGATAGACATATACTTCTTCTTCAATTGAGCCATAAAGAAATGCACTTTTCACATCCATTTGATAGACTTTGAATTTCATATAGGAAGCATAAGCCAGGAATAATCTAATTGCTTCTATCCTAGCCACAGGTGCAAATACTTCTTCATAGTCTATTCCTTCTTCTTGTGTATACCCTTGAGCCACCAACCTTGCTTTGTTCCTTATTACTATGCCTCTTTCATCTCTCTTAATTCCTGAAGACCCATTTTGTTCCTATTGCTCTTTGGCCTTTAGGAAGGTCTACCAGATCCCAAACATCTTGCAGCTTGAATTGCAGTAGCTCTTCTTGCATGGCTTCTATCCAACTGGACTCTTTCATAGCATCATGTGCTTTCTTAGGCTCAAGCTGGGATAAAAAGCAAAAGAGCACTGTATGCTGTTGTTCTTGCATTTCTTGCAGCCTGCTTTGATTTCTAGTCATCATAGGAGAAGATATATCTCCTATTACCAGCTGTGAAGGGTGATTCTTATGAATTCTGGTGTGATGACTAGGTTCTTCATTAAGTCCCACCTCTAGATTTGAGTCATTCAACTCCACTGAGGTGCTTTCAGCAGCTACTTGTGGTTCTTGATTTTCTTGATTCTCCTTATCTCTACTTTCTTCTTCACTCTGATTTGGTCCAGTAGATGGTTCCTTTTCACATAAATCTACTGTTAGTATGGGAAAGATCACAGATTGAGATATACCAGTAGTGCCTGATCCTCCACTCCCTGAACCTGCATAATCATCACTACTGAAACCAAAAGAGTTAATTAGTGAATCAATGTCAAACAACCACTGAGGACCATACCCAATAGGATTTGATGTGTTCTCATTGCATTTGACATTGTCACTTTCTTCAATTATTCTAGAAGAAGAGTTAAAAACTCTGTAAGCCTTACTCTGAGATGAATAACCAACAAGAAATGCATCATCTGCCTTGCTATCAAACTTACCTAAGTGATATTTGGTATTGAGAATTGTACAAGGACACCCAAAAGTTTTGAAAAATTCAATGAAAGGTTTTCTTTTATTTAAAAGCTCATAAGGGGTCTTGTTCTTTGGCTTGACCACTAGAACTCTGTTTTGGACATAACAGGCAGTATTAACTGCTTCAGCCCAGAAGGTAATTGGCAGTTTTGAATCAGCCAACAGAGATCTAGCCGCCTCTATTAGTGTCATATTTCTCCTCTCAGCAACTCCATTCTGTTGAGGAGTCCTAGGGGCACTATATTGTCTCTCAATTCCTTTTTCTTCACAAAAGGTGTTTAGATCAAGATTTTTAAATTTAGTCCCATTGTCTGATCTAATGACTTTTACTCTTTGATTAGTTTGGTTTTCAATTATTAGGATAAAGGATTTGATCAGTCCACTTGTCTCATCCTTAGTCCTTAGAAAATATACCCAAGTAAATCTGGAGTAATCATCAACAATAACCAAGCAGTAAGATTTTTTGCCTATACTCATAACATTTGTAGGACCAAATAGATCCATATGTAATAACCGGAGAGATGAAGAAATTGTATTTATCTCTTTGGTCTTATGAGAAGTTTTGTGTTGTTTGCCTTTAAGACATACAACACAATGATCATCACATGAAAAGACTTTTGAAGGTAAACCTTTTACAAGGTTGTTTTTAACAAGATTGTTCATTGTCTTGAAATTCATGTGACCCATCCTTCTGTGCCATAGAGAGGATTCATCCACAGAAGCTTTTGAAACAAGACAATATAGGGATGAATCACTATCAACATTGTCCATATCTAGACAATAAACATTGTTCTTTCTTGGAGTTCTAAGCAGTATCATGCTTTCATCAACTACTTTGAACCCTGGAGAAAGGATCATACACTCTGTATTAGTAAACAATATGCTATGTTGTTTGTCACAAACCTGTGATACACTTAACAGGTTGTACTTCAATTGATCAACATAGTAGATGTCCTCAAATGTCATCTTACCTTTTGTAACATTACCTTTTCCACTTATTTTACCACCAGTAAGATTATCTCCAAATGCAACATGTCCTCCATTGATATGCTTGAAATCCTGAAGGCATGACATGTTGCCTGTCATGTGCCTAGAGCAACCACTATCAACATGCCATATGCTCTTTCCCTTGAGCTGTTGGTTGCCCGGCACATACAATAAATCAGTTAGTATGAATTAGGAACCCAAGCCAAAGTGGTCTTGGGTATCCCTTTCTCATCAAAATACTTACATTCTTTCTTGACAAGATTTTTAAACTTTGACTCCTCATTTCTGGAGTACTTTGTCACAATGATGGGTTTATAAACACAGTTGCTAGAAGCAGTACTGGTTTTAGAAGTACTAACTGCATTAGCAGCACTTTCATGCTTAGCAGTACTAACCTTGTTAGCAGCAGTAACTGTGTTAGCAGTATTAAAATTTTCAGCAGTACTAATACTGGTAGCAACAGTAATGCTTCTAGCAGCACTATATCTGTCAGTAGTACTAACAGTTTTAGTACTTCTAGGCACCCATATTTTGATACTTTCTTTTAAAACCTTTTTCTTCATGGGACCTTTGGTTTCAACAGATTTCTTCCCCACATGTTTCTTTCCAGCCTTCCTATAACCAACAGGTTTTTGCACAAATCTTTGAAAGTTCATTTGTTGGTTAATAGGATTGAAGAAACAGTACTTAGCCAAATGATTCAGCTTGCCACATATGAAATAGGGTTTTGGTCTGATTATTTTTGTCAGATCAACACCTTGTTTCTGAGCCCATTGATTATTCCAGTTTCTTTGGTTACCTCTTTTTATACCAGAATTTAGGCTCTTAGATTTATTGCACGCACACTGTTTACAAGGTCCAGGATTCACAACAGTGGTTTGTTTGTAATGGACCTTGTTGTCCTCTCCTTTGGTCTTCTTTATCTCCTTAGACTTGACCCAACTTTTTCCACATCCCTCATTGGTGATAATATTATTTTCTAAGGGTATCTCTTTACTCACAACATTTTTCCTATCTTTACTTGCTTTTTTTTCAGTCATATCCTTAACAACTACCTCATCCAAAGGATCTACCTTAAATGCTTCATCAGACAAGTCCTTTTTCTCCTTGATCTCTAACAAGTCTGAAGTAGGAGAGATATAGTTGTTGTTATAAGGAGGGGGTGTATTGTTGTATCCAATACCCAGCGGCTTGTTTGGGCTTCTGTAGCATCGCGATTTCATTGTGTTCATCTATGAATGCCATTGATGCCATTGATCTTTGCGAAAATATTGCCTAAAAACTTTGAACTTGAGAGAGAAAGGGTTTAAAGCGCAAGTGAACAGTATGGAAAGAGTCGTTATGAACTTTTAGGCGGGCAAAGGGTATTTATAGTATTCGGGACATAAGCAGTATTAACCTAGAGCAGTATTAACGGACAAGCAGTATTAACTGCGAGCAGTATTAACTAACTAGCAGTATTAACTGCGAGCAGTATTAACCACTAGCAGTATTAACTAACTACCAGTATTAACTGATAGCAGTATTAACCACTAGCAGTATTAACTGAGAGCAGTATTAACTACTAGCAGTATTAACTGAGAGCAGCATTAACTACTAGCAGTATTAACTAACTAGCAGTATTAACTGAAAGCAGTATTAACTACTAGTAGTATTAACTGTGCACTGGCAGTATTAACTGAGAGCAGTATTAACTGTGCACTGGCAGTATTAACTATACTTACTCCTTTAATCTTGCGAAATACTGAGTACTACTATACATATCCTGAAAAAAAATATTAGTAACACCAAAAATAAAAAATATACAGGTATAGAACCACTCTTTGAGAAGAGGCTTATTCAGAGTTGATCATTCCCACACTTGTTACCAAGAATGTGAATCTACCCACATCAAAAGCTTTGGTGAATAGATCAGCAAACTGGTTGTCAGTATGAACTTTTACAACTTGAATAAGTTTCTTTTCATTACAGTCTCTTACGAAGTGATACCTGATCTCAATGTGCTTTGTCTTAGAGTGCTTGACAGGATTATTCACAATACTAATAGCACTGCTATTGTCAATAAAAATTGGAGTGTGTAGAAAGGTTACCCCATAGTCCAGCATTTGATTCTGAATCCATAAGACTTGAGAACAGTAACTTGCAGCTGCTATGTACTCTGCTTCTGTTGTAGATGTGGACATTGTGGTTTGTTTCTTGCACTGCCATGAAACTAGTCTTGCACCCAAAAACTGACATCCTCCAGAAGTAGATTTTCTGTCCAAGTTTGCCCCACCTAGATCACTGTCTGAGTATGCTAGTAGGTCAAAGGGTGAGTCATGAGGAAACCAAAGTCCCAATCTGGGTTGCCCTTTGAGATATCTGAATATCCTCCTAACAGCTTGAAAGTGAGATTGCTTTGGCCTAACTTGGAATCTTGCACATACACAGACTGGAAATATTATATCTGGCCTAGAGGCTGTAAGATACATGAGAGAGCCAATCATGGATCTATAATGATGAACATCCATATCCTCCCCCTCAAGATCTGATGTTATCTGTTGTGTGTGTCTCCATAGGTGTGCTAGCAGGTTTTGAATCTGAGAAACCAAACTTGGTTAGAATGTCCTGCACATACTTGGACTGACAGATGAAGATTCCATCTGACTTCTGTTGAACTTGGAGTCCAAGGAAAAAAGTAAGTTCCCCCATGGAACTTATTTTGAACCTTTGATGCATTAGTTCCTCAAACTCCTTGCACATGTTGTCTCTTGTGGATCCAAAGATAATATCATCAACATAGATTTGGACCAACAAGATATCCTTCTTCTTTCTCTTGATAAATAGAGTCTTATCAATGACTCCTCTTTCAAAACCATTTTCCAAGAGATAGGATGGCAGAGTGTCATACCATGCTCTTGGAGCTTGATGCAGTCCATAAAGAGCTTTCTTCAATTTGTATACCCTGTCTTGATAGCTTGGGTTTTCAAACCCTGGTGGTTGACAGACGTATACCTCTTCTTCAATTGAGCCATAGAGAAATGCACTTTTTACATCCATTTGATAGACTTTGAATTTCATGTAAGAAGCATAAGCTAGGAATAATCTGATTGCTTCTATCCTAGCCACAGGTGCAAAAACATCTTCATAATTATTCCTTCTTCTTGAGGATACCCTTGAGCCACCAGCCTTGCTTTGTTCCTTATGACAATTCCTCTTTCATCTCTCTTGTTCCTGAAAATCCACTTTGTGCCAATTGCTCTGTGACCTTTAGGAAGGTCTACTAGATCCCATACATCTTGTAGCTTGAACTGCAACAGTTCTTCTTGCATTGCTTCTATCCAACTGGATTCTTTCATAGCATCATGTGCCTTTTTAGGCTCAAGCTGGGATAGAAAACAAGAAAGCACTGTATGATGTTGATCTTGCATTTCTTGAAGCCTGCTTTGATGTCTAGTCATCATAGGAGAAGATATATCTCCTATTACCAGCTGTGGAGGATGATTCTTTTGAACTCTGGTGTTATGACTAGGTTCTTCATTAAGTCCTACCTATAGATTAGAGTCATTCAACTCAACTGAAGTGTTTTCAGCAGCTACTTCTGATTCTTTATTTTCTTGAGTCTCCTCATCTCTACTTTCTTCTTCACTCTGACTTGGTCCAGTAGATGGTTTCTTTTCACAGTCTTCAATAGAATCCACTGTGGGTATGGGAAAGATCACAGATTTAGATATACTTTCTTGAACTTGTGTAGTCCCTGATCCTCCACATTCTGAACCTGCATAATCATCACTACTGAAACCAAAAGAGTTAGTTAGTGAATCAATGTCAAATAGCCACTGAGGACCAGACCCAATAGGATTTGGTGTGTTCTCATTGCATTTGACATTGTCACTTTCTTCAATTATTCTAGAAGATGAGTTAAAAACTCTGTAAGCCTTACTCTGAGATGAATACCCAACAAGAAATCCATCATCTGCCTTGCTATCAAACTTACCTAAGTGAGTTTTGGTATTAAGAATTGTACAAGGACATCCAAAAGGTTTGAAAAATCCAATAATGGGTTTTCTTTTATTTAAAAGCTCATATGGTGTCTTGTTTTTTGGCTTAACTACTAGAACTCTGTTTTGGACATAACAGGCAGTATTAACTATCTTCAACCCAAAAGGTAATTGGCAGTTTTGAATCAGCCAACAGAGATCTAGCAGCCTCTATTAGTGTCCTATTTCTCCTCTCAGCAACTCCATTCTGTTGAGGAGTCCTAGGGGCACTATATTGTCTCTCAATACCTTTTTCTTCACAAAAGGTGTTTAGATCAAGATTTTTAAATTCAGTTCCATTGTCTGATCTAATGATTTTTACTTTTTGATTAGTTTGGTTTTCAATTCTTAGGATAAAGGATTTGATCAGTCCACTTGTCTCATCCTTAGTCCTTAAAAAATATACCCAAGTAAATCTTGAGTAATCATCAACAATAACCAAGCAGTAAGATTTCTTGCCAATACTCATAACATTTGTAGGACCAAACAGATCCATATGCAATAACTGGAGACAAGAAGAAATTGAGTTTATCTCTTTGGTCTTATGAGAAGTTTTATGCTGTTTGCCTTTAAGGCAAGCAACACAATGATCATCACATGAAAAGACTTTAGATGGTAAACCTCTTACAAGGTTGTTTTTAACAAGTTTGTTCATAGTCTTAAAATTCATGTGACACATCCTTCTGTGCCAAAGAGAGGATTCATCCACAGAAGCTTTTGAAACAAGACAGTTCAAGAATGAATCACTAACAACATTGTCCATATCTAGACAATACACATTATCCTTTCTTGGAGTTCTAAGTAGTATCATGCTTCATCAACTACCTTGAACCCTGGGGCAAGAATCATACACTCAGTATTTGTAAATAATATTCTATGTTGTTTGTCACAAACCTGTGATACACTTAACAGGTTGTACTTCAACTGATCAACATAGTAGACATCCTCAAATGTCATCTTACCTTTGGTGACATTACCTTTGCCACTTATTTTACCCCCAGTAAGATTATCTCCAAATGCAACATGTCCTCCATTGATATGCTTGAAATCCTGTAGGCATGACATGTTGCCTGTCATGTGCCTAGAGCAACCACTATCATCATGCCATATGCTCTTTCCCTTGAGCTGTTGGTTGCCCTGCACATAAGATAAACCAGTTAGTATGAATTAGGAACCCAAGCCAAGGTGGTCTTGGGTACCCCTTTCTCATCAAAATACTTGCATTCTTTCTTGACAAGATTTTTGAATTTTAACTCCTCATTCTTGGAGTACTTTGTTACAATAATGGGCTTGGAAACATTTTTGCTAGAAGCAGTACTGGTTTTAGAAGTACTAACTGCCTTAGCAGCACTTGCATGCTTAGCAGTACTAACCTAGTTAGAAGTAGTAACTGTGTTAGCAGTAGTAACTGTGTTGGCAGTATTAACCTTTGAAGAGGTACTAACAGTATTAGCAGCATTAATATTTTCAGCAGTACTAACACTAGTAGCAGCAATAATACTTCCAGCAGCACTATCCCTGTCAGCAGTACTAACAGTTTTAGTGCTTCTAGGCACCCACATTTTAATACTTTCTTTTAAAACCTTTTTCTTCATGAGGCCTGTACTTTCAACAGATTTCTTCATCACATGTTTCTTTCCAGCCTTCCTATAACCAACAGGTTTTTGCACAAATCTTTGAAAGTTCATCTTTTGATTAATAGGGTTAAAGAAGCAATATTTAGCCAAATGATTTATCTTGCCATATATGAAACAAGGTTTTGGTCTATTGATTTTATTCAGATCAACTCCTTGTTTCTGAGCCCATTGATTATTCCAGTTTCTTTGATTACCTCTTTTTATACCAGAATTTAGGCTCTTGGCTTTATTGCAAGCACACTGTTTACAAGATCTAGGATTCACAACCGTGGTTTGTTTGTAATGGACCTTGTTATCCTTTCCTTTGGTCTTCTCTATCTCCTTGGACTTGAACCAGATTTTCCCACATCCCTCATTGGTGATAATGGTGTTTTCTAATGGTATCTCTTTACTCACAGCATTATCCCTATTCTTACTGGCTTCTTTCTCAGTCAAATCCTTAACTACTACCTCATCCAAAGGATCTATCTTAAAAGCTTCCTCAGACAAGTCCTTTTTCTCCTTGGTTTCTAACAAGTCTGAAGTAGGAGAGATATAGTTGTTGTTGTAAGGAGGAGGTGTATTTTTGTATCCAATACCAGGCTTCATCTTATCATGAATTTGAGCCTTTAGAAGAGAATCCATTGCTTTTGAAGCATATGAAAACTTTTCTATGTCATGCTTAACTTTAGACAGTTCCTCTTTCAGCCTATCATTCTCTTCTAAGGATTTAGACAGTTTGGTCTCTAACTCATTCTTTTCCCAATTCCAATAGTTTGTGTCATAAGAGTGTTGAAGTTCATTAGCTTGAAAGCCTTTGATTTGCTCTTCAAATCTCTCTACTATTAACACATAATCTCTTCTGTCCTTTTCTAATCTTTTGAGGTCATCACACATACTTTGATTGTGATCCCTGTATCTTTTGACAGTGTCTATGCAAGATTGAGTGCAAAGATTAGAAATTACCTCAGAGGGGAGATCAGAGACTTCTGCCATAAGAGCTTGATTCTGAATGGCTTCTTCAGCTTGATCAATCCAGTCAAATCCCATTCCTTGTTGAGAAACAAGGGCATGAGCAGGATTCTTGTTTTGATTGTAGCCTCCATTCTGAACTTGTTGGCCTCCATTCTGAGCTTGTTGGTGGTTGTTGTTTGGACCAACACTCCTGCACTCTCTAGCAAAGTGTCCTTTCATGTGACACTTATAGCACTCCACCTTAGTCTTGTCAAAACCAGCTCCATCTTCTCTTCTTTGAGAGAAGTTGTTCCTTCCTGTTCTTTTAATAAACTTCTTCACCCTCATAGATAACATGGCCATCTGCCATTTAATGTCCATCTCCTCCAGGTCATCAGGGTGAAGTTGATCCAGATCATCATTAATCAATGAATTGTTGCTATGACTGGACAAAAAGGCTTCAAAGATAGTTCCAGTGCCTTTTTCTGAATTTACTCCAGTGGCAGTACTAACTGCTTCAGGGTTGGCAGTAGTATCAGTAGATGTTGAAAGAAGTGCATCATTGTGAATATAACCAGTGTGCTTCTTCTTGGATTCTACCTCAGTTTCAAAGACTCTCAGATCATTATATAGATCATCAAGTTCCTTCTCTTCCAGATTGTCACTCTGTCTATATGAGACAGTGTACATAGTCCATTCATCCCCAAGAGATCTGAGGAACTTTCTGTTGATATCATCTTGTTCCATCTTCACCCCTACAGTAGCCAGTTCACCAATGAGCTTGTTGAACCTATCAAAAGTTTGAGTCATAGACTCATTCTTTGAAGAAGTGAAGTTCTCATACTGCTGCTTTAGAACATCTCTTTGATTCCTTTTGATGCTTTTAGTTCCAGCAAATCTTTTCTCTAGAGCATTTCAGAGAATCTGAGCATCAGTGCAGTTGCAAAATTGATGCTGATATTCATTGGGTATGGCCAAGAGCAGAGTGCTCAAGGCCTTCATCTCTGTCTGTCTGATCTTCCTCTCACCATCTGTCTTTGGTGGAGGTCTTTTCCCATTTGGTCCTATCCTTCCAGCTTCAGAAGGACCATTCTCAATGATATCCCACATTGAGTAGTCAGTGAGAAGAACGTATTGTCTGATTCTGATCTTCCACATGTCAAACTCACTGAGTTTGAGCATTGGAACCTTAGAGACTAGAGTACTGTTTGATGCTGCAAGGTTTTCCATGATGAATGAATAGATGTTTCTGAGGGAATTAGGCTCTGATACCACTTGTCAGGATCGAATTCTCAACAAGAATTAATTCTCAGAAACAATATCAAAGAAGTTTGCGGAATAACACTTTGATATTCAATGAAACAGTAATCACAATCAGTAAATATGAAGAACAAACTGTAAACTTGTATTGAATTATTGAAATCACAAGATTACACACTCAACCTCAATCTTGAAGAACAGACTCTTTCAAGACGAATTCTACTTCTCTAGAATTAGGATTTATGCCTTGAGGTTGATTTCTCTCTTTAACAAAACTAAGAATTAATCTTTTTTTATTTTTAAACTATTCTATACATTCTATACATATACTAAATAAAAGATAATTACAATAAATAAAAATATCTTCAGTATATCTTCCATGAATATCTCTAAGCTTCCCATAATCTTCAGTTTATCCAGTTGTCATCCTTTCCATACGGATCTCATAAGCAGTACTAATCATAAGCAACATTAACTGTTAGCAGCATTAACTGTTAGCAGCACTAACCACTGGCAGTACTAACTAGCTAAGCAGTACTAACTTTGTTCAAGCAGCACTAACTTTTACTAGCAGTATTAATTCTACTAGCAGTAGTAATACTCAGCAGTATTAACCTTGAAGTCTTCTAGCAGTAGTAACTCTGAACTAGCAGCATTAACCATACTTGGTAAATTCTTCAGTTCCCAACACTTCCTACTCAACAAATGGTAAAATTAAGAATAAAAGACTCAAATATTGTGATTTGGGAAATTAAAATGCTATAAAATCCTACTAAGAAGTGATGGAAAATGTGATAAGTTATCCACTCATCAACGACATCCTTGTCT
Source organism: Arctium lappa (assembly GCA_023525745.1). NCBI lineage: Eukaryota > Viridiplantae > Streptophyta > Magnoliopsida > Asterales > Asteraceae > Arctium > Arctium lappa. The sequence continues at coordinate 55,749,978 of CM042051.1, forward strand.
ATACGAAGGACGAGGACGAGCATGAACGACACCTCCACGAGGTCCTAGAGGTATTGAGAATGGAGAAGCTATATAAAAAGTTCTCCAAGACCTATTTCTAGTCAAATGAAGTCCAATTCTTAGGTCATGTGGTCACCCGAAATGGGTTAAAAGGTAAACCCATCCAGAATCGAATAAATGCGGAACTCCACCCAAGTGTCTGTCAGAGATCAGATGTTTCTTGGACTTAGCGGGCTAGTGCCAAAGATTTATTCAAGACTTCTCCAAAATAGCTTCTTCCTTGACGACCCTAACGAAGAAAAAAGTGATATTCATGTGGACCAGTCACAAGAGAAAGCGTTTCGGATCCTTCAAAAGAAACTTTGTAAAAAACCAATCTTATCCCTACCCGAGGGATCCCAGAACTTTGTGGTTTATAGTGACACCTCCAAAATGGGTTTGGGTTGTAACCTAATTCAAAGAGTCTAGGTGATCGCCTATGACTCAAGACAACTCAAGGAGAACGAACAGAACTACCCCACTCGTGATTTTGAGCTAGTAGCAATAGTGTTTGCTTTGAATCTATGATAGCACTATCTCTATGGCACTAAGTGCACCCTTTACACTGATCACAAAAGCCTGAAGTACATCTTCAACTAGAAGGAGTTGAACATGAGGAAGAGAAGATGAATAACTCAAGGATTATGATTATGAGTTGCTATACAACCCTAGAAAAGAAAATGTGGTGGCAGATGCTTTGAGTTGGAATGAATATAGCGGTAGTGCCCCTACTACTGTTTCTAGAATCGACGCAATGTCAAGCTTGATTGACAAGATTAAGACATCCTAAGTCGAAGATTTGTTATAAGAAAACGTTAAGAGAAAAGTGATGGTGAAACAACGCTTACTTTTGACCGAAAATGGCCGTGGAGTGAAGTTATTCAAGGGACATGTTTGGGTGCCCAAGATTAGAGGCAACTGGGATTTACTCCTTGAGGATTCCCACAAGTATAGTTATTCTATAAATCTAGGGAGCACGAATATGTATAGGGACTTAAAGTTCAACTATTGGTGGCCCATCATGAAGCTTGACGTGGCCAACTATGTGGAACGTTGTGTGACTGTTTACAAGTAAAATCCGAACATCAACGCCCCTATGGTGTAGAAATGGTAACACATCACCATGGACTTCGTGAACAAGTTATCGAGGACCTTGAGAGGTCACGGTACAATATAGGTGGTTGTGGACCGTCTAACTAAGAATACTCACTTTTTGGCAATGCGAGAAACTTTACCGATGGACAAATTGGCAAAATTTTACATCGACCAAGTTGTTTCTAGGCATGGAGTGATTTTGTCAATTGTATCTAATTGTGATAATCGATTCACTTCAAAGTTCTGGGATGGTCTAAAACAGTTTTTGATACGAGAGTGAAGTTGAGCACGACTTATCATTCCCAAACTTACGGCCAAAGTGCACGGACAACTCAGACATTGTAAGACATACTGAGGTCATACGTTATTGACTTTTTAGTGGTAATTGGGACTCCCAACTTCCTTTGGTGGAGTTTTCTTACAATAATAGTTACCACTTGAGTATTGGAATGGCACCGTTCGAGGCCTTATATAGTTAAATGTGTAGGACCACCGTATGTTGGTTGGAAACGACAAAGAAACAATTTTCTGGCCCGAAAACCATGCAAGAAACAGTCGACAAAGTTAAAGGCATCCGAGAACGATTAAAAGAGGCTCAAGACCAACAAAAAAGCTATGCCGATAAGAAGAGACGACCGATGATATTCCAAGTGGGAGACCGGGTGATGTTGATAGTGTCTCCTTGGAATGGTATTATCCGATATGGAAAGTGTGAGAATCTAAGTCCCCGTTTCCTTGGATTGTATATAGTGTTAAAACGGGTAGAACTTCAATCTTACCAATTGGAGTTACCGCCAAAAATGAATGGAATCCACAATACTTTTCACGTTTGTTACTTGCATAAGTGTTTGGCAGGATATGAAAATGTTATTCCTCTCCCAGAGATTCGGATGGATGAAGAAAATCGTTATGTTGAAGAGACCGATGCAATTCTCCAGAGGAAATCAAAAAAGCTTCGTCACACGGAAATATTGATGGTCAAAGTGCAATGGAAGCATCATCGCGGTGCCAACATGACTTGGGAAACCGAGGAGGATATGAAGAGGTTAAATCCCCATCTGTTTCAGTAATATGAGATTTCGAAGAAGACATCAATTCCAAGGTTAGGAGGATTCTAACGCCCGAAAACTTCGGTAAGTAAAACCCTATGCCCTTGTCTTAAAACCTTGCCTATTTTTTTTTATATAATATTCGAGATAGAAATGCCTTAGCATAACATCCATGCTAAAGTGAATGACTTACAAGGAGTGAAAATTAGCTTTCAACTTTCAATACACTTGGTGCTAAAGTGCCATGCAAAAGTGCCATGGGCACAACAACATGTCACAATCGCGGGGCAAGATAGGGCCATGGTACGTCTTGTGCTATGTTGCTATGCTAAAATGTCATAGGCACAATAGCATGTCAAAATCACGGGACAAGTTAGAGCCATGGTACGTCTTCTGCGATAGTGCCATGAAAAAGTTCCATGGGCACAATAGCATGTCAAAATCGCCGAGTGGTTGTGTGATAGTGCCATGGGCATAACAACATGTCACAATCCTCGAGTGGGGTGCAACAATGGTACGTATTGTGCTATAGTGCCATGGGCACAATAGAATGTCACAATAGTTGAGTGGTTGTGCGATAGTGTCATGCTAAAGTGCCTTGGGCACAATAGCATGTCACACATTGCCAAGACGGGGTGCAACAACGGTACATCTTGTGCGACCGTGCCATGCTAAATTTCCATTGGCACAATATCATGTCACAATCACCAGGTGGGGTACAGTTGCGGTACCTCTTGTGCTATAGTTCCATGCTAAAGTGCCATGGGCACAATAGCATGTCACAATCGCATTCGGGGTCTAGGAAATAAAATGCTCAAAATTTCAGCCTATTCTCATAGCTCATTTCACCCGATTTCATTTACTTCCCATTCCACTCTTCTCTCTTGGTTAAATACGATTTTAGGAGGCGCTAACACACAATATCAACCTTTTCTCATGATTTTGTGCAACATCAAAGCTAGGATACTTGGAAGCTAGGACTAAAGGTCCAACCTCTCATCTCTATCTTCAAGAGATTTCTAGGTTTCTAGGTTTTCATTCAAAACCTAGTATTATGAGTTCAACCTACACCTTTCTAAACTATATACATGTTAAAATGCTACTTTTATGTTTCTTAAAGCCTTTACTTCATTATTTCTCATAATAGTTGATTTTTGGAAAAGTTAGGTGAAAACTAGGACTTTGATAACTTTAGGTATTTTGATATAATGGAAATGGTTAATGATTTTACATACATAAATACTAAATACTTCTAACTTTGGATGGGTTTTGGACCCCAAATAAGTGATGGTCAAGTTATGACCTTGTTGGCAAAATATGAAATTTCTCACTTAATGGCTTATTTATACCAAATATTTAGTCTTGGGTATATTTTATTATATCTTAAAGTGTTAATATGTTAGACTATAATGTAATGAATCCATAGGAATACAAGTCAGTTTTGTGAAATTGGTTATTGGTTATATGGTAGTAATTCCCTATTGTAACTTGAAATAGGCATTGAGTCTGTAATGGAAAGTAAGGACTAGAACCTAGAGTGGGGCATCGACCAATGAGCATAAAATGTAATTTCTTAGTGAACGAGTCTAGACTCGTATTTTGGACAACCCAAGGTAGATACCTAGTATGGTTGAACTTGGAACTCCACAAGCAACAAACTTGGAGTAGTTGAGTTTGATAGACCTTAATGGCTGGAATTCATGAGTGAGATTTATATAACATGAACTGTGGCTTACTTTTGTGTTTTGTCACTATACATGGAAATCGGGTCTCTCATGTCATCGAAAGATGTGCTTAAGCACTTCCAAGAGCGAAATTGGTTTAAATGGCATGAAGTATTGGATTAAAGCTATGTTTTTTTCTTTAAATGTTTTTTAGCTTTACTCTATAATTATTTGAACTCACTAGGCTTTAAGCCTAACACTTTTTCTTAAATCAGAATGTATATCAAGTTATCTTAGCGATGGGGCTTCGTAGTCTTGAGCGAAGAGTGGTTGCTGTTTAAAGGCACTTTTGGAGTTGTTGACTTCTGAATAGAACAACGTGTATTCTTGACAGATTCTTTTGATGGATGATAGTGAATGTTAGTTCACAAATATGTTGGATCCAAATTCATGGGAATTAAAAAGTCAAAGTCCAAGTCAAAGCCTCTCTTGCAAAAGTCAAAGTCAACAGAAGTCAAAGCTAGCTTAGTATTTAGTTTGTTTAGTTTGTCTTGTAACCTTGTTGGTATAAATAGTTTTTCTTCCTTGGTAAAATTGTAGCACTTTAGTAGCATCCTGAAGGTTATATCTATTAGAGAGAGAAAGTTTAAGAGAGAACAAAGTATACAGAGTTTGTAATATGTGATTCTTGGAAATACATATGACATTTGGAATATGATTATTATTGTTCATCTTGATCTTACTTCACATTACTGGGAATAACAATTGGTATAAGAGCAAGCACTGAATCAGAAATCAAGATCGAAATCTAGAAATTTGGTCGACTTTGAAGAACTCACACGCGTCTCTGTTTTAAAATCAATTTCTTGTTCTAGTGTGTTTTGATTGAATTTTCTGCTGAATTGTAATCGTTTTGTACTCTAGAACACATCTGATTTGAATCACTTTGTCCAATTCACAACAGAATGTTTGAATTTTGGATTTTAGATTGAAATTGTATTTAAAGTCTTTACGCACTGTATCTTGATCGATTTTGTATTGTTTGTTGATTTTATTGTAATCAATTGTTTGTAAATTGTTCTAACATTGTTCATGATCAAATTGGTGCAATTTCATATTCAAATTCGAAGTTTTGAAGGATTTTTTGGTTGAATTTGAATTTTTTTGATCGAGATCTACAAAACTAGCATGATCTAAGGAAGAACTCGCATGGCTCTCTGAGTTTGGTGTTGAAAATTTCAACAAAGTACATAATTCGCATATAGTATTTACAAAAAGTAAGGATTTCGCACATCCTTACGTGCGAAAAGATGAAATTCGCACGCCCCTTTGTGCAAGAAGTCTAGAATTCGCACATCTTTGTACACAAAAAGTGATCTTCTGAGTTTGCTAAGGGAGAAATTCGCATAGTGCAGTGTGCGAAAAGCTCAAATTCGTAACTTACAGCGTGCATAATCTGAGGAGTTCGCATAGTGAAAGGGAAACTTGTCTAAGTCCAGAACTCGCATTGATACGTGAAGTTAAGAGGGATGAATTTTTCTAAGTATGAAATTTGCATCACAAGCTCATCGTGCGAAAAGATCAAGTTAGAAAAAGTTTAAATCCAGAATTCGCATCCTGCTATATGCGAAAAGCTTGAAATCCGTATCATTCATCGTGTGAAAAGTCGGATTTTGTATCCTTTTGTTTGGAAATTCTAAGTAGTGTGGGAAAAGTTACTTCTTTGGCATAAGGATTCTATACTTAGTCATTTTTCTGACTGAGTTTTTCATGAATTTAGATATTTTTTGATTATGTGTTTAAAGATCTGTGCATTTGGTCAAGATGACTTCAAGGGATGCTCTTACCATAGGAACTAGTGTCAAACCTCTTGTACTTTTCAAGGGTGAGTATGAACAGTGGAAGGACAGATTTCAGGATTTTATTGATAGAAATGACATTGGTGAACATATTAGATTGTCATTGAAAGAATGTCCCATGAAACTCTCAACTAAGACTCATACTACAGAAGAAGAAGGAGAAGAAGTGATTACGAAATATTATCCTATGGATATAGCTGAGTATACTGATGAAATGAAAAAGAGGCTCAAGGCAGATAGATTGGCAAGATCTTTTCTACTTAAAGGTATTCCCAATGAGATCTATGTGAAGATAGACAGTTACAAGGCAACATGTAAACAAATGTGGGATAAATTGGAAAAGATGATGTTAGGTTCTAAGGTGGGTAATCAGCTGAAAGTTTCAAATTGCCTCAACAATTATGAATAGTTTAAAGCAAAAGATGGTGAGAGTGTAGAAGCAACATATGACAGATTTGTCACTTTTCTGAATGAGCTGAGCAAAAACAGAGTGAATAAATCTCAAATAGAGTTGAATGTGAAGTTTCTGAGCATATTAAAGCCATAGTGGAAAAGATTTACTCGCCAAATGAAACAAATGAAAGATCTCAATTAGATCCATCTGCATGAAGTTTATGAGACTCTGCGTGAGAATGAGGAAAAGGTAGAGGATATAAGAGATGAAAAGAAGAAAGCTGAGAAACCCATAAATGATCCAATTGCCTTGATGGTCAAGAGAAAAGAGAAAAGGTTAGTCAATATGAAAAAGAAGAAGGTGATTGTTTCTGAGTCTGAGGAAGAGAATAATGAGGATTCTGATGAGAATAATGATGATTCCGATTCTGATGACGGTGAGAATCTGAAGCAAGCAATGCTCTTACTGACTAGGGCCTTCAATAAGAAGTTCTACAAGAAGCCAGGGTCAAACAGTCAACGGTATTCGTCAGGATCTAAGAATTTTGAGCATAAGGAGAGAGTAGAAGGAAAGAAAAGATTTGAAGAGAAAAATACAGAAGAAAGAAAGTATGTGAATCGGTATGAGGAGAAGAAAGTTGAGGAACCGGTCAAATGCTATAATTGTGGAAAGTTGGGTCATTTTGCTAAGAATTGTAGAAAGCCCATAGTGAAGAATTCAGATTACTATAAGAACAAGATGCTCTTAGCAAAGCAGAAAGAGGCAGGCAAAGCCTTGATGGCAGAAGATGACCATTGGCTGGAAGTTACCGATTCGGAGAGCGAAAGAGAAAAGACTAACCATATGTGCTTAATGGGACAGACAATTGCTGAGGAGAATTCAGATGTAGAGGATTCTGATGAGGTAAATGATAAGACTAACTCTGATTTTCCTTCACAAATGCAATCCATGATGGTTGAACTTCAGGATCTGCAGTCTAAACTAAAACGTGAAAAAGGTATTGTTGATCCAAACTCTCTTAGTGATTTGATAACGACCCTCTTCTATACATAGTGGATATTACGTTTTAATATGTATTAGTGTTTCACCATCAGCGATCAGACTGAGTCTCTTCAGTTATCACTGATAGTCTTTCTTACAAACATTTATATGTATTAGTGCTTCACTATCAGCGATCAGACTGAGTCTGTTCAGTTATCGCTGGTAACTGAACAATTAACGTAATCCCTGAAGACAAGTCTCGCGTCAACAGATGTTCATAGCTGAATCAAAGACGAACCCACTGAACAAAAAGAATTCTACTAGTGACCTGATGCGGATATCAGTGAAGCAAAGACGACTCTACTTATACGCGAAGGAACATTAGGAAAAGCTTCAGTGATAGCTGAACTTCTTTTTATCTCTGAAGGAAGAGATATTCAGCAATCAAACGATCACGTAGCTTATGCCTCAAGTCTCCTTTTGTCTTACCTTGCACAACCAGTACGATGTGTCAGAACGGACACGTCTCTGCCACAAATCGTACAACAACTCTGTCAACTACACTGTTCATGATCCGGCCGAAAGCATGTCTCCCAAAGTCAAACTCCCAAAGCCAATCACTAAACGCCACGTGTAAAGTGCCCTACCATGCATTTAATGCATAGGGTATAAATAGAAAGATTACCTCTCCATTTAGCCTTCATCTTTCTATTTGTTAGAAACCCTTGTTTTCTATACTCTCTAATCTCCCATTCTCTATATTCTTGTGCAACCATCTTAGTGTTTCTTAAGTTTGTTTAGATTGAGATTGTCTTAATCTTATTCCGCAACAAACTTGTAAATTTTGTTTGAGTTATCAATAAACAATATTTTTAACTTTAATTTATGTGTTTGTATTCAACCCCCCCCCCCTTTTACAAACATGTTAAGTACCTCCGGGACCAACAAGTGGTATCAAACAGACTGTTTAATCTGATAAACAAGATCTTGCTTTATTCTCTTCCTTGCTATTCTAGAATGGTACTCAACACAAACACAAACTACTATGATAATGGTTCACTTTCTATACCTCCTCGATTCAGCAGAGATAACTTCTCTCTCTAGAAAAATCGAATGATGTTATTTCTAGAAGGTGCAGATCCCACCATACCTGAATACATAACTAATGGACCCTATGAACCTGTCCAAATCATAGCTGTCGTTCCATCTACTCCCACCACTCCATTTGTTCCTGAACGATATGTTGTTAAGGAAATTAGACAATGGAGTGATGAAGACAAGAAGAAGGTTGGTATTGATGCAAGGGCAAAGACCATTATCTTAATGGCCTTGCCTGATTAAGTTTTCCATTCCATCATGCATCTTAAAACTTCTAAGGAAATGTGGGAAACCATATGTGTTCAATATGAAGGCACCACTGAAATCCTAGAGACTCGAAAGATTAACTTGGTAAGAGAGTATGAAAGTTTTATCGCTGATAAGAATGAATCTCTCTCTGATGTTCATCAGCGGTTTAACTGCTTAATCATTGATCTAAGAACCGTTGGTAGGACCTATTCTAATTCTGAGGTCCTAACAAAATTCTTGGAATGTCTTCCTGAATGCTGGGACAGTTATTCGATATGTCTCAATCTGACAAAAGACTTAAATTCTCTCTCTCAGCACCTTATATGGAATATTGCTCAACTATGAGCAATCTAATCTCTTGAAGAAGAATCTTATAAAATATTCTAAAGACTCCAAAAGCACTCCCGTGACTTTAGTCTCTTTAGAAATAATTCCATCTCAGCGATCTACTCTCACTATCACTGAGTTAGATTCTGAAACTGAGGATCTATCAGACACTGATCTTTCAGAGTTTGATGAATCCTTAGCACTCTTGACAAACTCTTTTAAGAGATTTGCAAGAAAGAGCAATTTCAAAAGAAATAAGCCTCTGTTCCTAACTGACAAGCCAAAATCAACCTCTCTTGATAAGACTACTGCTACTTGTTTTAACTGCGAAAAGATTGGACACTTTGCAAATGAGAAGGTCAAAGAAAGTCTTCAAACCTTCTACCTCAAGAAGATCCAGCGATGACAAATACCTAAAGCTGAAAGACAAATATCAAAAGCTGAAAAGCTACAAGCGAAAAGGTAAAGGTCTCATTGCTGAAGAACATGACTGGGCTGAATAAGAAGAATCAAGTTCTGATGAAGAAGAAGTCGCTAATCTTTGCCTCATGGGTGAGATTAAAGAAGAAGTGGAAGAACCAGATGAAACTTCTATGAGCTATATATTGTCTCAGGTATCTTTATCTACTAATCCCTCTCTACCTGAAGAAGAGAGAAGTCGCGCCGTTGACGTGCTGACGATTGATCTCTACAATGCTCTAAACGACAAAACTCTAGCTGAGAACAAAAACATTGATTTAATTGAAAAATAGAGAAGTGTCATGAAAAGATCAAAGAACTGACTCTTTTAGAGGAAAGTTTGAAAGATCAAGTCATTGTTAATGAAATCATCAGTATTGAACGCGAACAAGCCATCGCTGCTCTTAATGCAGAAAATGCTACTGTTAAAGGTTGGTACAAATCTTCAACAAAGATCACTGAGATTATAAGTGCTCAGATTCCTGCCAGTGATAAAAGTGGTCTTGGTTTTTGGAAACCACAGGATGAAACCAAAGAGGACAGTTCCATGCTTAAGTTTGGAACATTTGTCTCTTCCATTCCTGACACTTCAAAGGCTCAGTGCTCTTCATCATTTTCTTCTAATCCCATCCCTGAGGAAATATCCAAAGGATTTAAGTCTGCGGATAAAGGAAAATCTATTCTTCGTCCTCAGAAGGCTTCCAAGAAAGAAAAGCTGAAAATTCCCTCTAAACCATCAGCGAGTCAATCTTCTAGCTATGTAATGGAAATCTTTGATCTCTGTCCTCCAAAGCTAAAGATTGAACTCAAGCCTAAGAGATCTGAAGGAATCAAGATTCCTCCCATATCTCATACTAAAAGCATTCTTGGACCTGGCCCTTCTCATCTTAAATTCTCAAAATCTTCTACTTCTAGTCCTAAAACCACATTCAAATATAGAAAATGCTACTGTTAAAGGTTGGTACAAATCTTTAACAAAGATCACTGAGATTATAAGTGCTCAGATTCCTGCCAGTGATAAAAGTGGTCTTGGTTTTTGGAAACCACAGGATGAAACCAAAGAGGACAGTTCCATGCTTAAGTTTGGAACATTTGTCTCTTACATTCCTGACACTTCAAAGGCTCAGTCCTCTTCATCATTTTCTTCTAATCCCATCCCTGAGGAAATATCCAAAGGCTTTAAGTCTGCGGATAAAGGAAAATCTATTCTTCGTCCTCAGAAGGCTTCCAAGAAAGAAAAACTGAAAGTTCCCTCTAAACCATCAGCGAGTCAATCTTGTAGCTATGTAATGGAAATCTTTGATCTCTGTCCTCCAAAGCTAAAGATTGATCTCAAGCCTAAGAGATCTGAAGGAATCAAGATTCCTCCCATATCTCATGCTAAAAGCATTCTTGGACCTGGCCCTTCTCATCTTAAATTCTCAAAATCTTCTACTTCTGGTCCTAAAACCACATTCAAATATAGAAAATGCTATCACTGTGGATTTACTGACCATATTGCAAGAAAATGTTCAACTGTCACTAAAGCTGATAAGCCAGCTAAAGTGAAGATGAATGCCTCCAAGGCTGAGAAGGTCATCAAAGCTGAAAAATTGACCAAGGTGAAGAATATCACCAAGGTTAAGAAATTAACCAAAGTGAAGATTACCACTGAAGCTGAATCTTCATCTACTGTGAAGATTGTTGAACCTTCCATCACCACTAACCCCAAAGGACCCATTGAAAAGTGGGTACCAAACAAAGCTTAATCTTCCTTATGTTTGCAGGGATCAAAGGGCATTTGGTTTCTCGATAGTGGATGTTCTCGTCATATGACTGGACAAAAAGACCTGCTCACTGATTACAAGGAAAAAAAAGGTCCCTCTGTGACCTTTGGTAGAAATGGAAAAAGATATACCCGAGGGTTTGGTGTCCTCAGCAATGGGACAACTACCTTCAAAAGAGTCGGTTATGTAGATGGACTGAAGCATAACCTTCTAAGCATCAGTCATCTATGTGATAAAGACTATGAAGTATGCTTTTCCATAAAGCATGTTCAGTGGTAAATGAGAAAGGAAAGCTTGCCCTCAGTGGTTATCGAAGAGAAAATGTCTATGTAATAGATATGGACTCTACTATCACTGAAAACGTATGTTTTCTCTCTAAAGCCTCTTCTAATGCCAACTGGCTATGACACAAAAGGCTCTCTCATCTAAATTTTAAAACACTGAATTCTCTCTCTTCTAAGGAATTGGTTTCTGGTCTTCCTCATCACTCATATGCTAAAGAATCTCTTTGCTCTGCATGTGAAAAAGGAAAACAGACAAAAGCTAGTTTCAAGTCTAAACAAGTTTCCTCAGTGACAAGTCCTCTTCAGCTTTTGCATATGGATCTATTTGGCCCTGTTAACATCCAATTTATAGCTGGAAATAAATATACGCTTGTCATTGTAGATGAATTTTCTCGCTACACCTGGGTTATCTTTCTTCGCTGCAAGAATGATACTCCAGAAGAACTAACATCTTCTGTTAAAAATATGGAAGTGCTAAATAATCTCACTGTACGTTCAATAAGAAGTGACCATAGAACTGAATTCAAAAATAGTTCTCTGAACAATTTCTTTGAGAACAAGGGAATTTCTCATAACTTCTCTTCAGTGAGAACTCCTCAGCAAAAGAAGAAACAGAACGATCATTGAAGCCGCTAGGTAAATGCTCAGCGATTCTCATCTCCCTACTCAATTTTGGGTTGAAGCTGTAAATACTGCATGTTTTACTCAAAACAGATCGCTGATAGTAAAGCGATTCGGAAAGACAACTTATGAACTTTTTCATGGAAGAAAGCCTTCTATCAGTTTTTTTCATATCTTTGGTTTTTAGTGCTTTATTCTAAACAACAAAGATCAGGATGGAAAGTTCGGCCGAAAAGCTGATGATGGAATATTTATTGGATATTCCTCCAGCTCCAAAGCCTACAGAGTTTTCAACAAGCGAAGACAATTTATGGAAGAAACAATTCATGTCACTTTTGATGAAACTCGCTCAGCGAACTCTAAACCAATCGCTGACAATGAAGAATTAAATTATTGGATGTTCTCTCATTATAGAGAAACAGAACCCTTCTTTTCAAACAATCAGCATTCAAATCCTCCGGCTGCTGATGATGATCCAAACATTATACCACCTAACGCTGAATCCAACTCATGGATCTCAGAAGAACCTCTAAACACACTTCTTCCATCAGAACCATCTTCATCTGAACTTCTCTCAAAAAACAATGGTATGTCTGACACTCAACACTTGAGATCTGATGAGCCTCAAGCTTCATCATCAGTGAACATTCCAATTGTTGATCCAATCTCTGAAGTAAGCGATCATACTCCCACTCAGCGATGGACCAGAGATCACCCCATAGATCAAGTTCTTGGTGATCCCGATGCAGGTATTCAGACACGACGAAGTTCAGGTAATATCTGTCTCTTTGTCAACTTTATTTCTTTAATAGAGCCAAAGAAGGTTGATGATGCCCTCAGAGATCCAAACTGGGTCAGCGCTATGCAAGAAGAGATGAATGAGTTTACCCGTAACAAAGTTTGGAATCTCGTTCCTAGACCATCTGATAAAACTGTTATAGGCACCAAATGGGTGTTTAGGAACAAGTTAGATAAACATGGAACTTTAACCCGCAACAAGGCTCGACTTGTTGCTCAGGGATACAGACAAGAGGAAGGCATAGACTATGATGAAACCTTTACCCCTGTGGCTAGGCTCGAAGCAATTCGACTATTCTTAGCTTGTGCAGTTTACAAAGACTTCATTGTGTATCAAATGGATGTTAAATCAGCATTCCTAAATGGAAAGCTGAATGAAGAAGTCTATGTAGAACAACCTCCAAGGTTCTATAACCCTAATTATCCAAATTGTGTTTATAAAATGGATAAGGCTCTCTACGGTCTCAAACAAGCCCCTCGTGCTTGGTATGACACTCTCTCATCTTTTCTTATCTCTGAAAAACTTTTTGAGCAAGAAATTCTCTCTCAAGCTTCTACATCATCTTCATTCAAGATCACCAGGTTATTTTAATCTTTAATATTTTTTCCATTTCAATCTTGTTATTAAAATCCATTTATGTTCTTTCATTATGGATTTTTATAAGATTTCTACTCACTAAAATCATTCTTTTGGATTTTATTCTTTCAAAACCATTGGTTTTCTCATTGTTCTTCCTTCTCAAACTAAGAACAATGTCTTAATCTTCAAATATTTTTGTTTTTATCTTAATCTGGTAAAAACTTCTTTATTTTTAGCCTTTAATCCTTCCCTTCTATTATTTATTTCTTTCCTAGTTCAGCAATGGCACAGTCAGCACTTGTTCCCTCCAAGAACGTCAAGTTCACCATCACTGACTCTGAAGTCCCCATGAACAACCATCTTGGACCCCTAGACTTCGATGGAATCAAATACCCACACCTGGTGGATGCTACTAAATTCCTAAAGCAATCTTGCATTTCTTACGCTCTCACAGTTGATCCAAAACCCTCTAAAACTCTACTTCAACAGTTTTGGTTCACAGCTGAAGAATCGACCATCACCAATAAGCAAGGTGATCAGGTCCCTGCCATTTCTTTCTGCACTGACCTCGGCAAAGGAATGATGAACGCTTTCAGCTTAAGAAAGGCTCTCAGGTTTCCTAACAAACCTAAGAGTGGCTTTGAAGCTCTGCCTACTGACGCTGAACTCATTCAGTTTCTGGATGATAAAGAGTACTGCTGGGACAACAAGTCCCGCTCCACAATCCTCAACAAGAAGCTGACTCTCATCAAGAAGGCGAACATGCCTTCTCATCTGAACTTTATCTTTTCTCACTTCATTCAATGCATGAGTGGGAAAAGTGGTTCACTTGATTAGGATAGCAAGATACAGCTCCAGATGGCCTACTCGGTGATTGCTGGCAACAACTTTGACTTTGCCACCACTATCTTTGACGATCTAAGGTCAATGATAGAGAAGACGGAGAGGGATCCCAAGATCCCATATGTACGGTTCATCTGTGCATATCTGAAGTTCCTCTATGCCAACGCCTACCCCACTACTGTTGATGGCTCCTTCGCCAAAGTGGGTCGGCGTTCACTGGAGGTCAAACCGCTAGCAAACGAGGTAAGTATCTCTACTCTACGCTCCCGACTCTCTCTCCACGCTTCTTCTACTTCAGCGGCCACGCAGGAGGTACTTTCTTCTGCTAACCATGCCGCTACCACTGGTTTCAAACGACCATCTGCTAGTTCCTTCGGTCCTTCGAAGAAGGCCAAAGTTACTAAGGAGAAACCAGCCACTAGTTCAAGGCCTGAGGAAGTTTCTCGACAAACTTCCTTGGATGATTTCGTGGTCCTATTTTCTACATCTGCAGCTATAACATCAACCGTGCCAGCGACCTCGGTCGCTGTCACAACAACAGTGACTCAACCTAAAATCTCAGTTCATCAATCAATTGAGGTACCTTCTAAACTCCCATCTTGTTTTATCCCTATCTCTAATCCCTCTATTTCATTGGTCTCTAACCATCCTTTTATTTATCACCAGCCACAATTTAGACCCCTAGGACCTGATCATCAACTTTTGAAGAATCTATGCAATTCTACAAATTGTTTGATAACTCAGGTAATCCTATAAGCCCAAACACTGCTCCCATCTTTCCATCTAAGCCTGTTACTCAGATGCTAACTTTTCTTTTAGGTCCTAATATGGCCACTGTTGACGCTAATGTCAACAGTTTGGGGTCAAGGTGGATTCTCTCACCACCATAGTCAACGGAACCACCAGTGCAGTCGTTACCGCTGGTGAAGAGTTAAAGAGGTTGACATCTACTTGCTCCACCAAAGCTAAAAGCTTCTCAACTCTCCGCTCTTCAAGCTGAGATTGTCAAAGTCAAGGAGGATACTCAACGACAGTTTGACACTCTGTCCACAAAAGTTGATGCTTGCATCGCTCTTCTTCAGCAAGTCCTCACCAAGCTGAATGCACCAGCTCCGACTCATTCTCCTTCCTTCACATCGGACGATCTTACCCAACTGAACATAGCTGTTGAATTTATTCATCGGGATACTTCAGATTTCCTGGTGATTGAAGGACGCCTGGATAGTCTGGAGGCTGAAGTCCGAAAGTTGGCCTCTGTCCATCCTTCCTCTCCAATCAATGATCTCTCCCTCACTGATAATGACAAAGAGGGGTAGAAAGCGGCTGAAGAAATTAAAGAGCGAGAGACAACAGCTGAAGCTGCTGCTGAGGTTCAACTTGAAGATCCTCCCTCTCTTGTTGAGGGGAGAAGGTTGCTGACCAAGCCCCTCCTTCTTTCAAAGACTTTGTCGAAGAAGAAGAAGAGGAGGATGAAGATGAAGAAGATCTTGATCTTGAAGATCAAGAGAAGAGCAACCTCATCAAGAAGATGATGATGATGACGATGAAGAAGATCAGTCCTTATGGTGTTCTTCTGCAGCCATCACATCTTAGTGATACCTTCGAAAGAAGTTATCACAGCAGAGGGGAGTCATGGAACATCCTCAGGATTCCCTTCCCTAGGTAAATCCAAAGGTGCGATTGCTGAGGGAAACCTGAAGTGAGTTTCACTATCTGAGGAGAATCCTTTATTTCTTTCTTGTTCTCATGGAACATGCCTCTCACTTGTCGCTGTTTTTTTCTACAACCCTTTATTTCTTTCTAGCCTTTATCTTCTCTCTTCCCAAAACATACACTAACTCCTTTCTTTCTATTTCTATCCAGACAGTTCTCTCCTCTGCTTAAGGGTAAAGAACTTCAAATAATCCCAGCCGCTGTAGCTGATGAACAAATAATCCCAGTCTCTGTAAGAGAGAATGATGAAGAAGATGAGGAAGAAGAGTCCCTGCAACATCCAGGAAGGCCCTCTAGACCATCTTACTGGTCATAGAAAGAAGTGAAGAAAAGAATAGAAATGATCTCTCTTCTAGAGAAACAACGAGTGAATATCCCCTCTCAATCAAAAGATCTAGAGTTCCTGACTGAAGCTGAAATCGAAGAATCGGTCAGGGCTGAGAAGTTGATAGTTGATTGTCAAAAAGATGCCTCTCTTGCCCGCAAGATTCAGTCCTCTCAAGTCAAAGACAAAAAGCTAAAGAAGAAACCAGTTAAAGTACAGACTTCTCTATTGAGAGAGATTGAAGAGGAGCGCTCAAAAGAACATAGGGTCAACGATAGCTCAGTCGATTACGTTAATTGTTTACATAAGAAACTACCAGCGATAACTGAACATACTCAGTCTGATCGCTGATAGTGAAGCACTAATACATATAAATGTTTGTAAGAAATACTATCAGCGATAACTGAACAGACTGAGTCTGATCACTGATGGTGAAACACTAATACATATTAAAACGTAATTTTCACTAAGTATAGAAGAGGGTCGTTATCAAATCACTGAGAGAGTTTGGATCAACTATCTCCCCCTATTTGATAATGACAAAGTAACTGAAGAAAATTATTTTATAGTTCAAAATAAGGAATAATTAGGAGTCATAACATACACGTCCCAATTACTATTTTGAGGGATCTTTTACAGTACTGATAGAGTTAAGTAATTCACTGAAATTTTCATTAATTCAAGAAAAGAATTACAAGGTATGAAAATTATAAGTACAAGTGAAGAACTAACTACTTTAAGTTTAACTAATAGATTACAAGAAGTAGGAAACTAATCTATCAGCTATCTAAAGAAGACTTGGGAGGATTGATCATATACTCAGGTATTTATTCTTCTTTTTGCCTTCAATATGAAGATTCTTGAGAGATTATTGCCTTGATCGATTCAGCAGAGGGAGAGAAGTCACACCATAAGCACAAGAGATCCTAGAGATGACTGAGGGGACATATTGGAATTTCAGATACTCTTTGAAATCTGAGCTCTTCCTCATCATCTCTGAAGAAGATTCCAAAAGGTTTTTTGAGTACTTGTCCTACAATATATGGTCCACCAGGGGGCAGAGATAGATCGAGAACTGAAAGATCAGAAGGAGGACCAAATAAAGCTTCTCTTGAGAATTGCTTTGGCTTAGAAGGAAGAGCACATGGCACCTTTAGGATTGCAGCAACTCTGTTGATAACGTAATCCCTGAAGACAAGTCTCGCGTCAACAGATGTTCATAGCTGAATCAAAGACGAAGCCACTGAACAAAAAGAAGTCTACTAGTGACCTGATGCGGATATCAGTGAAGCGAAGACGACTCTACTTATACGCGAAGGAACATGAGGAAAAGCTTCAGCGATAGCTGAACTTCTTTGTATCTCTGAAGGAAGAGATATTCAGCAATCAAACGATCACGTAGCTTATGCCTCAAGTCTCTTTTTGTTTTACCTTGCACAACCAGTATGATGTGTCAGAACGGACATGTCTCTGCCACAAATCATACACTGTTCATGATCCGGACGAAAGCATGTCTCCCAAAGTCAAACTCCCAAAGCCAATCACTGAACGCCACGTGTAAAGTGTCCTGCCATGCATTTAATGCATAGGGTATAAATAGAAAGATTACCTCTCCATTTGAGTGGGTGCTCACCTCTAGCCTTCATCTTTCTATTTGTTAGAAACCCTTGTTTTCTATACACTCTAATCTCCCATTCTCTATATATTCTTGTGCAACCATCTTAGTGTTTCTTAAGTTTGTTTAGATTGAGTTTGTCTTAATCTTATTCCGTAACAAACTTCTAAATTGTGTTTGAGTTATCAATAAGTAATTTATTAAACTTTAATTTCTGTGTTTGTATTCAACCCCCCCCCCCCTTTTACAAACTTGTTAAGCACCTCCGGGACCAACAGGTATCATTGAAAAGAAAATTCAAGCAATACAGAAGCTCAACAAAGACATTGTTGAGAAAACTGTATTAATTGAAACTTTACATAACAACATTGATTCCTTTGGAAAAGAAAAGACGACAATCTATGGTCAATTATCTGAAACAACATCTAAATTTAAAATGTGTGAACGGGAGTTGAAAGAGGTTGCAAAGAAATGTTTATCATTGAAATCAGAAAATAAAACTTTGTGAAAAAGTGAATGGGTTGGTACAAAAACTTTATACTCAAGGTCAGACTGATCAAACTATTTATCTTAATAAACCAAAAGAGTTCACATGTGTCAATGAGTATTGGGGTATTGGTTACGATAATCCTCATTACTTGAAGAAGGGTATCTCAAAAACTACTACTTTATATGATTTTGGTTTTCTAAAACTAGAACAAAAACACCTTGAACTCATAGTCAAATGGACAAAATCATTTGATGAAGTTGAAGCTAAGGAAGATGAGAACAGGAAAAATGAAACTAAAATGCAATTACCATTTTGTTATGAAAAGTTGAATTATAGTTGCAATTCTAAGCAATAAAAGTTTCTTTCAAATGATTATTCTACAGAGGAAATGGAGGCAAAACCTAATGAAGGCAAGATTTATGTTTCTCCATTCATCTTAGAAAGTAAAATTTTTAAGCTTGAGAATATTCTTGTAGTAGAAATTTTTTTGATTGAGTTAGAACAAATGATATTTTCAACTGTTTTCATAAAAACTGAATACTCAAATGTATCCAAAGCTTCTATATCTGTTGATGATGATGATTTATTTGATATTGATGTTAATTTTCTAAACTCTGATGGTTGTTTTGATAAATGCGTTGAATAGTTTCATTTTAATGCAAGACTTCCAAATCATTCCCAATTTCTTGTTAATCCTAAAGATTTATCATGTGTATTTGAAAAGGGTGAATCATCAACTAAGGTTGATAGATCAGTTTCTGTGAGCACCCATCATGCCAAAGGTGAGAAGAGAAAGAATAGGCACTAACAGAAACAGATTAACACTGGTAAATCTAAGAAAAGACAATCTTTTAAATATCACAGTTCTAACTTGCAAAATTCACATGTTTCAGATTTGAGAAAGAAAAGGTCCGAAGTGAAACCTGAATGGAGGCCAAAGAAGAAAATAGATGAGTCAACAAAATCATGTTTTGTATCTGATAGTAGTAGGATTTCTGTTAGTACTACTGATGTAATTGATCATGTTGCTTCCCATAAACAAAACCTTGTATCTTCTTACAAGTCTTATACAATAAAGTAATTGATTCAATTATCTCCGTTAAATATTCAGTCTCCTACATATCGTCGAAATGATTTTGTTTCTCTTCAATTTTCAAATAATTGGTTTGGTTCATATCATGTTAAAAATTTATATGCTTCAAAAGTTTTTCAAAGGATAAAAGGACCCAATTTCAAATGGGTGCCAAAATATTGTGCTAACTTGATAGGACCCATCTATAAATGGGTACCTAAACTTGGTGTTCCCTGATTTCTCCTATGCAGACCCGTCATATATGGTACTTGGATTCAGGCTGTTCCAAGCATATGACAGGGCAGAAAATATGTTATCTAATTTTATAGAGAAATTTTGCGACAACGTCAGATTTGGTAATGACCAGTTTTCACCAATCTTGGGACACGAAGACGTTGTGCAAGAGAATATAATGATTAAAAATGTGAGCTATGTTGAAGGATTAAGACATAATATGTTCAACATTGGTCATCTTTGCGACAAGGACTTAGAGGTAAATTTTAAGGCCAAGAGATGTTGTGTGAGAATTGAAGACGACAAAGAAATCTTGGTCGGTACGCGGAAGTTAAACCTCTAAACTCTCAACCAGTCCAGTGTTAAACCAGATAATGTTGTATGTCTACTGTTGAAGGCATCTATGTAATAGAACTGGTTATGGCATAGACGGATATCTCACCTAAACTTTAGACACATTAACAAGTTGGTGACTGGGAATTTGGTTAAAGGTCTTCCAGAGTTGAAATATGAAAGAGAACATCTAAGTGATGCATGTGAGAAAGGCAAAATGAAGAGAGCTTCACATAAACCAAAACCTGAATCGAGCACAAGTACTCCTTTAGAGTTGTTACATATGGATCTTTGTGGTCCTATGAGAACACAAAGTATAAACGACAAGAAGTATGTTCTAGTGATCGTGGATGATTCTTCAAGATATATACTTGGGTCAAATTTCTGAGAAAAAAAGATGAGACGCCCGATGTCATCATCTCATTTTTTAAGACAATCTAAGTGAACATGTAATAGACAGTTAGGTTGATCATAACAGATAATGGCACAGAATTCAAGAACAAAACAGTTGACGATTATCTCGAATCGGTCGAGATAACTCATCAGCTTTCTGCTGCCAGAACGCAAGAACAGAATGGGGTAGTTGAAAGAAGAAACATAAAGTTAGTCGAGGCTGCACCCACGATGCTTAGCCAGTCAGACTTACCCTTATTCTTGTGGGCTGAAGCTGTATCTACTTCTTGTTATATACAGAATAAATCTACATCCATCGTCGCTTCGGTAAAACACCTTATGCTTTGATTAACAAAAGAACATCAAGCATTAAACATTTTCATATTTTTGGATGCAGGTGTTATGTGCTGAATGATAAGGAGAGCTTGAACAAGTTCAGTCCTAAAGCTGAAGAAGGGATCTTCATTGGCTATTCTCAAACATCCGCGTCATATAGAGTCTATCTAATGGATTCGAAGATCGTGGTAGAGAACGTCAATGTTACATTTGCTGAAGACATGGCTTCTGATCAATTCAGTTTAGAACCCGTTATAACATAAATTTTAGCTCCTTGACAGATCAGTCCAGAAACTGCGGTTAAAGTTTCTAATTCTGATAACGCTTCAACATCTACATCTCATCTAACAGAATTAGATTTACTGTTTGAACATTTTAAGATGACTTTCTTGGTTCAAAAGTGATTAAATCTGTTGTGATTGACAAATCAAAAGATTCAAGTAATCATCCAATCACTCTAGATGTCTCAACTGAATCCGATCCCCCGGTTTAGATAGAAACTCCATATCATATTCCTACTCAATCAGTTAAAGCTGCAGATGGTAATGAAGAGACAAAAGTAATGCCTACTCAACAGACATCAAATGTCTCACCAACTGAGACTTCTATACCAGTTACTTCAACTGAACCCCAACAAGAAGAACATACTGGATATTTAAATGATCAACATGATCAGTCTACATCTAATATACTCCCTCATGTATAAAAGTGAACCAAAAAGCATCCGGTACATCAAGTTATTGGAGATCTGTCAAAGCCGGTGCAAACTAGGTCTGCAACAGTGAACGAATGCATGTTTGATTCATTTCTTAGTTAAATAGAACCGACAAAAAGTTTCAGAAGCTCTTCTTGATCCACTTTAGATTACAACCATGCAAGAAGAGCTCAACCAATTTGAAGCGCTTAAATTTTGGCGACTCGTGTCCCAACTTTAATGAAAGACTATCATTGGCACAAAATGGGTATTAAAAAATAAGAAGGATGAGGATGGTATCGTTGTAAGAAACAAAGTAAAAAACTTGTTGCTAAAGGCTTTCGGCAAGAGGAAGACATAGATTACGACGAGACATATGCTCCAGTTGTGCGTATTGAGGAAATCAAGATGTTCCTAGCCTACGTTGAACACAAGAACTTCACCGTCTACCAAATAGACGTGAAGACTGCTTTCTTGAACGACATTCTTAAGGAGGAGGTCTAAGTCTCACAGCCTGAAGGTTTAGTCAATGTGGATAAACCAGATTATGTTTATATCCTTGATAAAGCTCTTTACAGTTTAAAACAAGCTCATCGGGCCTGGTATGAAGTTCTTTCAAAGTTTATAGTCAAGTCTGGCTTCTTTAAAAGTAAAATCGACACCACCTTATTCATAAAAATGGAAAAAGTTGATATCATTTTAATTCAAATATATGTGGACGATATAATATTTGGTTCTACTAATCCGAAGTACTATAAAAAAATTTCTACACTCATGGTGTCACGTTTTCAAATGAGTATGATGGGAGAGATGAATTTATTTCTTGGATTACAAGTAAGACAATTTTCAACAGGGATTTTTATAAATCGGTAGAAGTATATTTGATGTTCCCATATTCTAGTTTCTAAACACAATCAAACAAACAAAACAAGATTTCAAACAAATTACCTGTTTGATTTCACTTTCAAATTCAACGATTACAATCTTTCTCTCTCTAAAACTATCTCTCTCTCTCTCTCTACAGATTTCTCTCTCTAAATGTTTTCACAGATTTTCAGCTAGACAACTCTTCTAGACAACTCGAACAGAAATATAAGATATTTATACCTACAACTAATACAAGGAAAGAAATTAAAATACAAAAACAATACAATTTGATTTTTATTACAAAAGACTTTGACTTTAATGAAAGTTGGCTTTCTCAGCTTTGACTTTCTTGAACTTTGACCTGCAGTCTTCTTGATCTTGTATCCAACATATTTATGCTCTAACAATCTCCCCATTTGGATTCAAGATCACTATTGAAAGATCTAGCAATTCAGTCTTCACTTTTAAGCTCTATCAGTACAATCTCCCATTTTTCTTTGACGATATTCTTTCCAAAAACTTTCTTCAAATGATTAACAATTTCCTCAAAACTCTCACAAGATTCTTTCAGACTTTGGAAAGAAATTATCTTCAGAATCAACTTGAATTGCTTTAGCAAATAATCTTCAAAGAAAATTACTCAACTCTTCATAAATTCTTTGATCTTCTTCAAATCTTTACTTTGAATCTTCTGACTTGGACATTTCTTTAAAATCATCTCTCTAAACTTCATCATTTCTTGATACCATCTCCCCCTTTTTGATGATTTTAGCACTTATATCATCAAAACTTTTACCAAGAAATGTCTTTGACCATTCTGATCTGTCAAACTGAGCCTCTGATTCTGTGATCCATAACCAACTATTCATCTAGATCTTTGCAAATCCAGACAAAATAAGAACATGTAACTCCTGAATCAACAAATGAATCAGTTAAAATGCCTGTCAGTAACACAAAGTCACTATGTGTAACAAATACACAATATAAAGGAGTTTTTTGATGTTCACTCCCCCAGGGCTTCCATCCAATCATCGAAACACCACAAAGGAAATTTCTATAAATGTTATGACAAAGAAACGAATTCTTTGTGTGTTTGTGCAAGTGTAGAAAGAATTAAGCACGAATAATTGCTTTTTAAGGCTCAACATAGTGTAAACTGTTGGGAACTGAAGAAAAGCTCAAGTATGGTTAATGCTGCTAGTTCAGAATTACTACTGCTAGAAGACTTCAAAGTTAATATTGCTGAGTATTACTACTGCTAGTAGAATTAATACTGCTAGTAAAAGTTAGTGTTGCTTGAACAAAGTTAGTACTGCTTAGCTAGTTAGTACTGCTAGTGGTTAGTGTTGTTTAGTAGTTAATGCTGCTAAGACCAAGTTAATGCTGCTTCAGAGATAATGTGAAAATAATGATGAAGAGATCGTGGTTAAAGATAAACATGGAAAGCTAAAGATAATGATGGAAGATATACTGAAGATATTTTATTTATTGTAATTATCTTTTTATTCAGTATATGTATAGTTTTGATAGAATAGTTTAGAATAATTCATTCATTCTAAGTTTTAGAGAAAATCAACCTCAAGGCATAGATCCTAATTCTAGAAAAGTAGAATTCGTATTGGTGAGCCTGTTCATCAATATTGAGGTTGTGTGTTTAATCTTGTAACTTCAAGCATTCAATACAAGTTTACAAGTTGTTGATCATATACTGTTTTGTTTACTGTTTCATTGAATATCAAAGTGTTATTCTGCAACTTCTTTGATATTGTTTCTGAGACTTTATTCTTGTTAAGAAATTTGATCCTGACAAGTGGTATCAGAGCCTTACTCTCTCAGAAACATCTATTCATTCATCAAGGAAAACCTTGCAGAATCAAACAGTACACTGGTCTCTAAGGTTCCAATGCTCAAACCCAATGAGTTTGACATGTGGAAGATCAAAATTAGACAATACGTTCTTCTCACTGGTTACTCAATGTGGGATATCATTGAGAATGGTCCTTCTGAAGCAGGAAAGATTGGACCAGATGGGAAAAGACCTCCACCAAAGACAGATGGTGAGAGGAAGATCAGACAGACAGAGATGAAGGCCTTGAGCATTCTGCTCTTGGCTATCCCCAATGAATATCAACATCAATTTTGCAACTGCACTGATGCTCAGATTCTCTGGAATGCTCTAGAGAAAAGATTTGCTGGAACTAAAAGCATAAAAAGAAATCAAAGAGATGTTCTAAAGCAGCAGTATGAGAACTTCACTTCTTCAAAGAATGAGTCTATGACTCAAACTTTTGATAGGTTCAACAAGCTCATTGGTGAACTGGCTACTATAGGAGTGAAGATGGAGCAAGATGATATCAACAGAAAGTTCCTCAGATCTCTTGGGGATGAATGGACTATGTACACTATCTTATATAGACAGAGTGACAATCTGGAAGAGAAGGAACTTGATGATCTATATAATGATCTAAGAGTCTTTGAAACTGAGGTAGAAACCAAGAAGAAGCCCACTGGTTATATCCATAATCCTGCACTTCTATCAGCATCTACTGATACTACTGCCAACCCTGAAACAGTTAGTACTGCCAGTGGAGTGAATTCAGAAAAAAGGCACTGAAACTATCTTTGAAGCCTTTTTGTCCAGTCATAGCAACAATTCATTGATTAATGATGATCTGGATCAACTTCACCCTGATGACCTGGAGGAGATGGACATTAAATGGCAGATGGCCATGTTATCTATGAGGGTGAAGAAGTTTATTAAAAGAACAGGAAGGAAAAACTTCTCTCAAAGAAGAGAAGATGGAGCTGGTTTTGACAAGACAAAGGTGGAATGCTATAAGTGCCACATGAAAGGACACTTTGCTAGAGAGTGCAGAAGTGGTGTTCCAAACAACAACCACCAACAAGCTCAGAATGGAGGCTATAATCAAAACAAGAATCCTACTCAAGCCCTTGTTTCTCAACAAGGAATGGGGTTTGACTGGAGTGATCAAGCTGAGGAAGCCATTCAGAATCAAGCTTTTATGGCAGAAGTGTCTGATCTCCCCTCTGAGGTAATTTCTAATATTTGCACTCAATCTTGCACAGACACTGTTAAAAGTTACAGGGATCACAACCAAAGTATGTGTGATGACCTCAAAAGATTAGAAAAGGACAGCAGAGACTATGTGTTAATAGTAGAGAGATTTGAAGAGCAAATCAAAGGCTTTCAAGCTAATGAACTTCAACACTCTTATGACACAAACTATTGGAAGTGGGAAAAGAATGAATTAGAGACCAAACTGTCTACGTCCTTAGAAGAGAATGATAGGCTGAAAGAGGAACTATCTAAAGTTAAGCTTGACATAGAAACGTTTTCATATGCTTCAAAAGCAATAGATTCTCTTCTAAAGGCTCAGATACATGATAAGATGAAGCCTGGTATTGGATACAACAATACACCCCCTCCCTACAACAACAACTATATCTCTCCTCCTTCAGACTTGTTAGAGACCAAGGAGAAAAAGGACTTGCCTGAGGAAGCTTTTAAGATAGATCCTTTGGATGAGGTAGTAGTTAAGGATTTGACTAAGAAAGAATCCAGTGAAAATAGGGATAATGCTGTGAGTAAAGAGATACCATTAGAAAACAACATTATCACCAATGAGGGATGTGGGAAAATCTGGGTCAAGTCTAAGGAGATAGAGAAGACCAAAGGAAAGGATAACAAGGTCCATTACAAACAAACAACGGTTGTGAATCCTGGACCTTGTAAACAGTGTGCTTGCAATAAAGCTAAGAGCCTAAATTCTGGTATAAAAAGAGGTAACCAAAGAAACTGGAATAATCAATGGGCTCAGAAACAAGGAGTTGATCTGAATAAAATCAATAGACCAAAACCTTGTTTCATATGTGGCAAGCTGAATCATTTGGCTAAGTATTGTTTCTTCAACCCTATTAACCAACAAATGAACTTTCAAAGCTTTGTGCAAAAACCTGTTGGTTATAGGAAGGCTGGAAAGAAAAATGTGATGAAGAAATCTGTTGAAACCAAAAGCCCCATAGGGAAAAAGGTTTTAAAAGAAAGCATTAAAATGTGGGTGCCTAGAAGCACTAAAACTGTTAGTACTGCTGACAGGGATAGTGCTGCTGAAAGCATTACTGCTGCTACCAGTGTTAGTACTGCTGAAAATATTAATACTGCTAATACAGTTACTGCTGCTAACACAGTTACTGCTTCTAACAAGGTTAGTACTGCTAAGCATGCAAGTGCTGCTAAGGCAGTTAGTACTTCTAAAACCAGTACTGCTTCTAGCAAAAATGTTTCCAAGCCTATCATTGTGACAAAGTACTCCAAAAATGAGGAGTCAAAGTTTAAAAATCTTGTCAAGAAAGAATTCAAGTATTTTGATGAGAAAGAGGTACCCAAGACCACTTTGGCTTGGGTTCCCAATTCATACTAACTGATTTATATTATGTGCAGGGCAACCAACAGCTCAAGGGGAAGAGCATATGGCATATTGATAGTGGTTGCTCTAGGCACATGACAGGCAACATGTCATGCCTTCAGGATTTCAAGCATATCAATGGAGGACATGTTGCATTTGGAGATAATCTTACTGGTGGTAAAATAAGTGGAAAAGGTAATGTCAGCAAAGGTAAGATGACATTTGAGGATGTCTACTATGTTGATCAGTTGAAGTACAACCTATTAAGTGTATCACAGGTTTGTGACAAACAACATAGCATATTATTTACAAATACTGAGTGTATGATCCTTGCTCCAGGGTTCAAGGTAGTTGATGAAAGCATGATACTACTTAGAACTCCAAGAAAGGACAATGTGTATTGTCTAGATATGGACAATGTTGATAGTGATTCATCCCTGAACTATCTTGTTTCAAAAGCTTCTGTGGATGAATCCTCTCTTTGGCACAGAAGGATGTGTCACATGAATTTCAAGACCATGAACAAACTTGTTAAAAACAACCTTGTAAGAGGTTTACCTTCAAAAGTATTTTCATGTGATGATCATTGTGTTGCATGTCTTAAAGGCAAATAGCACAAAACTTCTCATAAGACCAAAGAGATAAATTCTATTTCTTCTTGTCTCCAGTTATTGCATATGGATCTGGTTGGTCTTACAAATGTTATGAGTATAGGCAAGAAATCTTACTGCTTGGTTATTGTTGATGATTATTCTAGATTTACCTGGGTATATTTTCTAAGGACTAAGGATGAGACAAGTGGACTGATCAAATCCTTTATCCTAAAAATTGAAAATCAAACTAATCAAAAAGTAAAAGTCATTAGATCAGATAATGGGACTGAGTTTAAAAATTTTGATCTAAACACCTTCTGTGAAAAGAAAGGCATTGAGAGACACTATAGTGCTCCTAGGACTCCTTAACAGAATGGAGTTGCTGAGAGGAGAAATAAGACACTAATAGAGGCTGCTAGATCTCTGTTGGCTGATTCAAAACTACCAATTACCTTCTGGGCTGAAGCAGTTAATACTGCCTGTTATGTCCAAAACAGAATTCTAGTGGTCAAGCCAAAGAACAAGACCCCATATGAGCTTTTAAATAAAAGAAAACCTTTCATTGGATTTTTCAAACCTTTTGGGTGTCCTTGTACAATTCTCAATACCAAATCTCACTTAGGTAAGTTTGATAGCAAAGCAAATGATGGATTTCTTGTTGGTTACTCATCTCAGAGTAAGGCTTACAGAGTCTTTAACTCTTCTTCCAGAATAATTGAAGAAAGTGACAATGTCAAATGCAATGAGAACACACCAAATCCTATTAGGTCTGGTCCTCAGTGGCTATTTGACATTGACTCACTAACTAACTCTTTTGGTTTCAGTAGTGATGATTATGCAGGTTCAGGGAGTGGAGGATCAGGAACTACACAAGTTCAAGAAAGTATATGTCAATCTGTCATCTTTCCCATACCCACAGTGGATCCTGTTGAAGACTGTGAAAAGGAATCATCTACTGGACCAAGTCAAAATGAAGAAAAAGGTAGAGCTGAGGAGACTCAAGAAAATAAAGAACCAGAAGTAGCTACTGAAAACACTTCAGTTGAGTTGAATGACTCTAATCTAGAGGTGGGACTTAATGAAGAACCTAGTCA
Organism: Arctium lappa; assembly: GCA_023525745.1. Classification (NCBI taxonomy): domain Eukaryota; kingdom Viridiplantae; phylum Streptophyta; class Magnoliopsida; order Asterales; family Asteraceae; genus Arctium; species Arctium lappa. The sequence goes on from CM042051.1 coordinate 55,778,270, forward strand.
TCACAGCAGAATTCAAAAGAATCATCCTCCACAGCTGGTAATAGGGGATATATCTTCCCCTATGATGACTAGAAATCAAAGTAGGCTTCAAGAAATGCAAGATCAACAGCATACAGTGCTATCTTGCTTTTTATCCCAGCTTGAGCCTAAAAAGGCACATGATGCTATGAAAGAGTCCAGTTGGATAGAAGCAATGCAAGAAGAGCTACTACAATTCAAGCTGCAAGATGTTTGGGATCTGGTAGACCTTCCTAAAGGCCAATAAGCAATAGGAACAAAATGGGTCTTCAGGAATAAGAGAGATGAAAGAGATATAGTGATAAGGAATAAAGCAAGGCTGGTGGCTCAAGGGTATACACAAGAAGAAGAAATATACTATGAAGAAGTATTTGCACCTGTGGCTAGGATAGAAGCAATTAGATTATTCCTAGATTATGCTTCCTATATGAAATTCAAAGTCTATCAAATGGATGTGAAAATTGCATTTCTTTATGGCTCAATTGAAGAAGAAGTATATGTCTGTCAACCATCAGGGTTTGAAAACCCAAGCTATCCAGACAGGGTATACAAATTGAAGAAAGCACTTTATGGACTACATGAAGCTCCAAGAGCATGGTATTACACTCTGTCATCCTATCTCTTGGAAAATGGCTTTGAAATAGGAGTCATTGATAAGACTCTATTCATCAAGAGAAATAAGAAGGATATCTTGCTAGTCCAAATCTAAGTTGATGATATTATCTTTGGATCAACAAGAGACAACATGTGCAAGGAGTTTGAGGAACTAATGCATCAAAGGTTCAAGATGAGTTCCATGGGGGAACTTACTTTCTTCCTTGGACTCCAAGTTCAACAGAAGTCAGATGGAATATTCATCTGTCAGTCTAAGTATGTGCAGGACATTCTAACCAAGTTTGGTTTCTCTGATTCAAAACCTGCCAGCACACCTATGGAGACACACAAGCAGATAACAGCAGATCTTGAGGGGGAGGATATGGATGTTCATCATTATAGATCCATGATTGGCTCTCTCATGTATCTTACAGCCTCTAGGCCAGATATAATGTTTCCAGTCTGTGTATGTGCAAGATTCCAAGTTAGGCCAAAGCAATCTCACTATCAAGTTGTTAAAAGGATATTCAGATATCTCAAAGGGCAACTCAGATTGGGACTTTGGTATCCTCATGACTCATCCTTTGACCTGCTTGCATACGCAGATAGTGATCTAGGTGGAGCAAACTTGGACAGAAAATCTACTTCTGGAGGATGTAAGTTTTTGGGTGCAAGACTAGTTTCATGGCAGTGCAAGAAACAAACCACAATATCCACATCTACAACAGAGGCAGAGTACATAGCAGCTGCAAGTTGCTGTTCTCAAGTCTTATGGATTCAGATTCAAATGCTGGATTATGGGGTAACCTTTCTACACACTCCAATTTTTATTGATAATAGCAGTGCTATTAGCATTGTGAATAATCCTGTCAAGCACTCAAAGACAAAGCACATTGAGATCAGGTATCACTTCATAAGAGACTGTAATGAAAAGAAACTTATTCAAGTTGTAAAAGTTCACACTGATAACCAGTTTGCTGATCTATTCACTAAAGCTTTTGATGTGGGTAGATTCACTTTCTTGGTAACAAGTGTGGGAATGATCAACTCTGAATAAGCCCCTTCTCAAAAAGTGGTTCTATACCTGTATATTGTTTATTCTTGGTGTTACTAATCTTCTTTTTCAGAATATGTATAGCAGTACTCAGTGTATCACAAGCTTAAAAGAGTAAGTATGGTTAATACTGCCAGTACAGTTTTATACTGCCAGTGCACAGTTAATACTACTAGCAGTTAATACTGCTAGTTAGTTAATACTGCTCTTAGTTAATACTGATAGTGGTTAATACTGCTCTCGGTTAATACTGCTCTCAGTTAATACTGCTAGTGGTTAATACAACTCTCAGTTAATACTGCTAGTGGTTAATACTGCTCGCCGTTAATATTGCTTGTTAGTTAATACTGCTCTAGGTTAATACTGCTTATGTCCCGAATACTATAAATACTCTTTCCCCGCCTAAAAAGTTCATAACGACTCTTTGCATACTATTCTCTTGCGCTCTAAACCCTCTCTCTCTCAAGTATCAAGTTTTCAGGCAAGAACTTTCACAGATCAATGGCATCAATGGCATTCATTGACGAGCACAATGAAATCGCGATGCTCCAAAAGCCAAAGCAAGCTGCAGGATTTCATCAGATAGTGGATTTTCTGAAAACTAGCCATATCGCCTATGTACTGACAGTGTCTCCATCAATCTATATCGAGCATCAAAGGAAATTCTGGGCACATGCCACCATTGTTACTGAGAATGGTGTGCAAATGATCAAGACGACGGTGTGTGGCAAGCCATTGACAGTTACTGAAGAGGTAATTCGCATCAGTCTACGTCTAGACGATGCCTCTGGTATAACTTCTATCTCTAATGATGAACTGTTTTCTACTCTTACAAGAATGGGGTATGGAGGCCCATTGGGTGTGTTCAAGTTCTTAAAAGCAAAATTTTCACCACAATGGCGTTTCCTTGTCCATACCCTTATGCATTGTATTTCTAAAAAGACTACTGGATGGAGTGAGTTCAGTAGCACCATTGCTTATGCTTTGGTATACTTAGCCACTGCCAGAAAGTATAATTTTTCCCAAATGATTTTCAATGATCTTGTCTCAAACTTGGGAAACAAAAAGAGCTTTTATATGTACCCCAGGTTTGTTCAAGCAGTTATCACCCACGAATTGATGGATATTCCTCATTCTGATGGGATATATTTACCAAAACCCCCTAAAGGCAAGGTTTTCTCAAATATGAGAAGATCTGCTGGGGACTCGGAAGGAGTTGACACCCCATTGTTCTCTACAATGATGGTGGTGTCCCACACTGAAGAAGGTATGGCAGCAGGGTCAAGGCCCTCATTAGACCATCCCACTGCTAGCCAATCCCAACCTTCCCACTCCATATCTATCCCACAGTCCCTACTTCATAAGCCCACTTCTCCAATTACCCAAACTTATACAAGGAAACAGGTAAAGAAGGCTCCTTCCCTTCTTGTACCATCACCTACTAAGCCTTCTAGCCCTCTAAGGGAGAATTCTCCCTTAGAGAATATCAATAGGGAAACCAAAGGGGTGTCTCCCAACCCCAAGGAGGTGCTCACTGAGGTGGAGGTTGAGCATATGGGTGCTAAGGCTGCCACTACTCCTGCTAGCACAGAGGAGGTCAGTGGTAACATATATAAGACCTTCCCCATGGCAACTTTGGGTGAGCAATCATCCAAAGGTCCCAGGTGCCAAGAAACCAAGGGGGTGGATAGTGCTTCTGCTAGGCAGAAGACTTCCACTACAAAAAGATCCAATGATCCATCAAAAGAGGGTAACACTTCTGGAGAAGGTGAGGACAGATATAACTATTATGAATTGATGGAAACCATGGGAAACATCAACATGGATGTACTCAAGCAGGGCAAAGATATAGAAGAACTTAAACTCATAGTTCTGTCCCAACAAGTACAGATTGCCAAGCTAAGGAAAATGGTGACAAGGTTATTGCAAAAGAAGAGGAACAATGCTCAAGATGCTTCCAACAAGGGGGAGAAACAAGAAAGGGAAACAAAAAAAGAAAGTTCAAATGAAAAGAGAGTTGAAGTTGAGGGGGAGACAGAGGAAACAGAAGAAGCAGTAACAGGGCTCCTTGTAGAGGAACTAGAGATTGCAGAGACATTGGTTAAAGCCAAGATTGACACTCCTAAGGCTAGTCAAAAGGCCAAGGGAGTGATCATTAATGAAGGAGGAGGCTCAAAGAAAAGAAGAGAATCAAGTAAAGAAACTTTGAAAGATACAAAGGGAAAGGGAAAGGAAAAGCTTATTGAAACTGAACTGCCTTCAAAGAAGAGGAGTCAGATTGAAATGGATGAGGAGATGGCAAAGCAACTTCAAGAGCAAATGGAAAAAGAGGAACAAAGTCAAATAGAAACAGATAGAGAGCTTGCATAGATTATAGCCAGAAAACTAAATGCTGAGTGTCAGGAAAGTTTAAAAGCAGAAACTGAAGCCAAGAAAAGCTCTGTGAAAGTGTCTAAGCAGAGAATGCCAGTAATGAAGTAGAAAAGACAACCTTCTAAGACCTTTTTGGCCAATCAGGAAAGAAGAAAAATGATAAATTTCTTGAAAGGTGCAATTGGAGTCAAG